>JAQMCX010000048.1:12828196-12858795 GCA_029814765.1 Acanthurus leucopareius | reverse complement strand
GAGACACTGGGATCGGATTGAGAGAAAAAAGTTATCAAACTGCCGCCTAACACCCGCACACATGGCTGGGTGTGTGTGTGTGTGTGTGTGTGTGTGTGTGTGTGTGTGTGTGTGTATGTATGTATGTTTGTATGTCTCTGTCCACAATCTTTTAGTGATACAGTAACCGAAATAACATTATTATTATTATTATTATTATTATTATTATTATTATTGACAGGAAACAGTTGACTATGCCGTCGCTGCGGATGTATGAGGACCAGTGCAAGGCTGACCGGGAGGGCGCGGACTCGGACGCCTCGTCCAGTGAGCCTCCTGCCGGCAGGGACGCCGTCCACTCCCCGCTGGGAGCCGGTTCCAGTCCGCTGAGGTTTAGCAGGCCCAGTCGAGGTGAAACATTATTGTTTATTTTAATCTTTGGCGCAGTGTGAGCCGGCATGAGTACTAACGATGAGGTCAAAGCCATGAAAAGTTGTAATAATTTTTAAATATAAAAATAAAACGTACCCTCATTATTTTCACTGCGTTAAATTGGCTAAAATATGACAGTAAGTAGCCAGCAACGTGTGCAAAATCAAAAAGGCCGGCTGTTGTGCAAAGATAGAAATTTTGTTTTTTATTAATTTACACAAGTCGTTTGGTAAGTTGTGCTTGGGAGCTTTTGTGGTGCAGGACAAGGTGGTGTTTTGCAGCTTACACATATTTATGTACATATTTATGTAAATATAACAAAGTTAAATTTAATTGTTCTCTCTGAGAAAATATAGCGTGTCAAACTTCTCGGGGTGATAGACTTCTGAAATCCATGTGTTTCCAAAGTAAAGGTTTTTTGTTTGGTTTTGTTTTTTCCTAGTTTGATCTCATTGTTTTACTTCCCTTAATTTTACAAAGTAATTTAAGGTATTTACAGAGCTTAGCTAGTATCCTATTAGGTTTAATAGGCACTAGTATTAATCTGAGTGTGTGTTTCCACTAATGTTTGCATACTCAGAATCTTCAAACAGTTTCACAAATAATACAAAGGCTCTCAGAGATAAAATGCTACAAATCTATCATTTAAATGCAGTCCATGTGTTAATTCCTTAATAAGTAAACATACTATCAGACACATGCAGGTTGCATTTTGAGAGTTTAATGCTCCCACCAGGCTTGTGTTAGCACTGTAGTGAGTGTACCAGTTGTTTGTGTTTTTTTGGTGATGGCTGGGGATGAAATGGTAGAAAAGTGGTTGGACACTCTGCTTACACCTCTTTTCCCTGTGTAATTTCTATGTTGTAGATGACAAAACGTGCACTGACAGTGAGCAGGAGTTGGAGCATCACGACGAGCACTGCACTGGCTCCAACAGCCCGGGACCTGAACCCGTGTCCCCCTACAGCTCTAGGTGTGAGGAACATGTAAGGGACAGGCCTAGCACGGAAAAGAAGGATGAATCCATATTCAGTATAAGGAACCTTGAGAAGGACAAACCAGAGAGCAGGTACAGGAAGGACACCACAGAAGCGTTGACAAAAGACTCTGAGGCGGGAGGCATAAGTGCTAGTAAGGATGCTTTCTCCCCTCTCATGGTCCAGACCGAGAGCCCCTCGCACTTCAGCCCAGGCCACTTACAAAGCCTGGCTCTGTCTGGCCTGCACAGTCAGCAGTTCTTTAACCCCCTGAACACCGGATCACCGCTGTTGTTTCACCCAGGGCAGTTTGCCATGGCCCCTGGAGCCTTTTCTGCGATGGGCATGGGGCATCTATTAGCCTCTGTATCTGGAGCAAGTGGTTTGGAAAACGGCAGCCTCTCCGCCCAGGGCACGGGAGGAACCCCCAACCCCTTCCCCTTCCATCTGTCCCAGCACATGCTTGCCTCTCAGGTAAGAAGATTCATCCAGTCATAAAATTATCTTGTTTGCCCATACACCTGTAACAATAAGCTGGATGGGGAATTTTGAGTTTTGGGTAGAGAGTGGACAGGATTAGGTGTAGAGGTGTTAAGTTTTACCTTATTAGGATCATTATGTGAAGCTAATCTTTCACATTGCAATCAGAGCAGTGTTTATTTAGTGCTGATGATAATTATGAACAGTGAAGCATGCATGTCAACATGTATTTGCACTTACACATGAGGATTCAATAACGATCCAAATATATATATTTTTAAAACATGTATGCAAGCTTCTGTGGACGAAACTGTTTGTACAAAAAATTTTACACCCAGAGATAAAAACGTCAGTTGTTTACATGTTAGATTTGTCCTAATTTTTCAATTAAGAGAAAATCTGAATGAAAAAATGTAAGAAACGAAGCTGTTTGGTTGATATTTGTTTGTAAAAAATGTAATACTAATTTGATAATTTGACCACTTGTTTGGCAAAAGTGGTGTGTACAACTATGACTTCAAGTTTCTTCCTCTTTCATATTCCAGGGCATCCCCATGCCTCCGTTTGGAGGTCTTTTCCCATACCCCTACACCTACATGGCGGCAGCTGCAGCAGCGGCCTCTGCCTCAGCCCTCCCTGCCACCAGCACCTCCAGTCCACTCTCGAGGAACCCTTTCCTGAGCTCATCCCGGCCCCGGCTCCGCTTCAACCCTTACCAGCTCCCAGTGTCACTGCCTCAGAGCTCCAGTCTGCTCACTACTGGCCTGCAGGGAAGCCTCAACCCAGGCTCCGAATCCTCCAAACCAGGCAGCAGGGAGACCAGCCCAGCCCCAGAGCACCACAGCAACCATAAGACAGGAGGGTCGAGTGGGAGGACCTCATCTCCCAAAACCTCCATGAAGGACTCTGTGAATGAGCTACAGAGCATCCAGAGACTGGTGAGTGGTCTAGAGGGCCAAAGGGAGCCCTCTCCAACTGCTGACTCTCCCAAGTGATGAAGACTCTCTGTTTGGGATGAGGAACTACCAGAGGACTATAAGTGCATAAGTCCTGTACAGCACATTATGACTGGGATAAGGGTTTGACCGATATGGAACTGTGAAGGCAGATAACTGGTATTTTTCGGAACACAGCTGCAGATATAAATTTAGTCCATATAATTTCATCTTTTTAAGTCCACAAGTATTGGAGGGTTTCCTCCAGAGCTGATCAGTTAGAGAGAGTGGAGAGTCTTTCTGACAACTTTTTGACCATCATCAGCCGCCAAAACTCTGCTCTGAATCCTAGTGATTTATGTTAAAGCAGTTCTTGAATGCAGTCATGCCCTCATAGACGCTCTGGGATACATATCTACAATGATTTTTTTTTTTAAATGCAGACACAAATCAAAACTTAATTAAAATAAGCAAAGAATATGAAAACACATTATAGAAAAACAATCACTGAAAAAAAATCTAAAACATGAAAAAGGAAATTTGACCATTTCAGTTCAAGGACCATCTTTTACACTACAAAGTATAAGCATTTAAACTTCATCATAACTATAAGAACAGAGGCGGACCACACAAGGCCAGTATCGGCCCCATATATCGGTTTAACCTGCCTGAGGGCCCGCAGCTCCACAGGCTGAGCGGCGCACAGCGGAAAGTATGCGCTGAGTTTGGTTAACTTGAAGCATTTGAGCATCCAGGACTGCTTTTTACACACCGGGCCGAGCCCTCAACCGGAGCCTCATCACAGATAGGCAGGTCTCAAGCTGTATCCAAAAACTTTTTCCAGGCCTGATTATTTCCAAAGGCACGGAAGATGAAAAGAGAGAGAGAGAGAGAAAAAAGAAGAAAGAGCGGCTTATCATTTCATGCCAGAAAAAAATGTTTCTGAACTATTTATGTAATTAAAGTTAAAACAAATTCTGTAAATAAAGCTAAGATCCAAGAATATGCAATTGGTATTAATTTATTCAAGGCTGTATATTAGCGTGTATATATTTCGAATTTAACTCGTTGCTTTTTTTCCCCTCCTCCACCTACCCCATTTTACATGAACATATACTGTAAATGAAAGCTATTTAGCGCTTGTTGGTTTGAAAAACTGTGTATGAAGCATCGCTGATTTTTAGAAGACGTGTGTGCCATGTTTTAGTCTGCATCCACCGACAAATACAGAGGAACAGAGAAAGAGCTCCGTATGGACTCAAAAAAACCTCAGGTTATTTCACTCCAGCCAGGAGACATTCAAAGCAATTCCTCCTATGGGCGCATCATTCATATCTATTCATAAATATATTTAAAGATGAAAGTAACTTGTTTATGCTGGTTGTCCGGGTTTTTTTGTTTTTTGTTTTTGTTTCTTGTTTTTTTTTTTTTTTGATTGTCTCACAATTTAAATAAAAAAATCGTTGTGCTGAAATCTTGCAAGCGTGTTATTATTATTATTATTATTATTATTGTTATTATTATTATTATTATTATTATTATTATTATTATTATTATTATTATTAATTATTATTATAGTTAGTAAATATAGTAAACTTTCGGCAAATATGAGTAACTTTAACACACAAAAGATTACTCTTTACAGTGTAATGTTTTTACAAACACCTGAGTAACAACAACACATGCCTATTTGTCGATTTCTTTTAATAACAGAACTATAACTACAACTATTACTCTGTGCTGTTTTTAAATGGAATTGCTTTGACAGCTCATTATGAAACATTATAATCTTAGTAGTGTAAGTCTTTACTATGCCCTGAGCATTAAAAAAATGTAGATAAAAGTCATATTTCCCCTCTCCTTAGTGTCTTTAATGATACATACCCTAAGAGGCTAAGAATATGAATATGAATAAACGAATAAGATTGAAAAAACAAGTACTTTTACTTTAAATGAGTTTTAATAAAGTAAAAGTACTTGTGTAATTTTGCAGGAGCAAACTGATAATAGTACCATGCAAACATAAAGACACAACCAAAGAACAGAGCCTCTTTAATTGACTGAAACTTTTAACTCACCTGCCTTTAGATTAAATGTTTAACAGGACTGTTGTATTCATTTTGGTTTCACCCAAACTGCTTTAGAATAAGACTATCAGGATAAGCAAATGAGAGGCAGATTAGGGTGGGTCTCTTTATGAAAAGCAGTCGGATCCATAATGACACTTACTAGTTACTAGTTAGTCAAAAGCAATAGGAAAACTCTGAATAAGACTTCTTTACAGCCACCTTCATGGTGCTAGAGAGTTGGATTTACTGTTAATGTTAGGTGCATCCACTTTTAGTTTAAACTGCTGCAGATGGCTTCAGAAAACTGTTTATTGGGCAAAGTGCTGATGAATATACCACAGACCAGTAAAGGACATATGGCCATTGAGCCTAATAAATGGTGTACAGTGTCAAGTTAACAGCAGCAAGACTTCTTTGTCTTCTAACCAGACATACACCTGTAAATCAGAGAGAATCAGCAGATTACTGTTGCATGGCATGTGGTTAGAGGCTGGCTGCAGGTGTGTGTCCTCGAACATGAGAGGTGGAGGGAGAGAGAAATGGAAAAAAAAAAAAGCCAGAGCGGAACTGAGAGTACACTTGGTAGATGGTCACTTCCCTCCACTCTCCAGGTGTGGGATTGTTTTGTTGGGGGAAAACAAGGTCATGCAGCCTCTTTGGTTCTCATATTTTTCTCCATAACTAAAGAGTGTTTATACACATAACAGAGTGAAAAATGCATATATACTGTATACATACGCATACACTGCTCTGAATGATCAGAACAAGGGCCTCTTCAAAACATGGCCACTCTTTGTTATGTGTTGTTTTTCCCAATTGATTAGGATGCTGGAATGCGCAAGCCTATATGTGTGTTTTTCTTTGCGTTGGGGTGTGTGTGTGTGTGTGTGTGTGTGTGTGTGAATGAGTCCCAGGGGGTACATCATGCTCTATGTTGCACACCGTTTCATCCCTCATTGTATGTGACTCAAACACTGCTCTTCCCGTCCGCGTTTATGCACCCCACCCTCTAGATCGAAACAAACACTGCCTCATTAGACGCGAACACACACACACACACACATGCAAACACATGCATACATGCATAGTAACATACAAGCAGTGTGTATATAATGAACACGGAACCTTACAGGAGGATGAAACCTCTTTTTTTTGCTGGATTTTGAAGGTGAGGTTTGTAAACAGCAAGTTACAAGGCCATTTTCTCTGCTACAGTGAAAAGCCACTAAGTAAATCAATATTCAAAGCTTAAAAGAACACATGGACAGTCCAATAGTGTATTTGCATTGACATGGAGAATACTTAGAGGCACAGCAAATGTTATTTTAATGCACATGCTTGCAGACTGAGGCTCAAACATCCAAACATCCACTGGAATTTCACCTGCACAAGAGATTAGCGCATCTGCTCGTGTCTTATAGATTTGCAAGTGTACAGGCAGCTGGTGTTTTCTAAACTTTATCTGAGACAACGAGAAGTTAAAAAAAATAAATCAACACCAGCAGTCTCCACCAACCCACTGGGTATAAGGAACGGGTGGGGGGGGAGTTTGAAGAGACTGTAAAGGTGAGCAGGTGAAAGAGAAAAGCAGACGAGTGTAGCTTTGCCTGCCACCTCTCTGCCCTTCGTTGCTCCCCCCATCCCTGCATCACCTCGCCTCGGGGGGTTGAACAACTGCTCTTGATGGGGGGGCAAGTGTTCTCTCTGTTCTTTCTCAGTGCCTCTGGGTGTACTACCGACTCTCACTACCCTGGCGATCTCCTGCCGCCTCACACTCTCAGACTTTCACACACACACACGGAAACACAAACACACGTACGAACACACAAGCGCTGTGCAGCATCTGAACCCTCTTCACTCTCTGCTCCCTCTCATCTTCCTATGTGGGGCTCTTTGTAGCCGCTGTGCCTGAGCTTGGTGAAGAGAACAGGGAGAACAAAGCAAGGGAAAAAAGAAAAAAAAAAAAAAAGACGGATGGAGAAAAGAGGACTGTGGTGGTGGAGGAAGTGGAGAAGGGAGGGGATGAATGAGAGATAGAGAGAAGGAGCTAATGTTCACATCGCATTGAGAGTGTCGCCTGTTGTTGCTCGCCGACCGATGTTCTGTGAGCGTTTCTGTGCCACAGCTTGATTTGGAGGTTGTCCCCAGCTGCGCGTGGAGACAGCAGTACGGAGACGTGGCAGAGACTCTAATTAGACGGGCCTAAGTGTGCTGAACTGAGGGAGAACCCTGGAGCGCGAGCAAACGCTGCTCAGCCCCCCTACAAACAGAGCGGGAGGAGACCCCCAGCAGTAATTACAACGTTTCACAAACCAAGCAAGACACCTCCAGGAAGTTTTCAATCAGAAAAAAAAAATCCTCTTCCACTCACTGGGGAACTGGGGAGGGAGTTGCATTTCATTAGCCCTCACCATAGGGTCCTTTTAAAGAAGGGAGGAGGGGGGATAAGCTTTGACTAGGGGAGGTCATCTTGTTGCGTCTGCTCGTAACGGCACGCCGTCAGCTGTGATTCAGCACTGTTGGCAAAAATAGGTTAGACACAGAATCTCCAGGGAAAAACTGCAACATCTCAATATGGATTGTATATAGTTGTGCCAACATAATTGAGACAGATATGAGACACGGTCTTCACATCACAAATTCACACTGCTAATAAAATGACAGAACAACTTTGTATGGCTTTGCTGAATTTATTCTGGAGGTTAAAATCTCTCTTTTTTTTAATAAAAAAGAAAATATATATTTTCATATAACAATCTTGTCTTTTATGCATCTGCTTCCCTTCACAAATGTTAAATATTAGTATCATATTTTATTCAAAATTGACTGCAGAAACACACAAATCATGACCTCACCTGAGCCATTCTGAATTGTCTCTCTTGTTTGAAATCACAGGTCGAGTCATCTCATTTTGACTGAGTTCTGACCAAGATGTAACTTAGCAAGCTAGCTAACATTACTCACTAGTCCAAGAGCACAGAGTCCAGCTCAGCTTCTGTCTTGCAGGCTTTTATTTCACGATGCTCATGCAGATTGAGTCTTTTTGCTCCTTTACTCTCTTTTCTGTGTCTTCACGGATGCCATTTGTTGTGCACGACAAAAATCCAGCCTGACTCTGATATTCCTCCTGTCCCTGCCGCTTGCTTGTTTATTTTCTCTTTTTCCATCCTCCAAGAATGTTCTCTTCTGTGTCTTCACTTGTTTCATTCTGAGGCTGCCGAGCCCTGTTTGTGTTGCTGGGCTCCAGTGCCTGTCCATGCCATCCTCTCAGTCCATGCCATCCTTCACCCACAAGCATTCTCCACTGGGTCCCGCGTGGCCTCATGGTGGCCCAAAGCTCATGTGATATGGTGTAAAAACAAACACTCCCTGGAATGACTTACCACAGCTTCCAGTACTGATGGATGATCTAAAAATCTTTGCTTTGTCAATGAAAACAACACAAAACAGAGAAAAAGCTAAAAAACAAATACACCCCAGCTAAAGAACTTCAACAAAGACTCTGAAGATGCCTCATCTGTCCATCCATGCACAACCACAAACTAGTGGAGAAGCACATGTAGTCCTTAAAGCCATGTTTCAATTGCTACAAGCATGTGACCATGATTCTCAGTTACTGTGAGGAAGTACAGTATAGATAATACAGACTATGCTGGAAAATATGAATTAATTTAAATGATAAAAACCTGTAAAAGATTATCAAGTGATAGAAAAAAATCTCACAAATAAAACATTTTTTTGTCTGTTTGTTATTGAAAACACTGCTTGTGAAAAGTGTACAAGCAATATGATGTTGTGGCTCACTCTTCATGATAAAATAGCTCCGTAAAAATGTTTTAAACAATTTTAAATTAAATGTGAATATAAACATGGGCTGAATTCAGATTGCAGAGTTCCACCCTTTATTTAAGTCACTGAACAGTATAGACTAAGTACCACATTATATGCAGAGCACAGTGTGTTCAAAAACACAAGGGAGGTGGGATGGTGCTTTTTTAAATGAAGTGTGTGTGTGTCTCTGCTTTGTGTGTGAGCGTGAGTGTTTGTGTATGAAAGCAAAGGTGTGAAGGCACTCTCACCTGTCTCAAGCCAAAAGTGTCTCACACACATCTATACTATGCGCACTACACACGACTACGCCATGCGTCACGGAAAACAGATGTGTGAGGAACAACGCTGCATCAATTATCCCACCAACTTCACTCAGTAAATTAGAGAGGGATAATTATGTCGTACTTATTTTTCTACAGTGTCTGTTTCACTTCTTCATTTTTGGCATAGGTAGTGGCAGTTGTCATGGAGTGCATGTAAAATCGTCTGTGCAGGTAAAAAATGTCTAATCTATGCTTTTCCTGTTGGGATTAGCTAAGGATGTTGTGGTACGGCTGTCACAAAGTATTAGGGAGGCAAACAGAGGAACAGTAGCAATATGGGACATCTACAACTTGACTGCCAGACTAAATTCAGTATGTATGTATAAAAAAGTTAAAAAATACATAACAACATCTCAGTTCTAGCTTGCAGTTTGAGCGCATGTTCGAACTGAATACATTTTGTATTGTTACGCTGATAATTTCATATATAAACTTAAATTATTTACTGCAGTGACAAATGCACAAGCAACCCTCTTTTCACATACATTTTTTCTCTATATTATTTGCTAATATCTGAAACATGAATTTGTATTAGCTTTATCTGCTCTTCCTAAACCCACATGCTTTTACTTCACGGCAGAGATGGTAATTACAATCACACTAAACAGGCTTGAACCGTATCAAAAATTAATTAATATCAAATTTATTTGGGTTATCCATTGCTAAAACACATGTTTTTGCATGCTAATGCCACATATTTTGAAGCATTCCTGCAATTCAATTACTTGGGAATATCATTAAAGGCAACAAATTTACAGTTTAATTTGTGTGGACTATTTAAGTCGCTCCAGAGCTACAGAATCCCCTTCCTCTGTAAGTGGATTAATTAATTTGAATCAATAAAGTCTCATAGTCGGGTTGCACCACTCCCTCAAAAAATAACTAACTCCACACAAAGCCTTATCAGCTGCAGCGGAGGTCCAAGCCCTCGCTTTTCAGCTCAAGAAGGAAGTTTTTCTGAGACAATTAATACCAGATGATTTCTGTCCTGTCTCTTCCTTTTTCAGCCTTTTAATTTTGTGCAGAATGTTAATTTGTTTGTTTGCCTGTTTTTTTCTTTTTTGCAGAGTCTTTTGTTTTGTGATATTGCTTTTACATAAAGAGCCTATAACTTTCAAGTTCCCACCCATAACTGTACTGGGGAAAGTATTCTAATTATTTTAAATGTAAAATAAATATAATGTATATAAAACAACCATATCTCGTTGCTGTCGGTAGAAGAGGAAGATCATTTTGATTTGAAGGTGTATTTTAATCACATTAAAACAATGATGCAATAATGTTTGACAGTATATTTTAACCTCATGGGGGTCAGTAAAGAGTGTGCACAGACATTTCTCATTCCCATTTAATTGACGTCGGCAGTGAGCGTAAACGGAAGAATCATGTTTGTGAATCCGTGCTCGAGTCTTTATGAGAGAAATTGCAAACACAGTAGCACATCTTTCTCTTTTTCTCATCTCCTCTCTGTTTTTCTTTATCAACAGCGGTTGGTGCAGGTTTTACAGAGCAATTCCTTTCTTTATTTCCTGTGTATCAACTATTATTCAAGATGTAACTCTAACTTTTATTCACACCTCTTACCTCGCCTCACAAATACAGAGAAACTGTTATACAGTAAGAGACAAATTAATAGAATTATTCAAATAAAAGTAGTGTTTGTGGCAGAGATAATGTGTTTGGCTTCCACCATAACAAAATTACATACAGTAACAGTAAAATTTTATCTCCCATATTGTTTAACAAAACATTTCCAGAGGCTAAAATTAAAGTTGCACAATGCATTTGGACAGTGATTTCATAATATTTATTTGTTAGCATTCTACAGAAGCATATCTCACTAGGTTCAGCCACAGATTAACTGTCCAGACTTAAGAAAATGTGTGGTTGCTGATTGCTATTTTTACTACCCTGTACAGTAGAATTGTAAATACAAATTGATTTTAAATGTGACAGCAAAGTACTTCAGTGATATATGAAGCATGTCACTGAGAGGAGAAAGCTATGGGTAAGAGGTGAAGATTGGAGAAGGCAGACGGGGCAGAAGAAAAAACAGACTCATCACCAAGTTTTAGTTGCCAATGATGGCAAAAAAAGCTTCTGGATCTGATGATTTACCATAGATTCACTGCCGCTCAGTGTTGTATCTTGGCAGGTGATATTTGGGCAGGAGTGCGCGTCACTCTCCTTTCTGCGGCCTGATGGCTGGTTGTTTCTGGTTTGGTGTCACACTGTAACCGGTGCGGCTCTGCGGCTTGTCTGCGTCCACTAAGCTAAGTGTGAACTGAAGCTGCCCGTTGTGGAACTATAAATGCTCCAGCACTGCTACTGCTACTGCTAGCCTCAACAACAAAGCAGTATGTGTTTCTTTTCTTTTTTTTGTTTTTTTTTTATTTGATTGATTTGATTGACTGTTTTTGTTGCCTTGTGGCCCTTTGGGAACTGACTCACCGTCCGAGCCAGCCTTGTGGCCATTCAAAGAACTGCAGATTTTGGCACTTAGTGTTGGCTTTATTTTTCAGCCCTTGAGTTTGCCGCTAGCATTAAAAAAACACCTTGTGCATTAGGTTATACTCATTACAGATGGCCTAAATAAAATGAAATAAAAAAATATTACAAAAAGACATATTTCAAAAACCCAGGAATTTCTCAGCAAATCATTTCAAAATCTGAAGGAAGGACAGGAAGTGAACAGAACAACTACCTGCTGTCACAAACTATGTTCAAAAAATCTGGGCACATAACTGAAATGTGTTATTTTTCAACCAAATGAAAAAAATATAGCGTTGTTTTGCTCCTGAGTTGAATTTCGGGTTAAGCTTAAGAATATATGGATAAAAAACATTCACCCCCCGCATGACAGGTTTTGTGCTAAACAGCAGGAGACTGAGATGCTCGATGAGTCACGATGACTACCCTGCAATGTAAAATTCATGTAAAGAACAATATTCAGCCTCCACATGTCGGTGTTAAACATCGGTCTTTGCTGTTTTAGTGTCATTTTACGTTATTGGAAAAGCATAAAAGTGCCTCATTTCGCTTTAACACACAAAAAAGCTGCATTGGATCTCTTCACATTTCTGTGCGTTCATGTTCATGGTACATTTTATTCCTACTTTCAATTAAGGATTTAGAACAGCTGTCCTTAAACATGAAGATTATATTGTGTGATTGGTGTCGACTTTCTGTCCTGGTTTCTGAGAGGAAAGACCAGTTTAGTTTGGATATCTGCAGGAGAAAGAGTCTGAAAAAGTGTTGACAGATGACTCTTATTCATAGCCAGTCAGAGGGTGTTTTGAACAGCATGAGTACAGAATGTTCATCTGCGGACCGATTCTGTGTGTTTTCTGAATACACAGGTAACACAATGACCTTTTATCAGTGTATATATATGTACAATACACAGTTTATACGCATCAGTACCTACACTGTGAGTGTTTTTCCTTCCCTATGACTCTCTCTCTCTCATTCCTTCCTTCAGCCGTGGTGAGGAATCTGATGCAGAGGTGTTGCATTTCTGTTTGTGTAAGTGTCTGTCAGAAGTCTAGTTGGGAAAATCTGAACAGCTACACTTGTCCTTTAAACAGAAAGCTGTTCAACACGGACGGCTTATGACAGGAAGCATTATTTATCAGATAACCCCAAAAAAATAATAAAATAGAAGTTTTGATGAGAATAAGATCAATGAAGGCTGTGTGCAAAATGTCCCTGGGTAGTGTTTGTCTCTCTGTCTCTCTTTTGTAGGCCTCAGATGCATTTTATGTAGCTGTTGCAAATTTGTGTTGTTAACAAATTACTATTTCCATTTATTCATTCCCATGCTGTCTTTTATTTTGAGCCAAAGGTAAATATATCCTCAGTTGTTTTGTTTGCTTTTTAACCAAAACACAGTCCTTGGCGAAATTATACATGTCATTCAGCGATATCAAACTGCCTGTGAGAAACGAGGAATGACACTAAATATAACATGGAGCATTGGTTTAAACTCTCTAAACAGATGGTTACAAAAGGAGGGCTGTTTTCTGATAGGGAGACCACGTGTTTGCCTTTTTAAATTGTCACATCTGTGTTGGAAAGCTGCAGCCACACCTGCTCGTGCAGGAGGGAAATAAAAGACATGAGAATATCGGAGGATGTCCTACACTTTCAGAAGGATACACAGATCTCCCTGGATAAAAATAAATAAATACATAACTAAAGAAAAAAAACATGTTTACAAGAAGCAGACATTGTTGTAAGTCGTACATTGCTGTGGCTCCAGTGGCTCTCCGATGTTTCAGTTTAAGGCACGACACTGTCATAAACTTATGAGTTGTCCAAATTCAAATATAACATTACAAGTTACAAAATGCAACTGCTTACAGTTAATTGATTTTTTAATCTATTTTCTGCCTGTAAACATCTGTAAATGTAAATTTAAAAAAAAGGTGTTAAAAAACCTTAATGGTGGCTGTCACATCTCTTCTTACATTGTTTTACACTATTAATGCACTATAGTGTAATATATCGTAATAACACAGATGGAGGTTTTCAAAGAAACTGTCACCTTTTTTCTGTTGAAATGAAACCTTTTGTATAATACTCCATTTGCACTTGTAGAGCAGATGAATGTATCTTGATGTGCAAACCTTTGCTTCTACTCACTCTGAGAACTGGATCAGGTATTTGAGTCCAAAACCAAGGACACATGTTTTGCTTGAATTACTTAAATCTATACAACTAAGTCCAAAACCACAAGGGAAAGCTGTTTGGATTTCCAGCAGAATTTTGGCATCACATTTGTTCAATCCAATCTGCATTAACCAGCCAGTCTGTGTCTCTGTGTGTGTTCATCTGACAAATCTTTTAAAAAAAATCCTACTAATTGTCACTGATTTCTTAGCTTTGTTCATGCAGAAGCACTGAAAATATTATTAACATTGTTATTAAATGATATTCGCACTGATTACATTTTCATACCTCCTCGAGAAGCTTCTGAAAGTTTTAATTTTTACAGGTTACCACTGAGGAAGAAACTACGAGAGACTTGTGTGTTCTACCTATTTGCTGTGAATATTTAAACATTCAGGAAACTGTACAAGTAAATTTAAATACAGTTGAATGTGAGAATAAATGGGTGTGAATACCTTGTCATGCAGGATATATATTTTTTTAAAATTAATTTCAATTCCAGAAATAAGACATAAAAATGAAAGAAAATGGAGAAGCCCTGCACCGTTCTGTCCTTTCACTGTGGTGCTTTTTTCAGTTTGGAGAGTGGTAGGCAGTTGGGCACTCTAACCTAAAACACTGTAATGGGTGACGACTCAGGGTTATACTGGCACTCTACATCCATCTACTCAGTGCAGCACTACCAGAAACTAAGCTCAACCAAGAGCTGCCCTTTCAAAATGCTTTTACCCCTTAGTGGCTCCACACAAAGGTAGTAAGTTCTGGACTTGTGAAATGACAGAAAATCAATACTGAGAAGAATCAGAGCTACTGCAAGCACAAGTAATCACTCTGTAGTACTTAGGATAACATGCTATTTTCATCCTGAGCTTTGTTCCTCCAAAAAGCTGGTATTTCTGCTTTGCTTTTGTTGTATAAAGAAATGCACGGTTATCAATAGATGAAAAAACAACCATTAGTACTTTCACTAATGATAGTGAAAATCTAGTCGGATGTGACCATAATCCAGCAGCAGTGCCAGGGCATATGGAAGATCCAGAGACATGCCTCTTCGTCTTGGTGGATCCATCTGTCAGTCTTTGGCGGCGCTTTGCTGCTTTCTCTGGCATATTTGACAGGCCCACGCCTCGGCTAGATTAGAAAATTATACAAATGTAAGGGTGGAAAGGTGTAATTGAAGATGGCGAAAGGGCTGATTGGGAGACATTTAAATGATTATTCTCCAGTGTTCAACATAGAGGGCGTGTGGCACAGGCCACGGAGAGAAACACTTTGAAATGATTACTGCTCCTGACAGCTGGATGACAAGTCTCGCTCTCTCCGTCTTCTTCCCCTCAACCTGTGCGTACAGTGTCAGCACTGTGTGTATATGTGTGTGTGTTCACTGTGCATGGGTTTATGTGCTCTACATAAATGTGTTTGCATGGGTGTCTCTGCCCGCATGCGTTCATCAGGATGTGTGAATGCTCACATGATATGGCTGGCAGGCATGCGTACAAGCCCTGCAGAGTTCCTTACTCAGAGCCACCACAAAGCAGAGCAGATTCACATCAGACAGATTACAGCACTGCTACCATGACAGCATCTAATGGAAGAAACAAGACACCTTTTAATGAAGACGCTAATTTAAGAAATATCACACTGTGCTCTGAAATATAAATCAGAAATTTAAATATAAAGCAGATGAAGATGCAACAGCAGAGGGAAGACAGGGCCTGACACAGGGATGTCCCACCGTATTTAGTTGCACTCGGTGCTAGATTGCATCTAATGACGCCCTTAAAATAAAGTCAAAAGCAAATATAGAAAAAAACAAATATAGCAGTTCTATTAGATATTCCCATTACAATTTATAGTCATACTTTTTAAGCAGAGTAAATGCAAGAGAAATAACTGCATTAACCTGAACAGTTCATAAATTCCTTTAAGTTTTGGCTATTTTAATTTTTTTTTGTTTTGGGGTTTTTCACATGTACTTGCAAATGCATGTCGGTATGTTTGAGTCAAGCAAAGGAAAAATACAGAAAATTGCTGTTTATCTGTACACAGATAAAATAAAGACAACTTATTTTTCTTTTATTATTTTTAGGTTATTTTATAAAACTGGGTGTACACTATACATACAGTACACAGTATTCATTTTTTTGTCGTTTGTAAAGGTGAAGTTGTTCTGTAAAGAGCATTTTTAACAATGCATTTCTCAAAATTGTTTCTGTATACTTTGGTCAAATTACGCCTTCCACCCTGTTGCATGCGTGGCATTCATACAGAATATTCCACAATGAAACAACTGACATATCACTTTTTCCCCTGACACAGTCAGAAGTTTCTATCTACGTGGTTGAGTCAGACTTGTGTTCTGTCATGTTAAATGCAGCTGACAGAGGAGCCAGGCAACACCCAAAACCTGTGGCCTGAGACTTTGTTTTCCCTGGGCACCAAAGCACGGTACTCTCTCAGGCTTTGGTCTGCAATGAGCTGCAGGCTGTGGCTGTTTCACATATCATGCATTTGACATAAGCGAGTGTTGCCCTCATTTGTCATCATAATCTCAAAGGGTTGCAAACTGTGGATACAACTCATCCATTTTAAAATTTTTACCCAGATATCACTGCACCCACAACGAATAACAACAATGGCTTCCTGAACTGTAAATTTCTATGAATAATACAAATATGTGCAGGAATGGACATTTTATTGGATCTCACTCTGACTTATCAACACAGTCTCATGGCATTTTGTTTAACTTACAGTATGAAACACAGAACTGTATATTTTTTATTCATTATAATTTACTTTTATAAAAAATAAAATAAAATTTAAACCCAAATCTATAGTTTTATTTAAGGTAACATGAGTTTTGTTTGGTCGCCTGTTCCTAAATTGTGTGATAATGCTGATCAATAGTGAGGAATAAGGAAGGTAAAAATGACTAACTGTAATGTAATGTAATGTGAAGTTTCAAACATTTAAAAAATGTTTATACATTAGATCTTAATCTGCAGTGGTGGCTGTTTAACGATGAAATAAACAAATTTCATGATCCCAAGCAACTGCAAACCCTCATCAAACTATGTATCTTGTTTTACTGTTATGGACGAAAGATTTCTGGTGGCAGAGTTTACATATCGTGTGTTAAATAGAGACAAACATCCATCTATAAGGTTTGTTCTCATGGAAATGGATTTCATATGCTTTTTCATTTTAAAGCAGAAAAAACATACCTGGTCTGTTTGGTCAAATGATGCAATACATTCTCAGGAAGTCCAGGTTCCATTTGTGATTTGGTTTAGTGTCTGGAGCACTTTGGTTACGGTGAGAAACAGACTGTTATGCTCTAATTCTGATGGTTACATTTCATAACATTTTTAGGCTCTGCTGTGATCCTGGGATGCTGTGCCAACTTTCCAATGAAACATTTGAAAATTGCGTCAGAAAAATACTTCAAAAATTGTAATTATAAATCCATTCACCTCTACACACATGCTCATACATGCACACACACACACAAAGCCACCCAGGAGAACAAACCTGCACTGGACATAACAGTCATGCATTGTTTTATGTCCGCTCACATCAACACATTAGGCAACAATTTTAGAACTTCTTCTCAGGACTGTGGTTTCATATTTTAAAAAACATTTTATTCTGAGTATGAATTATCTTCAAAGGACCTTGGGTCAACTGAGATTTTCTGTCATCCACACGAGACGACATGAAACTTCAAAAAATTCGAAGCAAAAACCACAAAAACCTCTTAAAAATTTGAGCAGTGAGAATTTCATATGGAAGTTTCACCATATTCAAATAACCAGACGAAGCTGTTAATGATGATGAATGAACGTGATGTTGTTGGTTTACTAACTGAACCTGTACTTAAGAGAAAATGAGCTATTAAAATGAAGTAACACAACACAGAAATGACAGGCTGGAAAACTTGAAAGACTGAATTTTTTGCCTGATGTGTAATAATGAGAAATGAGGAGAGCAAATGATTTCCCCTTAGAGAACGCCAACATCCAATGAAGTAGCATGATGTAAACCCACAGACATCACTGATGGTTTTGTTTCTCCTCACTTTAAGCACATAGACATGTTGATTGGCCACATTACAATACATCTATCAAAAGTACTTTGACAAAACTTCTTTTTTTAACCAAAATGTAAAAAAAATAAAACTTTCAGACTGAAAAGGATTTAACCATTCTTAGCCAATGCAAAGACATTGTCTGTCTGCATCCAATTTAACCTGCAAAAATCTAAATGCATATAAAAGAAGGAAATTTTTCATATATCACGTGGTTTTTATGTTTGACATACCAATGAACAGTAATCAGGAGACATAAAAGTACTAATCAGACTAAGAAATACAATGTGAATGCTGCACATTTGCAATAATTTACACTACACTAAGTAATATATGTGCTGCTAATGAAGTTTCTTGATGTGCTGCTTATGCTACAGTGAGCGTATTCATAGGAACTGAAAGATTTGCTGTACTAAGATTCTCAACATAGTTAAGTACGCTGACATGACAAACATATATGGTTTTATTAGAGTATATAATGCCCTGATTCAACAAGCTAAGGATCAACTCCTTATGTGCTGATGCTAAATATAGCCTTACTTTGAAAAATACACTCATAGGAAAGTGCTTGGCATGCTTTCAAAGGAAGTCGGGATCATATACTGAGTTAATATGGCATTATTGAATACAGTACAGTATCTGGCTAAGTCGAGTTCAAATGGCATCACAAGTTCATCACTGTCTCGGTTCCTACTGGCTTTCAAGTCGAAACATGTGCCACAGAGGTTTATTCAAGGGTGAAAACACTCAAAGAGTAATATGAGGATGAAAATGAGAGTTAGAGCAATGAGATTTAATTGAATGATGTGGTTGCACTGTGTCCGACGTCAATTATTCAGAGTTAAAGCGTGAATATTAATCAAGAGCTAATTTTTTGATATTGTGAGTTTGTTCTGATCTTCTTATAAAAGCTCATAATATGTGGTAATCAAGACGCCATCCTATTTCTGCCCTCTCTTACTCTTTTACTAATATCTTTGACGTTTTCTCTAAATTGCAGATATGGGACTGACGTTTTCAGTTGGACCATCGCGGTAAAGATGGCGCCTTGGGCCATAATTTGAATCACACTGGCAAAAGAGAAGAGAAGAAAGAAGAGCTTTTTGCTGCCATTCACAAGCTTCAAACAAGTTAAAATACCATATTATGTTTCTTTGTTGTGTTATATTTTAATGCAGCAAATATGCAGTGTATTACCTGTACTGTGCAGGTAATTTAATATCAAAATATTCATACTAAGGGTGCGATTTATATTCTGAGTGCCGGATAGAAGTCACAGGACTCACGTGTATTTCCTACAACTGTCCTTTAGGAGAAACATCAGAGTGGACTTACAGAAGGAACAGTGTGGGATAAAGAGTTAGCCGTGGCACCAGTCATAATCCACCCTTCAAAAGAGCCAGATGGGGAGGGTAAGGTTTCAGTCAAAATATTGTTTTTGGATTGAGGTGTGTACTCTCGCTCTCACTCTCGCGCTCTCTCAAACTCACTCTGTCCTTGTCTCTCTCGATCTCTTTCTCTCTTGCCTTCTCCAGCTCTCTTTCAAACCCACCTCCTGCTGTGTTTTATCAGATCCGGTCACAGGGGGGGCCTCTTATAAAACCAACAGTGCTCATCAGGATCGAGCTCCTGAGGACCAGTTCGGTCAGCCCTCGTTAATCTACTTGCGGTCCAGGTTTAGGTTAAGGCCTCGCCTGGTATTTATCAAGCCTATCAGATTTTGAGTGCTGATTTTTAAAAGTCAGAGCTTCAAATCCTTTTTCACTGAGAGTGATTTGTGATGAAAACGATGGTTAACAGGACCTGAGCAGTGGTCCTAAATCAGCAGTCTCACCCTGAGACGCTTGATAAACATACAGCCCCTGGGTTTGTGTCTGGGCTAGTGGGGCTGTGGGGCAGAAAGGTATGTGCTTAGTGATGATTGTGCACCACGGCCTCCCCTCATTCTCCGGGGCCGAACACACACAGAGCGACCTTGTGTGGAGCAGAGGGCTGGGCAGACATGCTGAAGTCAGCTCACGCCATGCAGTTGGCAAAAAAAAAAGAAGAAAAAAAAAATAGAAAAGAAAGAAATGATCCTTCTGGATTACATAGACACACACACACACACATGCACACACACAAAGAAATATCCACCAGGAAGCACCATGACATTCTGCATTATTATCATTAATTTTTTTTTTTTTTTAGATAAATGACATACAGATGCATTCTTACAAGTGATTCTCATAATCATCAGCTCCGAGCTGAACTGCAGGGTTGTCCCAGACTACACTGTAAAAAAACGTTGATGAAAAAACTCTTAATTTTATTTTTTTTAACTGTTCACACTAAAATTTTTGAGTTTTCAGTCAAACTCAACTTTGAAGTTTTGAAATATCTGTGTTGAGATGATCTTTTGTCAGGATAATTTAATTGTCTTTTGAAAAACTTTTATCTTTGAGTTAATAAAACAAATAAAATCAGAATTTGGGGAATTTGTTTACAGTTTACTGTAAACCTGATTTGTCACAGTGGTGCTTAAAAAATAAAATTTTGCTGCCGAAAATAATAAATCTAACATTCATTCATTTCAATGTGTTTTTCATTTTCTTTAAGTACCTATTTTTTGTTTCTAAGACCAAACATTTAAAATAAAATTATCCAAACAAAAAATTAGGTAAGAAAAACTTTTTTTTGTATTTCATTTAAAATCTAAGAGTTTCAGTTAAAACTCAAAAATTGTCTCAAAAAAGACAGTTGCCTTAAATTATGATCTCTCAACTTTTTTTTTTTTTTTTTTACAGCTCACTGTAGAGCTGTTATAAAAGTGCTCATAAATCCACCCAGAGTTGCATAAACCTGTCAGTGTGTTCATTACAATAATTACTTTAATTTTCTGCTGATGATTTAATGATAAAGCAACAGGAACACAGAGAGAGAGAAAATAAAACAGAGTGAAAGGAGTTTTCAGAGGAGACGCCATGCCACGTTTCCTGTTGAGCGCCTGTCACCTCTCAGCTGACAGAACACTTTGTGTTTCACCACTGGCATCGCCCGCAGCGGTGTGAGCCACAGCACGGACACACAGCTTTGCCCTCAGTGACACACACCAGTATGCACGAGAACACATATATGTGCACTAACGAGTGAATTCCATACTTGCATGAACACACGCATTATTGTAAAAAAAAGCTACACAAAATCCTTACACCCCAAACCAAACAGAGTATATAGTCCATTTCTGATTAGGACAGGATGTTCTCTTTAAGTTTACGGACTGTTCTTCAGCCTGCTTGGTTCTTGTGGTCAGCAGTGTGTCACCCTGCCATGCTGCTCTCTGTTTTTTCCCTCCTTGACCCTGCCGCGCTTATAAAAAGACAACCACGCTTCAGTCCTCTGTCCTTCCATTTAGTCCCTCCGCAGCCCCGTTAAAAAGAAGACAGAGCTGAAAGGCTTTCCAAACAGGCCCCTGCTGGTCAGACGGTGTGTACAAAAAGCTGTTACATGAACACAGAACAATGCACAAGTGGCTTCATATCGTTCAGGCTCCGTGGCATCAAAAGCAATAAGTTGGTTTTAAAGGGTACAGCACAGATCATGTCACTGTGTTATAGCGACTCTGATACTCTGATTAAGACACTAAATCCTTGTCTCATCCAGGGACGTCACAATTAATCGAAACTCCCACCGACATCCATCAAACACTCCTCACCCCCCCCCCGTCTTTACACCAAAACATCACCGAATTCCCGCCCATGAGGTCATTACGAATAAACAAACAGTGCAGACCCTCATCGTCCAAATGCATAGGTGTGCAGGTAGTCAGAGATGATTTTAAAATAAATAGATTAGTTGATTACCTGTGCCCAGAAACATGTAAACAATACAGCCGGATCAATACAAAACGAGTTTCACCGTCAGATGAGCGGGATGCCTATCACCGAGGGAACACCTCTGTTTTTTTCTCCTCTCACTGTGGATTTCCTCTTTTGGATGTTTGCTGGGAAAAACACTGATGTACTCTCTACTCATCTTTCCTTCATCATCATCAATCATCATCACTCACATTAGTAAATTTAACGATTTAATGATTTAAGAGGCGTACATAAAACACTGATTTTGGGTGTTTCATTCAGTGTCATTATCTGCAGTAGATTCTGGCATCAGGTATGAGACCCTGACTGGAAAACACTTGATAAAAATACAATTACCCCTTGTGCCACCCCCACAAAACTCTGCTAATGTGAAAACCAGTCACAGAGGATATTATGATTTAAGCTTGTTGATATACATTCAACTCAATGAATCATTTAGAAGGAGAAATGGCTCACAGTCAGGAAGCCAGCAGCTTAGGGAAACTAAAACTTCTCTCTTGGATGGAGATGCATGATTTTTATCAGGTATTACTGTAAAAAATTACACAACCTGATTATTGTGGCTTTTTAGAAAAACAAGACTGTAGGCGGATTTTAGTCATAGATATACTTAGGTAAATGAGTTTATAATTACCAAATTATAGGTGTATACCATTGCACCTGGTTTGGAAATTTGACAAGATGCTATCAATGCTGACTAATCTCTTCCATTGGATAATTTATTTATGATTCACAGAAATTACAGGGATGCCGGTTATGAAAGGGCTAACAGTATTTGTAACAGCAAAGTTTATTTAATATGTTTTGCAGCTGTGATACCTGAGGTCATTAAGTTAAGGAAATAATGATGTTTTAAATGAGCTATTAAGCTGAGATCAGCCATAACACACGGCCCACTATAAGGGAAGTTTATACAGCAATGCTCACAAAATTTGACCCACAGATTTGTGTACATGAACACAAATGTTATATTTATGTGACAGACTTTCAAACTAAAAAGAATGAATGTTGTTTAAAGAGTTATAAAGTCAGAGGACGATCAGAAGGGACAAAAGGAAAGATTCTGACACAAGAGGCCAGGGTTGGATTTCCATGTGAAACCTTAAGTCAAAGTTAGTTGTTTTAACAAACAGTAACTTTAACTCAAACTATGACCTTTTCTTTAACCTCATCAAGCAGTTTTGGTGCCTAAAACCTCACCAAAATGAAAAATTTATATCTTTGTACCAAAATTTGATTCATTTCTTGTACACAGACACAGATTTTCAGTGTTTTCTTTGTCTGAATTTCTTGATTTTTTTCCCAAAATGTTGTGAACTCTAGTCTTTATAGTATATAAACTATATAGAACACGTTTTACAGATCTGGCTCATTTATTATATAGTACTGTAACTTTTTAGATGTAAATAGAAAGGTTATGGAAAGTCATTGAAAGTTTGTGTAAAGTCTTGATATTCATTCTCACCTGTAATAGTTTGCTTCAAAAAACACGACTGTGTACGTGTGCGTTGGGGGGTGGGGTAGGTTGGGGTGGGGTGTGTGGGGGGGGGTTATGAGTCTTTTTTTGCCACTGCGAAGATGGCAGCATTCTCGGGTGGTTAGGTGGGGGGGATAATCCAGGGTATATATGCAAATGCTGACAAAGGTCTGGGATGTTGTGTGTATGTGTGTGTGTGTGTGTGTGTGTGTGGTGTTGGGGGGGTCTAACTGATCCCTAGAAGGCTAATTTTACCCAGGAGTGATAGGAACAGGTGGATTCAGCTGGGACAGAGGGGGGTAGGGGTGGCGATGGCGGTGGCGGCGGCGGTGGTGTGTGGGGGGGTCAGTTGGAAAGCACCAGACCTGGTTTCAGTTCAGACAGAGATCGGGGGCAAACACACAACCCAAATCGGGGGTTTCTATTCAAAGCCAGCTGGTCTGGCTTTATCACATGCAGGACATTTATTTTAAGCAGTTTTTTTCTTTGTTATTTTACGTTTTTTTTCTTCTTTTGTGTTAATTATCTCTTTTGTTTTCCTTTCTCTCTCTTTTTTCTTTTTCTTTTTTGAAACTTTTGAACTGTTTGATTGAGCGTTGCTTTAGCTCGTGCTGCAGGGTGTTAACTTCCTGGGGAAGCAGAGAAACGGCACGGGTGAGTTTCCACAGTGCACCTATTCCCTTCCTTTTCTGCCCTCTCCTCTGGAGCTCGTTCTGTCAGTGGAAAACCTGTCTCTGTCAGGATTTTCAAACCCGACGCTGCGCAGTGGGGTCACGATATGTTTAACAGATTAAGCTATAATTTTGATATTTGAGCTGCTCAATTTGAACCGTTCTGAAAATTTTATTGAAGTAAAATTTATTTGAAGTGCTCTTGCCAAATTGTTTCATTATAGCCTTACTGGATGTATGAATGATTTCTTTGTCGTGTGTCCCAGTGCAGGAACGATTATACTAGTAAGAGCAAGGTCATGAGACACACTTAATTGGTGTTTACTCTGAGTTTTTTCCTGCTTTTGACAAAGTACAAAGACACCAGAGAAGCTTAAACACTGCTGAAGGAGGAGTGAGGTCCCAGCTGTTGCCAATCACCTCTGCGGAGCACTTGCGGAATAACTGATTGAGGCTCCTGGAACTGTGCGTGCTTTAGTTTTTAAGGTCTACATTTTTATTTCTCTAAGGCAAGACAAATGGTTCAAGTCACTAAAGTGGAACTTTATATTGTGTAGTTTCTCTGTTTCTAATTCTTCACAGTCAGTTTAGGTTACTAGTACTTTTAAGGGTAATTGCTCAGAACATCTCATTGCACAATCTGGAATTATCAGTGAGAGAAAAGAGCATGCCCTTAACATGCTGTTTGCTTTAGGAATGACTCATTCCCTCGAGGTAGCTACCTAAGTGGCAAGTACACACTTCAGTAGCAATATGTGTCACACAGTTTGGTGTTTAAGTAAGACATATTGGGCAAACTTTTAAAAGAGAGGAGAAACTTTTGTCACAATAAAAAGGAACAGAGAGGGGTTTTATTCCTGACCCGACGGCTTCGCAGGAGGCGTACGAAAAAGTCTCTCCACTGTAGGGCACCTGTCCCAAAACAACTAAATGGAATTTCATAGTAGAGAAAAGGCTTTGTTTGATTGAAATGAGTGGTGAATGACTCTTGGATACTTTCCATCAGCGTTTGATTTAACCGTAGCCCTTGGTTGAAATAAAAGGAGAAGTAATATTATTCCTGAAAGCAATACCCTACTGTATTTAGTACATTTTATATCTTATTTTATTTTGCATCCCAGAAATTTATTGTATGTTCTGATATAACCAATAAAATTAACACAAATAAGCAATAAAAACTGTTTAATTTCCTCCTTTCTGAGCAAAGCTTGACCTTTATTGTAAAAAAAACTTAAACAGAGGAAAAGAACAGATTTAAAATACATAAATAAATGAGGGATAAGAGTATAGAAGCAGACATGCACTCGTGTCCCTTATTTAATACCTGGGGTGAGTTACTGTCCTCATGGTTTTAACCTGAAGAGGCAGGAATATAGAAACTTTGACCCAGTTTACAGGAACCGCTCGGTCTTCACTTATTAGCTTTTCTGCCCCTGAATTCCACGGCTTTGATGGTCAGCGGAGCTGAGGAAGCGCCTTGTTTTCCTTCTCTGTAGGGTGGCGAGCGCTCTTACGCAGTTGCCTCTCTGCCTTTGAAACTCTCCTCATCCTGTCATTTCACCTTCACACTCTGCTATTAGTTTCATTGTTCCTGTTCTCCATGCAGCATGAATAATAGAGGAGAGTTTACCTTCACTCTTGATGTCTCCAATGTGGATGGCAGTTTTATTCCAAGTTAGTTAGGTCACACATAAGATGTTATTCATAATACAAAAGTCGAACAAAGGCAGGATTTGTAGTTATTGTTTATTTAGGTTTTAGTGGTTTTGATTCAGTGGAGATTTGCTGCTGAGGTTCCCACTGCTGTTTTTTTTGTGTGTAAAATAATATGAAGGTTAAGATACAGTATAGAAGTAATTTGCCGGTGCTGTAGTTAGTTTCCATGGTTATTTGGTGGGCACCACTGATCCAGATGCTCTGGAGTTACCTCAGACATGTTACTGTAGAAAGTGCATTTCATTTTTAAACCAATTTATCACTGAACCAAGACCTATTACACATATGGAAGCAGTTTTATTTGCGATGCCTTGGAAAGTAGAAGAATCTTTGTTCCACTGTAATTGCTTACAGTAACGGCATAGTAATTTTGCTCTCATTTTTCCTTTTCATTTTCTTCTATTGTCTTTATTATTTAATTTTGGAAGATATCCAGCAGCGGTCTGGCCTCCTGTATGAAACTCCCTTTCTATCTACCCCCCTGAGTGCAACCGAGGCCAGAAAACAGTATGACGCTCTGCCGTCACTATACAACGCCTGTGCGCCGGGGCCGCCTAAATCTACAAAACACGAGTGCTGGCGCGAGGCAGCTCCTTTGATCTGCAGCTAATCTCAGTTGCCTGCCTCCCCTCTGATCATGTCTGAATAAGAATGAGTTGGGGTGATCCTGGAGGCACAAAGAGCTTTAGACGCTGCCGCTCGTCTGCCGAGCTCCACCGTGTAACATGGGCCCGCGCCGATGGTCGCTGGGCCTCGCTATCACACATCAGAGCTTGGATTCCCTCATTTAGACACACATTACATTGCGCTCCACTTGCTTTTCTTCACAGTGAGATGCTATCAGCTGCTTGTTGAGAGTGTGGGAGAAGTTGCATAGCCATGCTGAGTGATCTTTAATTGTCAAGGGAGTTGGCTGAGGTCAACAGCTGCAGGAGGGACTTCTGCTGTGTAATGGTTACTATGGGAATTGGAAACAGTGATGACTGTAAGCTTTTGTGCTATAGCTGAATGTATTACAACATATGGGTTTGGCTCCGTTGGCCGAACAGTGTAAAAGTAATAAAGGGAAAGAGCAAAATACTGAGCGGCTAAACAATAAAAGTGTCAAATTGTGTTGTTTATGCAGCTTTTCAACAGATCAGTTGTCGTCTAAACCCTTATCTGAAAACACTGAGATCACACTACTGATGTGAACTAAACAAATATTTGCATAAACATCAAATTTTTTTGCAACAACTCTAGTCTTTTGTAGTCAATATCTCTTTTCCTCAAACCTTTAGGGAGAATTGCCCCTCCTGAAGTGTTTGCATTGTTTACTTTAGCTATAGAAAATGACTTTAAAGTAAAGGAATAATATAATATCAATGCTTGAGTCAATACATTGTCATTATTTTACAAATCAAAACAAGCCACATTTGTGTTTTTGGATCTGGTTCACCACCAGTTCAGTCACACAACCTCCTTTAGAGAGACATGGTGGTTTGAATTTATAAAGAACTATAGATTAGTTTTAAGGAACTGTGGTGGTTATAAGAAACCAATGTCGATATTTGTGGAAAATAGGAGACAAATGCTGGTCAAAATCACATGCTATATTGTACCATGCTAATTCAACCTTTGCTCCGAAACCAGTAAAAGTTGCAGTTTTTATTGCCACAGCTGATCCTTGTCATGCAAGTAGAGACATGGGGTCATTTTAGGCATTTACGCAATTAATCCTATCATTAATCTGGTGAGGATTATAAACGTGCTAAAACTTGGCATCTATTCCTTTTCTGCATATTTGACACCACTAATGTTTGAGACACTGATTTGCACCACTTCAGGAAACACCGGTGGATACTGCTTGAACAGAGACACACACAAAAAAAAAGAAAGTAACATTGGCATCTCCCCTTTATGGGCACAATTAGAGAAAGGGCACGAGAACAATGAAATAACTGTGCTGTGTTGGAGCAGTTCATAGGGAATTACTTTCCAGCCATTCAAAAGGAGGAAAAATCATTAGCAGAAAGTGAGTTTTTTTTTTTCCCTCACAAGAAGCAATCTAGTGGAGACAAAGGGAACTTTGAGCCTGTGATATACAGACAGAAAGTCTGGCAATTACACTTGCTACTGCAGAAGACGCAGGGGAGAGGGAAGTGCCAGTCTCAGGGATTAATATAAAAAAAAAAAATGAAGAAAATTAAAATAAAAATAATTAAATTGTTTGCACGTGGGATAATTGTTACTGATATTTAATTTCTGTTCCAATAAAATTACTTTTCTTGCACGCTCAGATGATTCCTATGAATCAAATGTTATTATATCCACCAAATTCAAATAACGTATGGTTAGAAAAAATACTGGTTAGACTTCGTTTTGGGGGAGAACTCCAGTTAACCCATGCAGTTTAAAAACTGAGAAGGATGCAGAGCTCCCCTGCAGGCAGCTCATTTAATTACACAGCAGTCTCTGAATGCTCCTCTGCAGGCGAAATGTGCTGTTCATATGAAGCAGGTGGCACACTGATGGCACCTGTCATATATACATTTATGACACACATGACATTAAAGCAGTGATTGTAAAATCAGTAAGTAGGCTTGACGGTTTCATTAAGTTAATTAATCTGCAGATATCAAGCCTGAATAATCAAATAATGCATGTAGTCAACAGCTGCTCTTTCTATTGTAAATATCCAAGATTTATTTATTCATTACTGTTCATTAAATTCAAGAGGTGGCACATTTTGGGGTTTGATTTAAACCTGATCCATACAGAAGACAGAAAAAGCTCAATAAGTGACATATTATCATTTAGAATACTGAGTGTTATATGTGTGTCTGTATCTACATGTGAACGTATACATGTTAATACAGTGAAGAGGCAACAGGTTCGATCAGCAGCTCCCCCGGCGGCTCCGTGTCCCAGCCAGTCGGCGCAGTCACAGGACCATGGGGCTTTTCCTATGATGTAACTGGAGCATCAGGCAGAACAAAGGGAGAGCTTGTTGTTCAGCTTGTGCCTCATCCATAATGCATAAAAGGTGTACAGACAGAAAACTGTTGGTTAAACACGACACATGCAAATCGCCAGCGCTGTCTCTCGTTTGACACAGCTCGGTAAGGGGTCGTCATGTGGCCAACACAGTAACAGAGGCCTTCTGAGTTTGTTGTTACTGCGTTCAAGGCTGTTTCGTAGGGGTTTGATCCAGCGGGGTGCTGTTCTAAAAGTGAACTGTAAGGACAAGGGAAATGTATGAAATGGTACAGTGAATTTCATGCTGGCCAGACAGTTAATGGCTAAACCACACAGAAAAAAAACAAAAAAACTGCGTTATTGAAAATAGGGCTCTGTATGGTTTCACTGAAAAATGACTCATACCATTATAGAACACAGCAGCTAATGATAAGTAGCCAGAACTTTTTTTTTTCTTTTAATTTTATTATTGCTCTGCTTTTTTTTTTTTTCTTCCTTAGAAAACTACAGGAATTACAGCTGACCAAAGCTGTAAATTACTGCGGTGGCTTTTAGTTTATGAGATATGTGGCTTCATTAATGTCCAAGTCAAATATCTATTGAGTGATTTCTTTCAGCTCTCTAAAGCTGTGCAGATAATAGAACCGAAATTAAATGACTTTGTTATTTTTTAAGCTGTCATTCAAGAACAAAACTTGGTAATTGACAGCGATGTCTTGTTATATATTTCCATATAAAATACAGTACGTATGGGGTGACACAGTGGTGCTGCAGTGAAAACTGTGAGCATAACAACAAGAGTACTTTTGGTTTGAACCTTCTGTGTGGAGTTTGCATCTTCTCCCTCTGACTGCATGAGTTTCTGGGTGACTCAGACTTAGTCCCGCTGTCTAAAAAGAAGCATTACTTGGCAACTCTAAACTGCCGCGGGGCGTGGATGTAAACATGGATGTTTGTCTGTGCATCAACCCTGTGATGTTAACAACCTGTTCAAGGTGTGCTACACCTCGTCTATACTCAATGTCAGCTGACCCTTTGAACCTACAGAGAATAAGCAGGTGTAGATAATTAATGGATGGATACGGTATATGTATATAATCAAAACAGATGATACAGTATTTACTTATAGCATAGTCTTGCAAAGGCAGTTACCTCTAGTCGCTAATATGTGTTTCTGATTAAAAAAATGAATGATGAACGTACAGCCTTACTTCTTTGTTTCAGTAGTAGAATCATCAGGACAGCATTACCTGCAATCTAAATTTAGGAAGGAGAATGTCACCTTTATAATTCAAAAGCTCATTTGAGCATACAAATAAATACTTCCCCGGATTCATGAATTTCTTTGTTTTATAGATTTTTTTTTTCATTTGAGGACATATGATTTCAGTTAATTAAAAGTGAATTCCTCACCTTTGCTCCCCTAATTATACTGTACAGTGGTACAATTCCTACGACTGTAATTACTGATGATATTGCCCTCTGAGTTTCATTATAAACCTTATTAATAAGGAACTCCAAATCATGTGTAATATAATGCTTTGGATGACTTTCACAAAGACCAAGCGCAGATCGGCAGGGAAATGTCTCTCATCTCTCCTACAAAGTGTGAGATGACTTCTAAAGTAGGTATGTTTTCCCTGAGAGCAGAACTTAGATGTACAGGATGATCAAGTCCTGTACAATATGGATGTCATCTGTTAACATGAACAAAGAAAAAATGTGAGACAGTGTGGATTAAATATGTTCTATTTTTTTTTTTAAATATGCAAATTGTGAGGTATAAACACGCAAACAAGCGCTAAGAGTATCACATACATTATGCATTCAAATATCCATGCCACTTACATTTGTATATAGACATTAACATGATTTATCAGGTTGATACCCAAATCCATAAATATGAATATGGACCAGTAGATGTCATATATGACATTTTTATAAATGTATTTAATGCTTTATTTGCTGCTTTTGGTATTTAATTTCTTCATTTAACTTCTTTATTTTCTCCAGCTTAAGTAATTATTTTCAGCTTTTCCCATATCTTAATATGTGGAGTACACTGTAAACCCGAACAGTACTGCTGACTAATAAAGACTGATTACACTGTACTAAAAATCTGTTATCAAGTTAGCA
>JAQMCX010000048.1:12816973-12828096 GCA_029814765.1 Acanthurus leucopareius | reverse complement strand
CTTCATTTAACTTATTTATTTTCTCCAGCTTAAGTAATTATTTTCAGCTTTTCCCATATCTTAATATGTGGAGTAGTATTTAATGGTATATGTTTACAGAAATGCTTTTTTCAGAGACTTTTCCATTCATTCAACAATTACATTTTAGAGGGAAAAAAAATTCATATTACTCCGATTAAATATTTGCATTATGTGTTGAGACTTCCATCTAAAAATATGAGTATTTGGACTGCCCCTCAAACACTCATATCAGTCTGTCCTAAGACACCTACACACACACACAAAGGCACACAAAAACCCCTTCACACCAACGCACACTAGTTGAAGTAAGATCTATAGATCCCAGCTGAGCCTGAGTTAAATTGGCCTGCAGGTCTTTCTGTACCCCCCCTGTGAAGCGTTTGGTCGTCACATCATGTAGCATCAATCTGGTGTCAAAACAGCAAATGTCTCTCAAATTCATTAGGGAACGAACGCAGGAAGAATGACTGAAAGCGGTAAATACCAAATAAAGCTGGAAGCATCCTCAGACATATCTGACGTACAGCAAATGTGTCTCGTAGTGCTTCTGCAGTAGCTGGCTAATTCTCAGGAGCAGGGAGGCAGAGTGCTTGACAACATCATCTACTGTGACAGGCAGATTGTGTTTTCACGTGAGCGTGATCGACAACAGATTGCACTGAGCCCGGGCTGTTCCTGTGTGCCCTGGAAATGTGTTTGTGTTTATCTTTTGCTTGAGAGAGTCATTCCTTTCTTTCTTTCTTTTTCTTTCTTTTCTCCCTCCATCACAAAAAAAAACCACGCACATTTTTTTCAGGCGAGCTGTTTTTTTTACGTGCGTGTGTGTATGTATGTGTGTGTGTGTGTGTGACACATGCTGTGAAGTGACTGCCAGGAGAGGCTTAAGAAACAATCCAAGCAAGATCAATATCAGCAAACCGCACTTATGTGTTTGACTTAACATGCAGTCGCAGTTTCCCCTCCTTTCGTTTTATGCACGGCTGATGCCAAACCTCACGAAATTGCATTTACCCAAAAGCCTGGAGTGTGTGTATGCACACTGTGACATATTTGAAATTACATAATTGTTTTGGCAAACTGTTGATTTTTCTCCATCAGGCTTTGATGAAGCTATCAACCCACACTTGACACACACACACACACACACACTCACGTCGAAAAAATAAGTTCAGGATGGCGTGTTCTGAGAGTGGGAGGGAGGGACGGCGGCTAATGAGCTGGACAGGAAAAAAGTTTCAGATAGCAAGAAACTAATGATCTAGTTACTTTTAATTAAGGTGAAATACTCAAGATAACACAAATGCCGCAACTTACAAATATTTAACCTACAACAAGCTTGACGTGTTTGCACAAACTTATTATAAATTTACCAGCTTTAAAAGGCCTAATGTGACACACTCAGAACAACATATTACAATGCAACAATAATCTGTTTTTTTAATGCTTTGAGCTTTTTCAGCCGTATTCAGATTTAGCTGCAGACTCCCACTTGGTAATCTCAAGAGCAAAATATACAGTGGGTCTTCCCTACTTTGCATTAAATGTGTGAGCATAGAATAAGGCTGTTAGTATGCTTTCACTATAAGTTCATCCCTGTAGACAAGTCAGACAGTCATCTATGAATATGCATGAGCCAGTGTTTTCCTCGTTTAATGATTTTTTTCCACCATTCAAATATATTCAATCCACCCCCCAACCCCCAACACCCCCCCAATTTACAGTATTTCTCTCTATTTTATGTGGCTATTGAACACACAAACACGCAGGCGCACACAAATGTAGATGTTAACATGGATCCTGCTCGCAATGTTCAAGGTTCATGCAATCGATTACCATTTCACTGGTTCACTCTCTTCTTCTCCTTCTTCTTTTTCTTCTCCTCTCGCCTCCTTATGTTGCCTCTCCTCCAAGGTGCCAACCAAAGACAACCTCGAGCATTGTTGAACGCTGAAAGGACCTCTCCTATGAGTCGCTGACAGGCGGCGTAGAAAGCTACAAGACTGCAGGCACGCAAGACGGCAGAGGAAGGAACGGTGAACGTGGTATGTGCGATCACGCAGGCACACATAAGTGTCCATATGTCAGTCACGTATTTAATACAAATGCACACATCAGAGGTCTGAAAGGAGGAAGTTGTGTCTGTTAAAGGTGTCAAATCTTTATCGTGCACGCCGATATGTGATGCCAACTGATATCTGCCATGTTGCAGTTATGAACCCACTGTATCTAACAAACTACACCTTATTGATTATTATGGAGGAAATGCTATTAAAGATTAAAGGGTCAGGTGATGTTGAAGGTGGTATCCCGAGTCATCAGACACCAGCAGCTTCAGTTACAGGCTGTAACATGGGCCCGTCGAGCAGATTAGCCAGCTTGATTTATTTATTAACTGATTTCATGTCCCGCTGTTTCCTACCAAGACTGACTGACTGGCTGGCTGACTAGCTGGGTGGCTGGCTGCATACATGTCGTATGCTTCACAGGTGAAGTTGAAAGGAAAGGAAAGATTAGGGCGCTGCTCGGTGTCCATTTACACTTCATGCAGTCTGCAGTGACAGGCATGCGCTGCACAGCTAAGCTCATGAGGAAATGCTTGCTGTTTGTCTACATTTAGACCAAAAGGTTTCTGAAGTGGAGTTTTATGCAAACATTCGCAGTGGATCTTCTGAAAAAAAAGGGGAAATTATTTTAGGGCTTTATTTTTATGTTTTATTACGTGTATGCAAACCTGAATGTAAAACTTTGACCATCAAAAATATAGCTAATATACTTCAAACACCATATTAAACAAAACTTTAAATCATATTTTGTCTTTTTCTGAGCCATTAATGGATGAAAAACTCAAGGGTGAGGCCTGATGGTGTCTCATAGTATAACAGGCTTCATTCAAGATAACCATTAAAAGTCTTTTAAACTGATACAGCCGCCATATAATGTGAGTATAATAGAACCACAGTATTACAAGGCCTATCTGGGATACATCTCTGCACAGACAGCCATTGCAACAGCCTGTCTGTGTCTTATCTGAAGTGGCAAACTTGCTGTTCTAATTGTTATCTTCACACTAATAGAGTGGATGTTTTGAAATCATTTGGTTGGATGGATAAAGGCTTGGTAATTCCCCCATGCTTACTGTCTGTGTCAGGGCTTATCTGCAGGAGATAGCAGGGTCCTGGAGAATGATTGGCGGTGTGCAAGAGGTGGAAAGTTTGGGGTGACTCAGAAAAAAAGGAGGCAGCCGTCATGTTGTACAGACATGGAGCATGAAGGAAGTGCTGATAATTGAATGATGATGTTATTTGGGGTTAAATGAACAAGAAATATATCAGACGATCCTACTTTTTTTTGACATCTCATTGTAATATAATTCCATGGCATGTAATTAAGAGTCTTAAAATCTAATTTCTCTTAAAATAAGAGATAATTCATTTAGTCTTCACAGAAAACTAAACAAGTAGAGAGATTTGCCATGTATGTCTTTTTACCAAAGTATCTGCTGTTTCTAAAAACAAGTGAAACTGTTTCAGGATGATTACTAATATCCTGTTGATGTGTGTGTGTTTTTTTTTAAAAAAAGAAATGGGGAGAGGGGGAAGTCTGACTTAAGTCCTAGCATGCTTCCCATTTGATGTGACAGGCATGAAACAACGGGCGAAAAGTGAGCCTGCCCTAACAGACACATCAACTTTGGCGGCTCGGATGTAAGCTGTCTAAAGTCGGCTGCAGATGCTTAATGTGGTCTCCATTGATTCATTAGTTAAAGCACACATTCCCCATCATGTTCCTCTAGTGGTCTCTCTGAGCAGTTAATTGCGCGTCCACTCCACGGGGCTGGCGCGATAATAAAGCATTAAGAGCCGTGCCTCTTTCATTAAAGTAGAGTTGGGAAATATGAGCCCGCCCCCTTTCAGGAGTCAAAAAAAAAAAAAAAAAAAGAAAAGAGAGAGAGAGAGAGAGAGAAAAAAAAAATCGATTACTATTTCTCCTCGCACTGGGAGAGGAGAGGGTTTGGGGAAAGACTCGGTTAGGATTGTGGGAAGGAACAGAAAAAGGCTCTCAACATCACCATCAAGCTCCAGACGTCCAGCAGTATACCAGCACCACCTCCACCATCGCCGCTCCACCGGGTCCCTCCCCGCTCACCGGCACCTCGCAGAGAGACCAGGCGAAGCGTCCTCGCCGCCTCCAGAGCAGACACTGTCCGATCAGAGAGAGAGAGAGAGAGAGAGAGAGGGAAAGAGAGAGAGAGAGAGAAAGAGAGAGAGAGAGAGAGAGGCAGAGAGAGAGAGAGTAGTTTTGTCTGACATTATAGAGACTCCTACCACGTACTGTAGGTTACTTTTTTTCCTCCCGGCGACGTCCTCTGCTAAGTTGCGCTCCTGGATTTTAAGTGCGTCTTGGGCGAAGTCCGTCAACCACCAAGCAGCGGCTTCAACCTTCCTGTCAGTCGGCCGGACCAAACAACCGGCGGACCGCTTGTTGTGTCTTTCACTTGAGCCGGACAAGATTTCATGCGAAATAAAGTAAGTACCGCGCTCACACCACTTGCCACTCACTCGGAAACATCCACAAGACACGATGCATCATATGGTCTTTATTTTTAATCTCACAGAGGGGGGGAAACTTGGAGGTATATTCTGATGCGCGTTGCCTCCTTGAGAAAGTACAGTAACTGCGTTTATTGATTTGTTGTGACCCTGATCGACTCATACCGGTGACAACTATGTCGTATAATTACGGGCTGACATCAAATCGCTGTTTATGGTCTATTAGGAGAGTCAAGGTCTGTCTCGTGTTTTAGGCAGTGTTACAGTGTCGACCTTGTGCAGCTTTCTCGTGTCCACATGCAGGCGCAAAGCCCCAAAGTCACTGCTTCTGAACAGGCTGCCCTCCTTAATGTAACATAATACAGTATGTTCTACTTTTCAGCGCTGCTGGATGGCACAGGAAAAGTTACACTGGTAGTTTTTCAAAAAATGCACGGTTTATTTTTACCTGATCTGTATAATTTTTACCCCATAAAATGATAAGAGACTCAAAAAGCTTAGTTAAAGAAAATGTGAAAAAATTACATGCAGTTAACAAGTTTTTTTTTGTTTTTATGAAAAAATGAGATTTTCTTTATTGAAGCCATAAAACGTAGAGAAACTCACTACACAGAAAATGCGGTGACTTGGTGGATATTCAGTTCTTTAGCAGTTGTTTAACAAACTAAATTGAGGTGCAGTAATCATCAAAATGACCCTGTTTTATTCTGCATTAAATCAGGATAACATGTACATCAGCAGCTTTCACAAATAAATAGCTTAATTATTTAAACATGATTATTTTCCCAACTTCAGAAGATCACAGTTTTTTCATACTTGTATAACCGTTAATTCATGCAGACCAGAGACACAGTGATAACAGGACTGTAAATCAGTGTTTTAGGAAAAGGTTTGGCGTGTTCAGGCTGAGTTTCAATTTGTTCTCTCTTACTTTGTGATTCAGAGTGTTGAGACTTTTTTTCTCACCACAGCGAAAATGATATGTTTTTAAGGTGAGTTTAGTTCAGTCTCATGTGGCTCCATTGAACCTGTTGCAGTGAGAGGATTAATAATGACACCATAATTAACCTGTGGCAACTCTCACAGGTTGCAGCCACATAAATACAATTTAATTTGTTTGTTTTGTGCACAAAGTGGGAATAGGAGGCTACGAATGAAATGTGCAAATAAATCAAAGATGAGTCTGAAAGCTAAAATTACTCAAAAACACCTCATTTTATTTCAGACCGTTTGTAGAAATGACTGGGCTGTATGCTTTAAACTCAGGCTCATTAATACAAGCTTTAAAAGTGAACCTGCACATTCTTGTGAATTTGCTTTAAAGTTAAGCAGCAATTTTAATCACAAAAATGAATATTATCAATTTTACAAGTTTTTTAAATGATGCTGTTAATATAGAAATGCCTGCAGTTTCTCATAAATTATAAAAAAACTAATTTAATATTCGCAGCACTTTTAATTCTAAGAGAACCGTTAAATTTAAAATGCATTTTTATCTGCGAGCATTTTGAAAAAGTAAACATTTTAAGTGATGAAGTCTTGCTGTCTACTACAGCATATCAACCTAATTTTTGGACTCTGAAAGCGTAAAGCTCACACTCAGTCATTTACTGCCTCACTGCTTTTCACAGTCAGTGCAAATAAAAAAGATACAGCATTTTTAAAGTATATGCAACATTTCAGAAACATTAATTAATTTTCAGAGGATGTAGTGTCTTGTGCATTGTCCCTTAACTTTGTCTAATCCTTGATGCGGTGTAATGTGAGTTGTTTAGCCATGATCAAATATATGAAAGTGTATCCGTCTATTTAAAGATTTTACACATGGCCTTCCCTTTTATGCCCATCGTCAATGAAGTTGTTCTGAGTGGCCTGTCTGGCCTGTTGCTCTCTTGGGATTTAGCGTTAGGTTAATCCGCTCAGAGGAAGGTGAGCGCTCGCATGTGGACCCACGATTACACACAGAGGACTCTGTCAGCCAAGCTCTGTAATCTCAGATACTCTGTGCAAACACACACACATAGAGACACACATACACACACACACTCTCAAATGCACACATGCGGTCGCACTTAAACACACACACACACACACACATGCTTAGACAAAAGCATGGTCTGCCTCCTCTCTCTCTCTCTCCCCCTCTGTCTTTCTGTTTCACACACACACACACACACACACACACACTCATGCACACACTGACACCCACACTATCTGGCCTGCGCTGCTTTTGTTTCTCTTATTCTCTTAAGACTCTTGACAAATCATTTGGGATTTTGGGCGCTGATTCACAAAACCAACAGTGACAACACACTCTTACCCTTCTCGCAGAGAGGGATTAGAAGGTCACGTGTGTCTGTGATTGGCCAGGGCATTGAGCCGATTGTCAGGGCACTTTGCTGTACACCAGGGGCTCAGTGAAGCTTTAGTTAAGTGAAGGGAAGGGACACACTGTGTGCCATTGTCAGTGTTTTAAGCATGTGTTTTAAAAGTGCTTGGATAAAATCAACAAAGAATCCACTACTGCTTATATCTTTTATAATAACTGTATAATATAACACCCATTAAGACATGATTACTAAAGATGTGCTACCCAGCTCGACTCCTTTTTTTTTTTTTTTTTTTTTCAAAATGAGTAAAGTATACCACTGTGCTTTCTCAGAGACATTTAATACTGTACAGAAGGCACATTTTCAAGATTCCCTCCTTGTGGAAAACCAGATCTGTGAAAACATTATTCTTAACGGAAACATCAGAAGCATTTATGTTTAAGCAAATAATTTAATAGCCCCTTTTTTTGCTATGCTTTAAAGTTTTTTTTTTTTCACTAATGGTTTCAAATATTTTCGAAGGGGTTTGCAGAGTTTGCTCAGTTAAACATCAGTAAAACACTCATTTGCAGATTGCAGGTTGGCAAGATCTGCAGGTAGATATTGAAGTACTGTAATTGGACTTCATGCCCCCTAGCTTAAAAGAGAAGGCAATATAGGAGTCAATTGTGGAGAATCATATTTACCTCATATATATAAGGAGGTTATAATATCTTAAACCGTCAAGAGACGCCCATGTGTATACTGTAAATAATGCAGTGTGTTTTGTTTTTTTTGTACTTAAAAATAAATGCTTAAGTGAAAGCCAAAAACCCCCCCCCCCCAAATCTAACAGAGATAAATCGCCTTGTTAGTAAATTTATCTGACACAAACAAAATGTGGCAATGTTGAACCGTTTGCTCTGAATAACTTTTTTCGTGCCTGCTCATAAGCAGATGAAAACGCTTAACTTTTATAATAACTCAAGGGCTCGTTGTATTCTTGTTTATTGCAAAAGGCAGGTGTTCCCTCTTTTGCTACATGGGAGGAAAAAAAAAAAAAAACCTCTCTTTTTTTTCTGCTTTCATACATTTTTATAGCACTAATGAAAAACGCAGGGCTCAACCTCGCCATGTGTTTATTTACTCATTTCAAACAGATCTCTCTTTTATTGTCCTAACTGTTGTGCATGTCAGAAATGTTTACCCAAATGTTTCTTTGCCTTAGGAACTCTGTCTGTATATCTTAGTAAGAGCTGCAATTACTCCCGAAACTTAAAAAATAATAATCTAAAGTAAATAACAAAGTCCTTGAATGGTTTACGGTGGATTGAATGCATATATTTGAATATGTCCTGGTTTTTGCATAATGATGCAAAGTCTTCTTCTGTCTCTATCTAGTAATTAGCGGTGACGTTCAGCAACTTTCTCTGTATGCTGTAAGTGGATGGGGGTGTGTGGGGTTTGTTCACTGGGGTGTTAAAGATCACAGAGGAATATATCAGCCTTTGATGTTTAATTGTATTGTAAAACACACTTTAGAATATTTCTGCATAAAGTAGACTTCTGGCTGTGCTGTGCTTTGTGTTTGCTGTTTCTTTGTGTGTTTGTCTGTCAGCATGTGCTGTGTGTCTGGGAGATGTGTGTCTGTGTGTGTGTGTGTGTCTGTGTGTGTGTGTTCAAGTTTGTGCCTTGTCTCCGTCTGTTTGCGCGTCGGAATGTTTGTACTTTTGTGTTTTTTTTGTCTGAGTTTTGTGAGGTTGTTGCTGGTGTATATTCAAATGAAAATGCATGTATTTCTTTTCCTCCTTTATTCTCACACTGAAGAGGGTAGGATTGATGTCTCGGATGATGGAGCAGTCTGGAAAACAGTGTCAGTGTGAGTGCTGAAAAGGCGCGCTGAGAAGACAGATGCAGAGGAAGACAGAAAGACACAAACACACACTCACACACACACACAGAGAAAACATGGATTGAAATGTATTTGAGCTCAGGCGACTTATACTTGGCCTCTGATCAGGTATTATTTATTAAAAGTGATGCTTTCGTGATGTCATGCTTAACACGCTGATCTAGATGAACAGGATGTCCTGCCTTCTTCTTCCTGTTTCCTGTTTCCTGCTTGGCCTGCGGGTCATTATGGCAGCAGCTGCCTGCTGGGTGGTCTGTGCTCAGCAGTGCTGACCACACAATCATATCGTCAGCTGTGGCCCACCTAAAGAGACACCCAAAACACCTCACCATACTTGAGGCCTGCTCCCTGAAATATTTGGACAGGGAGAGAGTCCTGGGAGGCGAGAAGGCTAGCAGAGGACTTTGGATGATAAGACAAAGAGAAACATTTAGAGTAGAACAGAGGCTGGATTTCTTTGTCCAAACACTGAGTGTTTTAGATCAGGCCGAATGCCTCGGCATCAAGACTTAAAGGTTAAACACATTTATAAATGATTTCATTAACTTCCTCAGCAGACAGTTTCTTAAGAAGCTTTCCTGTGAGATTTAATTTTTTTTTATTCAGGATCCAGGCAGACTAGTCTGTTATGCCAAGTACATATTTGTAATCCCTGCTCTAAACTTGTTGTATGTTAAATCCAGAATCAACTGTGAATCATTTTTAGTGAGGATTTTGAGGTGATTCCTATGAAAAAGTGCTTGCTTTCCATGTGCATAAATCTAGTAACAGGAGGCATGTTCCCTCAATAAAACACACTGCCTGACCTGTGAACGGTGAGGGTGCAACTTCTTGCCCCATTAATATATTTTCATAGAGCGAACCCCTCCCCCCACCTCATCATCTCCATTTAGAATGGCACACATTTTGACTAGATCCAATGCCAAAAAAAAGAAAAGAAAAGAGGTGTGGAGAAGGGGAAGAGAGTGAGGAAGGGGAGGAAAAAAAAAATAGAAAGTAGAAATGTTTTTCAGTGGCTGTAATTTATCTTTGTCACGACTGCAACATAGCCGAGTCATTCTGCAACATAGTCCTCTGAGACGCACAGAGGTAGCTCTGTGCCTTGGCCTCACACAAGCTCACATCCATCTGAAACCTCTGCTCACTCGGCTGCCACAATCTGCGCCGCTGCCGCCACTGCTCCCCATCCACGCTGCTGCTCCTGCTGCTGCTGCTGCTGCTGCTGCTGCTGCTGCTGCTCAGCTTCACATTGCTATCGCAGATTTTTTTATTTTTTGCAGCAGCAGATCTCATGTTCAGAGAAATAAAGTCGAGAGTTTTACCCAGTCAGACTTTTGTGTGATGTAGCTCTCGTAAATGAAACAGTGTCACACTAAATTGCCAATAACAGGCGGCGCTATTGATGAATCCACCTCTTTTTTTTTTAACTAAGGAAGAACATTAGAGTCTTAAACACGATGCTTATTTTTTTTTTTTTTCACCATAGAGTCTCAGATATCTGGGCAAAGTCTGTAACATCAGGAGTTTCGCTGTTCAACTCCGCGGGGACCAGGCTGTTGAAAATGCTGTTAACACCATCTAAGTCGAGAAACAGCTATATAAGAATCCACGCTCAGTGCTCTCCCTCTTCCACAGAGCACACAGCTTTAACCAGGCGGTGCCCTGCCAAAGTCCACACCAGTGTTCCTTTCCACTGTCATCTGTGCCATTCCCACACCAAAGGCCAGCCTGTACAGGAACGCACAGTGCTTACATTACTTAGCTGACCAAAAAAAAAAAAAAAAGAAAAAAGTCGAGGAGAAAGCAGGACAAAGAAATGTAAAAAAAAGAAAAAAAGAAAAGGAGATGTTGCTGTTACATGAAGAAATTTGAAAAAGAAAGAAAAAAAAACTTTTCAGCCAAAGTGCATCTGAATGATCAGACTTAATAACACACAATAACATACAGTAATATGAAGTGCCCTGCGGTTGGAGAAGGGTGAAGCAACACCCACCTCACACACACACACACATACACACACACACACACACACACACTCCTTTTCTCTCACTCTGTCAATTTTTTTTTTTTTTTTTACATTTTTTCATCCCGGCTCCTTCTGCCGCGTGATGTATGGCTTTTTCCTACAGTGGCTCTTCCAAAGTGCAGCTCGTGATGTCATTAATTTTATTCATACTTTATGGATGCTCTGTCTGGAAAAAAAAAAAAAAAAAAAAAAAAAAAAAAGGAGAGAAAAGGGCGAGTGAAGATGTGGGGGGAGGGGAGTGGGAGGAAGTTAAAGATAACGGCCAAAAGAGAAAAATATAGGGGGAAATAGATTGAGTGATGTAA
>JAQMCX010000048.1:12783357-12816873 GCA_029814765.1 Acanthurus leucopareius | reverse complement strand
GGCATTAATATTTCGGTTTGGTTTTGTTTTTTTGTTTTTTTCCCATTTCCGCTTTTTTGGTTAATTGTCAGCATTTTTTTTCGCCCCCCGGGGTTTTTTTTTTTTTTTTTTTTTTTTGCCTCGTGCCGTTGCTGAATCAGATGAGTGTTTGTATCGAGGTACAAAACCTGACATTGCTCACACTGGTTTGTACAGAGTTAGAAAGCTGTGTCTCTGGTTTCAGTCTGTTGTCAGACACAAAGCTCACCATGACGTGGTGACATCACCGGAAAACTTTTAGGTGAGGAAGGGGCTCCAGGATATGAAGGTTCATGGAAGGTTTTGCTCTCTCTGTAGAGAGAGAGAGAGAGAGAGAGAGAGATGCAGAGAAAGACAGAGAGGAGGTGAGGGATAGTTTGATATTCAATTTCCCTGGTGCATCCTGGGAGATATGATTTCAGGAAATCCAAAACTATCTATCAATATCCATTGAACCTTATCTCCTCTTTCAGACCTCCGAGTTGTAAAGAGAAAACGTGAAGGGCAATACATAATAGATTTATGGCAGAAATCTATTCATGCATTTTCCTGATCCTCCAAACACACACACACAGATCTCTTCTTTAAAGGCTCTATTTCTAATGGTTTTATAGCCTGCAGTTATAGTCTGTATTAGTGTATTCAGAGCGTGATTAACTGAGTGTTGGGAGGTTTTCATTCTGTATTTGGCCCACTTAAGTGTCAGAAGAGAATAGACAAACATGCAGTTAATCAACAAAGTGAGATCATTAGCTACCAGCTGGGCACAGTTCTGGCAGTATTTCCTCTCTGTAAAAAGATTTGTCGATACAGATCTCCAATGTAAATAATACACACAGCAGTCACTGAAGAAATAAAAGAAAGTTCAATAATGAAAAAACAAAACAAAAAAAAAAAACAGTTTTGCTCTGAGAAGGAAGCTGGCAGCAGCACATTTTCTCTCTTTTTTTTTTCTCCCATACAGCCAAAGAGCTTACACACATGGCTTGGAAAAGAAACCAGGTGCAGCTCACTGGAATTAACTCACTTTCACTGCTCTAGTTTTGATCCAAACAATAGAGGAATAGAGGCTGTTCTATTTTGACAGTGTGGGCACTTGTATGCGTGTGTTATTAAAGGTACCAGTCTTGGGCCTCTCACGCACACACACACATATGTACACATATGTAGAGATACACACGCAGAAGCACGCAACTACACACTCACACGTACCCACAAACAGGGAGATAAAAACGAAAAAAAAAAAAGAGCCCCATTAAAGAAGACAATTTTGTGGTTTGTGTCGAGTGCATTGTCACTATTTGAGCACACACAAACAGCTTCAAGCACAGGCAAGGAACCCATCCGTTATTTATATCAATGGCCTGTTATTCACCATGAGAGGCGGTTAATTGGGTAACACAACAACCGAACACTGTGTGTTAATGTCACTAGGAGAAAATAGTATACCTCAGCTTTTTTTTTTTTTTCGAATGAAAATAGTTATAGTTTGTGTATTTCTTTCGTTCAGTGAGAGAGCGAGCGCACGCGGGCCATGTGAAAGGAAAGATTTAAAGTGTCATATGTTCCATGATGAACCTAAGCGCGCTTTGATGTACAAGCAATAACTGATCTTCTTTACCGTTATCTGTCTGAGACAGAATGTTTTCAGTTCCTTAAATGTTCACCCAGCTTCTTTTTTTTTTTTCTTTTTTCCTGGTACAGTGGATGGACTGTTGCAGTCAGGTGGTGTTGAACCATCAGCAGACTTCACTTTCTTTAAATGCTGTTTCCATTAGAATCTCATTTGTTAAAAGGGAAATTTTATCACGCCAGATTTCCGTTTATTCCCTCATCACAGAGTGAATACGTAACATGTGGGGGACTCTTTTTTTTTTTTTAGCTATAATTAAATGATTACTACAAGTCAGAAAAAAGGATTGATTTGATTATAGGGGTGTCAGATTCAGCTCAGTGACACTGTATGTGTGCACATAATTTTTTATTTTTTTTTGTTCCCTCACTGTGAATGAAAATTATTTATACGTTGTTCCACCGAAGCTTATCATTATCCTCTAATTTCTTTATCTCCCTCTCCTGCCTAGGTGACATTTACAAAGCGAAAGTTTGGCCTGATGAAGAAGGCGTATGAGCTGAGTGTGCTGTGTGACTGTGAGATTGCCCTGATCATCTTCAACAGCACCAACAAGCTGTTCCAGTATGCCAGCACAGATATGGACAAGGTCCTGCTTAAATACACCGAGTACAACGAGCCCCATGAGAGCAGGACCAACTCTGATATTGTGGAGGTGAGTTGCAAGGAAAAACAGAGATGGCACACACACACACACACACACACACACATATGCATGCATGCGAGTGCAGATGCACAGGAGCACACGGACATGCACGCTCATGCAAACACACAGAAGCGCACATAGCAGACAGATGGTTACAGCATTTGTGACTCATTCAGCAACCCTTACTTCTCTCTTTTGGTCTTCACACTTAACATGGTGTGAGGAACAATGGCGCGCCATGTTTTAGTCTCTCCTAAGGTTTAAGTCCCAATATCACCTTAAAAAAAAGTATATACTAAGTATATCATTTTATTCTTAGAAAATATGTATTTTTAAATTGCTTCTTGCGCTCTATCTACTTTGTAACACATAAGTGGTAGCCTGTCATCGATCTGGACCTTGCAGGCTGTCCCCTGTGGTGTGTAATCACCAGCCCCTGTCCCTGGTGTCTTGTCACCATTGATGCCCCTCCTAGACCAGGATGTTGATCTGACTTGTTCTGGACACATATCACAAGTGTGGCTCAAGGCAGTGTTAGAAAGCCCTGCAGTAGGCAGGTAGATAAAGCAGGAAATGACGCTGGCACCCTCCAGGATCCTTAAGCTCTCAACGTGAACCTGTTATGCAACACTCACATCGTGGCTCTGACGAACCTGGTGGGCCAGACACACAGACATGCATGCACTCGTGGAGTTTATCCTCTTCTGTTACACACACACACACACACATTTGCACTCACACCATGCTTGTACATTAAATGCTACGGTCGCAGAAAGTAATAATGATTTAAATGAATTGAATAAATCTAAATCTAAATTTCCTTTAACAGTATATTCAGTATATCTGTTCTGCTTGTTGCATGGATTCTTTAAAGCAACATGATGCTTATTTTGTGTTAAATATGCAAATCCAAATGGCATTTTTTCGTTTTTGCAACATTACATTAAATAGAAAATTCAAGATGCCACACACATTTCATACATGTTTGCCTTAAATTTAGCATTAAAATGTGTTTGTGTTTCATGATCCAGAATACACCAACGTTCTATCGCCCCACTTCTCACAGTTTGAACATAAAATGTACAACTATTGAAGATTTGGCTTGGTTTTTAAGATATTTAAATTTTAGCTTTGATTTTTTTTTTTTTTTGCATTTTGTAGTACAGAATTTTCAGCAACTGAAAAACCTCAATTGGATCCATATGTTCTCCCTTGTTTTTACCGTTCAAACATGCTCAGTTTGTAATTTAACTGACGGCATAATGGTAATTTGTTAAATCAAATTGTAGCATTTTATGCACAACATTATACCGTAAGTCCATTATTCCTGGCTCAGGGTTTAATAGAAAGACTAAAAGGAAAAGTGAGGAGCAGTGGGATGTAATGAATGCATACCCTTAACACACACGTACCGGAGCTGGCTGGTCGGTACAACTCCGAATCAAACAGCATGGGACATGTTTTCGTCTCTTCATATGGGTGTTGCTGGGCTTGGTGCCCACCCATGGATGGTCAGGCCCACCGGGAACACTCCTGCTATTCCAGATGGCACTAGGCACCTGACCACAAACCTTCTGAATTTACACATTCATATCAGTTGTCTTCTTCTTCTTCAGAATAGATTTTTCTTTACCTTTTTTTTTCCCCCATATTTTATTATATTATCACCTTTTCCCTTCAATCACGTTTGGAGGTTAAAAAATGTAAATGTATTGCAACAAACTGTAAACTTAAGAGTGGTTTGTTGTTGTCATCGTTGCTGATGTTCCATCACCATTTCCATTTGGCGCATTACAATATGTAGTGTGTTAATGTAGCCCATACATCAAGGGATACAGCACTCAACATATGGCTAACCCCAATGATAAAAACAAAGAGAATGGAGTGGGTGCATTATCATGAACGGTATTTAGATGTACAAATAAATCCACCAGACAAAGAGTAACAGCTTATTCTTTTTGCAATGAGATATATGTGCTCTTATTCCCTTTCTATTATTCATATAATCAAGTCTTTTTTGAATCATTAATGTGGCGGAATCTATAACTTTGTAAGCTGGGATTCTTTTTTTTTTTTTGTCACTGTTAGAAAATGTTGCGCTTCTCTAAAACCTTAAATAATCAGTAAACATGTTTACATTTATTCTGCATCCCCGAGCTTAGTTTCTTATTAGAAATCTGGATGAATTGCCACAGTTTGTGCAAAATTAATCACATCCAAGTATATCAGGGATAAAAAAAAAAAATAATCCTTGATGCGTTATATCATTTACATTAACCCATTTAGCATCCACTCATATCCCTAGTGTGCCTATAAGCAACGATATGCTCTATGCAGCAAACCCCTCAGCCACTGTACACTCAGTGTATCACCCTGCCCGAGCTCAGACCATGAAGAGAGCTGTCACATGTTTCAGCAAGTGCCTGTGACGAGAGCTCCCTGCTTTGAAGCTCTCTCTTTAACTGTGTCTCCATTAGAGAGCAGAGGATGGCTAACGTGTAAACAGCCGTGTCAGGGGAAGACGCTAAAGAGCCTAGTGGGGGGAGAGTGCTGTGGAGCACTACGTACACTGTGATCCCTGGAGGACTCTGAGCGACTCACAGCGGGGGAAATCGATCTGAAGAGGCCTTCAGCCTTAGCTGCGGCGTGCTAACGGGATTGGCCACAGGGCTGACACCAGCACGTTTAGCACGGGTGGGAAGGGGAGGGGGGAGGAGAGGGGGGAAACGAGGGGTTGGATCTCTCCTGCCGAGCCTTGTGTGCCGCTGCTAGGCTACGTCACAGGTGCAGGAACGTGGGAGGGTTGTCGGGTTCAGGAGGGAGGCAGGAGCAAAGCGGACTTCCTGTTGAGATGGCAGGATGATGAGGAGGAGGTCAAGAACAAAACGAACGGCTGGATTTAGGGGTAAAGAAAAAAAAAAATCTAAGTTCCCCCCGCGGAGGTACAATAATACTTAAATAAAACGTCTTACGTGACATATTTAATTTCAAATTTGTAGAAAGCTTTTATCTTCAGAAGTATACAAAATGCATGCATCTCCCTCCCTCTGTTGCTGCTTTGCCTGAAGGTGTAGTGGGAGGAGAGACAGAGGTAGGGGAGCGGAGCTCAGAGTGTGGGCGGCTGGCATAGAGGCCTGCTACATTAGCAATAAAGCTCTATGTAATTAGCATGTCTTTGGTTGATAATTAGCGTTGTTGAGAGAGTGGCACTGAGAGTGTTGCACAGCCTCTCTAGCTACAGCATGTTTACAAGAGGCTGGAGGGCTTTTTTCTCTCTCCTTTACTCTTTTTCTCCTTTTTTTTTCTTTTTCATCCAGTTTTTCATTGAACATAGAGAGAAACATATATATATATATACATTTTTTTTCCATTATGTTGATCCTATGTGTGGGTCAATGGGTGTATCTATGTGAGAGACACAAATAGGGAGAGAAAAAAAGAGAGAGAGAGAGAGAGAAAAGAATGGTAAGGAAGGTCTTGATGACTCACTTGAAAACAGTCTCAGCTGGGAATGAAACTTCCACAAATATCTGTTAAAGCAAAAGACCAAGAAACCAAAGCGAGCCCTCCCCCTAGCACAAGTTGTAAAACAAAATATGCATTGCTAATCAAAATGGCTACAATTATTATTGTCGCATTTACAATGCATGACATCCAAGAAACCATAATTGTCACTCAAATCCAGTTTCGACTGGAAACAAACTGAAGACAGGTTTTCGTTAATGTTTTTAATGCTTCCATTTAAACCACATGGTTTTTGCCACATAGGAAACAGTCATATCTGAACTGTTAAGACTCCCGCGAGAGACTGTAAGAAAATATGTACTAGTCAGTCTTATCAGCTGCTACTTAAACAAATGGGAAGGTCCAATTAATTAATGCTAATTGTTTAAAGAGACATCAAGCTCATCTAGGTTCTCGTAGCTTGATGAAAGCGAACACAGAGGAAGATCTTCCATCACTGGATGACCAAGTGTGTCGTCCTGGCAGGTCTACAGTACACTCCGAGTCTGGCTCGAGATAAAACAGTCAAACATTCAAATAGATTTCCTATACTTACAGTCTGCCAGGCCAGTTTCCTGGACATGTGAACAGCATTAGAGGAGAAATGGGAAGCCGTGTTGGGAAATGACAAGAGAATAGATCAGTCTCTCCTTTTTCCTCTCTCTTCTTTATTCTCGCTAAAGAACAATCACTTTGAGCTCTTATTGGTGATTTATTATGCTTGTATGGGGGTTGTTAATTGCAATAGCACATGAAAGAGTCTTTTCTTTCCCCTCCCGATGATTGCAGCCTAAACCTAAGCGGTGCTGGCTGGTTCATGCTGTGATTGAATGGCCCCAAATCCAACAACACACTTGGGCTGTGCCAAATCCCCGTTCCACGGTATGTTTGTTTTCCCCTCTGTTGAAACAAAGAACACAGTTTTGTGAAACAACTAAAGGGTTAGTGAGTAAGCTGCGATAGGGAGCTCTATCCCCTCATACATGAGCGGAAGGAAGGCAAGAATCCTGTAATATTTCTACGTACTGTATACAGTACGAATTATTGTGCTTATACGCACACACACGCGCACAAAAGTGTGTTTGGCCTGTGTGAGTGTTTGCTCGCAACGGCTGCACGGCATGGGTATATGCGTGTGTACATGCACGGTGACAATTGGCTCGAACCCTGCAGAGCTGACGGCATTGTGGTGACCTCAGCCAGCACACCACACTCTGATGCCATTGGCTCAAGTATCACATGGAATGGCACATGGCTCTCGGTGCTGACCTGCCCGCCCGCCCGCCTGCTTCTCTACCTGCCAGAGGAAAGGCCGTTGGCCAATCCCATTTCCAGCAGATTAACCTAATCTGAAAGTTCAGCTCATGCTGTAATCTTAAACAGCAGCAGCAGCAGCAGGGATCTGCCTCCCCACCAATCCTCAACTCATTTCTCTCTCTCTCTCGTCTTTTCTCCTCTCTCTCTCTCCCTCTCCCTCCCTCTGTCCTCACCTAGAAGGAACTATTGAATGAGAGGGGGGAAGGGGGAGGGACAGAGAGGGATGGATGAGTGCGAGAAGAGAAGGAGGGAGGGAGGGAAAGAGGGATGTTGGGAGGAAGGCTGGTAATTATTTCCAAAGGTCATTCTGTTAATGACTACCCGCTTGGCTAATGAGATTCAGCAAAGCTCCCTCACCATGTTCCACCCTGCGTATGTTTCACCCGTGTGCCGAGATGTGTGAGAAGCACAGGTGTGATTTCAGCCCGGTGACAGTCCACTGGAGGGAGGAAGAGAAAGTGGAGGGGGTGGGGGTGGGAGGGGTGAGGCTTGAAAAAAAAAACATAAAGAGAAAGTAAATCAAGATGGTGTGTCTGAGAGATAGGAAAAAAAAAAAAAAAGAAAACAAGTATCGCAGCGCAGCCACACAGTTCACTGTAAGCCTCGCAAGACGTTTCAGTTGACAATTTGCAAACATTCTCGATACCACGGAGACTAATTTACCTTAAAATGTCCTTCTTTATTAATTTAACGCCTTTTTTTCCCCTCTATTTTCTCATGAAATTCTTGAAAGTCATCAGGACATGTGATCTCCCTCTCTGAAGTGCCAGTGTGCTCATGTTCTGCTTCTTTCTTGTGAAAATATTTTCCATCATGTGTGCTATTCTGTGTGCTTATTTGGTTTCTAAACAGCATGGAGAACATTAGCCTTAAGGAGTTTTTCTCTGTTGATCAGCTCACTGAATGACTTCTTCTCATGGTTCTCAAATACTGTATAATTGCACGGGGGTTGAATGCCTTCGCTAATTTACCCCTTACGACTCTGACATGTGTCAGCATCCAAAAGAAATAAGGGAGTCGTATCGTTTCCCCTGTCTTACAGTTGTCCAAAGTAATTTTGCGCGGAGTCATTTTGAGGTTTCAGGATAGGGTACATGTGGTGTAACATGAGGTGGAGGTAAAGGGGTGGGGCTGTCACAGCGATCACAGAGCCTCAGTGTTTACTAGTGGCGAAAAGGTCGGCAACACGGCTTGTTTTTCCTCTGGAGCTGAGGATTATGGTCTGAAGCTGCTTTGACTGACTAAGTAAATTAACCTTGTGACATTGGCAAGCTAACAGTATAGCAGTTTGTTAAAACAAAGACGCCGAGGACAGGCAGTGTCAGTCAGTGCTTAAGCGCATCTTCAATAAAAAAGGATGCTAGTCGGTATGTGTGGTTGAGAATTAATTGGTTGCGGGAGAAACCTTTGTTGTTCTACTGTCAATAATTTCACACACATCTTCTCTTCAGTTCATACATCAAATCTTATTTCTCATCAAGACAATTGTGATAATGATTTTTGCCATTAGAGAGCAGAATATATGTGAAATCTGTCTTGTTTTCAAAGTTTCATGAGTTCCACCATTTGAGACTTTGCCTTTGTCCTCCTCCTTTTCCTGTCTACACCCCTTTTCTGTCCTCTTCTGTTTGGACTTGAAGCTTCAGAAAGAAAGTTTTTTTGCTCTAATGCACAGAGAAAGGGAGTTAAGGCAAAAACAGAGAGCACAAAAATCAGAAAGTGTTGCCTGTCTTCCCCTTTATATCTACTCACAGTTTCTGCATTTCAGTCAGACTTAAATGTGATTGGCAACATTTACTGAACTCACCACATTAAAAACCAGTTTGTTAGAAGGTCAAAGCAAAGCACAGCCCCCCCCAAAACAACCACCACCACCATCAGGGCCTTTTATTTGATGCAATCTTTTCCTAATAAATGCCTCAAAAAGTGGTAGCGGTCTATAAATAGTGTGTGGTGAAGCTAAAAATAGTTGCTTAGCTGGCGGTCCTCGCTGGAAGAGGGTAGAAGAATAGGCATGGAATCTCTCTCTCTCTCTCTCTCTCTCTCTCTTTCAATCCCCCCCCCTCCTCGTGTTTGAAACAGGGTGGGTGAGGGTTGTTTTTCAAACGCGAGGAGTGAGTAAGCGAAGTGTCAGGCTATCCATTCAGCCCCCGTCTCCCTCTGAAGATCGACCATGAAGAGTTGCCCTCAGCGACCACATGCATAAGACCATCGGTCTGAGGCCCCGCGGTGTCCGTGAACATTTGATCCCTTGGACAAAGAAGTTTATTATTTAATTCACTTGATTTTCTGCCCCCACGCTGTTCCAAACAGAGGCTTCCTGTGTGGTTGTTTTTCAAAAACTCTTTTTAAATTTATTTATTTAAGAAAATACTGGAAGGTAAAAATGATCCATATTAATAGAATTAAATGCATTTTAATCAACAGGTCCAAAAGACACAGGCCACCCTCGTAAAACACTACAGTCTCTTTAATCAGCTCAACATTTTTTCTGCTCTAAGTTACAGGCAGCCACACTAAAACACATCTGTCTGCAGCACAAGCCTCAGACATGAAGAGAGCAAGTTTACTGAGTTCCTGTATTAGCACTTTTTAAGAGAGGCTCAAAGCAAGATGACAGACAATGTGAATGATCTAAAAGGCTGAACATTTTATTCCACATCATATGCCCACTGCCCAGAAAAAAGCAGAACCACAGACAAGAAACTAAGTAGCACTTGGATCCCTGTCAGAGGTGTTTTTTAAGGTCAATATACTGAAGCGGAAGTCTGAGGTACTCGCACAACAACAAAAAAGAGCTTTTTTTAAAAATAGACTGTTTGAAATGTGCCAATATGTGGTCCCTGTGGTGTGGAGCGGTGAAAAAGGCAGGCCACTTCTGAGGACAAGCTGCCAAAAAGGCAAGGCTTTTCCACTACATAGCCCAAAACAATTCACGCCAGCTATTAAGATGAAATGATGCCTTGTTCTTTGAAACTATTTGTGGAAAATTCAGAATAATGAAGATCTATTTTTATAGATGGCATTCCCTGCCCTGCCTAGAGCTTCCCCCCTAGCCTCGAAGCCCCCACCCCCCCACCCCACCCAACCTCCCCCCCTGCAATGATTGCAGCTCTGGACAGGGTGTGGAAACTCAAGGTCACAGTATAGAGGTCACCCGGCTGGTCATTGTTACTCAAGACCTCCCTCAGGCTCCCTCTTCCTGCTGTGGCACCACGCGATAAGAGACAGAGAGACAAAAGACGATAAGTGACGATTGGTGGGTGGACAAAGAAGAAACAGAGGATGGCTGGAGGGCGGGGGGGGTGGGACTTGAAGTTTTTTTTTTTTTTTGTTTTTTTTTACCAGTTGCCACTCGAAGAGAACTGGAGTCATTTTGCTGAGACTGCTACTGTTCCGATGAACTTCAAGTATGTAATTGAAGACTTTGTTGATAATGTCACGGCGCAGTCAGGGCAGCGCTAAGTGTGATATCACACAAGCTGCTCGTATGGCATCGCATAGTGTAAAGCAAGTATTGGAGTATTTTCCACACATAATTTAGCCTTGGCAAATTTGTTTTTTTGTGTTGAATCATAAATACATGTAGACATATATTCTCATTTCTCTCATTTGAATAGAGACGTGTTATGCAACTGGAGTGTAGACGGGATGAAAGATGGGTGTTTGAGGGTGCAGACATAAGTGCCCTCTTTATTCAGTTTCACTGAGCTGGCATTGTGTCTCATAATGTCTATCTGGGTAATTATACAGTGTAGTGACTAGTTTGAATGACCACTTTGTTCCCAGGGCCGGGATGCTGCTGTAGCAAACAGTGTTGGATTCTGACATGTGCTTAGTGTTTGTCTATTCCATATGGGAAACACTGCACCATCTGGTCTGGTGCTGCGTCCTGGCTAGCTAAGACTGTCTGTCTGTGAGTGGGCTCTCGTCTGCAGCGGGCTCTCCTTGATGGTGATTTTAGCACGTTCACCATCAAAATGCCACAGTTCGGAGAAATGTGGAGGAACCTTGTTGCGCACAGTACCCTGTATCTCTCACTTGTTCTTAACACCTTTCTCTTACATTTTATCTCGACGTCTTACTTCTATTTTTAATGTTTGGTCGACCTAGTAATCCTTAGACAGCCAGTAATTACACATTTAGCCAGCGATATTACTGAACACGCGACCACTTTGCCCAGGGATGATGGATCCCAGCTCCAGCCTTTGATTCCTGATTATAGTGCAGCAGGGCACCGGGAGTGGGGGGCTTCAAAGCCCCCCGAATCACTGAAAAGTCATTGATGCGTCTTTTTTTTTTTTTTTTCTTTTAGCCAGCACATATAGAGATGCACAGATGATGATTGAAAAAAAAAACAGACGGGGACAGGCTGTGATTTGGGGTCCCATTTCTCAGTATGATAACCTACAAAATTAACCATCTACCCCCAAATGCTCACTCATATATACACACACACACACACTCACACACTCAGTGCAGCCATCATCCATGGGCATGCCCCTCGACATGGTCCTGGCATGTTCAAACCACGCTTCATGAAACTGTGGCCTTCTTGCCTTTGGTCTGCCATCTGCTTCCAATAAGCTAAGCCAGCCTGATCCCTCTGATGTTCCCTCCACTCTGAAAAGCAGAGAGAAAGAACGAGCGAGCAAGAGAGACGCAGAGAGTGAGGCGGAGGGTTGCGGGGCGGGCGGGCGGTTGGGGGGGGGGGCAAAAAAACGAGAGCAAGTAAGAATGAGCCAGACAGACAGAAAAAAAGAAATAGAAAATAAGAAGAATGAGAGCTGATCTAAAACATGCTATTACCCCCCCACCACATCCCCGCCGCCGCCAGCAAGGCCACCCCCGAGTGTGCTTATTGTGCAGCGGCGCTGAGGGGTCTTAATCCACAGAGGGTCCACTTTATGACCACCTCCATCTTGTTATTTGCAATGGGGAGGGACAACGGTTCTCCCCATTGCCTAACCCCCACTGACACCGAACCGCATCGCTCCCTACCAATCAGCTCTGACGAAATTGAGTTTGTCAATTGGTAAAAGCAGTGGGAGCTCCCTGTTGTCCCTGCGGTTTTACAAACTTTCCCTCCTCCTTTAAACAATCATGATGTAAAACTTAGCTAAAAACCAGTCGGAGAAAAAACGTTCTGTGTGCTCGAACCGTGTCGCAATCCATTCAGATTTATGCACATTGTGTCAATTAAACAAAGCTTCTGTTTATATAATAGCACCTAGATTATTTTTTTTTAAAACCACATTTTCCTGGAGATTATTTGGGAGCCCCTTTTAAATTCATTGTGATTCTCTTCATCCACTGACATTACCAGTCACTGAAAAAACTGACATTACCAGTCACACTTAGCCTACACAAAACCTCACACATTCTGATGGCAGGTCTGTAAAATTTAAATACTGTCATGTCTGCAAAGAATATCTCTGATGGTCTAAGTGAATCCATCTGTTCTCTACCATTTTTAACATTGTGACAAACAGAGGCTGAGACCCTGCCAGGCAAAGCTGTTTATTACAGTACCATTTTATTATATTTTAACTGCACAGCAAACATGATTAACCGTAGGTGGCACAGTTCCTAATGCTTTTTACATTGTGCTCTTCTGTCAATGACTTGTTTTCCATCGACTGTCGAAATATTCTGCAACCATAAACAGCTGCATTTATTGGGAGAAAAAAAAAAAAGAAAAGTCTTTGTTCCCTGGTACTAAACTATCTTCTTTCATAACTCTTGGTTTTGCTTACAATAGTATGTGTATTCTGAAGACCAATACAGCGTTGGCAAAGATATAAAAGGCCTATTATGAACTGGCTGTTTTCGTAGAGGGTTTTTACACTGATGCTGTCAGCCATTGGGTTGAAGACATTGAGAAACATTCATCGGCCTGCTGTCACCAACAGCCATAAACACAATATTGAATGTGTCCTACCCTTTAGCCACTGCCAAGATAACTGCAAAAAGGGGAATGGTCAGCAGTGAAACACTTTCCAAATAAAACCCGTCAACTAGCCGGAGTCTATCACAAATAAAGATGTTCCCATCAAGTCAACAATGTTTGGACTGAGCTTCTGTTTCGACGTGAAGAAAAATCAGGGGCAGCGGACAGAGGTAGGGAGACGGAGACAGACTGAGCAGCAGACTGAGACAGAAAGATGGGGGGGGGGGGGTTGCAGGAAGACTGATAGAGAGGGTGAGCAGGGTGGCAGAATGCCGAGCAGACGGATCCTGGTATGGCAGGAGCTCTGGGCAGGCGTCAGCTGTCCCTAGCAGACCCCCCGTGGCCACCCAGAATTCACACCCAAATACCCTTCACAGTTTTTCTCAAGAGCTACATGAAGTTATCACCCACAGCCCAAACCACCAAATGAGTATTAAACTGGACTTTTTCCTATTGTTAAAACACCAAAGGACTCGAATCTGTAAGGCATTATCACCAGGCAACACACGATGTGAATCAGTTACCCTGTTACTCATCATCACCATATGAATCAGTCACTCATGCCTGCTTCGCATGGCTCCTGGTTTTTTTTTAAAAAAAAAAACAGCCCAAGTTGCCTGTTTTCTCCATGCTCGCCGTTTTAGCCCAGCCGCGTCTAGGCCAGCCTGGCTGAGGGTGCAGAGCTGAAGGGTACCGATGAGACGGGTGTCTAAATATGTAGGACGCCGTGTCTATGCTGCGCCTGCTTCACACAGGCCCTGTGACAAGTCGAGTCATGAGGGAGCATCATGAAGAAGGAGTTTAATTAGGAGCAAGCCTCCAAAGGGGCCACAGAGAAAGACACAGAGCCAAGCAAGCATACACAGCTTTTTTTGCAGTCTTTCCTCTCTGTCATACTTTTTCTCCTTCATATCTCTCACATTTACTGTACTCACTATGTGACTGCTCACATTGTATTAATATGTAGCTTTGTTGGCTTATTCTATATCACTCTTTCTCTCTTTTGAACTGGTTTCTCCCTTCAGTGGACGTCCACATTGTTCTCATTTTTCTATGTTGTATGCAGGAGTTAAAGGCGGGGAAAAAAAACTGTTAAATTAATTAATGGTGAAAAATGTCACAATAGTTGCTTCAAAAAGTTTTCCTTAAATGCCAGCAGTTATTTTGTGAGAATGAAATAATTAGCATTTCTTTCTTATGAAACTGCAAATTCTAGTTACTCAATAAATTGAATAAATTTAGTGTAAGAATGACAATTTGGGTGATTTTTTTTTGTGTACATAATTTTTTTTGGCACAAGTGAACTGCATCAAAGTATTTCGTGTAATCCTCATCCCATTAGCATATTCCCCAAAGGCTCTATTTTCATGGCTGCTCTTTATACCCATAAGAGTAAGAGTAGCAGCTCTTTGTCCAATGATCATTATTCTCTCAGTCATTTTGAAATATAGGTCTTTAATGTGTCTTATATAGTGATGATGTCACTGGATAACAGACTCGAAGCCTTGTTCTTAGAAGCAGTCGATGACTCTATGGAGCGGAGCCATTGAATACATAACAAATTCAGGGCGCAGATAAAGCAACGGTCCATTAGAGAAGGGGAAAAAATATAGGATGATGAGAGCAGGGCGGAGAGCGCATGAGTAAGAGGCCCTTCTATGGCTATATGAGCGCTCCAACAGATCTGATTGGCTGTCGGGTCGTGTTTCAGCCCCTTGGCAACAGGTGTGATGTTTTTAAACAGGTGGGTATGACTGGGATGAGTGGCATACCGCCCTTGTACCGCACCCTCAATGTGCTGAGCCCCGCTGGAAAGCTAAGCCTGCTGGCCCACATGCTTTAAAGTCATATAACACTCGCACCCTGGCTGCTTGTGTCCCATCAACACCCAACGCAACCCCCCCCCCACCCGCTAGACCACCAGCTCAGTTGCCCCATATGGGTGTCACCTTTACCCCAGACCTCATTCTCCCCTTCCAGCTATGTCCCACTGCTACTCTTCCAAGAATGGAAGTGAATCTTTTCATGCACCCTTGTGCTTGTAGCGGTAGGTGGTGGAAAACTGTGCAAGTAGGAAGCAAAGATTTTTTTTTTTTTTTGTTTTTTTTTTTCTTGGATGCATTCTCATGTGAACGGAAAAAGGCCAGTGGTTCAGCTCTTGTCAGTGCGATATGATGCATTGCCGAGGCCAGAATGAAACTACACAAAAGAAACAGCGAAAGTTTTACATCTCACGCCTTTGCCAAAAAAGACAGCATGCTAAACCTCTGCAACCCCTTTGTTCTTTTGACTCATCCTCCTCAGATAGAGCAAGAGTGCCTGATTCACTGTGGGTCTGTTAGAAGTCAGATCTCCTGCATCGCCTTAGTTGATTTGTTTGGTGTGATTTCCTGAAGACTGTCAAAAGATGTGAGAGACGCTTTCAAAAATCAGAATTCCAGATTTCCACTCGAGGGGCCAAGTGAGGATTCAGAGAGAGAGAAGAGGAGAGCCAGCAAATGTTGACACGCTTACAGTAGCTGCTTCGCCACGAGACGCCTCAGGAATCAAACAGTTATCACGCACACAAAAGAAGCCCTCTAAGTTCACTAAAACCACACTCAAAAACAGGCCTTTGTTGTGCTGACATGAGAGATGACTGGATTGTTATTTGTTTTCTAAACAGGCAGATCGCTCCTTGTCACTTCTGCTGCCGGTTGTGACGGAGTAGCTAGCACTCCTATCTCTTCCGTGAGTGAGTACTGACGGAGACAAACAAACGAGAGGAAGAAGTTCACCGAGATTAACTTATCTTAGCATCTATCTTCCTCCCTTCTACTGACTGCTCGCTCTCTCTTTCCTTTTTTTTTTCTCTCTCTTGACGCTAACACCCACTCTCACACACCCACACATGCACACACAAACACAGACTCATTCCCCTCTTCCCCCTCCCACACATACACACACACACACACACACAAAAGTAGACACATACACACCCTACAACAGAGAAAGAGAGACACACACTTGATCAGCATCAAATACAGGGTGTGCTAAAGTAAATTTAATTACGACTGTCTGATATGGAGCCTCAGATGAAAGTAGGAGAGCGCAGTGTGAAGCGACGACTGCACAGACAGGAGCAGGCCCGTGATATTCCTCCTGTAGACTAATCTCCCTTTATTAAAGCCAGGAGGAGAGGGAGAGAGAGAGAGAGAGAGAGAGAGAGAGGGAGAGAGAGAGGAGGCGGGGGTGAGGTGGGGTGGTGGGAGAGTGAAAGAGGGGTGTAGAGAAGGAGGAGGAGGAGGAGGAGGTGTGGGGGGGGTGCCTTTGATGAGATCTCTAACTGTCAGCTACTGTACTTTTTCTTCTCCTCTGCTCCGTCTTTGTCTCTTCACTTTACAAGGCAAATGAACGCAGCACCTATCCGCACATGCCTACTTGCTCAAGCAAACACACCCCGTGTGCTATCACACACAGTAATGTGCTCTGAAACTTATCCCTGTTGTTATGGTTGTCAACAATATCTAAAAAAGGACAGAGGCAGCTCTTTTCTCTCTCTCTCTCTCTCTCTCTCTCTCTCATACACCCTCTTTGTCTGTGTCTCTCCTCCACTCTGAGGGAGTGGTGAGCGAGCGGAGAGACTGTTTCTCCGCCTGTCTGCTGTTGTCTGGCCACTCTAATGGGGGCAGGTGGCCATCAGGTGGCCAAAACAGAAACTGCTACATTTAATAACACATAAGTGTTTTCCACCAGCATCTGAACTCGAGCGTCTCCGCTGCTTTTTAAATTTATTTCATGACCCACCGATGATTATGGTTATAAAATTGTGTTTTTGTTTTTTCTTCTTTTTTTTTTTTGTTTTTTTTTTTAACTCTCATGACTTTCTTTTTCCTGTGTTATTATGAGGTTTCAAGGTCCCATGATTTGTCATTGCGTCAAGAGTTTGATCATTTTTTTTTTTTTATGTCTGTTATTGGATGCAGTAAAATCCTTTATGCCATCATGAATGTTTATCTGCATGTTTATTTGTTCACAAGGCAGCCAGTTTATCCTCGTGTCACCCCGAGTTGAAGGAGGTTGGAATGAAACCTTCTGATATGATTCATCATGTCGTTTTTTTTTAATGTACGAATAAAGCCGAACAAATTTTTTCATAGAAAAATACTTTGGAAATCTGTGTATTTAAAATATATTGAAAAATGTATACAAATAGATTTACTGCTGGTAAATAATACTCCAAAGTCCCTCTAATTGGTCCACTATTGTCAGTATTAGTTTTGAAAAATGCCTCCTAAGTTCATAACCATTTATCCCTCCCAAACTGTTCACCTGGGTTACTGTTCCCTCCAACCAAAAGCCCTTCAACCATATTGTGTAACTGCTCTGTTTGCAGACATTGAGAAAGAAGGGCCTAAACGGCTGTGACAGCCCAGACCCTGACGCAGACGACTCGGTCGGCCACAGCCCCGAGTCCGAGGACAAGTACAGGAAAATAAACGAGGACATTGATCTGATGATCAGCAGACAGAGACTGTGTGTAAGTACCTCTCGTTAAACCCCGAGCCTTCCTCTCACCTTTCTTTCCTTTCTTTCCCCCCTTTTTTTCCCTCCCCCTGTATGCTTTCTGTCACTTTGTCCTCGTCTCCTCATTTTCCTCGTCACCCGTCTTCCCGCCACCCATCTCTTCGTCCCTGTGTATCCCATTTGTCCATCTCTGTTGTTGGGACCTGGCAGGCATTGAGCAAGAAGGAGATCAAAGGCGGCGAGAGCCCGGAGCTCGAGTCTGCTCTCATCCTCACCCCACGCACTGAGGAGAAATACAAACAGATTAACGAGGAGTTTGATCACATGATTAAAACTCATAAGATACCTGTAAGTACGGGGTTGACGCTAAGCTGCACACTCAGCAGGCTAACAAAAAATGCTGACTGGCCAGTAACTGTTGAGCTAACCCAGCTAACCGCCATTGTTTGCCACAAGACTAAATACACAAAGTGAGAGTGAGCGTAATAGTAGAGAGAGATTAAACTGTATACTTACACTGAATGAGATGGCAGTTCTTTGATTTTCGCTTGATTACAGTTGAGGAACGGTCCTCTAATTTGACATAACTGTAACCATAACAACTTCGCTTATAGTAATTGCATACTTTCACTCATGACAAATTTTCAACCTCGCTGGGTTCCCTCCTTGAACCCGTTACCCATAATGCCTTGCCTGGCTCTCAGGGGAGGTGCGGTCTGCATGTGCTTTTCCTTTTCCTGCACCAAAACACAGAGCTCAGTCACCCGCAACAACAAGGACAGACACTGTGGCAGTGAAACAGACATTTGAACACTCTTTTGCATAGCACCTCGCAAAACTCAATTATCTCTTGTCTTCACTGAGAGAAGTTAAATTAAAGCGGCCTTATATCATCTTTCTTAATGGATGAAGAAATGCCAAGCACTTCAGCGGCAGGACTTACAATGTGTATTGTTAATTTTTTCAGAAGAATCTGATCTGCGACCAGATGCCAGAAACCACAAAATAAAGGCTGCTGTCTATGTAAACTGAGCTCGCCCTTAATTCAAAAGGCACCATATTGGAATGGTTAGTCCTCGAGGCTCACAGAGAAAGAGATAATTCCATGGTAGATAATTCAGAGAAGAACAGTAGTGTCTGGGGCACGCGGAGCAGGGGGAGATGTGGTTAGAAGCAAGGCAGAGGTTGGTGAGCTGGGGCTGGCGTGGCGGGGTGGAGTGGGTTTGGGATAGGAGCTGGGTGGGGATGGGGGTGGAACAGCAGGGGTGGCGGTGTTGTGGGTGGGGGCTGCACACAACAAGTGGCAGTTCAGTGTGTGGTCAGGGTGGCTGCCAAGCACTGGGCCTCTGGATTGCAGGGGACTGTTGAGGGGACTGTGGGGAGAGGCGGAGGAGGAAGATGAGTGAAAACAGGAAGGATGGCACCGGTATAAGGACAGCTTACAGACGGGGCCCTCACACTTAGCGGTGGGGCATGTGTGTATGTGTGTGTGTGGTCACACAAAAGTGCACAAAGACTTAGCTCCCCCCCAGTCTCCCCGAAAACGTCCCCACTGCAGCGAGAAGTCATGAGCTATAAAAACTCCCAACAAGGAATCTGAGATGGAAGAAATTACTGAAAGTCTTCGAAAAGGAAAACCAGAGACAGGCCGTCACTGGTTATAAAAGAAAGCATCCATAGCTTTTGGCTAGCTGACTCCTGTGTAAAGTTGCAGTAAAAGCGAAACGTGCAGAGACCCGGCAGTGAAATATGGTTAAAGTAATTGTCTTTGCACTTTGAAATAATATTTGGCCTGCGAAAGGAACATTAGCAAAATGTAGAAAATTGAAGAACACAAATCAGTGCTGAGGCACACAGCCCACTTCCACGTAAGCGTGGCTGATGATCACCCCCGATGCGCTCTCTCTCCGTGGCTCTGAGACACATGGCAGTAATTTAGGGCCCTATTTTGTACTTCCTAAAGCTAACATGCAGGATCAACCACTTCCAGGGCACTCCCAGGGTTAAGCCCTTCTGCCAAGTGACACAATAAACATGACAAACTAGACGTCTGGGGCCGACAGGCTACCTCTGCTAATGTTCCTGATGAGACTGCTGACTGATCCGAATCTACCACTTAAAAACTCTTTGCATTAGCTCCATATGACAGAAAAATAAATTATTCCTAATTGCACTCAGTTCTCCGAGTCTAGAAGCTACTTTTGCGAGGAATAGTGCAGCCTTTTTTTAGTGAGGTGAAGACAGATTGAATTATCTTTAGCTCTTTTAGAACAGTGGGATGCCATTGGCTTTATTCCCAGTAAACCATAGCCTTCTTATTTCTTAAATGTCATGAACCAGGAATGTATTTCAGGGTATATAAATGCAGTGACCGCATCGCAATATTTCCTTCGGTTAACCGTTTGTCTCACGATGGCAAATGTCAGATCATGTCAGTGAAAGGAAGATACCAGAAGCCCTTAAAGTAGCCTACCTGTGCCGGATCGAGCTGAATAGACCACGCTGACAAACCGTATATCAAATACTGAGAAATTCAAGTAATATGAGAGGAGTTTTAAAGGCACTTACCCTTTCATTTCTGTGCTGTGCTCCCTTTCGCCATCCACACTGCGTTTTTTTGTCTTGATTTTAAAGAATTCGTTCTCTGTATCATTCATCTGTGCATGACTGTCCATTGTTAGTCGTCCAATTTGTCCTCTTGCTTCCTGCCTTATTTTGTTTTCACTGTAGTAACATGTTTCAGTATTTTTAAATCCCAGCGTTCCTGTAGTGTTTCTAAATTTTTTCTCTCTCTTTCTCTGTCCATTCCTTTACTCAAAGGCCTTGTTTTTTTTATTTTTTTCCCTCGTTCCAGCTGTCGGTATCTAATCAAATTTGTGTCATGTGTCTCTCTTTTCCCCCTCTCTTTTCCAGCAGGCCGTGCCCCCATCAAACTACGACATGCCCGTGTCCATTCCCGTAAGCAACCAGAACAATCTCATTTACAGCCATCCCGGTGGTTCCCTAGGCAACCACAACCTGTTGCCACTGGCGCACCATGGCCTACAGAGAAACAGCATGTCCCCCGGCGTCACTCACAGACCCCCCAGTGCAGGTAATACAGGTAGGGCCTGACTAGCACGCATGCACCCATGTACATGCTGTTACTCCATCTGTCTTATCCTGTTGACTGTGTAGCTGACTGACATGCTAATAGACACACATACACACGCACACACAGGGCTGCCTAGATCATTAACATCAGCTGATGATTTTTTTTATGCACAAATGATCACGATTAACAATTTTATTTTTGTTTTCTTTTTAATTTTATGCAACATTAAGGAAACAATATTTTTCTAATAAACTAAAACATAAAAATCTGTACAACAGAGTTATTTTTTTACATGTTTTTATTTCTGATGTGAAAATTTTTTTTGGCTAGAATAGTTGCCAGTTTATTTAGCTGGCAGAAAAAAAACTTCTTATTCTCTTTTTTGTATGTTGCAACATTTTCAGCAATGGCCATTATTTTTTTACAGGATAGTCAGAAAAAAAGAGAGCAGAGCAATATGGGTTTCCATCAACTACCATTATATGAAGCTGCTGGGGCCAGTATCCCTCAGCATGGTGTCATTAAAAAAGCACCAGTTAAACATCAAATGATGGAAAACAACATGAAAAAAGTGATATAAATCTTATATAGATATGACAGCTCTGTTAGCTTTATTTATCTGATTCTATGCAGGTAAATAGAAATGACTGTAACCGTTATGCTAAATTATTGTGGTCAACCGGTGCTTGAGTAAAAAAAATGTGACAAGCCTACACAACTTTATTTATTACAGCTACCAACTATATTTCACCTGAAAGTTATGAATGAATCTAAAGTCACCCCCCCTCCAGAACATAGTCACATACTGCCTGCTCAGTATTTTGTTCAAAGAAAGCTGATGATTTAATATCATATTAAATCGCAGCCCGCAGTCTTGTTGATTTAGTGTGAGGTTGTACACATGAGATGTCTGGCCCTATGTATAGACACCGAGCTGCTGGTGACATAAGCAAATCAGACTTGTTGGTTTGTTATTGTTGTCCAAAGTCCTTTTTCTGTCCCTCTGGTCTGAAGGCTGCTGCCCACACCCTCACCCTGTCATTACAACTGGATGCTAGAAGCGCCAGCACAAACTAAATATGAGTTTTGGCCCTCGCAGCATCCACACCAAACCGCACACGTTCTGGACCCTCCCACTCTTCCACCTCACATGGCTTAAAAATAATAATGTGTCATTTTTCTTGGACTGCGCCTTAATGTATCCACTCGCAGCGTCCAGTTGCTCGGAGTGTAAAGGTCTGAGTGGGAAGCAGTATTTCTTCTAGTATCAGTACACATGTGATGTACTTGCTCTCACACAAACACACACACACACACAGTGGATCGTGATTAAATTGAGTTAGCTTCTAAAAGGGCAGCGAGGTAAGAGACAGGAGTCATAGTGGATGTTTCGTGGGTGTCTATCCTCTAATGGTTTTCTCTCTTTTGCTCTCTTCTCTCTTTCATCTTTCAGGTGGCCTCATGGGTGCTGACCTCACCACTGGCGCAGGCACCAGTGCTGGTAAGAATGGCCTCCCTCTTCTCACACATACTGTTGTTGTCTGCTAACACACACACACACACACACACATACACCTACATCCGCTTAAAAACACACATACATGGCACCCACTCACCCACTCGAGGCCATAAAATGCATGACTAACAGTAACCCTAACCCAAGTTGAGATTTGGTCCGTGATGTGTTGATGCTAGTGGTCGTGGAGTTCATCTGGGAATGTTTGCCCAGTGCCGAGGCTGTGACACATCCTGCCTGCATTCAGCTGTAAAACGCTTGAACAAGTGAGGGGGAGCAGGAATAAAAAAAAATCGTGCCACACACTGAAGGAGCAGATTGACTGACAGGCAGTCAGAACAGATGCTGGACTTTTTCCTTCTCTCTTCCTCTTTCTTCTCCATATGATGAGCCATGTCTTTATGTCTACCGCCTCTCGGATTCAGATGTAAATTCGAAACGACTACACACCCATAGCTCCGATTTGGAGCAACTTGTCTTGTCACACACATACACACACACACAAACACGCACTCGCGATGCAGTAACTGCTATCATATGTTTGCAACTAAATTAATTCAACGTTTGGAGCGGTTCACCATACCATAATGATGTCGTGGAGAGGGGTGGGGGGGCGCAACCTATGTTTGAAGAACATGTGTAGGGAATCTTATGTGTTAGCTTCTGTGTCTGTGGGTTTATCCCCGAGGATATGTCAGGCCCAAGTTTACGGCGAAGAGACGCTCTTTTAAAGGGTTAACTTTTACAGCCTCGACATACAGTGCAGAGTGTAAAAATGGAGAGTAAAGGAGGGGGGTGGGGGGTCAGGGGGGCACAGCTGGGCAGCCTTGTCTGGCCCCTAGGGCTCCATCACATGAGGTCAATGCCTGGTTTCTCTGTCTGGTCACTCATCACACACACAACAGGGCCATTTGTTGTGGCGTGTGTTCCGTCGGCGGCGTGCTGCAGTGCATGCTTCAAATGTAGCCTTTGTGTCACCGCGCCGGAGGAACAGAGGCGCTCTGTGAGAGCCGTGTGTCGCTCAGCAGCGGCAGCGAAAAACACGATGTGGAGAGAGAGTCATGTGGGAGCTAAAAGATTCCATTCAAAGCGCTCTTAAATCTCATCTGGGAGGAGAGAGAAAGACTGTGTGTGTGCGTGTGTGTGTATGTGTGTGTGTGTGGGGAGGGGGGGGGGACCCCAATGATGAATATCCACTGATGGTGGAAGCATGTGTGCGAAGTAGGAATAGTGGAGGAACACAGATGGAAGTGTTCTGTGAACTTGGTCAGCCATTTTAATGATGTTCCTCTAAGTGACTCAGTGTGAGGTGACCCAGCCACTGCGGCTCCACACACTGTCTTAATGCTCCGCTCCCCAACCTAAGTTTTGATAAGCTGATTGTACAAGTAGCTGTCTGGCCTTTGGGTGAGTGTGTTAAGTGGCGTGGCCAAAGTGACATAGGAGGGGCATGTGTGTGTGTGTGTGTGTGTGTGTGTCTATGGATGTGTGGACATGCACATAAACACAGCACTTCCTTTGTGCCTCAGATTTCATGTTTCCACTGCGAAGTACAGGATTAATCGATTAGTTAATCAAAAGAAAATTAGTTGCAAACTATTTTAAAATATACATTAATAACCTTAGTCATTTTAAGAGCAAAGTGTCAAAGATTTTCTGGTTTCGACCTTTTGGATCTGAGAATTTGTTGATTTTCTTTGTCCTTTATGAAAGCAAATGAAGCGTTTATGGGTTCTGGACTGCTGCTTGAACATAAGCGATTTGACGTCACTTTGGGCTTTCAGACATTATGATAAGCCATTTTCACATTTTTAACATCTTATAAACAAAACAATTAATCAATTAAACCTGGATCGACAGACTCAACAGTAATGAAAGTAATTGGAAGTTGACACTCTTCTGTAAAAGAAAGAAAATGACAGATTTCACAGGCAATTCCCCCTGAAACTTACGTGACCTTTTGTAAATTGTGTTTCAATCCTGTCTACCATGTCCACAATTGGTAAAATTGGAATTTCACTGCTTATTACCTACCATATTTCACCAAACAAAGTCTTAGGATAATTTTAATTCAGTGTGAAAATGTCATCTCAGAAAGTAATCCAAGTCTTATATATTTTTGTCTCCTTCTTATGACATTTTTCAAAATGTCATAACCCGTGAGAGTTACTTTTTGTACACTAATTATTATTATTATTACGAGGTTGCAATAACAAAATCATTCACAATTCACAAATGAACAAGGAATTTTTGTTGTTAGTTGCTTAGCAACAGTGTTTTTATGACTTGAACTACTTGAACTCCCAAACATATTGTGAACTCTGTTTCCCGTGTAAAAAAAATGCAAACTTTGGAGTTTCTTTTTTATTGTATGAAAGTGCACTATGTTTCGATCCTTTTTGGAAATATTCCTTTTGATTCGGCTCGTACATTTAATTAAAACACAGACTTTTTGTTTTTCTTGTGCAAACGCACCACATGAAACCAGATGAGGGGGGTAAGGTCTAAATAATGTGAGTTCCCTTGGTAATTCTAGTCCAGTGCAAACAGGGTATGGTACCGAAACGCTGAGTCATCATGTCTTGTTCTATGGAAATATTGTGGGATGTGTGTGCGTGCATGTGCATGCTCACTCATTTATTTACAGTACGAGGTCAATCTGTCAACTCGTTTGCTGGCTCGGAGAGAGAGAGAGAGAGCGGGAGGTGAGGAAAGAGACAGAATGTGAGTGAAAGAGAGAACCCGGAGCTGATAAGATGGGGCAGGGGGGTGACGGGGCTCCGGACTCGGGCCCCGGTTTGTAAAAAAATCTCCCACCTCCATTTGTGCAATTATGTAGCTGTCATCTTTGCTCCGATCACCACCCTGCTCACCAGAGCACCGCGAGGAATTAACGAGAAACCTGTGTCACCTCTCACCTTGATCACACACCAATTAGTCCCTCAAATGAGCTACAGACCAGGTTCATCCACAAGACGTCAGCGGTCGAAGTCGCACAGAAGTTTGAGCTAAAAAGCTGAAAAGGAAGAACTCCCTAACAAGTCAGGTCGAGTAGATCGAACGGTGTGTTTTCTCAGTCGTTGCAGCACCTCACACCAACTGAACAAGCTGTAAGCGTTAGTATGACACCTTTAGTTCAGTTGGAGAATTCAGGGTTGAATGCACATTTGGCCAAACCGCAACGGAAGAGTGTGTGTGTATGGGGAATAGAATGGAGCCCGCCTGTTAGACCACAACAGGACATCAGAAATTTGTTCAGTAACAGTTAAAATGTTGGAGTTTAACCACACCTCTCCTTTTGTGTGTGTGCGTGCAATGTGTGTGTGAGAGAGAGACAGAGACAGATACAGAGACAGGGAGAGAGAGAGAGAGAGAGAGAATGAACACCCTAGGGGGGGCCTCGTCAGACAGATGCATCTTGAAGAGCGCTAAGTTGTAACCATGGCACCTTTAAAGACAGACTGCGATCCTTGCAGCTTTGACCTCAGTTGTCCCCACACATCTCAGAAATAGCAAAAAAAAAACAAAAAAAAACTGTTTATCTGAATCTCAGATCAGATGTTGTTCTCTCTGTGTGTGTGTGAGTTTTTATGCAGCAGAGAAAACACAATCCTGGCTGGGCTGTGTGTCATTTTTTGGTACCTCCTCTAAATGGTTGAAGGCAGCTCGCGCCGCATCTCGACTGTGCGTAGCTGCACTGGAGGAGGAGGAGGAGGAGGAGGAGGAGAGTGGAGATGAGCTCTGGGTGTCGCGTCTTCGGCTGATATCGAGTCACTGTGTCACCATTAAATACAACTGTCCTAAAAACAGGGTGATCAGGCTACAGAATGGAGAGATTTGAGTCACAGTTCTTCCTTCATTAGCTTAATTAGCTAATGATTTCACTTTTGACGTGCTTAAGGACTGGCCTATGCCACTCATGATCATAGTCATCTAGCAGATAATTGACTGGACTGCAGCCATCTCCACAGGGTGGCAATACACAGATGTCTGATTAACTGTCACCGAGATGAAGTCCGTGTCATCTTGACCAAAGTGTGTATTAATGTCTCTCAGTAGCTCAATCTCTTTTTTTTTTATTCATCTGTACAGAAACACTGATGTACTTCCTGCTGGGTTATTTACTAAAGTGTGTGTATGCGCTGTGTGTGTGTGTGTTTTACGTGTGTGTGAGGGCTCATTCATCTATCTCCACATGCACCCACTCAATCTCACAAAGGGCCAGCCATGAGAATGAGAGAGCGGGAAAACTGAAGAGGCAGCTGCCTCTTTGCTAATGTGAGATTGACACTGGAACTAAGAGGGTCCAATACAAAACACACACGTGCATCCATATGCGAAAGCTCGTGCGTGAGAAGTCATACAGCATTTCTCATAGAGTTCCGATCCATACCGCGCTCATTTAGACTCAGACTTGTAGAAAAAAAATGGTTCCTGTATAGATTCATGCACACAGGCAGAGTTGTATACAGAAAAAAAAAAAAAACATACTGAGTCTATGTTGTTAACATCAACTTAGACAAGCTCACACATCAGACATGCCAGCAGAGGCACAAACACATACACATACCAGCCGTCACACACACACACACACACACACACTGTTTTTCTCGTTTTTTCTGTCAGACGGCCTCATTTTCTCTCACTGCTAGCGGTCGTTTACTCTTCAGATTGTTCAAATTGAGCTTTTGAGACTTTTCATTTCCAAACAACAAAAACCTCGCTCTCAAATTAAACAAAGATCAGCGAGGGAAATTGCCCAGGAAGACATCTGTGACTCATTTTCCCCTGGAGTATATGATTAGGAAATTCATTTATGTCTAACGTATAATTCCTGCCCGTCTTTCAAGTGGGAACGTCCACACAGTGCCCTGTGTTCTACCCCTTGGAAGAGGGGAGGAGAAGTAAGGGGAAAAACAGCCTGTGGGATTGGGTTAGAAACAAAGACTATGTTGCTTTCAAGAATGCTCCACTCTCAGTTTTTTTTTTTTTTTTAATGATGTTGCTGGGATTTCACCCCACTGGTTTTTTTAGAGGAGGAAATGGGTGCTGCACTTGGCCCTCTGTACTTAGGGGAATGCAGATCTGGTGGCAACCTCAATGCAGGGTCTTTGTCTAGAAGAACCACGCATGTGTTTAGCGCCCATGGACAAATGACGGACCATGTCTGTCTGTGCTCTTGATACCTGTAATTAGATGTTTCTACACGATTCCCTGGCTGCTGCGGTGCACGTGTAGCAGTGACAGAGATGAGGAGAAATAGGTTCTCTCAAGTTGATATCTGTATGACCACCAAGCTATCATTAGTGATCATCAAGGCAAAGACAGTAAGTCTGCTCTGCCGGAGTGTACCATTCTCTCGAAACACAGTTTACATTTGAAATTATTCAGACTGGTGAGCTTAGAACATTTCCACCTCAGAAGTGGAGACAAAGACACTGAGAAGGAGCACAGGCTGAAAATGGATCCTTGTTCTGAAGCAAATTGCCATATTTTTGGCTCAAATTCCACTCGATAATACTAATGTACTCAATATTTCTTTCTTTCTTTCTCCCTTCAAATTTCTTTGGGTTTTTTTTTTCAGGAAATGGATATGGGAATCACCGCAACTCTCCAGGTCTGCTGGTCTCTCCAGGTGGCATGAACAAGAACATGCAGGCGAAGTCTCCTCCTCCCATGAACTTAGGCATGAACAACCGCAAACCTGACCTACGCGTGCTCATCCCTCCTGGTGCCAAGAACAACATGCCCTCCATCGTGAGTGATCGCTCCATCCTTCTTCTCATGTCATCATTCCTCCTTCCCCCCCACCCCCATTTCCCTACTGTATATCTTCCTATCTATGGGGAGGCGGGTCTTTCGGTTTAGTTTGCTGTTGTTTATTTCCTTTTATGTCCTCTCTGCGGCTTTCATCTCTTCATATCAGACTTGGGTTGATGAGGTTATGTTTGTTAAAAAAGCTCGACTGTAGATACTTGTCATTTTTGTTGTTTTCTCATGAGCGGTTGCAGCTTCTTAAACCAACACCCTTCTTTAAAATGTACTTTAAGCCCAAGTCTGATATGTTTTCTCTGCTCTGTCTGTGTGCCTGTGTTGCTCTTTTAGGCCTTTATATTTCTTTCTTATAAGGTTAAGTTAGAATAGTAAGCATAGCTCTTGGCAGCCTCCTTTCACATTAGTTCTCTTTCTGTTGGGTCAGTGCTTCGACAGCCCCCATCCCTAGATCCACACTTTAGCCACCACTAGTGTATTCTAACTCACACTCACTAATTCGACTTTATTGCCCTCCCCTTTCAATGCTGTCAGTCTGAGGATGTCGATCTGCTGTTGGTAAGTCAGACTGCTGCTGAAATTTAGACATCCAAAGAACATCCTTTAAAATCTATAATTTCTGATCAGAAACTAGATTAAATAGTTCTCGAGAGCATAATTTGCTTTGTACATGTGAGAACCTCACAGTGACCCGAGTCTAACCTCTTCATTTGCATTCAATTTTTAGCTATCAGATCGTTCCAGCTAGATAAAAGCGTTTTTTGAGAAAAGTGGCTTCACAGAAACTTTCACCTTTATTGTTGCTGACTCTGCTCACAGCGCCAAAGTCACCTCACATGACATTTTGTAAGGACACATAGTGCCATCCAGTGGCGTGTCGGAGTAAAAGCAGCATGGCCTCTTTTTCTGCCTCATCCCTTCTGTATCTACTCCTCTTTTTCTTTCCTTTCATCTCTCCGCCTGTGTACAGTCTCGCGTTACACACGTGCGGCTCACAGCTTTTATTACGCAGAATGTAGAAATGAAGCGCAACAAAAAGTGCACTTTGATTTTTACATCAAACCTCCATTCTTCGCTGCCAAACCCTCCCTCCTGCTACAGTTAAGTGCCTCTCCCTCGCCGTCGCTACCCTGCGTTGCTGTGGAGACCGATGGTGTTACTATAGCGACAGTGGGCCCTCGGAAAGGGTGGTAAATGATAGGGTTGGCAGGGTTCAGCGGTGCCGCATGTCAAGTGATTAATTTCCCCAGAAGTTGGCATCACATTCATTCTCTCGGCATCTGTTGAGTGAGAGAAAGAAAATGAAAGAAAATTTTAAAAAAAGTCATGGTTTATTGCAGTTTTTTTGTTTGTTTTGTCTGGGAGTTGATTGCATGTTCTCAAGCCTTTCCCATCTCTCTTTCTCTCCGTGTCTTCCCTTCCTCTGTCACAGAACCAGAGAATAAACAACTCTCAGTCTGCTCAGTCATTGGCCACCCCGGTGGTATCAGTAGCAACTCCCACCCTACCAGGACAAGGCATGGGCGGTTACCCATCTGCCATCTCTACTTCTTATGGTACCGGTATGTACCTTAAGCATACACATAAATGTATATATTATTTCAGTTACTCTGAGCTTTACCCATATAACCCAACAAATCAACTGCTTTAGATGTCTTACATCAAGAATCATAGTTTAATTAGAATTTGTCTCATTATTAAGTGTCTAAATTGCCTCTGTACCTGGCTACCAAAAATATAAATGTTATACAAAAGTTTAACAGCAGAGGGTGCTGTTGTCATATCAACTGACAGAGACCAGATTCATGCAGCATTTACCCGAGCTACATTTTCTCTGCAACTTTGTTTGAACTCTTCTGACCTGTAATTTCAATCTTCCTCTTCCTTTTGTGCGTGTGTGTGTGTGTGTGTACAGAGTATTCCCTGAATAGCGCAGACCTGTCCTCCCTGTCGGGCTTCAACAGCGGCAGCTCCCTTCACCTCGGCTCAATGAGCGGCTGGCAACAGCAACACCTTCAGAACATGCAGCATTCAGCCCTCGGCCAGCTAGGGTGAGTGCGCTGAACTTAATCTGAGGTGTTGTGTGGATGCATGATGTAACACATAAATAATCACTGGAGGTTGTTTTTTTTTTTTTTTTTTTTGAGACACCGAGATTCCTTCACTGTTTTTTCAACCTTCGTTTGCAAGGTCCAGCACAAATATGACACCCTGCTGTTTTACTGAGTACATGTGTGTGTCAGCGTTTTTATGTATGTGTATAGGTGTGTGTGTGTGTGTGTGTGTGTGCTTGCTTGCATGTATGTGTGACAGACTGACTTTAAAATCACTTTGACTCTTGCTCTGTAACTCTGTAACCCCTTGCGTTTCCTTTCCTTCCTACAGAAATTGCTCTAGCTCTCACTTATGTCAGGGTTCAAATCTCTCCCTGCCCTCTGCTCAAAGCCTGCACATCAAGTCCGAACCTGTTTCTCCTCCTAGAGATCGCACCAGCAGCACACCAGGGGGCTACGGTGGCGGCGTACCACCTCCCCAGAACCCCTCGTCCCGCCAGGACTCGGGACGCTCCCCCGTTGATAGCCTGAGCAGTTGTAGCAGCTCCCACGAGGGCAGCGACCGCGATGAGCACAGGAATGAGTTCCACTCACATCTGGGACTGGCCCGGCCCGCCCTGGACGAGCGCGAAAGCCCATCCATCAAACGGGTGCGTCTGTCAGAAGGATGGGCGACATGATAGCCATGTCCTCCACCCCGAGCAATGCCCCGAGTTGCCCTGAGCCCCCCCTACCACCACCCCCCTTCCGACAACGCAGCGTTACGATGCCCCCCCTCCAAGTCAACTCCCCCTTCTTCCTCCTCTCACTCGATATCACAAGACACTCACCAACCAACCAACCAACCAACCAACCAACCAACCCACCCCACGGCCTCTCTCCTCTTATCTCTTTAACGCTGAAGGAAAGAAAAGGGACAGCCCTTTTCAAAAAATATGTTTGTAATTTCTTTTTCCTTTTTTTTCAATTTCTTTTGTTTTTGTTTTGGTTTTAATTTTTTTTTTTTTTGGTTTTGTTTTCGTTGTTGTTGCTGAGTGTGTGTGTGCTATACATATTGACATTATATAAACCAGTGGGGTGTTGTAATGGGGGTTTGGGAGGGTGGGTGTCGGTCGGGATGGGATCTGGGGGTATTTTTTGTTGGGGGAACTATGCATAAATTGTATTGTGTGTGGATAAAAAAACAATCAAGTATGCATATATCTTTACACGTGTGCGTATGTGTACATATATGCATATCAACAAATAAACAAAAAAAAAATAGTCAGGTACTCTGTTTCATAAAAACGTACTTACACTTTGCCTCAGCGATATATCAGTGACTAGAGACAAAAAAAAAAACAAACAAACAAAAAAAAACATTAACATGAGAGTGAGTGTGTCCAGTGGAAAACACCTTAGCACTTGAGTTGGACAAACAATACATGTGTACAGTGTCGGTTTTCATTGCTATATCTTCTCTGCAGTTCTCCCTTGCAAAAATGTGTGTTAACATTAGATGATGTCATGTTGCAGGTTCAACGTATTTATGTAAATAGAGGGTCAAGGGGGGAAGGGGCAGGGGTCAAAAGTTGCCAGACATTACAAGATTTATTTACTCACTAAATGAAAAGCTATTATGCAACATTTGAAGGATTGTACAGGTAAACAGGAAGACCCAATGCTAGACGCGTGGAACCTTTGATGATTTTAGTGCTCGGAGCTGAGCGAGGACCACCCTTTGATCTAAGAGCTACGTTAGTGTAATCAAGAAAACTCTGGATCTAGTATTAATATTCAGTGTTAATAAACGAAGAAAAAAAAAAGGAAAACTTAAAAAACAATTGTACGATACACTTGCTTATATTTTCATATGAAAGGAATACAATGCAAAGCATTTTTGTGGCTTTTTGTAGTTTCTATAAGCCAGAATGTGTTTTTTGATAGCTTTGCTAATAAGAGAAGGAAAGTTCACCCAGAGGGGAAATGACAGGGCTTTGAAGCCCTAAGCCATGAAAACAGACTGAGATCCAATGCTTTGCTGAACTGTTTTATCTTTGTAGAGGTTTGTTTTTAAACGTGTATTTCTAATTATATATAATAATGGTAATATTAAGAATCTTTAAAAAAAAATCTGTGAAATTAACATGCTTGTGTATAGCTTTCTAATATATAAATATATATACTAATGATTTTTGTTGGTTTTCTTAGTGGAGTTTCTATGTGCAGTTGCACATGTTGTCTGGTTTGTTTAATTTGAGCCCTGAACAGTGCTGTTCAGGGGTGTATTTAGTCTAACCTTAAAAACCAGCTGGAAAGCATTGCCAGGGTTTGTGTGACGGAGGAAAGACAGGCCTGTATGCTGAAAAAAAAAATCTGTTAGTGGAAAATGTCATGAGACTGGAACTGGGGATGACGCAGAAATAAATGTTGACACATGATGTACATGATTGTCATACTGATGAGGAAATATGACTGACCCTCAATCCAACGTCTGGATGCATTTGAATGCATCAGATATTTCATTCTTAAGCTTAATTATCTAATTTAATAGAGTTAATCTCATAAAAAAAAAACATGTTTTTGACATATTGCTGTTCTGCTCCATCTCAAATCTGCATCTTGAGCTCAAGATGCTGCACAAGCACAGATGTGTTTTCTTTCGAATTATATTTATGTCATAAAAATTTTTGCAAGTGCATTGTGGGTAATTACCAGGGATCATTTGCAAACCCCTAATTCGGTTCTGTGTCGTCCTGTGACTCCTCACGTTCCACTCCTCAGAGCAGGATTCCACATCATTTACCACATGTAGCTGACAGCTCAGCGTCAGATACACGAGGACAAATTGGTCATGCTGGTATGAAAGAAGCACAATTGTTTATTTTAAATAAATAGCTGTTTTTTTTGATTTTTTTCCTCTTTTTTAAACAATGAAACTAGCCACATATCTCTCTGCCTCCCACTCCCGTATCTGCTGTCACTTAAGTGTTATGATATTTCTATGTGCATATTTCATGCAGGTTCACTATGTTGTTACTGTATACAGTCTGTGTAGTCAAACAGGGGCAGAGCCTCTATAATGGTGTTCTTCTCTTTTTTTTAAATTCAATACAAAAAGGTTGAGAAAAAAAAATAAAATAAACATGATGTTTCAGGCAGCATAAGTGTGGAGAAACCAAAGCCAGTGGCATTTCTGTGTTGTAAAACTCAACTTTTATTTTCACATTCATTTATGGTTTTTTGCAAGCATTGAAACAAGACAATAAAAAGAATTTGCTCAAATGTACAATTGGTTTCACATTTCAATTTCAAGTCAGTCCAATGTAGCTTTAGAAAAGAATATCAAGCTGCATTGTCAATACCAAGCACAATAATTTACCTGTTTCTTTTTTTTTATTATTTCACACATTTGTCCCCCCCCCGGGCATCGCACTAAAAAAAAAAAAAAAAAAAAAAAAAAGATTACACCCAAAGTGGTTTTTTTTTATGTAAAATTTGTTGTGAAAGGGGCAAAATCCGTCAGG
>JAQMCX010000048.1:12778039-12783257 GCA_029814765.1 Acanthurus leucopareius | reverse complement strand
CCTTTTATTTTTTTTTTATTTTTTAAAAAATTTTTCCCCCCCCCCGGGCAACGAACAAAAAAAAAAAAAAAAAAAAAAAAGGTTACACGCAAAAATGCTTATTTTGTATCTACAATTTGTTCTTCTCACGGCAAAATCCTTCAGGCCTGATCACGTGAATCACACGCTTTGCTGTCCACTTGATCAGAGCACATTTCACACTTATTACCATGCTACTTGCTCACTGATTGAAATAATGCCAACGTGTCCTGATGGTTCATTAGAGTGCTGTAGTTTTGACAATAATTTTAACCAAAGACATGAAGAAAACTTGTCTTTATATCTTTTGTTTTCGTTTTTTTTCTTCTTCTTCTTTTTTGTGTTTGTTAAATTTGAAGCCATTCTTTTACATCACCTGTTGATCAGTTGTTCTTTGTCATTATTATGATAGACTAAATGTTGGTACCTCAAAATTGACCCAAGCAGTACCTCAGCTGATGTTTTGATAAGTCACTTGCAGTGTAAAAGGGTAGACCATACAACTGTACAGCCATGTGTAATAACCATGTAATACCATTGCTTAAGGTCCCTACATTCACATGGGATTCTCTGTTGCTCCACCGTGTTTGTGGTTTATTTAAGTTGTATTCAAAAGCTGAAAAGAAATTTTAAAAAAAGAGTAATATGTTACAATGCTTAAAAAAAAAAAGTCAGTCTGTAGTATCAAATGTAGCTTGTATAAACCTGAAAATGGGGGAGGTTTGGAACTAATGTTTTCTGGAACGCAAGAGCGGCTTTCAGCGGCATAAGCTGGCCTTTGTCGCCACTTGAGACTAAGATGGTATTAAATTAAATCCACATCTCTGTAACTCAAGGGACTTGATTCAGCTGTATGTAGTGAAAACGTATGGGGATGAAATAAAAGTCTCCTCTGCTGGAGGGAAAGGCTATTTGTATTTTGCAGAGATTTCAGTAAAGTTACTGGCTTTCTTAGTTATCCTGATGTGACTTGGTGTGATTTCATTGTGTTTGACTCGTGACTCTCTGCATGCATCTCTAAAAGTTACCTTCATAGACCTTCATAGAAGAAAAAGACAAAAAAAAGAGAGACAAAAGAACATATCAACATGACAATTTTCCATGAATGGCAGTTGATGCATGGTGCCATAGCAGCTTCACTTCAAGACAATATAAATCATCCACATCAGAAAAAAACAATGGAAACATTTTCACATTTGATTCTTTCCATTTACATTCAACAAATGTGGCATTTTTAACATAAATATTCATACTGAGGACATTTATTTGACATTTAAAGCCAAGGTTTATCTCACTTAACATTACAGTGGCATCATCTCTCACAGTGATACATTATTGCTCTGTACAAGACACATGGACCTTATATTCACAGGTCAGAACATATGAACTATGAAAACACAGTGATCAGCTCCTATAAATCAAAGAGATGTGAAAAATTCCCAACAATCACGCAAATGTTCCAGGCCTATAATTCAGGACTCTATCATTTATTTCTCGAATAGAAGAAGAAGAAGAAGAAGAAGTAGAAGAAGAAGAAGAAGAAGAAGAAAGAGGAGGAGGAAGAGGAAGAGCTCATGTAGTAAATTCATTTATATCTCTTCTCTTTTTTAATCTGGCCTCCTCCAAACAATCAGATGAGAAGAAAAAATGCCAAATAATTGTGTTTTGAATGAAAGGCCTATCGATAACGCATTTCCTGCTTCTAAATATAGCCAACAGTAATCAGAAATCCCAGTTAAACACTTTAAATAGATAATGATATGAATGCAGCACGTTGCCAACATGCAAACACTCGTTATGAAAAATTAGCCACGTTTTATTCCCACTGGGCGTCTTTCTGCAGGCCTCTGAGTTTCGCCTGGTAAAAGAACATTTTCTCTCTCTACCGACATCATGGCTCGAGTTTTGCTGCTTTAATCTTTATCTAAAATTACACCTGAGTTACTTCTAGGCGATCTTAAAATTTAGAGTAGATTAAGATTAAAAAAAGGGTGTAAAACAAAAGGTTTTTTTTTTAGCTTTAAAAAAAACATTAATAAGCTTTTCTGAACCTTTAGTTGTCTTAAAACTGACCTGTTCACACCGCAGTTGATCTCTAGACAATGCAATTGCTCTGTCTGTGATTTTTGTGAGATTACTTTTATTTCTTTTTCGTTATAATATGCTTTATGCAATCCTGATTAGAAAGCACAGACTCATATCACTAAAAGTGGGCCCAACTTTCTTCAGACTGTCAGAAAACGAATCCAGCTTAAAGGTAAGATGTTACATCTTTTGGTTCATTTCAGGTTTCGACCAAATAACACGTCACCTTTATATTAATCAGTTAAATCAGTAAGATTAAATAAATTTAAAAGATCAAGAAACGTGTAACATGATAATTTTGCTGAAAAAACCTGCAAAATAGACCTTGTGGGCCCACAAGTAATTTAAAACCCTCGTCTCATCATCGTGATGAATGTAATTGTGACTCTAATTCGTTGATTCGTTTGACATCACAATTAAACTCCAGTTGTCTTATGCGACTCTTTGCATTTAATTATTAATATAACTGTAGAGTCAATAAGTTTGACCTCAGATTTGAAAAAGTGTAAAGTGTCATATAGGCTGTATTTTTATCATCCTGTTACATAAAATGAAATAGATTTTTTTTTAATTACTAGCAAAAACGAGAATAAAATGTGGAAATGTTGTGTTGTGTTCTGCCTGACGTTGGGCCGTTTTTTTCTTTTTTCTTTTTAATGTCACGAGTAATGAAACACAGCTTCATTATTTCGATTGTTTTACTGAAGAGGCACAAAATCGAAAACAACGAAATCACACATCCCTTCATCGTCTGCAGCATTTTATAATTATCCTCTTTAAAACACTAATATTTTCCATGATTTACGGTCGTCGAGACTCAGTTCATATGACAGCAGTCTACTGTAATGGTACTCTATCCTGTATGCGTGTATACTGCGAGATTCGGATAAGGATCTGTGTGCGTCTGCCAAAAGAGCGAGATTGTGATAATTTGGTTAATGATTTTTGATCACGAAAATATTCCTGCAGTATACAATTTTTTCGTAAACGTGTTAAAAGGTTATAAAAGTGCATTTTTGCGGATTTTTACAACGCACCCCATGAATTCTATGAAGTGCTTCCTTTTTTTTCGTAGCCTAAAGCCATTTCAGTGAATCTGAAGGGTTAATTCTAGACGCACGAAGTGGGGAAGACTGATAGAGCCACAGTAGGCACATTATAATTTATTATCTGTCAGAAATCATCTATTGCGACAACAGTTCTTACAGTTTGTAAGAAGGTCAAACTGATGCAAAACACATCGTTTCTTAAATCTGATCTATTTATTATTAAACTCTACAGATATGTAAAAAGCAACGGTAGGCCTGAGGTCCAAAAATATGTAACAAAAAATGGAAGAACAAACACATTAAAGTCTCAATCTGAATGAAAAATACAACATTAACGGTGAAAATCAACAAAAGACAATCTAAATGGTCACGAAGTGGACTTTCATGAATATGGTTCAGTTTAAAACATAACTGACTCATTTTGCAGGATGTGTGTCGGTCGCTGCGTCTTATGGAACTTTACCATCATTAAAAATGGCTCTAATTTGCGATTGTACGTGCACGTGCTGACATGCATTGTGTGCGTAATTTTACATGCACGAGCCTAATTTGTATGATGAGAGGTGGGTGGGGTTGCGGCGCCAGCAGGTGTGCACGAAAGCCTACACCAGTGACCACAAAAAGATGCCACTTTTTCACCATCAACATTCTCCATAACCGCCACTAGATGTCACCATTTAGTCGTCTAGTCGAACCCTCCCTAACCTTCACGCTCCTCAGTCTGACAAGCTATCCATGTAGATCGAGCAGACATTAATAAGCCTGTATACTCATCTAAATGCCTCACGAACATTTTTCATGGGCCGTGTCACGGTGAGATATCCCTCCCTCATCATTTAAATGCATACATTATACTATAGAGGTGCTATGTTTAATGTAAATTTAAAAAACAAAACAAAGCAATGGGATAAAAATATATTTTAAATAGATACATTAGCAATAATAATAATAATAATAATAATAATAATAATAATAATAATAATAATAATAAAGGAGTAAAGACAAAAATGATTGAAGATTTCATCACATATCTACACATTTAAGCTCTGGGCTTCTGTTTGTCCTCTAAAAGGACAAAAAGTGGGCCTGTTCATCGGTGCACGGTGCAGGAGACGCCTCACATCTGTACTGCTGGTATGCTGTTGAAAAAAAAATAGCTCGGCTACTTCTTTAACTTGGAGGTGTTTCATTACATCAATTTCAACAGTGTTTCCGGTGCCAGACGAGGCTCGCCCATTTCTATTACAAACTGCATCTATAGGCTGATGTCTGGCTCCAGATTGGAAAAAAAAAAAGAATATGTAGTTTTGCCTCACTGATGGTTTAAGAAAATTACGCCCCTCGCTTATTTTGCTTAGTTGTTTCTAAATTAAACATTTTTATTAAATCTGCTGGTAGCCGAATTATTGGCCCACATCAGCCTATTTATCTCATTATGAAAACGTTTTAATACAGCATTTAAAAATGAATTTTTAAAAATTTTGTTGTATCCTTTTTCCCCTCTGTTTCAAACCACATCATCCCATCTCTTTGAAATCTACTAAACTGATGTTTTTTTTCTGTGACTCGAACACGCGGCCTGGTGGCTCTATTATAAAAAAACGGCATTATTTTAAACACAACAAGTCAGTCAATCAACAGGGGGACAGAGGACCCCTACCACAAGCCTATAAATTGTGTCTTACTCTTTCCTACATGATTCAATCGAGGATCAGTGAACATCGAACTGTTTTCATCTCCAGCTCCGTCAATAAACTCTGTGTTTAAGACTTAAACAAGGGCATTTCAAAAGATAAAGACCTCAAATAATTGACACTGTTGAAGATCTGACATTTCCAAGAGAGAAAGGTGTAAACGAAATGTTTAACCCCGAGTCTTTTTTGGTAAAAATAAATAATACTAACTTCACAATTGGAAAGAAGAGGTGACATTAGTTTTGTTAAATCATCTACAAACACCTCATAACGTCTCCTTAGTATAAAAAATTTCCCTCACATCATTAAAAAATAAGCTAAAACAAGAAAAAAAAAACCGAAATCTTACTAGAATAATTCGTTTGCTTTTGT
>JAQMCX010000048.1:12740916-12772939 GCA_029814765.1 Acanthurus leucopareius | reverse complement strand
CACACACACACACACACACACACACACACACACACACACACACGCGCGCGCGCGCTAAGTCACATGCAAACACACATGAATTGAGTGGATTACTGTCAGAGGCTAACTCCCCCCCCCCTCTGAACTGGGAGTGTTTTATGGTCCGAACAGAATCAAAGTTGTGCACAAGGTACTGACTCGGTAACCTGCAGTCGCATGCTCCTGCGCATGATCCATCACATGTTCCGCTGCCTGTTATTGTTGACTCAGTTACAAAGATCCTATATATTGACCCATTTGTGCTGAGCTATCGGTTAACTACTTACATTTCTGTGGAAAAGTCAGCGGGTTGACACGCGGACATGGTGGAGCGCTTGGGGCTTTTTTTTTTTTTTTTTTTTTAATTATTTCGCGTGAGGCGACTCCAGCCTGAATATCTTTGTAGTCTACCCCTTCGGATGCGACGATGAAAAAAAAAACCACACGAAGCTAGTAAGGATTTCGACGGAAAATCGTGTACGTGAGAGCAATTGAACTCCTACAGTGGCTTCCTCATATATAAGGAGAGCAATGAGCGAGCGAGCAGCGTGTTATTGCGAATAGAAAATATAGCCTACATTGAATAGACAGGACACGCTGACGGTGAAGCAGCCCAAATGATGCTCTCTGCGTTTAGTTGTGTCATTTTTTTAAAAAAAAATTGTTAAATATGAGCGTAATCTGATCGCATCTTTTATTAAAAGCAATGGAATCGCTCTCAGTCTGTGTAAAAAAAAAGAAAGAAAAAAAGAAAAAGCATATGGTTTCTCTGCCATCCATTTTCATCCCTGTGTGAGAGAGAAGGCGTGCAGGCTGCTCGATGCAAGGCGGACTTATTCCAGCGCGCTCTGTATAAAGGATGGAGATTGTGCATGGATAGGAGGGTGCATTTGCGATTTTTTTTTTTCATGACATCATCGCAGTTACATTGTTGTGGTCCGAGGCCTTTGACCTCACCGGGGTTGGTCCATATTTTGGCCACCCCCAGCCCCCCTATCGTTTGGGGATGGCCCTTATTCTCCTACTCTTTTCAGACCGACCGACCATGCAACCTGCAGAACGGACCCTTTGGCTCAGAGTCATCGGCTTTATCTCTTCTTAAGTACGCGCTGGATGTGAAAGGACAACTTGACACTCTTTGGCCAAAAAGCAAGCTCCTGCCTTTATAATCCGAAACATTTGCGTCGTAATTCCCTGTGCCGTTATTGCACTTTCCACAGGAAACCGGATTTCCCCCCTTCTCTACCGTGTTTCTTCTCCGCCGACCTCACAGGATATCTATTGCTACTGCCACAACGACTTAATAGAGGCGAAAGAGCCTTTTGTGGGATTGGAGCTATTTGCATTGCAAATTAGGGCCCCTGTGCAAGGATGACTGCACCTTACCCGCGATTTTTAAGGCCTACTTCAACTCAGTAATATTGGTTAATGTCAAGTGAATATGACATTAACATTGGGATAATATATCATTTTTTTTGAAGAACTGTCGTCTCTCTGCCCCGGGTGTATAACAGTTCGGGCTGTGCAATAGTGGCCCTCGATGGCAAAAAGGGAATATAAGGAATATAATGCACAATGTGACTTGAAAAAAGGATACTGATGACTTTTGTTTAATATATCCGAGTTCTGAGAAACGGAAACTTGGAGACCAGAAGAGGAGATAGCCTACATGTGGATTATTGCTGAAGATTGGGAAGTGGGTTGTTATCTTTGGTTATCTAGCTGTATGAGTGTTCTGCTCGTCATAAAGCTAGATAACCGAAAGTAAAAACTACTTCCAGACTCGTCGAGGACTTATGGAGGACTCATGACATAATGTTCTTTTTATTTTTTTTCTCTCTCCACGGATCAGATATTGCAGATGTTATTCATGTAGCTGATTTTGTTTTGATAATATTTTGATTTCCTTTGTCATTTAAGTTTATAAGCTTGTTATTTTCAGCAGGAATATGGGGCAGCTTCCTTTGTGTACTTTCCTCAATTTAATTAATAACTTTTTCAGAGAGCATAATAGTCATTATTATGGTTGTACACACACCCATCCACATTTACACACACACACTCTCTCTCTATCTCTTTCTCACACTCTCTCACACACACCCACACACACACACACGTTCACACACTCACTAAACTTCCCTTCAGACCAGATATTGCATGTAAATATTAATAGCCTATTTGATCCTTTAAAATGTGGTATGATTTTACATTTTATTTCATTTTAATGAAATTCCCAACGTTGGCTCATCCTGAGAATTTCATGAGAATGGAAGAGTGGCATTTATGGTTTCTGTGGAAACCCACGTGTGCGCCTCTATGCTTTTATTTCAGCATGATCGAGTCCGGCCAGGAAACGGCGCTGGCATCCCAAACAGTAATAATTAGGACGTATACTGAGCTGACAAAAATGGGGAGAGAGAGGGAGAGAGAGGGAGAGAGAGAGAGGTGGGGAGTGGGGTTAGGAGAAGGAGGGAGGTGGCAGAAGAGGGAGGGAGTGAGTGAGGGGACTGGGGAGATGTGTTTGGGGGTGGGGGTGGGGGGGATCGGGCCTGCTTAATTGATTCCGTTAACCGCAGTGCAGGAGATGTGAACGACTGGACGATCCCATTCCCACGCTCGGTGGGGCAAGTGGCAATGCCATGCCCCGGCCCAATATGACAGACAGCGCCGTGAGGGCCTGGAGGGGCTGGGAGGGGGGGAAGGGGGGCGACAGGGGTCATGAAAAGACGTCAAGTGCACCAGACTCATCTGCATCCCCAAAGAAAGAGGCGACGTTTCCCAGCCCCAGCCGACGCGGCGCTCCTAAACTTGGAGTAGTAACGGTCCTGAATGCGTAATGTCTCGCCAATTGTGCTGATAATGAGGACTTCGGGTCATTATCTTAAAACTAAGCGGGTTTATGAATTTGAAAGGGATGTGCTGCAACTATGTAATCCTGCATGGCCCCACTTGAGCGCGCGGATCCAGGCGCTGTGCTTCTCCTGAGAATTAGTAACACCGCAGATAATGTTGCAACAACAAAAAAAAAGTCTGGGGCATTTGAATAGGTGACATCTAGGTGCATTGTTTGTACTTGAACTTGACCATGAACGGAGACTGATTAGAGATTAAGGTTACCGGTACAAATATTGTTAGGAGAATATTATTAGTGGGCAACAGAGGCAACATACAACTGTGAGAGAGTGTGTATAGCTTAAGTGGAATAGTAGATCAGTTCTTAAAGTTGTAAACTTAAAAGGAAACTGATTTTAATAGGTCAAATGACATACGGTCGTTCCCAGATAATAAAAATTAAACTGTGCATTTGACACTGATATATATTTTTAAGTACAGTTTTATTAACGTTTTTAATGACAGTTATTTCTCTTATAGATGTGTTTCTCTTATTTAATCATAAATAAGCGATATCATTTTTTCTCCCAGCCCACACACACTCACACACACACACACACCTTGAGGTGGCTGTTCTGCAACTTGACATTGCTGGATCCGTCAGATGATCGTCTGTTTCCGGCGTAGACCACGTGCATAAAAAAAAACAGGCCCGACCGTTTAATGTCGTGATTTGACAATTAGAATAAATTTATCATCGCTCATTGTGTCCTCGCTTAAAGTGTGTGTGTGTGTGTGTGTGTGTGTGTGTGTGTTTTGAGGTTTTAAAATATCCGGTGAAGTCATAGTTCAAGTTCAGTACATATTCAGAAATCTGTGAAGCTGGCTATTTTGCAGCAGAGGATTATTCAAGTGCAGTGTTAAGCAAAGCCACAGTGGCTGAATTCAACACCGCCTTTGCTGAAAAGGTCTCTTGTCGACTTTCTCACACGTCAGACAAAACTAGTGTCTCTTGTTCCCGACCCCTGACGGCATGGGCCTACAATACCGGGTCGTTTACCCGAAAGAAAATTTGAGAACACAATTTGGGTCGAGCAGCGCTGAATAAAACAATAAAACTGAAGTCTTATTGTCCCCAGTTAAGTCGACTGAAATCGTCGTCTAGCTTTCTGAAAGGAAACACTGTTTTCAAGTCTGGGGCCCACAGTAAATGTCAACCCAGTGTAGGAAAAAAAACGAAAAAAAAAAAAGGAAGGATCTGTAACTCAACCACCATCTCATGCAATCAACTAAATTCTCTGCAGTAACACATCCACTACGCTTCATTTCTTACCTGTACATTATTTTTTATCCTTATTATTTTTTTCCACAGTGGCTCATTTCATTCCAGTTCCTCATTCAAACAATAAATTGCAACAAAATGTGCTCCTGTATATTTCTATTTTAACTTATAATGGTCAGATTCAGTGTATTTTAGAGGTTTAGAGGCTTAAGGTAGTGTGCACAAGATGAACTATATTACTGACAGGTAATCATCCCTTCACAATGCTAACCTGTGGGTTCATCCGTCAGTGTATACATGTAAAAAACACAGACAGTCAACCAAATGCAATGCAGTGATGAGTTGTGCTGTAACCAGGAGAGAGCGTCATCACATGTCTCAAACGGCTGCATATCACACTTGCATGCATCTCCCCTCTCAGCCACTTTCTGTGTCCCTGGGCTGCATGGAGGAGAGATGCTGTGTGGGGTTGGCAGCGCTTTGCATGATCTTTACTGCCTGTTTATGGAGATCGAGTAAATCTCAGCAATTTGGTTCACGTTGGTGCTTTTTTTTATGAACACCGACGACCACGGTTGCCTTGAGTGCTCAAAAATTAATAAGCTGTAGGCTAATACTACCTGTGATGATGACGTGCCTGCATATCTGGATTTTTACATTTATTTGATGATGTAAAGATGCATTTCTAGTCTTCCCTGTGTCTCTATAATGAGAGACTGAATTATTGTGTCCTCTAGTGTGTGTGTGAGATGGCCCAAAAGTATGCTTTTGCAGTATAATGTCCACAGAAGTGTTCCTGTTATACAAGCAAGTTGCTAAAAAAGAATGACCCTGCCATCATTTCACAGCACCCCATTTCCATAGATTTGTAAATATAGGCGTGTGATCTGACTATGCGCGTAGAAATTGGTGGTGACGGTCCCTTTTCCTTCTCCTTAGCAAATGGGGGGGGGGGGCTGCATGCTCGGCTGTGCCCTCCTTCCATGCTCACAGTGCAGCGCAGCCATTGTTGTCACGTGATGTGTTGAGTAACAAAACCATGGCGACAACAGAAGGTGTTTTCATATTCATTGGATGGGCAATCAGCATATTTTATGTGAGCGTGCCCGGGGTTTTTATGTGCTTCCCCTGTGCCTCTGTGCTGTGTATGGCAGGTGCAGTAGCAGGTTTATAATATGTATCGGCCCAGGGTAATTTCTGTGCCAGACAAAGGATATGAATGTAGTCGTCATGCGGGTGCCATTTGTTAATATCTGCGTTGCATGGCTGTATTTTCTGCTACTCGATGCAACCTTCTACCAGATTGTTTTGGAATAACAAAACGGTTAAGTATCTTGCTTGTTTTCTCAGTAGGGAAAAGTTGCCATATTCAGAGCTGCTGTGCTGTGAAACCTCATCTGCAGTATTAGCCAGCTACAGTGGAAACTATTTGATCCAGGTTAACTGAGCAGAAACGCCAACTTATTGTCCATCCTCCTGAGGCTTGTGATGGGGCCAGAGCCTCCATGTTCATCTACGTATGCATGTCTATGTGTATGTTTATGTTTGTGTATGCTTTCCTGTGCATTTGTCTCTGCGATTAACCGACCCAGGCGTCTCGGATAGCCAGTGAGGCCACTACATCATGTTGATGAAGGGGAACAATAGCTGTGTCTCAGTCAACAACGTCTGTCTGTCTGGCTTGGGCCATGTCTCTCTCTCTCTCTCTCTCTTTCTGTGTGTGTGTGTCTCCTGGACATGAACTTGAACTTGAGACAGGCAGCCAGACACCATCTGTGCACCAGGGGTAATGAATTCAGTGCATTCATGGCTGTGGAGCAAGCCAGGCCACCACCACCCATTGATGAGCAGATGACCCCTATAGTCTGAGTTAGCTCTTCATCACTAATAGAATTCAACAATACCAGCTGGTAGTAGGGGAGTTTATTTTGGCTGTTTGCCGAAAGAGAAATAAGAGTAGTGGTGGGCCGGTGGTGGAGCTTACATACATTTGTGCGGCATGCGTGTTTGCATGTGCCTGTAAGCTTGTCAGCGTTGGAGCATGTATCTACGAAACCCTGCATGTTTTCCTTCCTACTTATCTGTGTTGCACCATATAGCTTATGCAAATTAATTGACATACACCCTTTCCTTTCCGATACACTGGCCCTTTCCCTATTAAAGCACTGGCCTGCTATTTTAACGACACAGCCATCCTGAATTTATTGCCTTGATAATTGAAAGGGCCGGTTCAGTATTCCCCTTGATAAAGGGTAGTAAGTGAATGAGGCATAAACCTTAAACAAGCCAGGCACAATGTGAATTCCTGCAGGCCCTCCTTCTCCTCCTCCTCCTCCTTCTTCTCTTCCTCCAGCTCAAGCTTCTGTCACAATCACAAGCACTCACACACACACACACACAGACACACACACGCATGCGCACACACAATAAGGCTTTTCCCTCTGGTTGGTGTCGCCACGGCAACGGTAGGTGAGATCACCGTGCGCATGGCAGCATCAGCCCCTGCCAATGCAGGACAGATTTCTGGTTTCTGTGAGTCGTTGTGTGTGTGTGTGTGTGTGTGCGTGTGTGTGTGATTGAGTGTTTGCATGTGTGTGTAAAGTGATCTATGCAAGAAACTGGAATGCCACCCACTCCCTGTCTTCATGGCTCAATGTAGATGAACATTATAGTTTTTTTAATGCGTTTCCTGTCAGGTAACCACACATACATTGGCTAATTGAAGGTTCTTGAGTTTCCTCTGTAAATTGAGGTCACAATGTTAATTTAGCTGCTGAATGAACTGGGAGAGTCTGAAGCTGTGGTTTAAAAAAAAAGAAGGCAAAACAAAGTCCGAGACACACACATGCTGACACACAGACACACTCAAAAGGTGTCATCGGCTTCATTAATGGTGTCATTGCCGATTAACTGGGATCTGATCGACCTCCCTCCATAACAGACCAGCCAGCCATAACTTGCTAATAATCCACTGAGGAATGTCATGGTTGGGCCCATTTTAATGACATCATGCATGGCCACTTGAGCGTCTTGTGGGGACCAGCGGGCATGCTGTGCTCTGCCACGCTGTATGGCCCTCCCCTTCAGCTAACTGCGTGGATATGCATGGCCGACATGTCAGACAGGCACCTTGGGCTCTGCACACAGAGATCTATTCTACACATAATGTGGTTGTGTTTGAAAGTGAGTGTTGTCCGTATGGTGTGGGTATGTTGATGTGTGGCATGATGAAAGTGTTTGGCTCCTGTGTTGTTGAAATGATCCCAGTGGTGGTTATGATATACAGAAAAATATGTATGTAGCTAATATGTACATAGTCAAACTTTTGCAGTTTTAGCACAAAGTGAAACTTAGAACTAAAAAAAAAAGAGTCACAGAAAATGAGTCAGGGAATTAAAATTTGCAGAAGATGCTTACTGAGTTATTTTTATCATTACCTGCAAATTCAGACTGCTGTTTTTATTAATTGTGAGCTTGAGTTTATTCCCTTAATTTTCCATCAAGCTGACAGATGCCAATGTAGACCAAGGCCAAGCAAGTCAAAATTTTGTTGTACTAGAATTGATATTGATATATTCACATTTTCCAAACCTGCCTTATTAATCAAAACTATCTATTAGTATTCTTCCCAGTCTGCTAGAGCAACTCACATTTCTCTTTATATATTATCACTGACCATGCAGTGCTAAAAAGAGCCTGATTGCTGTTTGTCAAAAAGGCTGAAAAGAGGCAAGAAAAAGAGAGATTTTTTTTTTTTTTTAGCTCAAGTCAAACCTTCCTACAGTTGTGTAACAGTTTTGTTTTGAGGAGCATAATTGGTCATTTTAATCTTTAAAATGTTTAATCATCTGTAGGCATAATTAAGAAAAAGTAGTGTCATTTTGTCTCTGTCTTTTTAAAAAAAATTGTATATATGTTACATTTTTGTTAAATTAGTGTGTCTTATCATGACTTGTAGAGCGAGCAATGCTGTGTGAGCTCTTAATGATGACTGTAAGCCCCCCCCCCAAAAAAGAAAAAAAAAATTAAAATAACTCTGTGCTGCTTGAATGATGTCAGTAAATGACAAGCTGTCATTTGAAAATCAATTATATTTATTTTCATTACACTGCAAATTTGCAGGACTTTGGCTAGAATATAATACAAAGGCCACATTAAACTCCTGTACCTGTATTGCTAATGATAATAATGCTAACAACCGGTACGATATACATTCAGTAACATGGCTGCATGATTTCATATCACTGCTGTAGCAGCACGGTGCACATTAAGACTGTGTGCATGAATGCTATTTTTGCTCTGCATGTCTAAAGCTGGCTGCAGCCTGTCTTCTAGGATATCTGTGCTCTGCTGGCTTTTGATTATGCAAATATTATGCACCATAAATAAATTAGTATAATTGCATCCGAAATATGCTTTGAATCTCTCTCAAAGATGAAAGGGTATAAATAATATATTTCGTGTCACTGCATTATTCATCCTCTATTAATTACAAACATCGGGCGCTCAGTCTCAACATGCCATATGCTATACTCTGCTTTAAAGGGGTCTCCATGTTTTTTTTATTTATTTACAGTTCACTGTATGTACGTCCACAGACTGCCAATCAAGGTTCTAGTTTCTAGATCATAATGCTAACTGTCTCTCACTGTAATCACTTTTAATTTCCCATTAGCAAACTCCCAACACCATCAGCATAATGCAGTTTCTCAGCCGTAATTGGCTGTTATTGTTGAAATGATAATTAATGTTTGAACATGCTCTGACTCTGTAAAACACCACGTACCTGTATTCACTGCCTGAGCATCCCGATTTTTTCTCTTTCTGCATTGTATGCATAAGCACGCCTGTATTATGTACCGTTTCGTGGGAGGAGGGGCTTCAGGAAAAATTAAATAAGCATAAATATTGTAGACGTGCCGCCACTACAATTAAAATGCGCCCGTCTTTGCGCTCTTACTAAAGCATATGGTATTGAGGCCTAGATGCAATTTGAATACGGGGAACCATTTGAAAAATATATGCCGTTCGGCAATTAAATTATATGGGCTCTCGGACTAGAGAGCCAGTAACAGTGCATATAGAATAGTGAGCAGTAGTTGCTACGCTCGCATTAGCATCTGGCCCTTTTATGTAAATTTGATGAGAAAGGACTCATGCATACACGCCAGAGCTGGGGTGTACTTGCCTAATATCCTTATTAGAGAGGGGTGAATTAAATATTTATTAGGGGGGCTAAGGGTTAGGAAGGGGGGCCTGTCCTGTGTTGTCGTGAGGACCCGAGGTGGAAGAAGGGGGGAAAAGGAGGAGGAGGTTGGCTTTCTCTATGAGTGTCTCTCTCTGCCTCAAGGTGCCACCATCTTAAGGCGTTTGGCAGTAGTGAGAGTGTGAGGAGGGTAGACCTAAAATGTCCGCTGGCATAGACACGCGCACGCATACACATTAACGCATACACATTTCAGTGTGGTATGTGGACAGGAACACAGAGCTGTGAAAGTCAATTATTCAATTACTGTCGTCGGCAGCTATGCATGCTGAGCATTTCATTTGCATGTATTAATTCCCTCGATTACTGTCACCTACGAGATCGGCCTGTGTTTAGCTTTCCATTGCACACCGGTTATTGGGCGCGAGCGCTAATACTAGCACCACGGCCGTCAGAACTAAACTGTTGTTTGCTAATATTTAAAGGATTCCAATTTACTATTATTGTGTATTTTTACCCCAAGAGACAATTTGTTGGTTGGCTTTTATTGAGTTAAGTATGAAAAAACAATGGAAAGGGGCACACAAAGTAGTTTTATGTTAAAGGATTTTTAGCTAAATGTATATTTTTATTTACAGTATTAGATATATTTATAAAACAGTTAATAAAATTATGTCATTACTGTAACTGAAAGCCTTTTTCAAGTTTCAGAGAACATAGAAATAAAAGAAAACATAGTGTCCATATTACAAATGTATTAGTGTGCTTACCTTAAGGATAAAGGTGCAGTATTTTACCTTTAGTGAACAGTTAGTGCTTGAACTTTCTCTTTTGGTGAAAGTATAGATGACACCTCTCTTCATACTGTCACACCAAAAACCACAATATGAAAGCTAGAGAGCAAAGAAAGGAAGTCAGCGACAATATTGCCAATTTATGTTAATCAGCGCTAAACAGTTCCCTCTATCATTTTCTGTCTCCCTCTCTCTTACTCACCCTCAGTCACACACACACACACACACACACACACTGTAGCTGACTTCTCCTATCTGTTAATTATCATAAATGTGCTTAGTGAGGCAGTACACACACACACACACACACACAGAGGCACACACACTTACAGACGTGCACATCCAGCACACAAACACATTGTTCAGTGAGATACAGACACAGCATTAGCATTCCCTTTCATCCTGAAGTGCTCCTGAGGCATAGCATGAAGAAGAATGTGCAGGAAATTATTCAAGATGAATTATAACACACATCATCCCCATTTTTCTGCCATCAACACACACATGCAGACACAGACGCGCGCATATGCGTTTGTGGTAAACCAGTGAGGATATTATCGGAGCTGTTTGTCGTTTGTTACATTTGAGTTTTGGTTAAAAATCGGTCGTTGATGTCTAAGTTTATTTCATTAGTTACATCCATATTGCTGTGTGTGTGTGTATTGGTTTGGAGGTCATCACGTTCACATATTAGAAGTGTGTCGCCTATGTGCATATTGCGTCGGTATGAGCTGTGTCCTTGCATATTCAGCGTGTTATCCCTTTTTTAAACATGCATAAAGTATACATACAATATCAGCTGTTCCCCATCCCTACCTCCCTGTTTCCTCTGATGAGTGGTACGCCCCGGCATGCTGCCAAAGAAGTGAGAATAATTAAGCGGCTGCGTGTTTGAGCCTGGCGTTGGCTAATGGATTGTTACCGGGAGGAAATGAGACAGGCAGCATGGGGGAGCTGGGTGGCAAAGCAGACCTCGACTTTGGATAATGAAACACTGGGAGCCACCAGGGTGGAGAGTAGACACACCTCTCGTGAAGGAAATGCTTTTGTTCTATGACTACTTCTTTTTGTCATATAGGTAGGTGCTATTGGTGAGGAGTCACACAGTGTGAGAAAGGCACAGCCAGTTCTGCATCACTTAAATCAAGATATGCAGTGATGCGCTTTAGTTTTTTCTTTTCTTCTTCTTCTTTTTTTTTCTTACAATTTTAAATTTGTAACACTGTATTTGAAATCAGCGCAGCTTCACCTAACCACAATTTTCCCATTATGCAAAAGTAATCCTTGTACGTGTGTTATATGTGCCTTTTACGTTATCTCACATTGCCTGCGCGTGTGTCAGTGTGTGTCAGTGTGTGTCAGTGTGTGTGATATACATACATATGCAATTTGCATTAGATTTAGCATCATCTGCATCACCACACCGCTGCCTTTAGAGAAAGCAGGGGTTGATTCTTGGCACACTGTCGTCGCCAATGTAACCCCCCTCCACCCCCACCCCCTACTCCCCCTCCACACACATGTAGGCTAGAAGCAGAGTAGTGGTGGTGGTTGTGGTTGTGTGTGTGTCGGGGGGGGGAGCAGAGCAGAGGAGGGAGATAGAGGAGCAGGAGGGAGATGGGATGAGACAAGCCACACAAGCCGCAAAGGGAACGGGTTGAAGGTGGAGGAGGGAGTGCTGTATAGTTACCCTAAACCCTGCCGTAGGGCTAGAAACACACACATACACACACAAGCATACACACGCACACACACACACTGGTTTGCCATACAACCGCAAAACACATTCAGAACAGTGTAGAACATTTCAGTGGGGAGTATGAGAATATTCACTGTGTAAAGATATCCTAATGGCTTTTTATAGCTTTTTTTTTTTGTTGCTGTTGTTTTTACTCACTCCAGTAGTGTTAATTGAATTTTTTAGGTTGTCTGACAATCATGTTTTTTTTTTCAGCAACCTTGATTTTAATGCTTTTTTGTAGTTTGTATTCCCTTACATAAAAACATAAATAAAAGTTGAGAAATCCAAAGGATCCTGTGTTGTTGTATTATTGATTATTGCCATGTACAGTGGCATCCTGACGATGTGTGTGCAAGTGTGTGGTTATGTGTGTGCGCTGTGATATGGAGCTCTAATAAAATGTGGCATCTGTCAGGTTGATATTGACATCAGTCTCACAATCACTGGGAAACACAGCACGAAAGAAATCCAGGGTAAAAAAAAAAAAAAAAAAAGGATCTAGAGTCTATACTGTATATTCCAATATATATCAGCTTACTGAGTCATAAATGCCACATGGATATAAAATTAACTTTTATAGACTTTGGATTAAAAAAATCTTTTTAATATCAAAAGTGCACATTTTTGCGGTTATTGTTCAGAGACATTATTTTTGACACCTGACCAGTTTTTGACTGGCTTCTCTAAAGCCCATCTCTTCACATGAGGAGAATGTCAGCAGTCACGTTTATTTACGGGGTTAAGGGACAAAAAAAAAATGGGGAAAAAAAAATAACATTCCCGATTGTTTAAGGATGCATTCCAGTTCATCGGCATGTTGCTGTGTGAGGTCAGGAATAAGGTCCGTGACTCAACATAGGCTGCTGCAATTTACTACTGGTTACTTTGATGTCAAATGAACTTGTCCTTTGGTCTTGACATTTGACCTTTGACCTCCTCCACTCCAGTGACAGGAGGCAGAGGTCAAGGGCTGTTGGGTTCACCAAAATTGATGCTGAGGCGACGTTAGCACCAGAATTTGCCTGGAGACTTTACAACTTTGCACAAAATGATCTGTTTTAATGAGATATTTAAGTATCTATTCATCAATGATGCAACTTCAGACTTCAAGTCATCATTTGAACAAACTTTTGAACTAATATTTTAAAATATATGAAAAAAAAATCCTCCCATGACCTTCAAATGATCTGCAAACCAACTGCTCATGTGCCATCAAAAACTCAAGTTTGACTTGCTATTTGTGGCAAAGTGTAAAGGTTGAGACGACATTTGCACAAAGTTATTGCCATTTTGAATTCCAGCAAGTAAACCTAGCAATGGTAAATGCTACCTCTGTTTCCTTGTGCATTCGCTTCCCCACTCTTTTCTTTTTAGTGGAAACATGTTAATTGTGATTTGCTCAAGAAAAGTTATTCAGCATGTAAAGGTTACCTCTTGGTAGATGTATTCACTCCCTGCTCGTGTGTGTGTCTTTTTGTCTGTGTGTGTGTGTGTGTGTGTGTGTGTGTGTGTGTGTGTGTGTGTGTCTTTTGTTGCTGCAGTGATGGAGAAAAGGAGCTGTGGAGAACTGCAGACAGCAGAAAAGTAGAGGGCCATGCAAGATGTCTGGGATTTTGCTCTCCACTGAACCACCAAAGGTGAGCCTGGGTTAATAAGCCAAAATGTATGTGTGTCCCTGTGTGTGTGTGTGTGTATGTGTGTGTGTGTGTGTGTATGTGTGTGTGTGTACACAGTGTTAGACTTTTTGGTGCTAAATTAGATTTTGTGTATTTGCCTGCTATCCATTTTTGCATTCAGCAGAAACAACCCCAAATTTAGTCAAATCACATCAAAAATATATTATTCCGATTTGTGGATTTCCTGTGACCTCTGACAATTCAAGGGCAAGCTGAGTGACTGCTTTAAATGAAACCAAGTCTGGGAATGTGTTCCTGGAAATTTTTATCAAATTTAAAAATCACTCAGCTTTTAATAATTTACAAGACACATGATTTTAATTATATTTATCTGAAAATGTAAAAACTAATTGTCAAATTTGTCAAAACCAGACAAATTTCTTTGTTGGCAGGGGTTTTGACTGAGCATCTTCCCCATCTGTGCCTATCTCTGCTGATGTGTGAGTCTGTGTCCATGTGTGTCTGTTTGCCTGCAGCAAAGTTAGTCCATGTGTGTGTTGGATGAAGGCATAGTGTTAGTAGTGGTCCAGAGGACACAGTAAACAGAATAACAGTGGTTTGAAGGGAGCTCAGGCGATGTGATCGTGGGCAATATCAAATCCCATGACCCATTCTTTGCCCTGTGGTCCATACCAAAGACAAGAAACACAGGGGAAACAGAGGTTACTGTTCACTGTTCATCATCACAACAACACAACACACAAACACACACTCACACGCATACAGACCAGCAGTAACTACAACCAGGAAGTGATATCAAAAATTTCCTCTAGCAATTGAAATCCATGTGGTTACAGTAATTGCCGTCGGCCCTGGGATTGTTTGCGTTGCGTGCAGGACATCTCGCTCTATCAATTAGACATCCAGCCATTATTGCATGTGACATTTTGTGTTATTAAAGAGAGACAAACATTTTAATGAGCTGAACTTGCTCTCATGATAAGGAAATATTTATTAAATTAGCTAGTAGCAGCAATTACCGTTTACGATTACCATCTGTGCTTTTTGTAATTTCATATTTGACTTCATTTCACTTTTAACTAGCTGAAAATATTGACATCTGTTACTGTAAGCAGAAAATATGCAGCAGCACTCAGTACCTCTGTTCATGTTCTTGATGGTAAGAAACCACACAGTAGCACCTTTAAAAAAAAAATAAACCAACTGAAAATGCCTCTGTGTTGTGAGTTTGCAGAGTCAAAAGTTTAATTCTTGGTGATGCTAAAAAAAATTTTTTTGTAAGTGGCTGAGGGAAAGAGGTGGTGTGTCAGCACCCATGGGCTTCAGTGTAAGGTTATGTTACTTGCCATAATTACTCCAAAAACTAACTCACATTTGTTGGACTGCTCAGAATGGCCAATTAGAAGGGCAGGGCAAGTCACTGGGTGGGAAAAGTCAGCGCTCAAGTCTGAAGCCATCAAGAATATACCACAAGAAGATGGCATCCTATAGCAAACCCTGTTGTACATTCCCACAAATTAACCTTTTGTATAGATTTGATGCCTTTGCCATATTTTTGTTTGTTTTATATATATATATATATATATATATATATATATATATATATGAAGTGTTATTTTAATATAATTTTAGCTTAACATGTAGAGTACTGTGTTTTTTTTTGAGAGTGTCGATGGGATCATCAGTGTTGACGGTGTTAATCAGGTTAGGAAAAGACGATGTGAGAGAGGTAAAAGGAAAATCCGCCCTTTGTGGGAGAGGAAGTAGTTACCTTCAGCATTGTGTCGCTGTTTAATAGAGGTGGGTCAACAGCTTCATCAGAACACTTTGCTGACGAGCCTTTAAATGCTTTTAAAATATAAAACAAAAAATCTGTTTTTAATTTGTTTCGGTAGTTATGGTTTTCACCGGATGATCTGTGGAGCCTCTTTGCAAACACTCTCTATACATTTAACTACATCACCTTATAGCCCAGACTCTCTCCGCTAAAAATCTCAGCCCTTAAAGTGTGTCGGTGTCATCAGACCCCTATATCTGACTTTGCATTATTTAGTTAGAAAGGGAGGCTTTTTTCTGAGTAATATCTGACCCCCCCATGAGCCATTGCCAGTGTGCAGAATATGGCAGGGTCATGGGTCTGAAGCTGAAACAGGAAACCAGGGAGCTTTTCATCTTTGCAGATAGATACTGTGTGCATGTGCTTTGACAACATGCAGGAAACATTTCCACTTGAAATGAGGACAAGGATTTTTTTTTTTTTTTTTTAAGGCTGACATTCCTTTTTGTATTAGTACGATTTGCCAAACATCAAGATAAACACCCATGAAAACGCAGAATGCTTACTATACAGTACTGTTTGTTTACATTGCATCGCCTCATTTCTTATTCTATACTCATAAACGTCTATCAGGCATATATATTTAGAGTACAGCTGCTTACTATTATAGTGCCAGCAGGGGTGAGTATTTATAATGTAGCGCCCGCATTTGTGAATATAAACCCTCCAGGGTTGGAGGCTGCCTTCTGTATCATCAGTGCTAGCCCAAAGCGATTAATGAAGTCGTCTGCATGTGCCTGCATGATTAAGGAGTGCTAAAGCATCAATGTGTGTTAGTGTGTGTAAGTGAGTGTGTTCGCGCGTGTGTGTGCATGTGTGTGTGCATGTTGTCTGCACAGATAAAACATCAACAAGAGAACAAAAGATGCCAGCATACAGGAAGACTTTGCAGTAGGTCTATTCACAAACATTCAAATGAACAATTTTGCACAGTGCAGATAGCATAGCAAATGCAAAGGATTCATTCTTTCTGATCAGGTAATACAGTAGCAAACAATTATATATAATGACAAAAACCTGAGAAGCAACTAAGGGAGAAAATACTAGATTATTTATGAAAATATTGTAAAATATGTGTGTATTTTTTTTTTCTTTTCAATGATTTAGTTTCCATCTATAATTTCCCTATTTCCTATTTGTCAAGTAATTCCATATTTCATGCTTGGATGCAGTCCTTTCCCCGTGCTATATATTGCAGATGCTCATGCCTCTTAGCGATAGCACAATATGTCCTTTCCATGGTTGTTCAAAAATTCTACAAAACTAGAACATACTCATCTTTTTCCCTCATTCTGATGCAGTACAGTATCACTGGTGTACCATAGGATGACTCCGATATTTGTTGAAATCTCTTCTTATCAATTTATAATTAAAGCAGATAAAACTACAATTTTTCTCTTTTTTTAAAAAAATTAATATCCAAGTAGCTTTCAGCGGGCTGTGTAATAGCGCTGCGTAGGGAGGGTTTCTTCTGCATCATCATACAGTCAGAACAAAGGATATGCACATCGTAAAAATCATGCAAATGAATGCAAATCGCTGGCAGCAAGGAATAGCGAGGTAGCAGGAGGGGAGTTTGTATAAGCAGAGGGATGCCAAGGACTTTGTATACAACACTTGCTGGACAATTTTCCTTTAGGTTGTGGCAGATAACTAAAAAAAAAAATATATTGCTTTCAAATCTGATTCTAAATCTCTTCTGCACAGAGTTTGGAATAAAAGCAAGACTTTGTAGAGTTTCCTCTGCTGTTAAATATTGGATAGATCTGTTTACTTACAATGCCAAAACAATATGTGGCTTTGTATTGTTTCCTTTTTTGATGGAAATTTATTTTTTATGATGCAACAAAATGCAGTGTTCATTCAATGGGCTGTTATGAAACACCAGACAGGACATATGTGCGTGTTTATTGGAATGATGCAATACTTTGACCACGCTGCTTCAGAGAAACGGAGAGCACATTAGCAACACTAACACTAATCAAAATCTCCCCTCCACCTCGTCATTCCTGTAAAAACTGTATTTTTTCAAACGTGTGACATGTTCAAAAGTATGTTCAGCAACTGAGGGAATAAGGTAATTATAAACTAGCTCAGTCAATTTTCCTTTTGGCATGAAAAAAAGTATGCCCATATTTATTTTCCTGTTTATTTAATTTGGTTCTCACCATGAATATTTAAAATAACGGAAGGGTTACTTCATCAGAATAATATCACAAATGCATCAGCAGAGAAATTGCAAAAAAAGATTCATTTGTGTGCTGAAAAATCTAAAGTCAATTTGCTTTCATCCTAAATTATACATCATCATTTTTTATAATTTATTTTACTACGCAGTGTTGCAGAGGGTTCAGAGTGTGTGGTGTAAATAATGCCAGTGTGTGTTTCACCACAAATTAATTCTAACTTATACTCAATCTTTATTGGTAGATTAATCTTAGAATTATGTAATAAAATCACAATACAAAGTTTACTGACTTCCCATCCGGAGGTTCTCATAGTTGTATTAAGCTTTTAAAATTAGTTTCAACTTGCATCCAAAAAATCATATTTAAATAATGCGCTCTGTCAGACACCACACACACACACACACACACACACACATGCACACACACACACACGTGTTCCAACCAGCAGACACAATATGGTAGGGGAGAAAAGGGGGGAGTTGCACAGACAGACATTCACAATTGTGCATAATGATGTTAGCATTCCTGCATGTCTAATGCAGGGGATATTGAGACAGACACTAGCTGGTCGGCGGTCTTGCTGTGTGTTGTGTGTGTTCACGGGTATAAACTGTAGCAGTGCATAATGATGTATTAATTGTGGCCTGCTCTTGCTCCTGGTGTTTGGGCTCCTCGCCGAGGTTACTACGTGGCCTTTGATTCGATCGTTAATCTTATCAAACATATGCAAGATCACAGCGCACTTTATTTTCTAGTCTGCTCGCATAAAAAATGTGGCTGCGTTGTAATCTGAGTAAAAGAAATGACTCCTTTTATGCTTCATACAAAAACGCAACCGGTGGACGTATGTTTGTTGTTAATATTCTAAAAGGATGATTCATTTTGGTGTGATTAACCCAGATTTAAACTGCTGTTTAAATAAAACAACTCAGTAAAGGGCTGTAAGTGTTTGTCATTGGCCAGGATTTGAGGAGATAAATGCAAAATTGAAAGGAATAGCATGGCAACAACAATTTAAAATCTCCTTATTCCGAAAAAAAGTGGCTTAAAGGTGTGCCTTAATTTCAAATGCATACACTTTCAAGTGATTCTCCAACAGTGTTTTATATATATATTTTTAACTTCCTCCAAATAGAATGACACAAACTCAAAAGGGAGGGGAGGTGAATATGAAAATAGAGCGACGGCTTCATAAAAGATGGAAACAAAGAGGGACAGACAGCATACACTGAGAAGGACAGGCAAAAGATGAAGCTCATTTTTCCGTGGGCACCCAGTGGCGTCTGCATTGCAGATCGCTAAAATCCCCCTCGAATGCGTCCCTGGGCTTAAGGGGGTGGGGTAGGGAAGGGTGAACAAGGGATGGGTTTATGCTATCTCTGCTTTAGTACACTTTGTTTTTTTTTTTTCTTTTTTTTTCCTCCCCCCACCGAAATATATTTTTTCTGTCTGCATCAAATGTCAAGTTAATTTCCTGGGTGCTATGAGGGATGTGTCCTCCACTTCGGTATGTGTGGCAGGGCGGTGGATTGTGGCAGGGTGGTGTGCGTGCCGGTGAGTTTGTGTGTGTGTGTGTGTGTGTGTGTGTATTTCTGTATGGGTGAATGGGGAAAGGGAAAGGGGCATGGCAAGGCAAAGAGAGAGGCGAGAGGTGGTGAGGGGGGGTTCAGTACAATATCTATAAATTGGCTCTCTCTGAAGAGCTAGAGAGGTGTGTTGAAGGTGTACGCGCATATGTGTTTGTGTGTCTGTGTGTGAGTGTGTGTGTCTGGTTGTGTAAGAATATGATCCAATTATTAATAGATGCTTTTGTCAGTGTACCTATGCCCATGTGCCTGTCCTTATTTGTGCATTCACATGTTCAGGCTTTTTCAAGGTTCACCTATATTGAATTCTAATGCAAAAGAATATCACATATTATAATAGATGCTTTGTTATTCAGCGCTGAGTGGCGAAATAATTCAAAAGACGAAAAAATCTCCTTAGATTTCCACGTATTTCTCAACGTCGTGGTCACGTGTGGAGAGAAATTCGCTCTGACTCTCTAATCAGCTGTGCTGCTTTTCCTGGTTGCTAACAACAACGTCTAAAGCTCATTACCAACTGATATCTAGTAGCATATTATGTTAAATCAGTTTTCTTTTAACCTTGTTGCTTGGCAATAGCAGTCTTTGTGTCCATCTGCCTTCCAAGGCTGGGTGTATTTGGTTTTATTTTTTATTTATTTGTCATGTTTCCTTCATTCTCATTGAGTAATTGCGTTCCTCTGATATCCTCATGTCTACTATACAAAGACACAACACGACCTTTATTTTCTCCTTTCTCAATGGCAAACACGAATGTAGTAAATGTGTGTCTCTGTTGTGTTATTTGTACACAGCTTTTTTTTTTTTTAAATGGACTGTGATCTAGAGTTTGTACGTGTGTTAAATGTACATATTTCCTTCAGTGCCATATGCACAGTGCGTTTCCCCACTGTCTTTATTGCATTTGTGTCCAACTGTGCATGTCTACGCACGTGTGCCTGTGAATGTATGATTATCAAAATGATTTTGTGCGTTTTTGCATGCGGCCATTAAGCGTATGAAGCCAAACTGTATATTTTGTATTGCAAAGTGTAAAATGCCTTATTGCAGAGAAAGGGATTATGCATTTGTCAGTCGTGCTTACGCTGATGTATGCTCCTGCCCCACAAATGTCACGTCCCATAACCCAGAAAAATTACACCAGTCCCACCTAATTACGCATATTCATGATGCTGCTTTGCATAGTGCTGGTTGCATGCTACTGTTACAAGCCACAGAGCTGAGGGATGTGGTTGAGTGAAAAGGCTTTCAATCCACTGATTCAGTGCGTCTCCGCCACAAGCATCAGCTTGATAACGTTACCTCCATGCCAATTTTTTTTATGATCTGAGACCATTACGGAGAGAGAGTTTTCTCTCATTTCTTGCAGTCAGTCACATTGCCAGTGCCTGCAGCGTGTTCGAAACCCCAGTGGGAATTTTTAATAAAGAATTTAGCTTTGTCCTAGATTATGAAGGTCATTTTGAAAATAGATCAGATTCGACTAATGGCTTTTGAAATACTTTGTCGTTTATACACCATCTCTGCTCTGTTTCTTTATTTTATTTTTTTTCCTCTGTGAGTTTATTTCTCTCTCTCTCTCTTATATTCCCTCCTACGATAAATGTGATTCCCCTGGTCAGTGGTGATGAACAATATGTAAATCAGAGGGCAACAATGCTAGCAAGTGGAAGCAGGGACGGGCATACACGGACCGAGAAAATACAAATTAGTTATGACTGTGGAAGAGAGACAGGGGAGGAAGTGTTGGGGAAAGAGATGGAGGGAGAGAGCGAAAAGACAGAGGAGAGTGGATGAGTCGTTGTGGCTGACTCAGTGGCTTATTGTAGCACTTGCGGAACAGACTTAATCAGACTTGGCCCGGCTGTAATGAAGGAGAGGGTCCAGGCTCTGCCACTGCTTGGGTAAACAGCGATTGTTTCAGTCCAGGGTTCCCAAACACGGGCAACAATGGTACTATTGTCCCGCCAGCTCTTATTAAGAGGCAAACCAGAGATGGGGTGAGGAGCAGAAGTGGGGAAAGGGAGGTGGGTGAAAAAGGGGCAAGAGGGGAGAAGAAGAAGGGGGGGGTAGAAAAAAAAAAGAGAGAAGAAGAGGTGTGGGGGAGAGCAGGAGCGAGTGGGAACCTGACAGGAACAGAGGATGGGGGTGTGAGGGGGAGGGGGAAGAGAGGAGAGAGGGATGGAGGGAGATGGCGAGAGGCGCTCCTCTGATCTTGATCTTTTTTTTTCTTTTTTTCTTCTTTTTCCACACACACGCATTGTGTCTTCTTTTCCCACCATCTTCCTTTTGTTTCCATATTCTTCTTCTGTCTCTCCAGCCGGCATCTCTCTCTCGTCCTTGTCTTTCCCTCTCGTCCTTTCATCCACACTTCCTTCCTGCATCATCCTACCAGCCACCTACTCCATTCCTTCCATCTGTCCTTTGTTCCTCTTCGTTTTTTTTTCCTTTTTTTTTTTTTTTTTACATTCGGGATGGTGAGGGATGCTTTGCCTGTCATACCACCTTTGCATCACCTTCCCCATCCAGCACGGGAGAAAAAGAGAGAGAGAAAGAGAGAGAGAGAGAGAGGAGAGGAGTGAGAAAAGAAAAAGAGGGGATGGGGAGGAGGGGGATGAGAGGAGCAGGGGGGAGAAAAAGGGGCCAGAGTGAGACAAAAAGAAAAGATCGGGCCGCTTCCTGGCGTAATGAACATGGGCAAAGGATGATCACAATAGAATACATTATGCTCTTGTTAGTAGAGGCAATCAATTAGCAGAGAGCACACCACTGGCACACCATCTTTCGCGTTTGGGCACTGGCTCATTCACAGCCCAAACGAATGGCCCGAGGAAGCCCCCTCGCCTTGCTGTTTTTCCCACCCTCAATGCCCAGCGGCCACAAAAGCTTTGATTTAATTCCACACTGTGAAAGAGGACAGCGTTGAATTTGCATTTCCGCTGCTTTCACTCCACATTATTTAAAAAATTAGTCAGGTTCCCCCCAACAGTCAAAGGTCTTGGCTCCATCTAAAATGTTAATGTGTGTACGTATAATAGCGCTAACCAAATTCAATCCTCAAACCTGATTTAATCCCTATCAACCCAACGTCTTTTAATGCAGATTGGACTTCCTCAATGGGGAAAACTGTCCTCTCACAGCAGAATTTACCCGCTAAGGAACTGAATCAGACATGACATTGTCTCTGTGAGTGACGCTGACAATTGCATACCAAATTGTCACTCAGGTCCCATCAGCAATTCTTACAGTGGTTGGGTGAAATTCCTTCATCCTATCTCCCCCAATGTTTTCTTCTTCTTCTCTTTTTTTGTGTCAGCTAGAGGAATAGCTCCAGATAATGGCAGCAATCTATATTGTGAAAGAGGCAAGGAGTAGTTCTGCCTTAACACAGGCACAAATCACCACCGTCTGGCTGAGGATCTGTAAAAGTGTCGGTGATGAGTAGAACACACTGCTTTCACTGAGGAAACTTTGCTGTGATTCCAGGCAGAGGTTAGAAGTGGGGGAAACAAAAGGAAATGAAGGAAAGACTGTATTAAGAGTCAGGATGCAGGACTTGGTTCTCTTCTGAAGGCGAGTGTGTGCTGAGAGGAAGAAGGCCTCAGGTTTGGGTTCAGGGAGTCTGTTGTTGCTGTGTTTGTCGGGGCATTTACACTCTATGGCCATCTTGTTATTGTCTGTGGGCATGTGTGTGTGTGTGTGTGTGTGCTCGTCTTTGAGAAAACCAATTTGAGTTTTAGACCTTGGGAGTGAGGACATTTTGGCCTGTCCTCACTCTGAGATGTTCCTTCAAAGGGATGTTTGACGGTTCAGGCTTTGGATTAGGTTAAAATTCGCTACATCGGGTTCAGGTTTGGGTGAAGCATTTAGTTGTGATGGTTCAAGTCAGGATAAAGGTTTGAAAATGCATTATGACAGTGAGGGTCCTCACAACTACACAGGTACACATGTGTGTGTTCACATTTTCCAAGAGATAACAGATTAACAGTTGTTTTGGGCCAATGTGATGCCTCCTTTTCATGGCTGTTAGCATTGAGCTTTCTGATAGTTTCACATTGTTGTATTTTAAAAAGTGCAATTATGACTTGTAGTTTATGCACACCAGATGTTAAGAAAGGCCAGTGAGCAAAAATGGATGATTTGATATTAACTGAATCTAACTGACATCACAGACAAAAGCACAGAACAGAACTGATTCTTGTAAAGTTCCTTCAAGAACTTTACAAACACAATTAAGAGCAATTTATCTGAAAAAAATAATTCTTAATGGGTCAAACAAGTTCTATAAAACCACATATCAGTCCATCACTTACATGTGATGTAAGTGATGGACACAAAACTCTCTGGACTCAGTGTCCTGAACTTAAAAATCATACAACCATCACATCGAACACTCCTGTTTGTTTTTTTATGCTCAGCTCTCCCTCTCAGCTGTTAACCACAGGTGACTTAGCCAGTCACATGATCATATGATAATTGGAAAATCAAATTAAAGCAAACTAAACATGGACCAAAACAAATATCTAAAACAATTAAAATAAAGTTTTCTTCAAGCCTGGTAATAGAATTTTGGTAGTGTTTATGTGTAACAGACAGATTCAATTTTTTGTATTATGAAAAGTGCAATTTTAGTTTGACAGATTGGTGATAAGAGTCTTTTTTCCACATGTGTTTACCTTGACAGAGAGATAAACACTTTGAAAACCATCTAATGGTTACTTTATGCGTAGGCAACAATGACAATATTCACAGTATTAATAGAGAACAGAAATGATATAAATACTTAAATCACAGTTTCTGTTTGTGTGCAAAAGACATTTTCTTTGCACCTATTCTTGCACACACACGTCTTCATAAGAACATAAAGACCTCCATTATAAGGAGTTATATGGAGATAAAGTCAACACCACATTGAGTTCTCATCTCATTCACCTTTTTTACACTTACACTCTAATGCTTAAATTAAATAAAACCATTTTATGTATTATATTATCTAATTTTGCCCCCCCCTTGTTGTCCGTTGGGATCCAAGCTTGTATTATTATCTTTTATGATACTGCCCGTGAGTTTGTATGTCTTGTCTGATTTTCCATAACACTCATGCAGTCAACACTTCTTTGAAAAAACCCACATTTTGATTATATCATATATGAACAAGGTTCCTTCTAATGTCTATAAGAGCTTCTTTACTAATGCATGGATGAACATGGAATTCATTACAATATATACACTTTTGTCACATCCTAGGGAGCTTTTTAAGTGAATTTTATCTCTTTTAACATGGAGTGCATGTGTAGAAGCGTTTTGTTGGTCTTCAAAGTGCCTCAGAATAGTGCAGGGTTGCATTTGACTTTTAAAGGAGAGGAAAAAAAACGTAGCATTTTTCTCAGAACCTCAGTGTATCCTGCATGCGTGCTTGTTTGTTTGTATCTGTTGGAATATTAAAGTGCAAGTGCAAAATGCTTATAATGTATTCTGTGTTTAGGCTGCAGAGGGCATTGTGTTCTCTCTCCACTTTGAAAGTTGAAATGTTCGACATCTAATGGATGGGGAGCAGAAATGGTAACACAGGGCACAAGAGGGAGGGAAGAATGCAGTTTTGCAATGTGAGAGTAAAACATATATGGCTTAGTTTTTGGTGAAATACCTCATGTGTTGATGTTGCAGGGAGCTTTGCTTTAATTGATATTCACTTAAAAAAAATTGTGTCAAGGGTATAACGCGAATAGAGGCTACCTTTGTCGTGTTTTACAAGGGCTTGTCCATTTTAGAAACTTTTTTAAGAACCATACAAATCATAGAATATAAAAAGATGAAGCTTGTGTTGGACACTTTTGCATCTTTTGGTTCACTTCTTTTTAAATCCTGAATCATTCCTGGTTGAAGGTAAAATCATTTCTTAAAGCCTGGTTTTGAAATATGGTCCCTCCGTTGTTAAGCTTTTCATTCTCATGTATCTGCCGCCTTTTTAGTCTGTTCCCTCTCCTTTTTATCCGTTTCTTCTTGATCATCTCCTGTGCTCTCTCACTGCTGGGTCTCCATGTACGGGTAGTCATGCTGCTGACATTTGTGTCCAAGCAGAGCCTGGTGACATGGCCTTTACCACCCCTCGCTGGGTCTCCCTTCGCCATCCTTACCCCCTACTGCAATTCTTAACCCACCAAGTCCTCTTCACCAGTGTGCATATAAACGTGTGTCTGTTTCTGTGTGTGTGTGTGTGTGTGTGTGTGTTTGTGTTCTTTGGGACCATCCTGTGTGTACAGTGTCTGTGTGTTTAAGCCATGTCCAGATCAGCCGCGTTCAAGCTTTCCTGTAACCTGTGTGCACAGTAGGGGACATGGTATGGAGCAAGCCTCTTTCTCTGCTGGATGCAGGCTGAGCAAATACAGTCACCGCAGGCTGGGAGGTGGTGGGGCACACATGAGAAAGTGGATCGCTCGCTCTGATGTGATAATGCGATAAATCTGTCTTAAACTGGCTTTGTTGTCGGAAAAAATGATTTTAAATTTCTACTTCAGTAGCTAGCGAGGCTGGCTTATGCATGAATTTAATGGCCAAAAAAAAAAATCTCTGCCACGTTATGCGCTGTAGATTTTTTTTTTTTTTTTGGAAGTATTTTTGACTCTGACCGTCTATGCTGCAGAATTTTGGGAGAGCTATTTTGTGCAGAGACAAAGTGCAAAGCCTCATTGTTCTTCTTCTCAAACACACATGCACAAACATACAGACATGCTCACCGTCCCTGCAGCCATGGGAATGGAGAATGCTGAGGTTCAAGGTCATTTCAAGTATTCAGCAGCCTGGGGCTCTCCATTGTCAGTGCACCACATCCCTTTTGCTCACACATGCACTCAACTGCACGCACAAACACACGCACTCACAAATACATTGTTGGTAGGCATACATTCAACACACTGCATCCCGCTAACACTCCCATGCGAGACAGAAAAGTGTCTGTCAGGTGAGAACATGACACTCTGTAGGTCCGCTCACACACACAAACAGTCACAGGTGTGAATCTTCAATGGAGACACAATTATCTGGTTTTTTTTTGTTTCTGTACCGCTGTAGAAACACAAAAGAATGAAAGGTTTGACTGTTGTACAATTGCTATTTTCTATCATTATTTAGCCATTTTGCGGCTCTTTTGCCGTGATTATTTATTCCAGGCCACAGACTTCGCTGCATTGTCTTGTTAACAGTTGCCATTGTGTGCTGCCGACTGATTACTTATATTTGCTTTCTATTCAGTAAAATGCTTGCAACTATGTGGAAAAAGTGGAAACAGAGGTTTAAGGAACAGAGCGAAGGTGAGGGAGTGAGGAAGAGAGAGAGAGCAGCAGCAGCAGCGGGTGTGATTAGCTCCTTTGTTGGAGGTGTGTTGAGCTTCATTGGATCCAGAGAATAGGTTCCTAATGAACCCAGCCAAGCTTGGACCAAACTTTGTGTTGAAGACAAACTAAGTTATGGTGGTCTGGCAGAGCGCTGAGGGCGAGCCGACTGATATACAACGCCTGGACATATGGTCCCCCCCCATCAGGGCCTCTCCCAGCCACTTTCTCATGTCCTGGCTTGGCTTCTGTGTGTGTGTGTGTGTGTGTGTGTGTGTGTGTGTGAGAGAGTGTATGTGTGTGGCTTTTGAGAGTGAGTGTGTGTGTGTGTGTGTGTGTGTGTGTGTGTGTCAGAGGGGATAAACACAAGAGGAATATTTATAACACGATATCTTTTTATATTTGTTTGCTAACTCATTGGAACACAGAAACAGAGGACTGGAAAAGAAACACAGAGAGTTGAGGGGGGGTGGAGGGGTGGTCTGGGGTGTGGTGGTGGGGGGGTTAGAAAGAGAGGCTGGTTGATGCTTACTGAAAGCGACAGAGGAGAGAGGGCTGCAGGCTTTGTCTTTCCAGCTGACCCCAATACAGAATCCTTTCTGACACGTCCTACAAGACATGGAGTAACTGAGTAAATCAGGACAACCTGGCTGTGGTGTAGCAGTGACTGCACCATAATGGCCACGATATGGACGAGAACCACATGCTATCCCGGTGAACCCATTACACAGATAAGAGTATGACAGACAGAACTTTGAGGATTGCACATACTTCGAATCTCGTGTTGCAAAAGTGCTTTTCCCTCACTGAAAAAGTGGAGGGTTTGAAAGTAATCAGCCCTTTGTGTGTGTTTGTCACGCATATGTTCGTACATGTGCGTGAGTAAGTAAAGGGGAGGCGCAGGTGAGCCTTCAGTGCGGTTTGAGGCTAATTGTTTGGGTCAGGGTGGGAGCGTGGGGACGGATGGCTTCCGTGTCCCACCAACAAGGCTCTCGGTAACTGAGCCGGCGAGGGGGAGAATGGGCCCACTACAGGGCCACACAGCAGGCTCAAACAACACTTATTCTACTGGCCAAACTGTCAGCCAGAACAACTTCATTGTGCCCAAAATTGGAGTTGAAAGCAAGGCAGAGACTTGGGAGGGGTGGGGGCAGTGGGAAGGTAGGGAGAAAGAAGGGGAGGATGCAAAGAGAAAGAGGGGGTCTGTGGGAAACCGGGGGACTGGAAAAGGGGGAGTCCCAGAGAAAGTGCAGTCTTGGGGGATGAATAGGGTCAGACGGTGTGAGTTCATTTTGGTGAGGAGAATTCCCATAGATCCTGCACCAGGGGCAGACGGCCAGGAGCAAGGCAGTGGCTCGAATGGAAATTTATTAAAATGCATTCTGGGAAGAGGGTATGAACCGCAGCGGTTTTGTATTCTAGTGTCTCTACCACATTTTGTTCACACTATTCAGCCATGATAAACACAGTTCTTAGACAATCGTGACATAACCAGCTGATAGTGCCACACACAGCATTTTACTAATGTGCATCTAGAGTGCACTCAAGTGCCGGCCTTAAGCTTTTAAAACATTTTTCAGACCTAAGTACAAAAGCAGTCGTGTAATTCTGCTTCTCCTCCTTGTTTTGCAGCTCTGTGCAGCTTCTTCTCCCTATTATCTCATCCCAATATTTGATCATATTTTCAAATCCTCAAATCTATGAGAATAAAAGACCACAATTATATATCTCATGTGTATCACACCAGTGTTTCTACAGTATGTATCAAAGTTACATGGTTTATATTACACCTTCGTGAGCTGACATTCTTGTTGGAAGGAGAAGGGGAGGCTTCGTGGCTGGATGATAGTCAAGCTGCGATCCACTGGTCGAGACCAGTTGGAGATCACCTCCTGTTTTGTGTCGACAAAAGTTATTTTTGACAAGATGTCAGGAAAAACTGTATTCAAATCAAAACCTGATCTTCTTCAAGCCCCAAAACCACACTGATCTTAACCACAACATTGTAAATTTATGCAAAAGAAACATCTCAAAAATGTAACATATCTGCAGTTTTCAAAAACACATGATGCAAATATTTACCTCATATTCTGGATTCAAACGGGTGGCTGTGCCACACACAGAGCTTACCCACAAGTATTAGACACTTCCCTGCAGGATTGCCCTGCCTTGGACCCCAGGAGGGAAGCCAGCCACAGGCTTTGAACTGTGATTTGTATATAGTACAACAGAAAGCCCCTTTAGACTGTCACTAAACCAGTCTAAATTAGTCCAACACTGATTTACGTCACCATTCTCCTCTTTGTCTCTTCTCTCTTCTCCTGCTGGCTATTTCAAATTCATCTTCCTGCCCTGGGTAACTACTGCAAAAGGGTGAAGAAGTTTACTCAGTCACACTGAGTTTAGGGAGATGAGGGGAAGTCTGTGATTCTGTGTGTGTGTGGGCGAAGGTGTGTATGTGTGTTCGCTCTCGCGTGTCAGTGTGGTTTGCCCGTGTGTATATATGTATATGTGTGTGTGTGTGTTCTTGCGCGTGTGCGAAATGCAGAAATGTACACACACACACACACACACACACACACACACACAAACACACACCCCTGTTTGATCCAGAGCTAGCCCTGCAGCTCCCAGAGACTCAACAAAAGGCCTCCTCTATCCATTGTATGAGCTGTGTGTTTCCCAGGAGAGCTCGGGCTCAGTGAGAGAAGGGCCCCAGATCGCTTTCTCCTGACATGGATGTTTATTCGCTCTATGGTCCAGCAGAACACTCTCAAAAGGACTGGCCTTAGCATTTTGACGTGCATGACACATAGTTTTTTTGGAAAAGAGAAGAGCGGCTTGAGGGTGGGAGAGAGGAAAAGAGAGAGTGAGCGTCTTGACAGATGAACAGACGTACGAGACAGACGGATAGAAAAAGGGGGCTTGTCTATGAAGGTGTTCTCAGTGCACTCATATGAAAAAGAATATTCATGGTGTTCTCCGCCATTTTATTTGCTCCTTGTCTTTACACTAGTCAGCTTTCTTGTCAACCTTGTTCATGAATGTAGATCCACCCAGTGGGTGGGTAGAGATCCCCCCCCCCCCATCTTGACAAGCTCTCCCATCCCTGACTGCATACTAATTTCTCCAGAACTATTGAACCAATGCAAAACAAATACAAGTTGCCAGGGCTGCTCTCCCTTTGCTTTGAGAAGCAGGGTCTTAGGAGTTTAGCAGATAGTAGCTGTCTATTATGTGTCTGTGATTAACCAGCTCGTCTGCTGTGGACAGAGAAGCTTACAGAGACGGCTGTTGTGTTTGGCTATATGATATCTCCAGGAATCCGTCAATATGTCAGAGAATAAAATCCTTAGCTAATGAAGGAAAATGTATAAAAAAAAGGGGGGATTTATTCATTCACCAGTCAATTAAAAGTCCATCAAATGTTCAATGCGATCACAATGGCACGTTTTTAGGGTTTCAGAGAGATGCGTCTTTGCTGACAATGATCCCTGTCTCCAGCCGCTCTGTAGCTGTCTTTACCTCACAGTTGTGAACACTACACATCAGAGTTCTTCACTTTCTCTGGCGTTATCTAAAAGTTTCCTTGAGATTGTGAGTGCCTGCAGGGTTGACCATAGATCTCAGTAGAGCTGCAGAAGCCGACAGTTGAAAACAAACATGGTAGGCTGATACCATCTAATCTGTTGAACACCATTATCGTCTAAGATATCGTTACACACCCCTCCGTGCCCGCGTGCACCCACCCTCCAAACCAGACTTGCTCTCTCTCCCTCTACACCCTTTGAGGTAAAAGCTTGTGTGTTGAGGCTGAGAGTGAATGTAAGCCATTGTTATGGTGTAACTGGACTCCACAGCAGGTTGTTTGATCCTGTTTTGGGGCCTGAAAAGCCTTTTTTTTTTTTTTTTTTTTTTTTTTTTTAAACTTGAACCACATCAGCTGAGAGGGTCAGACAACAGACTCTATTTGTAGAGCCCTCTGTCTGTCTGCTTCGGTTTTTTTTCCTTCCCTTTTTCCCCCCTTTTTCATCCTCACTTTGTCTCTCTTTGTCAGTCCAAATCTCTCATCCAGATTTAGGTTTGAATCCCAAAAAGCTTTAATTACCATAAAGAGGAGCGTGCAGTCATTCACATACTGTGCTTAGACACGAACGTATGCTTTTAGGCACACGCTGTTGCTCTCAGCATCCTCCTCATTCTCTCTTTCTTTCTCTTTAAACAGGATCTTCTTTTACCTCTCTCTCTCTGCACAGACACTAGGATTATATTTCTCTCTTGCACCTCTCATATGGCAATAGCAAAAGACGATGTTGCTGGAAAGTGTTTAAATGACAAAAGCTTTAGTAAATTGTTTTGTTCACCCACAATACTTCCCATGATACATCCAAGCTCATGTTTTGTCGCTGTTTACCCCACATCTTTTCATTATTTACAGTACAACATAGAACCACGGCGGCGTATTGTCGGATGTTTTTTTGGGCGCTGACTTGCACTTCTACGCCTTTGTTACTGTTTTGGCATTGTATCCTCAATTTATGATCTGTTTGGCGTTCAGTGTGGACAATGTGCATGCAAATATCCTCGTCCCATTATGCCAGCTGTCTTTGTATGTCAGCTTTCTTCCCTAAGAGGTATAGATGAGGAGTTGGGGTGGGTGGGTGGGTGGGTGGGTGGTGGGGGTGTGCGTGCGCTGTATGTTTTTTGGAGGGAGATTTGTGCGCACACACACACACACACACAAACACACGTACCCATCTGTGCCCCCAAACCCATCTCAGACGTGAGAAACTGTACCTTCATTTGCATAAGAATAATTGACACTTCAAATTAGCCTTCCAATCAAAGAGGATTCTTTTTTTTTTTTTTTTTTTTTTTTTCTTCCAGCATATGTGCAGACACTGAGCACTGCCATGCTGGAGAATATGAAAGGGAGGGCAAAAGAGAGCACACATGGGAGGGGACGCGTCATAAAAGATTAACCCTTTCATTTCCTCATCTCAGAGCGGAGAATTTGATGTGCCTTTTTATTGGAAATATAACTTGATATACAGTAAAACAGACTTTTGTAGGGGGAATCATAAATGATTTCTTCTCTAAACCAAAGGGCTCCTCTGACTGCCTTGTGAGGCACAATGTTTTTTCTGATTGATAGGCGTTTGCCTTTGAAAGCTTTAGGTGCACTAACTGTGTTATGTGCACGTTTACACATCTATATTCACCTCAGTGGCATTGGGCGCAGGCCAAGAGAGTGAGTGCTATTAAGTAGAGTGAGTGTGAGTGTATATAAAGTGTGTGTGTGTGTGTGTGTGTGTGTGTGTGTGTGTGTGTGTGTGTGTGGGACTGTGTGTGGATGTGTGCCGATTGAGGGTTTGCCCACATTAAACCATTAAAGCAAGTGCAATGTTGAATTATTGATAATGGCTAATGAAAAGGATCAGTTCAGAATAACTACAGGCTTAACCATAGCCCTGAGGGCTAACACACACGCACACACACACACACAGGCACACACACACACACACACACACATATAGGCACGCACACACACACACACAATCACACAGGCA
>JAQMCX010000048.1:12683018-12736250 GCA_029814765.1 Acanthurus leucopareius | reverse complement strand
CGTGTGTGTGTGAGTGTGTGTGTGTGTGTGTGTGTGTGTGTGTGTGTGTGTGTGTGTGTGCCCTTGAGGTGCTGTGAGCTGGCAGAGTGGTGTGCTTCAGTTGTCTGAACCCACCTCCCTTCATCTTTTGGAGTTGTGTTGAGTTGGACTGTTGATGGCCCAGGGACCCTCTGCAAAACCCCGAACTGTTGTGCACTGTCAACTAAACATCAGAGAAATTTGTTGAAAGAGACAGCCTGGCCAAAAAAATACTTTTGTACGATCTGAAATCCTGGAAAAAAAAAACATACTAAGGGGTGTTATTAACTTATGGCAACTTTCAACGGACACTTTCAAGAGATTTTAAGCCTCTGACACGATAAATCAGCAAATACATTCAGAGAAAACCTCTGGGAAACACCTCAGTTGGAGTCATGAGATCCTAAAATGACGTGTTGCCTTGCCTTTGTTGCCTGATGCAGACAATGACACCATACGTAGAAGATTTAACTGAGTCAGTTAGGCTTCCTTACGGTCTCAAATGACTTGAGCTGTTACGCTGTAGCCTATACATTCATGTTGGATCTCAGAATACCTCCCGTGCTTGTCAACAAGCTCTATAGTTTCGGGGAAATGTTATACCATAATGTCTCTCAGGGGGAAGGGAGTGTCAGGTATGGCAAGAGTGATGGAGAAAGGGCTTGGAGGTGCAGGTAACCCAGGTTAGGCTGGGTGTAAAGGGGATCCGATAAGACTTTCCACAGACCCTACCAGCCTCTCAGTGTCGTCTATGAGAGAATAATAAGCAGCTGTAACCCTGAGACACTCCCAGGCCTGTGTCCTCAGCTACAAAAACCTTCACCGGGTGTCTTATCGGGTTCTAAGGATATCACGTAAGACAATACATGTGAGAAGTGCAGGGGGAACAATAGGAGGAAAGTGCAGTGTGATATGAGGGGGACTAATGTCAGCGGCTATTGTCGAGGCCTTTGTCATCGTCAAGTACACCGGGAACTCACAGCTCACTGAGCTCTTTTCATTCCAGGATCTTGCTTTTGGTTGTGATGAAACTCTGCAAGTGCCTTATGCTTTAGTCATGGCAAACTGTACACACAGATGTTGTGTGTTTGGTGAAGATACACTGTGGCTAAAAAGGTTGTTGTGTCATTCCATCTTGCTTGGAATAATGTAGTCTTGTTCTTTTTCACCAAGGTCTTTCATGTAGTTTAATGTAAAAATAAGTTATAAAAGGTAAACAATAATTGAGATTTTTTGTATGTATTTGAATTGTTTTAATCTTTTTTTTTCTTACATTTATTTTTTCCAGGTAAATGAGTTCTCCTGATCAACAAAAGAGGAGCAATTTCATCATGAAAGAAGCTTCAAGATGCTTCAAATCACTTTCTACAACACTTGGACCTGAACTGCACTCTGTATTTAAGTCACCTGGTTTTATAAAATTGTTAATCAAACCAATCAACACTGCAACTTTGCACTTTAAAACAATTTATTTATTGTTTTATTATTTTTTTTTTTTACCTGGGCAATACTATTGAGAAAATATGACGAAAATTTACTACACATTGAAACTTGTATTTATTTCGTGTAATTGATTGAATCTAACAGGCATACTTTTTGACAGATAAATAAATTCTTTTTCTTAAGTGGTGCGTCAGTTGAGTTATTTCCTCCTTTCTGTGTAGTGCTTTGGCACTCCAGGTAAAGAACAATGTGCTTGACATAATTGGGTCCTATTTGGTTATGCAAAGAGCAGGCATGCTGATAAAAGCTGGCAGGGTGATCAAAGCAACGTGCGTCGTGATCAAAATCATACACCTGACACAGATGTAGTTTATCCAGACAGACTTACGAAATGTGGGGAAACAGATTTCAGACAGTGCCAAGAAGCCTCGACGTTCAAAATCAGCCCCATTACAGATTTTGTGTTGTTTTTTCGGTGTACTCGGCTCTGTCTGTCAAATCAAATGTACTTTATGAGTGTGTGCTAAGGTATGAAACAACAGTTAAAAACAAAAATGATTCTATGTTTCTTTTTCCACACCTTTTGTTGCCCCTTTCCTCTCTGAGCTGCATGACAGGTTTAAAGTAAAAAAGGAACAGTTTTGTCTCCCTGTCAAAGTTTCTTTAAAATTCTTTTCACACTACAACAAGAAGACTCAAAAGTAGGATCCATAAAGTCTTTGACATATTGTTCCTTATGGGAAAGGAGTCTCGTTTTTTTCTGCCTCTTCTATCTTTCATTACTCTCCATTCATCTTCACGCGCCTCTCCATTTTCCATTCTCCTTCCTAATCATATTAATTCACTCTCTCCCTCCCGACTCAACATTCATTTTCACTATTTTTCTCACGCTCACCTCATCTTCATTTCCTTTACCAACATTACTCTTCCCCTCTTTCCTACAACCGTCTTTTAGTCCGGTCCATCCCTCCTCGTCTTCCCCCCACCCTTAACAGCTCCCTTGCTACCTCTCTCTCTCTCTCTCTCTCTCTCTCTCTCTCTCTCTCCCTTGTCTCTCTCTCCCTCTCAGATGTCAGATCACAGTCTAGTCTTCCGCTTGCCCTGTCATCACATTTTTCACACAATCCCATCCCTTAATTGGCCCTGTATCATCATATCATATCATGTAGAGTATCTGATCACAGTGAGAGATGAAAGATGGTCTCCACCTATCCCCTCACAGACAGACAGACAGACAGTCAGTCAGACAGACAGACAGACACACACACACACACACACACACACACACTCATATACTGTAGACCCACAGCAGCACGCAGTCACGCTTACACAAGAACACGTCAGTGGTCGTATGGGACAGGAATCCGAGCCGATGGTTGTGTCTGCGTACATTTTTACACCTCATGTTTGCACCAAGTTGTCGATGTGATTGTTACAGCATGACAGGTGAGAGGTGTGTATTCCTAGAGTGTCCAATGATGTTTGTATCAACTGCTGGTGGCTTTTGTGATGATACAAAGGATGCCCCGGAGCCAGCAGTGTCACATCTACAGGTAACTAGCAAAATAAAGGAAACATCAACAAAAAGTGTCTCAGGAGTGCTAAAATAGCTCCAACATGTCTTGGCATCAAGCTGAAGGATGCACCATGAAATCTTGTGCAAGAAATTCAGTCATCCCTGCTGCTGGCAGAAAAAAAAAAAAAAAAAAAAAAAAGCTCAACTTCAGAAATATATTGTAACAATTAGCCATACAGAGAAATACACCACCAAGAATTTCTATTTTATTTTAGGTTCATGTCCTCCAATGGCTACTTTCAGTCTATAACTTGTTAAATTTTTAAAGAACAGTCCCCAAATCCTGACGCATTTTAAAACTATCCTTAAGCCTGAACCTATAAACGTCTAGTAAAAAACTGTATATATGTAGTCATGTCTACCATAAAAGGTTTTGTGACAGAGGTGGTTTGGTCTTTGGGTGTATTTTCAGCTGCAAAAATGCTTCTGAATGATCATAGAAATATTATAGGAGTATTATAGAAATACCACAGAGAGCAGTGTGCCTCTGATTTCCTTGCTCCTCTGCATGTTATTGTTTGTCACTTCCTGAAGGCAAGACTATAAAGAGTATATAGGCTAGTATATACTGTAGAATTGAGTGGTTTTAGTATATAATATGGGGAATATTATAGATTCAAGACTAAACTTACGGAATAGTGGAGCTGAAAGAAAAATGTGCAATCACAAATCAGTCTGCTATTTCATTTATTAATTTATCACTAACAGCAAATGTAGGCCACAGATGTCTCTGAGTCACGGTTGTGGACATAGACTCTCATTTGCAGAAATCTCAGCCCATGGTGGGGTTGTATTTCCCCCTCATACCCCTCAAAAAGCTTACTGACTGCATCTATCCAGACAAGTAAATGTGTCAATGACGTAAATAAATTCACATCTAAGCACAGTACAAAACTGAACCCCTCTCATCAAGCACAGGTTTGAGTGTTTCCCTCATGTCTTCCATGGCTGCCACACAGCTGCAAAGTATCTTCATCCCTCAGTCTCAAATTCTCAACAAATCTCATTTATGCTGTTGCGGTTGTTGATAAAGTTTTATTAGCATTTCATCATTTTCATATTATTAATTAATAATCATGCAACTTTGGACAGTCATGAAATGTCTCTAAAGTTCAGCTGTTGGCAACAACGACTCAAGCACATGCAGTAAAAGTGTATATACATTGGTTCTTGTACCACAGTTTGTAAATGTGACCTTGGTCATATGCATGACCAGCAAGTTTTAGCTACACAAGAGCTGAATCACAGTGAGGGTTGTCAGTTCATGCAGTGTAACAGAGATGTGATTTTCCAACCAGAGTTATGAGCAGTTTACACAAAGAGTGGCTGATTCATTTGAATACTTTTTGGAGTCCGAAAGACGTAAAACGATCCACTATGTGACCTTTCAGATCGGCCACAGGTTGGAAATCGCTTTAGTTTAAAGTGGATGCAGATATGATTATATCTCTTTGTTGTCGTTCACATGAACTTGTTTTACCAGTGAAACCTGAAACCTGAAACCTGCGCACAGATGTTTAGGAAAAAACAGTTGTGTATATGTGTCATTATTTGGGGTTGGAGTTTTGAAAAAAGGTCAAACCTCAAAAGAGAATCCTGATCATCGTGTTTGCAAGTATAGTTTTATTATTTATTCCTTTTTTTTACATGCAAAGCAGTGCCATGGTCTGTATGTTATTTCTCACTAAAAAGCTGCTTGAAGCTTACAACGTGAGGCACCTGGATTCACAAGATCACGTGAGATCACACCAGATCACGTGTCAGGTAAACATGGAGCGCTGCTTTGAATAAACCTGTTTTTTTTTTTTTTCTCACAAGCGGTCAAATGCTTCTTTCTTTACAAATCCACAGGAGTGAACTGCTGAAATGGATGACAAGCAATCTCTCCATAAAAGCACAGTGCACCATTGTAGAGCCACTGTTTTCATTGTGACTCATATTTTCCATACATGCTATGCTGCTCACATGCTGCTCGGTATGTGCAGCATTGTATGTGCAAACACTGTGCAACTTATGTTGACTAATACAAGGTCACATATTTCAAAAGGAAATATAGGTGATAAACCTGTTTTCTGTGGGTTTTGTCAGTGAGAACTAATATCCACACATTACAAGGTATTAGCAGATATCATTTCGGTTAAGCTAATATTATGATTAATTCATTTTATCACCGTTATCAAAATATTTGGGGTCCCTAAGCAGTTAGAAATAGTTAGGTTTATGGTTTGTTTAATTCTTAATCAGACCTCCAAGTTACAACATGGTTTCTGTTTCTTCAGACACGACAAGAATACTAATATGTTTTAATGAGCATGGTTTTCAGAAGATCCAGGGCTCCAAAACATGCAGAACCATTCACAGGGTGTTACACACACTGTACTATATGATTTTTATATATCGACACATACTTTGTCAATGATATGGCTTTTGCATGTGAAAGATAATGTTCAGGTCATATTGTAGCACACCAGCTGGTGGATGAATGCAAAGTGAAATCCAATAGAGATAGTTTCAAACATGTAAAGATGGATCACAGTTTAAATAGGTCTTCCTGGAATCATAATGCAGCTGTCTACATCTTTCAGTAAAATTGAATTGAGCCAGGAGCATTTGGGAACCACAAAGATCTCAGATGGCACATATTTAAGATTGATCTCCCGAAGGCATTAAAAATAAATGTAAGAATTCCACTATTGATGCAGAGCTTTATTTAAAAAAAAAACAACCTCTTTTTTCTATCAAGGTGTTGTCTTGGCCCAGGAACATGACCTTGGTAGCTCCTGGCGAGGAAAAGTAAAGACTAAAACTTCTAAACTCCATTATGTGATAGAACTTTTTTGCTCATTTCTTTGTCTCCCTCTTCTTTTTTCCACTAGACGGCACAGTATTTCACTTTTATCTACAGATAGCAGGACTTTGTGTTATCTTATTTTGTTTGGGGGAAGATTCACAAGAACTATCCGCCCCATGATCCCAACAGACGACAAGATACAGAACTCCAAGTCTGCAAACTTCACAGCGAGAAAAATGAGGTCTTACTGAAACTACCTTTGGTGTGTGTTTAACTCTCTGGTTATTCCCCTGGAAGATCTGGAAACCAAAGAGGCTGCTGGCTGCACAGTGTTACAGTACTATAAAATATAATACAAGGTTCCGTGTAGGTTTTAAGAAGCAGCTTGTTTAAGATCACAACTGAAAGCCGGTGCTGGAAACTGTTGTTTGATTGGATTCTTCAAGGTTGATGGCTGTTGAAGAGACTTAACGAGAAAAGGAAAAAATTTCAAATTGAAAAAAAATTCAACCACAAATTAAGTGTGTTTGATTCCTTATCACATACATGGTTATATAAATATTATTCAGTATTCAGCAGTTACCCTCCTTTTTTGTTAAATGTACCTTGACATCCCAGTTAGATAAACTCATGGACATCAGCTGACATTCTCCAAAAGTGCTCATTGGAATTGATTTTAAACCTAATGTCATTTTACACATTTAATTACATAAAAGTGTGAAGTAAAATCAATATGATACTATTAAAATATTTATTTTACACACCTGGACAATTAGTGCTGGGTTACTTTGGTCAAATTTGTGTTCCCTGCAATTAGATTGTCTACCAACTCAGCTTTTTTATCATCAAGTTTAAGAAATATCTATCATTTATACTATATAAAATATAATTTCAACTGATTATCTGTTACATTAACAATCTGTTTTAGCCATTTATCAATTTTTAGCTTTGAGCTAACCTTTTAGCTACTTTTCTGTTTTGCCCCCTAATGTTCAGATGATACAGCTGACTCATACCTTGTCCATACCTACAGGGTATTTATTAATCAGCTTTTTTGACCTTCCATCCACAAACAAAGGCAGTTTTAGGTCTCAGAGAGTGGAAATTTGAAAAAATATAGACTTTAAGGAACTCCTACTGAAGTGTTATCATACACAAGACAATTAAAACTGTGTTTTTGGCTAATGACAACAGACTGTGCAACATTATCACTTATGGTTTTATTAAGTCAATATAGTCCTGGTGCTTAAGTTATTAAGGGACTTGCATATAAATTAGCAGTAACACCTCAACTATGTTGAGGATCAGTGGTGTAAAATGCCCAGTGAAGGTCACCATATAATCCAACACTTTCAAAATAAATTCCCCTTTGCCAACTTTGCAGATTTGAACAAGAACCAATTGCAGTTAGTCTAATGGCCTTGCAGGCCAATCAAAAGCCTGAAAAAATTTCAGACTTCTGATTGGCCTGCTAGCCTGCAAGTTGGTCTGGCACACTAATGACAGCCTCAGTTGTGTTTTAGAGTTGTCATTTGGAATGAAATTTTTTTTTAAACTGTGCTTGTGTGGATAGGATTTTTTTGAGAATGAAGAAAGTGAAATGGAATTTAAAAAAAATACTTGTGTACATGTAGACTAGGCCTCAAAATGATGGATTTTAGTTTGTTTGTTTTTTTGGTTTTTTTTGGTTTTCATCTCAATTTCTCTTTTTTTTTTAATCAAATCAGTTGAGCTACTCCACAAACTTCCCACATACCCACAGGCAACTGCAGAAATACCCCTTTACAACATGCATCCCAGGTTGGGAGTCACGTACATGATCTCTGAATCTCCTTGTAACTTGTAACAGGTAACGCAGCCCTGCAAGTGTCTCTGTTCTTGAAGGATGTTGGCGATTTGACGTCCTCTCCTCTTGTCATGGAATCATAACGGCCCACAATCACACCCAACCGTGACGTGCTGAGGCTGCCTTGTTGGAGCCGGACAAGGACGGGAGACATTGCCTGTAACATGTTGTGTGAATATATGTTTGTTTGCGTGTGTGAGTGTGCACATGCGAGCAATATGTGTGCATCTTTTTTTTTTCTTTGTGCTCAGTCGAGAGTGATTGATTTTGAAGCATAGAATCTTGACAGAGTGTTCGGCTATCCCAGGAGGCACGAGACCACAGGGCCGAAACAGACGAGCAGCCTTCACTTTCTTCTTCTCTCTCTCTCTTTCTGCTTACTCTCTTTCTCTATCTCACTCTTCCTTCTTCCACCTATGTCCCACATCCATCCCCCTTTCAATCTAACCCCTCTTCCTCAGTGCTGTTCCTCCCTGCCTCTCTGATGGGTTTATTGATATGTAACATTGATATTTATTGCTGGCTAAAATGAGCCGCCGTCTTGCAGGTGGTTGGTGGGGATTCCTGATGTGGGTCAATAAGAGACAGACATGCCTGGTGATTTGCTTTGAGGGAATTCACAGCTGCTGTAACTGAAACTTCTGAAATATAGCCCATGTCAAACTCTGGTATAGGCAGAGAAAACAACAGAGATGTGAAATGGAAAGGTCTCTGGGAACATTGCAGATTTTCAATATTGTTTAAATAGAATAGTATATTGGCACTCTACAATCTATTCACTCACCCTTCACTTACTGTCCACAGCTATGTGTATTTACTGTGTATAGGTACTGTACATGAGAGGGAGTGAGGAAATAAAGAGGCTATGTTACATGGGCAGTAGCAAATGAATCCATATGTACTCCTATTGCCCTTATATCACATATTTGTGGCAGTCTGAAAACTATATCATAAGTGAAAATATGGAACTCAATTTTACACCAACACCAATGAAGCTATCATGGCTACGAAATTAAAAATTAAATACATTTTTGAACCAAATGTTCTTCTATACTGATTGTTAAATTACGCTGATAAATGATGGTATATTTTCCATATGAAAAGAAAATAACTCTGGATCCGTCACCCAGGAGAGCCCTGTGTGATCCCACTGAACCGACTCAAAGCTGTGCAAACTTCAGATTTGGATTCTTGAATTATACTGTGTGGTGTCTTCAACCTGCTGGTTGTCACGAGGACTAAGGGTAACAAAACAGAGGCAGTGTTCCTCTCCGCTCCGCCATTAGTGATGTCGTGTCACCCACTCCTGGGGCTCCGGCTTTGTTTTCCCATCATGCCCTCGCTGCCTGCTGGTTGGTTTAAACAAGCAGTATTCTTCTTCAGCCTTTCAATTATACCATGCCCCGCAGCAGCACCCTGCACCCTCCACATACACTGAGACGGGAACTAAGAGAGTGGGAGGGATTGATTTGAATTTGGCGTTTAATGGGTGTTTTTGGTGTTCCTGCATATTGGTATTGTCATTGGTTGGTTATAAGTCCCTATGACTAGATATTTTGTGTACTAGTTATTGTGTGGAGTAACACATGCATGAAGGGGAACTGGAAAAAAAAATTGGAGGTTAAACATGGAGGGAAGACTTAAGTAAATTTTGTGGTGAATCCCAGGCTGTGATACATTTACTTTAGTTATAGTCAAAATATTTTTTTATTCCTCAGTATAAATATTATGACAAATATACCATTGATTCATTTGGTGTTTTACTAAAGCTTCATCTACCTAAATTTAAAAAAATCAGTCGCTCTACTACTTAATTGCCAAAATCATACTTCCTTCTTTGCTGTCCCACTCCTCTCGCCGCTCATGTCTCCCTGTCTACCCGCCTCGAGTCCCACGGCAGCTCGACACGGGTCAAGTTCTTTTACTGAAAGGGTGAGATAGAGGCTGAGACCCTGCAACCACAAAAGCAGGCCGTCTAGACATGGCCCCACAGTCCTGACCCCGGTTAGACCCTGTCCCCCCAGGGGCCTATAATACCTTTGTTTCCATGTTGATAAATTCTATTTCCTGTCGCACTAGCAGCACAACAAACACCGTGACATCCAAACTTTAAAACTTGGACTACAGGCATGCATTTTGGCACTAAGTGACTTCCCATGTAGACAAAAACAGAGGCCCTTTTTTACAAATATGAAATGTAGCAGCCTGAGACCACCAAACACGTTAACCAGCAAAACAAACCACATAAGAAATAATGCAACAATAAGAACTGATTTTAAAAATAAAGAAATCACTAGATAAAGTAATTCTTCAATTTTTTTTGTTTTTTTTAGGGGAGTTAAATGAGTGGATTTGTTGTATTGGGGTGAATTGTATATGTCTGGTTTTATACTGACTTAGGGTCCTTGGTTCCCATAGACGCATGTCTGGATTTCGGGGGCTGCAGTCTGGTGATTTAGGCATGAATTATCATCTTGTCACGCAGCATAAATTAACATCCAGCCTTAGACAGAGTACACAAGAGCAGGCCACTTCTATTCAATGGCCCACAAGGGAACACGGTCTGCTGGTCTGAGACTCCTCATAGTGTCTGTTTTAGCACACGGCCTGCTCATGGCTAGGTGTTATGCTAATTAGCTAGTGTTTGCACATACATGTCTGCACTCTGCCATCAGTGGGTTGTTGTAGTGTCTGCATGCCAATGCTTATTCTTGACTGAGCAAGAACCATAAGTTTTCAAAGACAAGGTCGTACAAAACATCATCAGTAACAAAAAATGCTAAAAAGATTGAAAAAAAGCAAGAGAGATAAATAGAATCAGTCACGGCATGTCATTATTCAAAATTAGACAAAATACCGTATTGCTCTAAGAGTGTTAGTAGCCCTCTAATGTTGGCTGGGACTCTTTTGGAACAGCCTTTGTTTCTTAGACTGCATGTGTAATAAAGCAGATAATGAATGAATGAAAACAAAGAGGCACAATATAGCAGTTTGTTTAGCAGTCACAATAATTAAACAAACGTGCATTATTTGCAATATATTTAGTTTTTTCTTCTTCAAACCTCCCTGTATGTGTCATTAACGTACACATAAAAACACAATGTAACTGCCATGTTTTGTTCTTAGTAAGTTTGACAAGAGTATCACTCAGATGCAGCCTCAAAATGCGGGAAACTCTACTTCCTGCTCTCAGTCCTCCATTTTCTGCCGCCATGTGAGTTCGAAGCTTGGACCTAAAATGCACACAGAGATAACAGCCACACATGCTTTCTTCTATTGTTCCTGCAGACTCCTTGTCCTCCCCACTCCATCTTCTGCCTCCCCACAGAGACCCATGAAGTGTCTGAGTCATTCTCGATTACAGTATGTATTTATAGACAGTAGAGTCAGGACCCAAGCAGGCCCTATGTGCGTGCATGCGTGAGATAGTATGTGTGTGCGTGTGGGTGTTTCCAACTTACACTGCCCTAAAACTAGGGCCCGGAGTCTGATGACTCATCTGTGCTACTGGATGCTGCGACCAGGAGAGCTGACGTCACCTGTCCGGAGACCGAGAGTTACTGCTCGCTGTGACCTCACTCTAATCCAGGTTAGAGAGGAAAAGTGCCAGAGATTGTCTGTCATGTCAGAGCTTTAAGACACTGCCTCATTTCCTGCCTTTGTGAGCGTGGGTCAAAGTTAATGTGCGGCATTTCACTTTTGTGAAAACAAAGGCCGTGAAGCTGCAGGTAGGAACTAAGAACAGTGCGGCTGTTATCTCCCTCTTTGTCTCCTCTCTCGCCCGCAGACCCAAACCGTCATCCACTAACTCTGCGTATTTCTGCATGTGTGCATCCAGATTTACACATGCATAATAGTTTTTCATACTTAAGTTTGGAGGTGAAACAGAGGTATGGCTCACACCGGTGCATATGCACACATTACAAACATACATGCACACACACATGCACAAACACTTCGTGTTGTTGATGTTTGAACATTTCAATTGAGACGGCTATAAGACCTGCAGCTGCCTGGTTCGCCTGGTTGAATGGGGGGCCTTTTTTTTTTGGGCGGGAAGGCAGGAAGGCGTTGAATGCTTTCCCGATGAGAGATGAGGCATATTGAAAACTATATTAAATTACCCTGATTAACAATTTAGCCACGATCAGGCTAGCCATGGGGGTGCTCTATGGGGAGGCCCAGAGACTATTCATCCCCACAGCGCCAAGGTCGAAAGGTGCCCCAAGTTCACAGGCTCAGGCCCTTTGTTATGCTAACACCCTATCCCAAATCAGCTGCCTGCTCCACGGCCAGACACAAGCACTTCCCTGAGAACTTTCAGGAAGTCGTCATTTCACTTCATCTCAAACACCCTTCCCTCCCAACACACACACACCACGCATATCTTTCTCCAAATTTCATGCACAATTCAACATTTCTTTTTGTATGTGGAAAATGGGTGAGGGGCGAGGGGAGTTGGATCTGTGTGCCCTCAAGACGAACATTAAATATGTCTTTTTATCTTTAATTTTTTGTCTAATCTGTTATGTTTTGTCTTCAAAAATAATCCAAGGCCAAAATTATCTTTTTTTTTATTATTATCATTATTGTAATACAGTGAATAATAAAAGAATCGGAATTGTTTTATTATTTTCGCATCCTTGTAAGTGTAAGCTGAGAATAAATAGGTCCTCTCATTTTACAAAAAAAAACCCACAAAAAAACCCTTCAAACTTAAATGATATGTCAGTCTGTCTGTCTCAGGGGAGGAATGATCAATACACATTAACAGGGAGTCGATAAGACATGTAGTAGAGGTCAAGAGTCAAATGCTGGTCAAATACCCTTGACCTGAGGTCAAAGTCTTTAGTGTGAACATGCCGTTGGTGCACAATCACATATGTCTCAAATCTTGACTCAATAATGACAAAAGTGCCTTTATTTCAATTTAAAAGGTTTCACAAACAGATGAACAAAGTGAGCCTTTGTTGCTTTTTTTTTTTTACATGTTTTATTATATTAGATAAATTCATAACACATTAATTAAGAATTCCTATCACAAAAAAATCGCAGTGTTTCTTAACCAAAAAAAATGATTTTAATGCAAAATTATCCTTTTTTTTCAAAATGATTATGTCTTAATGACATTCTTATTTAAAATGAACATAAAAAGTGTTTTCCAATTTCAGTGATGAAACACACATAATGCACTCACATACACACACACACACACACACACACACACATCCTCTCTCACCCATACACTTTGTCATTGACATTAACATTGACATTACTATCAACAACTGCAGCAATGCACATAAACCATAACACATGAACTCACTGAATCGAATAAAAAAATTTCTCAAAAAACATGCAATATAATTATATACCACTGTTTGGAAGACACTGATTGTGTACAGCCATGGTCCTGAATTGTAGGCGTGTATAATTGCCCTCGTCTCTCACTCACTACCGCTGAGCCCAAACCTCAACCAGGAGAGAAAAAAAAATCCTCATCAATGCAAATTAGAGCCCAGAACCTGGGGAGCCTTGCTTGAATCACCGGTTCTCCAAAAAAAGCCAAAATCACAGGCTTTCACCTCCAAATCTTGTTGTCATACACGATTACAGATGCTCCACATTAACACAGGATAGTCAGTCATATCCATGGATTACTCTGCAGTCACTTAAAAAACCGTCTCCACACTCAGGCTGCCACAAGAGAAAATAAGGACGCTTCTAATTCTGCCAGCATAATTGCCTGATTATAATGAGCTTCCCTCTCTCTCTCTCTCTCTCTCTCACTCTCTCTCTCTCTCTTCCTCTCCCTCTAGCTCTGCCTTTATTACTTAGTGTATCTGTTTCTGCATGCACACACACACACACACACACACACACATTAACGCACTGTAGCCTAATTCTGATATAAATCAGTCTTCAAATGAATAGGGGAAAAAAAAATCAGCAGCAATATTTGCTGCTGCTGCTGCTGCTGCAGTGTCTATCTGCAGTGTTTGGGTGAAACCTGATATTTTCCTGTGACTTAAACAGACAACAGAGTTTTAGAGCAGTAAAAGAGCAACAACACAGGCCTACAGTAAGCCAAGCCAAAGTGACACACAACCTCACACTCAGAAAATTAATTGATTTTGTGAGCTTCAGACAAATGGGAGCTCTAACGCTTACGTGATGCCAAACACGTGCCTTATTTTGCATTGTTAGTTGACTTTTTCGGTGTGAGATACAGAATAAGAAGAAGCTGCGGTATAAGCTTAATCTGACCCATAGATAACCACAGAACCTGTCTCACATGTGCAGCTTCTTGTAGTGTGTTGTGCTGTTCCCTGTCATATATTACATTAGTTCAATTTAAAAAAAAAGATCCAATATATAAAAAATTGCACATTTTGGTACATCTCAAAATCATGAACTCTTTTAGTGTAAGTGCTTAATAAAGAACATAAACATTTTAAATGCAGAGTAAGCCAAGTAAAATGTGTTTATCTTTTATTATTCTATCTTAAAAAGGCCAGATCGTTTAAGATTATTAAATATAGAATATTGAAGCCCTTGGAAAAGATGCCCAAACAGAGATTTAATTCTTTAATGTTGGAGTTTTTGGTCTAACAGATTTATTTAATGATTCACAAAGAGTAAACCGTAGAACATAATTATGATTTAATACTGAGATTTTTATTACAACAACAGAATCACCTACACAGTATCAAATTAGTTACATTTTCAGCTATTGCATTTTTGAATTAGCACAAAATGGCAACATTATTTAATAATTTTGATATATACATTTATATAATTTTAAGGCTTTTTTAAAGCTGATATCATGTCACTTTTGTAAGAAGCACTGGTGTCGACAAAGTTATTATTATTTCCATGTTATTATTATAAGCCTAAATTTTCTATTTCTTCCCTGTAATAACAATAAAGTCAGTTTTTTGGTATAAAGTATGAGTGTAAGACACTTATAAAAACAGAAGAATCTTAATCCTGCTCTGCACTGTTTCTACACAGCAAAAATTTTAAAAATTAATAAGAATATATTGATAGCTTAATATTTGCCTCAAACAAACAAATAAAAACAAATGTCTATTCTGCGACTTCACACCTATGGCCTGTCATTGTGTTGTCACAAAAAAATGTGTCCTATGCAAGTGGGCTCAGGTCTTTGCAAAGTAAAGATAGCAGAAAAGATATTCACTTCCTGTGACTAAAAGTATTTGTTGCAGACGGCAAACTGTTACTAAAAAGCATGCACAAAGTTTTGGAGTAGTTGTTATTCTGCCTGCAGTGTTTTCACTTTGGCTATAGCATACATAGCCTTGTTCCACCAGGATTTGTCTTTTCATCCCTCTAAAGCTGTCTAAGCCCAAACGCAGGCTAAATGAGCATGCCCACTCATGAATGCTGTTGGTTAATTACAATCCCTGATGGAAAAACCGCTGAAGGAGAAGCCGAACACGGCCACATGATAGGATGGATACAGCGCCTTTTTTTTCTCCACTAAAAACACAAAATGTATGTGTTCAAGTGTATATGAATGTCATTAATTGTAATAGTTGTAATTTCACCCAGCGCCCACGGAAAATACAGCGACATTCTATGTGTGCTTCAATTTGATTTACAGAAATTAAATAGATGTATCGAACAAGGTCCAGGAAAGGCCTCGTTACTATGTTTGATGCAGAAGCACTGCAGCATCTGAGGACTGGATCTAATGTCAACAGTGCTTTGGATTGACATTTACATACAATATGTTGAAGTTATTTAACTATCAACTGCAGTGAACGTGAGAATAAATGAATGTTGGAAAAAAAAAAAAATTGAATTACTGCTGGCTATAACCTACAGTAACTACAAGTAAAATTTAGTCTAGTATTGCCATTTCGACAGGCCAGAGTGGGCCAAATAATACATCAACACCAAAGAGGAATCAAGGATGTAAAATTGAATTTACTGTTTAACCAGTAAGACAAAAAAAAAAAAAAAAGTGCTATTTAATATGTCCAGAGCCAGGTTTTGTCCAGCATCGTCATGTAGAGAACACACAGCAGAGAACTGCGTTTGAGATAATATAATTCAGAAATGAAGTTTTTTATCCTGATACCTGCTAACCCTTCACTGAATTTCACACACCGATTTTCTATGGTATATTTCTGCAGTTAACCTAATGTGTGCGCTGAATGCCACATTACTCTATTTAAGCCAAAAGCTCCCGGTTTCTGTAAAGGAACTACACATAAATTATTCAGTAGTATTTGCATTTGCATTGTAATTTGCATTCTTGTAGATTACAGAGAATGGAGAAGGAGGCGCTGCACCAAAGAGAATTACATTCTGAACCAATTTCAGTCTTACTGGTGAGGAGTTGACATGGATTTTTGTTCTATTTTCCTCCTCTGCTTCGAGGTATACTGCTGAGATCAGTGACACACATTTCAAACTGCTGTTTGATTAATAAAAGAAGGAAACGATGTATAATGCTCACCAGTACTCACACACAAAAAGAACTGCCATTAAAAATGAATCGCGACATTGAACAATGAGTCTACTTGATTGACTAGGCTGAGATTTTTTACTGTAATATTCTCATCATCTTTATTTATATTGTAAGGCTTGTGAGTTGAAACTCAAAGGAACCAGTAGGCACGGAGGAGATGTCATATGGATTAAACACTAGGAAGGGGTGTGAAACTCTCACAGCACACTGAAGATCCTGGCTATTATGTTTCATCTAAAAATAACAAGCCTGACTAAAAAGAACAGACAACACTGAATGTGAAAAGAGAGAGAAAAAAAAACACAAGCTCCAGAGAGAATAGAGTTCAAACAGCAGCAGTAATAGTGCTGAGTGTGATATGGAATACAATGAGGAGAATGTACAGTATGAAACTCCCTTCAATTATAAATGAAAAGGAAATCAGTGTGAAATGTATGGAATAACCCAGATATTGAAATAAAACATTGTCTAAGTCTCTCTAGCCACTTTTGTGAAACATTGTCCTGTTTTTAGAATCATAAAGATTTTATGTGTCTTGATGTAATTTTTATTTTCTCATATGAATTACGGCATCACTATAACTTAATTGCATTCATTGCTGACATCATCATTAATAAACAGCAGTCTTTAGAGAGATACCCCCAAGGCCTCAGGGCAGAATGGTAATTAACAGGGGAAATGTGCAAGAGAGCAGATTGAGACAGTGTGGAAGCAAAGTCCTGCAGTGTGTGTGTGTGTGTGTGTGTGTGTGTGTGTCTACATTGCCATGATGGGCTGGTACAATGCATCAAGGGGGTGGGGTAGGTATCTCTGCAATAAGAGAGGAGGGCTCAGCCGGTGTATATGCGCATGTGCAAATACAGCCTGGCCCTTATATGCCCACATGTTGATGTACATGCTGCTCTGTGTCTGCAGCTGCAAACAAAATGCACAAGCATGTTTACTCTGTTTTGGAGCATGTGGACTCTGTGTTCAGCATGCGATTATGTCTGAATCCCGCTGCATGTTATTCTTGAATTTTTTGTTAATCCATAACGGTTTCGACAAGTGATGTGCCTTTTTTTGTGCTTTATACAGTACATGAAAAAATGACTCTAAGTCAGGGCTAAAAAGAAAGAGAAAGAGAAAGAAAAAGAATTCTCCTTTACTGAATTCTTTAGAAGAGTAACTGTAAGTAATGCCGCTGACAGTTAATAGCTAGTGAAGCACTATTTCTTACTCAAGGTTATTATACTTAGATCTTATTTACCATTTGAGTGCATCATTTAATAGACCAAAAATAATTTATAATGGTGGAAAATTTTGTCCAAAGGAAGCAAACTGTAAGTCCTTTATTTAAAAAGTTTAGGTTAACAGATGACAGTATTAGCAACAGCCCTAAATGTGATAATATATCAGTGGTATTATTTCTCGGAAAATTTCCCCTTTTTGAGATCTGTACAGACTTTTTATAGTATTGAAACAATAACAAGTAGTTTTTGTGTTTTAATAGTGATGCACTTAGCACTTTCCAGTGGAACCTTACATCCTATACTTTTTTTTTTTTTTTTTTGCAAATCTTGACTGTGGTCTGCAAACAAATCTGGTAACTACACTTTTAGATACATACATTGTACTCAAAAAAACTTGGACGGAGGATAGATAGATAGATAGATAGATAGATAGATAGATAGATAGATAGATAGTGAGGCACTTTTTTTTAACCTTCCACTCACTAAAAAGAGAGACAAACCATTCTTGTCAATTGTGAAAACCCATTTTGGCACTCTATACAATTTATTACTTACACAATCATAATTCTTCATCAAAACATACCAACTCATTTGCATCAGGATGGAGTTTCATGTTCCATGAGAATATTAGTCACCTTACAATAAATTTTGATTGTGGATGATAAAATGAAATCACTAAAAGCAACCCTTTTGACGTTTCTGTTGGTTTTCTGTGACCTTAAGCTTTTGTGATCAGATGATGCCTTTAAGTCTCTCTAAAAGGTTTCAGTGCGATAGTTAGACCTACTTCGCCAACGTAACATGTTTATTTTAATGTCTGTAGCTTATTTTTTAACTTGCTTTGCCATTAATATATTTATAATACGTGATAAAGTTGCAGTAGTAAATACAATTAGGGTCAAGCATCTTTTCACAGTCCCCAAAATAAAGCATAGACACGCCAACAATGTTTACCAGTACGTTCAGTCACAAATTGCAGTGTATATTTTTAATAATAAGATAACATTTCGAGTTCTATAAAAGCAGACATTTGGGAATTTTATTATATTTTCCCTTTATTCGTTGATGTGCCCACCGCCTTACAGCTGATGCAGGTACCGATCTGTCAAGTGTAGTGGAGACTCCTTGCCCTCTTCCGGATGCGCTGGTCCTATAGCAAACGTATAGTAGGCTTGAATAATCCTTTACAAAATTACAAAGCTTTTGCAATACCCACGTGAGATTAAAAATAACACTAGATGAAAATTATTCATTGATTGATATTATTACAGTTTTATTGGGATTTTCGGGAGCAAAAGTAATTAAATCCCTGTCTTCTATTTTATATGTACAGGCATATCTTAAGACACCTCCTCAAACAAAATTTCAGCGTGACCTCTACTGCAGTTGAAAATACTTGGGAGCGGAGGTTGGATCCATTGAATTTTGATGATATAACCCATCGCTACAATGAAATGATGACAGTTTGAATGAGAAACCCCTTCATTTTGTGCACAACCATCGCAAGAAGGGCTTATGTGCTCCTCGCCGCTTGATTTCCGACTCGGGGTGCTCAGTGTTGTCGGAGAAGAGTCCGTTTCAGCTGCACTGCATCAATATGGTGAGCACCTGAAGGCAACGGTTTCTTTTATTTGTCGCACTTTATAGATGAAGCAGCTGTTATTGACATCGGTTTTCATGTGAACATCCACTGCAGCCTTGCTAACTCAGTTATATGTTTGTTATATCGGTTTTAGTGTAACATTAGCTTAGCTTGCTAGTCATAGCAGGTGCCTGTAGCCGGCTAACCAGTGTAGCCTTTTAGCTAAGGTTAGCTTAAAGTTAACGTCTGCAGTGTATATAACGGTCGCAATTTTAAGTGGAGTTTTCTCACATTTAGTGTTTGGGACCACTGACTTAATCTACCAATACAGAGGAGAGGTTGAAAATCAGTTAAAATCACTAGAATGTATTATACCAACTTGCAGTTAGCATGTCTTTCAGCTGGCAGGAGAATACCTTTGAGAGAAGACAAGGTGTTTTCACCTGTCTGACCTCCTCAGTTTGACATCTGAACGCCTTCAGAGGAACTGTAATTACCAGTGTCCAACGGAACGTTAAATCCCCACTGACTCCCTTTGCCAGTGGATCAGATTTATTATTGGCCCCTTGAATATATTTACTGGCCTGGCATCCAATAAGAAAAATCAGACAAAAAAAAAACTGTTTCCTCCCCGTTTAACAATCTATGACATCTTTAATACATTCTAAGTATACATGGATAACACAGTGAGAGAAAGAACATAATGATTGTTGTTTGCCAGACACTGTTGAGTGGATTTTAAATAATGAAAGGAGAAATGTTTTCCTGCAGTGATAAATCTTTAAGGATAGATCTCATATCTGAATATCAAAACAGCTAAGTTCCTCACAGAAACAGTGATTACAGGGAGAAAGGCTATGTGTATTCCATGTAAATATATTGGATTGTTATTAGTATTGAATGCTGAAATTGTAATGGCCTCAGTTGTTGCTAAAGCTCAAGGCAGTTAGCATGTATGTTTTATTTCCACATGTGCCTCAGGGAAGAGTCATTGAACAGGGCTAGACTTCTGTATGGGATGACACACTCAATAACAGTCACGTTTTGGGTCCAAACACTTCAGTGTATGGGCAGAGATGTAACTTAGCTTCAACTTGCCACATTAGTTATATACATTATAGAAACAGTAAATTCAGTATATTTCCAACATAAATTTGGTGATATATTTGGATCTAATATTTACTTTTTTCCTCTAAGATTAACCGTGTTTTAGTCTTTAGTTTCAGTCTTCTGTCCATCCCATCAACTTGCCTGCATAAACTTGGGATATGTCTTTGGATATGTCAGACCCTGATTACTTTTAGCGTAATTACTCTCTTGGTGTAACTAATTCAAAATTTAATCATAATTTGCCTTGAAATCTGACAGATCAAGTATTTTCAGTGTAAACTTATTGAGGAAGATGGATAGATATTAACTGCAAGCTTCGCTGTATGCACATCTGTTATTGCACATATACTGGTCGGCGAATGGGCCTCCCTTATAGTGTTTTGGTCTTGCATACAGTAATCATCAAAATTCTCTCTGAAATGTAGTTGGTATTAGGTAACTAAACACAACAGGCTCAGGTAAATTGAGAATGACAGCAGAAAGATATGATGAAATTCAGTGTTGGAGATCTCTAACAGTAAGGACAGGAAAACTGTGACAAAACTATAATAACTAACTACTATAATAAAATATTATTAGTAATGTGTAAGCAATTAACAGGCATTGTACAAGTCAAGGAGGTAGAACAAACAGATAGGACTTACATATTTCCAAGTCATTTCAGTACCACTAGGCAGTACTATAATACTGAATTTAAAAGTAAATGAATACATAAAACTTGACATACAATGCCCCTGAACCTACAATTTATCACAGAAATGACAAATATTAAGGATGTCAACTCATCTTTAGTCTAGGATGAGGCCTATTTCAGTGCACATTTTAGCCTGTTCCTTATTGAAGCTGCAATTTATTTTATAAAGTATAGCCATAAGTCTCCACAAGTCAATAGTTAGACAGAAGGATTAAATACACCAACAGTAATTGTGATGAATGAAACTGGGGAAGCATTGGTCAATAAGGGGTTTCACTGCTTCAAAGTTAGGGCCAAATAGTAGTGAGGTGTCTGAGCTCTAAAAGATGGTGGTTATCACTGCAGCTCCCACTCCCCACCCCCTACAGATTTCATTTGGTTGTTATGTGGAGGGGGTCAAGCGGCCTGGCCAAGATAAGAGAGTCCATGCTGGCTCAATTTCCCCCAGGCCTGGGATCCTTGCAGGACCCCCACAGAGAATGGTCAGCATCCACCCAACGAAAGCTGTGTGCTTTTGACCTATATAGCCTGACCGTTTCTCACATGGGGAACGATCTTGAGTCAGAGAGGTTGTGTTTGGTCACACGTCACATCTTGAGTGAGGATGATTGCCAAATTAATGGCACCCACTTTCTCCTCTGTGACTCCAGAAGAGGTATTGACTTTAGCCTTTGGAAGTTGCCCCATGCTGGGGGACGCTGGGGATCCCCGTGACTAATCTGAAATCTAGGTCTACTGTACAGGTCTGGCCTCATCACCTCACCTATTTAGGTGTCATTCACCTCCTCCTTCTGCACCTTCTTCAGTCTGACATAGGTTTAACCTTCACACAGAATGTATTAGTATTATGTGGGATGGGTGTGGGATTGGGGGCTGGTGTTGATGCATATACGTTTGTTGTTTATCCAGCCTTATGTTTAGGGATAACCATCCTACAAACTGACATCCTGTCATTTAATTGTTGCAAAACTCAAACTAAAATTTATGCAAGTTTTGAAAGAGACTCATATAAAAAATTACCTTGAAGCTTGAGTGAAAAATGCTGGAATATTTAGTAAGTAAGAAGGCTGGAAAAGCAATAAGAAGGAGACGTTGGTGAATATATGCCAAAACCAGAGAATGATTGGCTTGGGCATTGTTTTAATTAGTGTTTTTTGCTGGAAGGAGAAAATATTGTGCACAGACAATAAACATTACCAATAACTAAAAATGCTTTATGCTGACCAGGATAGGCTAAGCACCCACCAGATGATGGACCAACCCGGACAACACATTTTCAGAATCTGCATGTCAGCAGAGTCAGTGTTCTGCTTTTTAAAAAGATTAAGTCCTACATTAATTTCCCATTCTATGAAAACCATATTTTTTAATAGACCAATAATTCTCCAAATTGCCTCCAAGACGCCCATTAGGCAAAATGAATTTAGCATTCTCAATTGCTCTTTTAGGATGAATTTAGGCTCAGTAAGTAGACTTGAGTGACTGCAGGCAGCGTTGCTTTGCCTGATATTATTGACATGTAAATAACATCTTGAGAAAACAAACAAAGGCTGAAGGATTTCTTCCTGTATATTCAGGGGAAGACCCTGGGAGTGCAGATTCACTGGTACATGCCCAAGTACCAATACAGATTTGAGGCTGTTATTGGAAAAGAGAAAAATAATTTAGTGGGGATTAGTTGGCTAATTGGTTCTCTTTGCTCAAATGTTTGTAGGCACAAATATCAATGATTCCTGCTGATTGGCAAAGAAAGAGGCCAACCCCCAGATCTTACCCTACAGTGTGTGGATAAAAGCGCAGCATGATGGGAATGATTCTGGCCTCTTAAGCCTAAGTGAATATTGATCTAAGTGGTCTGGGTTGATATTGAGCTCCTTATGTTGCTAAATCTTTTGGTGTCTGCCACAGGAGTGCAGGCTGATCATTCTCCTGGGCAAATAGAAGCTGAGATTCTGACCAATGTTGTAGACAGAAGTCTAGTCTTATTAACATTACATGTACATTACTAAATGTGATCAAAAAACAGTATTTGAATTTCTTCACTTAAACTTGAAAAAGCTAATATTTTTTGAAAATAGTCATCATGTTTGTTGTATCGGGGTGAAGGTGGGACTGTACAGAACCACCGTTTCTAGTTGCCATCACCAGTCACCTCATCAGTCTCTCAAAGTGTAGATCATGGTAGAGTGTTGACAGACACAACGCTGTTGCCCATCAAGCCTGGCAATTTGGCTTGTTAATTCTAGACGGCAAAATAATACCTGCAAACAATTGGCTGCTAGCAGTCTTGTAGTGTGTGCTAATGTTAGTAATTTACTGTGTTTGTGGTTTGACTTGTCAGGCCCCAAAACTGTCAATGTAAAGGCCCCTTAAGTATGTGGATACCTGACCAAAATATTTGCCAAAGTTTCTTTGTGGTTCTGCTACTTTGAATTCCTTTTAAATTGGAAACTTTTATATTTTACATATAGTGGGTTCAAATCAAATAGTAAAAGAAGAGGGATTTCTTTTCGGAATCCAACTAGTCTGATTTATTTGTTTGGTTTGACTGAATAATACAGAAAAGATTAACTCTGGGTCCTACAGAGTGTTCTCCGACTGTGTTTATAGTGAAATGAAGGTCATTCTGTGTTTAAACTCTGGATCTTAATCAGGGTTGTGGAGCCTTATCTTTCAACAACTTTCCCTTCTGCAGTATTTACAGAGAAAACAGGCTTCTCTGTTGTGTCTAACATAAAGTGGTTGAAACATTTTAGCTTATATTTTATTGGCTGTATTATTAATGAAACATTTCACTTAGAGAAAAAGCAACGTGGTCCTGCAAATCAAAAGCATCTTTTTTTTCCTCAGGACCATGTATTTTTTTTGCAAATTTCATTGCAATGCACAGTTAGATTTCATGTGCAAGTGGAACTCCTGATGATGGAGCTATAGGAGAGGTCAGGGGTCATGGTCATTAAAAGTATAATGATATCCTTTTCTACGGACTGTGAATATTAATGCCAATTTTTATGGTGACAACATGTTAGGCTCCTGTCAGGAGGACAAAACAGCACCATTCGTAACCAAGTCTATTACCTCACTTCTGCCAATCAAGAGCTAACTCACTCATTATACTGTCCAGGAGATGTCTTCAGAGACAGAAGAGGCTGTGGTACAGAGTTGTATTATTATATCACACAGATGTCTGGTTTGTTCATATTTCATTAGGGAAGCTTTCAAAGTCTGTTGGTGTTTACGGAACATGCTGAGAATGTATTGATCACATGAGCTCTTGCAATTGAGGTGTGACATTGAGCCTTTAATCTGAAAATAGATATAGAATTTTGGACCTCAAATTAAATTTGAAAAGCCTCTGAAGGTACATTTAGAAGATATAGATCAGTCTTTTGCCTTGTTCACACTTACACAGGTAGTTTTTTAAATGTAGCTTTGTCCACGCGTCTTAGCCTTTAAGCCACATAAGCTCACTTCTGTGACGCTCATTGTGGATCTTTTGAAAACTTTGGCCATGGTGAAGATATTCAGAAGTCTTGTCTGCAGTGTTGCCATGTGGGCAGGAATAACAGGTTTTGGCTCATGACCATGGACTGAACACCTTTATCTTCTAAGTTTAACTTCAGAGTCTGGGCCAAATTTTGCCTTTATTTACATTAAGCGATATGATGCAGGTGCTAACCTTGCTAACAGGACTTTGATATGTTAACACATTTATGAACACTTATTATTTCACCAAATAAGGAACAGGGGTGTCCAAATACACTATGGTGATCACTAAGATTCAATAAAATCACACTACACAGATACTAGTACTACTGGAGATTCTGACAAAATATGGTGAAACTAGTTAGCCTACTGCTAATAGCTTTTTTTCATGCCTCTGATTGGTCAGTATTATTTGGGTTATATTCTTACCTGTTGGTTTGGAATGTAACAGTACTTGAATTATGTTTATGTGTTTTTTAAAATCGATACCTGTGTATGTGTGTGCATTAGGCCTTGATGTAAACCTATCATCTATATGTGTAACTGCTTAACAGCATGTCTAATTACTTTTTAAATGTGATTTTAACCCCCATCCTGTTTCCACAGGGTGTGATCGGAGTGCAGCTGGTGGTTACCATGGTAATGGCCAGTGTAATTCAGAAAATCATACCTCATTATTCCTTTGCAAGATGGCTACTTTGCAGTGGCAGGTAATGTAGTATCTTGCACACACGGTGTCAGATAGTTTCTCTTAATGCTACAGTTTTATTTTCCTCGGTGAAATTGTGAGATTTATTTCAACAAGAGTTTAGAACAATGTGGATCAACATGTTTGCTCAGATGTCAGTGTTCAGAAGGGTTTGGAAATATGAGAGAAAAAAATTATAATGATAATGAAATCACGCTGCGAAGACCAAAGGACATCAAAATATTGGGCTGACCCGAGAGGACGGTGCATAAAAATAAAGTGCCCGCCTCATTTCCTCTAATTAGTGCCACATATGTTTTTCAACAGCGTCTTGGAACACATTTAATAATTAATTCATCTTTCTTTTCAGGGCACTGTTGAAACATTTTTTGAAAACTTTTAAGCCATGAAGTGTTCCCCCAGAGTATTTTGTAATTAATTTTCCATAATAAATCAGCGTGCATGGGGGAAAAACAAACTGTGCTCCTTCTATCTGCCTCTGCTGCACATAGAGCTTCTCAGGATTCTCAGCAAGAGGGTTTTTAAAGAAAGTTAGGAGGATGCCTGAAATGTTTGTCTTTTGAAGGATGCTCTTAAATTAGCTCCTGTTTCAGACTTGGTCCTTAAGGACAGATAACCTTGCTGTTGTACAGCTTCTCACAAGTGCTTTTTAGATGTTTATCAAAGTCGCTGATATAAAGTAAAAAGAAGTAAAGACAGAAGTACAGAGATAAAAAAAAAGTGTTGTTATGTGTGTGTGTTTTTGAGTTAATCATAAAACTGTGAGCTGTTACAGGTTTAGGCTGTTAGTGAGCTGTTACAGGTTTAGGCTGTTAGTCGTGTTCAGAGAATTAAGACTTAATGTAACTGCTTTCAAGAACATTTTCAGACACTTTTGAAATCTCTGCGTTAAGGAGTGATGTAAAGCATTATTATGAAGCTTTGATAACAAACAACATCCCATTATTCTTACAAGAAATGATGATGTGCAGACAAGTGATTATCCAACACGTCTCCTGCTTTAGTTCAAATTGCTTAACCTACTCTGCTCCAGAAACAAAATGATATATTATTTCATACTGTATATCTTAATAATAACATAGTAGGGCAACAATTCCAGCCCAGTCATTTTTTTTTTCTTTTGTTATTCATCCCAACTTTGAATGTCTGCTTTATTGTGCCGTCTTTCTTATTCTTGCCTCCTCTGTCCACGTCTCTCTCCTCTCCTTTGTTCACAGTCTGCGGTGGTATCAGCACCCCACGGAAGATGAGTTGAGGAGCTTAGCTGGGAAACAAAAAGGACAGAAGAGGAAAGACAGGTAGGTAGGAAGGCGGGTGAGGGGGGGGCTGGAATGAAGCAGGGCTATTGTTTGGGAGTTGGGGAAATGCAGTGGCACAGAGGAGGTACGAAAAAGGCACCCCTTTCATCAGAGAGGAATGAAAAGATGAGAAGCAGACATTTGAGATGGATGGAGACCACAGGCATGTCACCAAACAGATGAAGCTGATGTGTTTATGTGGCTCATTTAAGGCCCGTTTGAAGTAAAGAGACGGAAGTCTGTTTTTGTTGCTTTGTTCCTTCATGGCTCTTCATAGAGGCTCAGAGCAACTCAGTCAGAAGTGGCCCTGTCTGGCAGATGTGAGTAAAGTTGGTCCTGTTTTTCAGAGCCATTACTTTTTCGGCTATTTTTGGAGATGACAGTTTAAAAGGATTGCATCCTTTCTGAAATCAAAGTTTCCCAAACAGCGTTATGTCTTCAAAGTGGTCAGATGTCAAGCTTTGATTCAGGAAGATGACTTTCCTTCGAGTCCTCTTTGCAATTCATAAGAACCTCTATTGAATTTTTAGGGCTGCAGGTGGACGTTGAGCCATATGTTGAACACGTCAATTTAGTGCCGCTTTCTTTGTACTCCTCTTTTAAATGTGAATTGAAATAGAAGTCAGGAGTGAAAGTTAATCCTCACTGTTCCTCATGGTGTCCAGCTCCTAATGTAAGACGGTTTCGTAACGCAGTTCTTTCTCTGACCCTGTATGAGGCAGGTCAAGTCGCTCTCACACCACATGTTCAGTAATCCCTCGAAAAAAGAAAGATGGACCCACTATCCTTTTGCCAGCTCGTGCCATGCAGCTACGTTCTCTTTGTTAATGTCTGGCTCACTCAGTCAGGGGTGAAGCTGAGCCCCTTTTTTTCCTGTCAGGTGCCTCAGAGATGAAATCTGTCCAGGGCATGTTTGGCCCTTGAGTCTTACAGTGGTATTGTCCTGTGAATCCAGCACACATTTAGGGGCCGACCAAACAAAGCCCAGAACTGAGGAGGCCCACCAGACAGTTCCTCAAGCCTAAAGGACAGCTCTCCATTGGCCTGCTGTTGGAGATTTACTGCTGCTTGTGCATTTCCCCTCTTGGTCATGAAAGAGTCCAATAGCTTTAGTTGCTGTAAAAGTAACTAGACCCTTGTCAACTATTAAATTTAGGTGCCAGAGTTGCATCTAACATCACAACAAGGAACCTGTGATGCATTTACTAGCACAATGACTTTTTTGGGAATCAGTTTAAAAAGAGAGGCCCAATACTAGTTGAAAGACATTTCTCCAGCTCAGACCCCCGCATCACTAATCCAGCCATATTACTAATATTTACAATAGCAATACTGAAAGAAAATAGCACAGAGATGAGTTGGACCACGACTTCTTTTCAGTCGTATTAAAGAAAATATAGAACAAAAACCCAAACAATAAAGTCTGTTGAAGCAGATTCCACTGTGAGGATTTCTTTTCAGCATGATGATGTATTATGGAGTTTGTATCTTTCCGCAAGATAAAAGAAATTGTTAAATGGTTTAAAATTATATTTACTCACATTCAAGAGTTACTTGTTTCTGTTACCTTGACCCTGTTTGTTGTTTTGCTGCTCTCTCCTCTTTGCCCAAGGAAGTACAATGGTCACATAGACAATAAGCCGCTAACAGTTCCCAAGGACATAGACTTACAGCTGGAGACGAAATGCATCACAGAAGTCGACACATTAGGTAAAAAATCTAGGAGGACAGAAATGCTTCAAGTTGAATTGTAACTTTTCAGTCACACTCGTTATGTTTGCGTGCCCTTTTGGCCGTATACATTTGGATTTAATTATACTCTTTATGCCCCCAGCATTGCACTACTTCCCAGAGTTCCAGTGGCTGGTGGATTTCACAGTAGCGGCAACTGTGGTCTATCTGATAACAGAACTGTACTACAGTGTGGCTCAGGCCTCAGGAGAGATGAACATCAGCGTGGTCTGGTGTCTGCTAGTACTCGCCTTTGTCATGTATCCTTACATCAGTGACTCTTTACATCATGGCGAGCTTTTTTTCTTATCACACGGTCTTATCAGAGTTCTGTTGTAATCTATTCTCTATATTGGTTGCACATATGTGTCTGTATGTGGGCAGGCAACATTTAAGTTTTCTATGGACTCTCTGCTTTCACGTATTCCCCTTATTTTCACCGCCGATGCAAAGTATGGATTTTCTACAGCTGATATCAATAACCAATAATTACCTCCTTCTCACGGCCGATACTGATAAGATAACCGATTGGTTTAACTTTTTTTGTATTTTAGAAAAATATCATAACTTGTAGTCTATGCACAACCGAAGGTAAGAATGACTGAGATGTAGTGGTGTAAAAAACAATGATTTAATATTCCAAAGCTCTAAAATAGCCAGTTTTACAGACATCCTTATTTCAACAAAAAGGGAACAGACAAAACCTCTCTGACTCTTGTCAAGTACATCCAGAAACTGCAGAAATATTCTTTGGTTTTTGTAGGACACTTTGTCTAAGAATTCAAAGTTAAATGTTTTGACATCATCTGTCAAATATATTAAATACTCAATAAAAAATAAATATATAAAGGATTCCATTGGACCAAAAGCCTAAGCCTATTAATAAAGAGATGGAAAAGCTATGGCTATGAATAATAATACATATGAATTTTCCATCATACACTGTGCATCCCTTATTTTCACTTATACATTCCTCTCCGTAGTCCTATAGACGTCATATGTTAACATCTTCTTGTCTATAAGAGACCAAATCATTCCAGCTTGATTGTGTGGATGCAGCAGCAGTGGAAACTGAAAGCAGACTGTAAAATGACTGCTAAAGCTCCTCCTGGCTTGACTTCCAGCGCCTTTATGCTCCACAGCTACCTGCTATTTTGCTACGCTGAATGATGGTTAAATAATATGCATTATCCTTGCCACCAACCGCAGGGATCAATCTTTCCAGTGCTCCTGGTCGGGCCCAGCTCACCACGGTCAGATGGTGTGTCATTTCCTGCCTACGTCGGAGATTGGAGGCCCAATTTTCACAGCCCAACAGACTGATATGCTTGGGGAAAAGGACAGACTGTGGAACAGATGAAATGGGACTATGAAGATGAAGATGAGGGAATATGTTGGCTCAATATATGTGTTAATGGGTCACTTGATTTCAGTTTTCCTATTTCAGCTTTGATGATATGTTTAAGACTCTTGCCCTGGAGATGAGCTCTACTGCCTTAACCTTCACTGATAACCCGGCAGCAGCATGCTCTTCAAGTATCTGCGTCTTACCATCCCTCACATTTTCCCTCCTTTTTTCGCTGAATTAAATGTGACGGCGTATCCATACCTTTGGTCAGTGTTGACAGGCCAGCCCGGCAGTATATTAATTGTAGCCCACCACATGATAGCTCGACTATTTCTCTTTTCAACCTCATGCTGGCTGAAACTTGTGTGCTGAGTGTTTATGCAGCTGTCTTCACAGTGATGATTCTAACCCTGATCCAAACCAAAGCTGGGACGCTGTGTGAACCCTAAATCAGAACAGAGCACAATGATTTGCAAGTAATTTTTCATGAATATTCAGTTGTACATAGTACAAATACAATGCACCATTTGTTTAAACAGGTTATTCACTCATTTGTCATGTACCAGATAAGTTGGAACAGAGGCAACGTAGGTTTGGAAAGGTTTTGGAATCCTCAAAAAACACCTGTTTGGAACATTTCAACAGGTAAACAGGTTCATTGGTTAGAGGTGATAGTATCATAATACTTGGAAAATAGTCCAGTGGTTATTATTATAGTGGATTTTGGGGATTTCACCATCTAGAATCCATAATATCAACAACAGCTTCATAGAATTTAGAGAAATCTCTGCATGCAGGGGACATAGGCGAGGACTAAAATTGAGTGCCTGTGACCTTCAATCCCTAATGCAAGTTATAACACCGCTGACTTCTCTGGGCCCTGAGCTTGTTGAAATGGACTGACGCACAGTGGAAAAATATACCGTGGTCTGAGGAGTCCACATTTCGGTTTGTTTTTTGAGATTGTTACCAGCTCAGGGTGCAAAAAATAGCTTTTGTGATGGTTTAGGGATGCTGAAGTCCCCATCGTATATTTAGTCTCTACATCTGTGAAGGCATCATTAATGCTGAAAGGTATATAACAGGTTTTAAAGCAACAAATGCTGCCTTCCAGATGATGCCTTCCTGCCTTATTGCAGCAAGACAATCCAAAGCCACATTCTGCATGTATTACAACATCATGGTTTTGGAGTAAGAGATCATCCAGAGCTGTCTCATATTAAACATTTTTGGCATATCATGAAGTGCAAGTTACATTAATGGAGACCCCAGACTATTAAGGAACATATTTTGTATGTCAATAAGAATGAGAATGAGAAGAATTTCACTTTCAAAACTTTGACAGCTAGTGTCCTCAGTTGTCATTCAAGTGTTTACCCTGCACTGTTTGAGTTATATAGTCCAGAATCAGTGTAAACTAACTAAAAAAGAACAATCAAATTTATCAGAGTAAACATGAAATATCTCTATTTTGTACTGTATTCAGTTGAATCTTGAATTTGCAGATCATTGAATTCCATTAATGTACATGTTACAGTGTCCCAACTTGTTTGTAATCACAGTTGTAGAAGTAAAAAAACGGAGATGCCATTGGTTGAATATCTCTCTTGAAATGGACTTAAAGGGATTAGAAAAATAACCACGCTGTCACCTGAAACAATGCAGAAACAGAGTTTGCTCAGAAAACATGAACTGTCCCTCTGATCAGTGTCGTCTGGGGAGAATATCTTCTATTACAACCTCAACAGCAGGGACTGGTGCCCTTGACCCAATCATTCTGCACCCATGCCACAGTTACATGCTCTGTTTCAGTGTTTTTTCTAGCATTGATGGGTAGAAATTGATTACAGGGGCTGATTTCTTATTTTTCCCTCAGATATATGAAAGGTATTGAGAAAAAATATCTGCAAAGTGGTTTGTTCTTTCTTTTTATGCCAGTGTACTTCTGTAGGTGTTTTTCCTTGACCCTGTCCCCACAGCAAGACCCTTTTCTCTCTAACGGCTCACTATTTCAAGCTGGAGGAAGGAGGCGAGCGCTCACTCTGCATTACTTTTGCTTTCTTCTTTTTTGTCAAAGCCATGGCCATTCTCATTGTCACTGAAAACTACCTGGAGTTTGGTCTGGAAACAGGTTAGTGCCCAACATTCTCGCAAGGACCCCCATTTAAACTCGATTACTTTTTGCTCCAAGTGAGTGAGTCACTGAAACATTTCTTTATCTCTAGGTTTTGCAAACTTCTCAGACAGCGCGCTACACTTTCTGCAGCACCAGGGCTTAGAGTCCCAGTAAGTACAAAATCAGTATTCTCACAGTATCATTTTTGTTGTTTCACTGCCTTCATGAATTCTTTATGACTCATGAAACTACAGTAGTAGCTCACTATGTGTTTTCTCTTTCACAGGGGTCCCATATCCAAACTCACCTTCAAGCTGATCCTGGCCCTGCTCTGCTCCCTGATTGGAGCATTTCTAACTTTCCCTGGTCTGCGATTGGCCCAGATGCACCTAGATGCACTCAATCTGACCACAGCCAAATTTACACAGTGAGTCCGCTACAATAATCCTCACTTCTGTGCTTACTCATGTATTTTTCATTGAATACTTTGTTTATTATAACTCTTTATAATAATGATGTTAAAGGTTGAAAGTTGTGGTGATCACTGTTGAAAAAAGAAGTTCAGTTCTTGGTCAGAAAAAGTTTATGTATTTAATTTTTTCTTGTTTTTATAGCTTCTTTATTAGCCTTTTTCTAGACTTAGTCTTGAGTCTCCAAATGTTTATCTCCACTGTTTCTTTGTTTCTTCTGGGGTTTTATTCGCAATTAATACATGATGTGCTCAGTTTGGCCACAGACACATTATGGAGTAGTACCAAGAGGGCAAATAAAGTGGAGTTGTACTTGTCTTCTAAAATTCAGTGTGTGTGAGATTCAAGAGAGAGCACCCTGTGACTCAGCTGAAGACGTCCTCAGTTGGGGCGGATTTCTATTTCAGAACTCAATGGGTGGCACATCTACGACCATGATAGTGGGTGCAGAGCTGGGAGCACGTCGCATCCGGATAATCCACTTTGGCACAGCAGACTCTCCAAAATGGCCTCCTCTTCCATTCCCCCTCTTAACTGTCATGAGCTTACACACTCAGACCCTGTCACCAGCAGGGATTATTTCAAAATGCTTCAAAATCTGTGCTTTGGTTATCTTCTTGCCCCTCCAAAGGAGAGTTGCATTGATAGAATGGACCTTATTTCTCACTGTATTGACTTCAAAATTGAGATCAGAAGAAAAAGGTTTCAGCGAGCTGTATGTGAGTCATTGATGATTCTGAGCAAAAGAGACTATATTTAGCGGTCACTGTTTGGATTTTCATCAGCAGTCGGGCATTTTCAGTTAAAATATGTCATTCAAGGAACTTGTCGTAGAGGTTGATTGTTGAACTGGTCTGAACAGACATCTTCTCCCTCAACTCCCTTTCACAACAGGACTCTGCTGCATATCAACTTCCTGTCCCCTCTCATCATGGTCCTGCTGTGGGTGAAGCCCATTACCAAGGACTACATAATGAACCCTACTTTGGACAAAGAGAGTGTGCCTTTGTGAGTAAAAGTAATCACTTGTTTCCAAAAGTTGGAACATAATTTCCTACTTGTGCTATAAATAACTCATGTAAACAGCCAGTCAGTGTTCTCAAAGGACAAACAAAATGATAAGAAAGATTTTGCTTTTTTTGCTGTTGAGTTATTTGTTGGAGATCTTACTATTTTAGGAACTGAAAAGTTATATTCTTTGCTAATTGTTCTAACAATGGAGAATGTACAATGAGCTCAGTGTTGAACTGCTGCGTAACTCATGCATAACATTGCCTGAACCTTTCTGAAAAATACAAGCGTGCTATAGATGCACCTGCTTGCATCTTTTGTTGATTGACCTGTACTTGGTAAGCAAGCCAGTTGTACTCCCTTGATATCTGGCGAGCTTATTACCTGCCATTCAAACAAGAGGGCTGGGGAAACATTGCACAGCTGTGAAAATAAAAGTAATTGTTGCTTTTGTTCTGGAAAATGGATGTAAACAATGCAACAGCAGTTATGAAAATGGAATTTACAACGGTTCAATGAGATAAGGATTGTATTCAGCGAGTAGATAAAGTGACAACGCAAAGTTGTCTACTTGGGTTAAAATTAGACTGTAAACAAATTTAGTCACACCTGAAGGAAAGCTCTTTATTGTATTTGTAGCTGATGTCATTTGTTAGCTCTTTCTAAGATAACATCTTTCATTTGTTGCCAGTCTGAACTCTGTCATGTGTCAAACTTTCTTCTGATGCTGACAGTGGTTGTGATACCATCAAGGTCAAACACGATGAAGCTGATTTCATGTTGCAGTACCCTCTTTTCACCTTTTTATCTCTCAATTTCACCCTCTTGCACCTTTTGCAGGAGTTTGCAGGCCAGAAGAAGCTGTCATCCCCTCAAGTTCCTCCCTTTCTCACTCACTTTTGTCTTTCTATTAATATCAGGATGACTGAACAAACGTATGATACCTTGCGGTTGTGGACCATCATACTGATGTGTGTACTTCGGCTCGCTATGATGAGACATCATCTGCAGGCATACCTCAACCTGGCCCAGAAGGGTGTGGACCAGATGAAGAAAGAGGCAGGACGGATAAGTACCGTCGACCTGCAGAAAATGGTAAGTGAGACAAAACTGATCATTCTAATGAGACCCTTCTGCAGCTCTGCATGGATTAAGAAATATAAAGCCACATTATCATCCCCCCCCAAATATATGTCTTACTTATAAAGGGATTAAAAGGCAGCGTCTTTTTAAGATCTGTAATTCATAGTAACTGCTCAGATGGAGCCGTCTTGTTAGATTTGGAGAAATTAAGGAGCAAACCGATTTTACTTCATGTAAAGTAAATGTAGACACATTTAGGATCTGACCTTTGTGAAAATAAGGAGCGGAGCACAAAACTCAGTCATCTGCACACTGAACATGCATTATGCAGGAGGCATGTAGCCCACCTGTGGTGCATTTGGAAATTGGATACATTATCAGTGAAAGTGTTCAGGACTGGCATCAGCTATGGCCAAACAAATCCGTTTCTGTCCTCACCTCCAAAGCCCGACAGGAAGTACAGACAGGTAGGTTTAGTGCAGAGCAGCTTCCCTGATGTTTCAACTAGTTCGTTTTTAATGATCTCATCTATTTCTAAAATCCCAAGATCAGGCTATCTGCCATGCTGGGTTGCACCAAAATAGTCATGTCACAAAGAAAGACCTATGCTGAAAGCCTGTACTGCTTTTGTCCCTAATGGACATGCTGCTTCTTTACTTCTGTCTGAGTTGAAGCTCCACACACACAGGGACAGCAGGTACCTTGGTGGATTTGAGGAACCTCATAAACTCTGAAAATTTCACCCCTTTGTGTGTCAAAGCAAATCTATATTGGAATGGCCATGAAGGTTTTTTTTTTAAAAAAACAGGACAGTTTCTATGTTTTTCTTATTTTCCTTTGTTGAAATATACAGGCCTACATTATACCACAGCTTATCGTATAACCCAAACAATATCCCAATCTTTTCTAGTTGGCAAATTTAAACAGAATTTACAAACCATTTCGTATTGTAAACATATTTTTTTTCTAAATGCACCAGGTTACAATTTACAGATTTTGTTCTCTCAGAATCTATTTAATATTCTACAAAATTGGTAGCTGAAATATCTCCAACCAAATCTATACTGAATTGAACCAAACTGAAAATCAGTCAAAATCTTGTGAAGTGGAATTGAATCTGTCCAGGAAATCAGTGGTGATATTCAGGCTTTATGCTAATATGCATAACCCCAAATAAAAGAATATGTGGCTCTGCAAATACAAGTATGCTGTCAAGACTTTCTGTGGTTAGTTGAATTTTAATCCTAGACTTAATGAACGAGTCTTGATATACAGCACTTGTATGTAGATTATTTTATTGTTGGTGTGATTGTTGTATGAACTGATGCATGCAGTGATTCAAAAGCAACTGTGAGAGTTTAATGTTAACCTTCCAAAATGCCTTGCATATAAGCCTGCAGTAATTCACTTCTTCTCTGTTTTCACTCAGGTTGCACGTGTTTTTTACTACTTGTGTGTAATCGCACTACAGTATGTGGCACCGCTGGTGATGCTGCTGCATACAACCTTGCTGCTAAAAACCTTAGGTAAGTCATCCGCTGCGTGATTATGTTTTAAAATAGCACGTCTTTGCCTTTAAAGCTCAAGCTATTTTCTCCCTTTGCATTTTTTTATTGCAGGTGGACACTCCTGGTGGGTTTTTCCTGAAGAAGACCTGCCTTGCACCCATGAAATGGACTCTGACTCTTTGATGATGGGGGCCGCATCAATAGCAGCCCCATCATCAGCTTCAATGGGAGAAACAGGAGCGCGGGCATCGGTAGCCCAGCTGTCGGTGGCTCTCGGAGGTCTGCGGACTGTCTTCAGCCCCTTGCTCTTCCGGGGCCTCTTCTCCTTCTTTGCTTGGTGGATCGCAGCCTGCCTCTTCTCCACCTCCCTCTTCGGCCTCTTCTACCATCAGTATCTCATGGCGGCATAGCCTCACCAGACCAGCAAGCAGCAACAGCGGCAGCCACAACCCCCACAGGGCTAGCGTGTGTTCAGCCTGATCAGAAAGGACTGAGTGGGGGGCAACAGGGGCCTGTTGACGACTCTCCTCCACAGCTCCTCCTTTCCCTCCTCCCTCCCTCTGACCACCCCACAGTGACTGAGCATATCATCAGAGCTCCCAGTTCATCGTCCAGCGCTTCCATCACTGATGACTCTGAGAACTCTTGTCATTGTTTTTACTGCTAGAAATATTTTATTTGGAGAGCAAGATTTACAAACCCTAAAACCAGACAGACTGAAGTTTGAGTAAGAAGAATGTTAATCAGTGGCTGTGATGTTCAGGCATAGTGATTGATAAGCCCGAGTTGATCATCTGAATTAATGTGAAGGACAGGAGATAAAATATTGTATCTCAGAAACTGACCAGAGTTCCCTATACATGTTCAAATGTTTTTTTGGCAGTTCTGCTAAGTTCCACCAGCTTTAGGGAAGTCATTTGGTTTTGTTAAGTGTTTTAACATTTTTTCTAATACTTTCTTTTAATTGATCATATGTGATGAGTTTGACTTATTAACATCTTCAGATTTGTGATGTCTTTTACTTTGAAAAGCCCTAAATGCTGCCTCTTGCTGCACAGTCTCATGCAAGTCATCCAGAGAAACTTCTGGAGTCAAATCATTTGACTAGATACATGGTGTTAAGCTGTATTAGTCGGCACTAATGTGCAGGGTCTTGACCTAAAGAGTCATGTTAACTATCTGTATTACAGTCTGTATCACAGGCTCTGATACTGCTAGTTTTTCCAACAGTGATAGACTGTAAAGAAGCTACATTTGGATCGCAGAAAATCATTGAATCTGAAGAAGTTCATGGAGTCTGATGTTTGTCAATGCCTTGTTTTGTCCTCTTGTTTTCTTTAGTTTTGGGGGAACTGATAACTGTCATACAGTTGCCCCCATGTCCGTGTTTTAATCAAAAACAAATTTGTGTTCAAGCTTAAATGTTTTAATTCCATGGCCACGGACCACAAGTGTCTGAATGAGTCTTAAAGTTGTGCAAGCGAGGACCAATGCGTCTCTGTTGGCAGGAGGAGAAGGGAGGAGCAGGAGCGGATGTTGGCAGGACGGCTGGTCGGGTGGAGTTTCCATGCAGCTAACGAGGGTTAAGAGCGCAGACGGCCTGCAGAGAAGAGAGAGGAGATGTTAAACTCCCAGGGAGACATCTCAATGACTTGAAGCTGATGTATTAATATGTGTCTAATTGAACTTGCCATCAAGGACAAACTTAGGTTTTTAAATGAAAGGCGTTTTCCGACAGATTTGTGATGTTTCATTTGCATTGTGACCTCCCCGGTTGTATCTGAGCCATTTTAGAGTCTATGAGAGGAATTTTAAGCTCTTTTTTTTGGAGCAGCAGCGATGATTTAAAGGGAGGACGGCACTTTGGGCTCAGTCGCAGTTTGCGCCCGTGTCCCGGTGTCCGTCTGCATGTGGAGGAACTCTGCTGTCGGTCAGCTGTGATCTGAAAGGGCATTGTGATCAAGAGGAGATGATGTCAGCTACTGTTGATGAACTGCAGCTTTTATGTTCTGCTTCCTCCTTTTTTTTTTTTTTTTTAAAACTTCTACCCATCCATTTCTTTTAAAGCCCATCTATTTGTTTTTATTCGACAAACATTTATTCTTTTTTCTAATGGATCAAATTGTGAATTTTTAAAAGTTTTTATTTCTAAAATGGTGCCAAGTGAGTGTGTTCCCCTGTCCCAAATGTCTGTGGATCTGATGTTTGCTAGTGTTTGAATCTGCATCTGGAATACAACTCTGCGGCCTTCTGCTTTCTGAAGATCCATCTCGATAAAAAAAAGGAATCACAAATGGGACTTTAGACTGAATTTACAAGTGTGTTTGCATTCTGTCCTTCCTCGGTCGGTAAATGTATGTATGCACAGACAGTCTTTGTGCTCACGAAGCACCGGCCCAGCGTCCAGTATTTTGCCAGATTAATTACAGATCACACAATCTGGTGGTTCGATAGCATTTCATTTTGTCGTTACAGTTATCATCATCAAAGAGCTGTAATTTCTGAATTCCAGCTCTGTGAGTTTTTGTACAGAAAAAAAACATTTTGCAAAATCAAGCAGCATCTCATCACATTTTTAAACTCCTGATGTCGAAAGTCTTAGCTTCAGTTTTGTGTGTTTTTAAAACGATGGGGAATATGCACATAATGAATGTATCAATCCTGCCTAATTTCTAGATTGTTTTCATGAAAAATGATTTGTACGGTGAGTTGATTTAACACCCCCCTGACCAATCCCTGCACTGCTCAACTCATTACTATCAATCTGGTAAATCTACCTTTCGAAAAGATGCTAATTTGTCCTAATGACTTTTTTTTTTTTTTAATGATTGATTGACTTTGCGTTTTGTATTTATTACACATGTCGAGGCCTATAAACCTTTTTAATTTTAACACCAAACACTTCTTTTGTTATTGGAGTGCATGATGACCTGAGTCTGTCTTGAAAATGTATTTGACAAATCAGTTACAGATTAACCTTGTTTTTTTCTATGTCTTTTTCTTTTTTTTTTTTGGTTTATTGGATGGTTTGGTCCGTTAAGACGTAGCTGGGATACTCAGAATACAGTGGCAGTGTTTCTTCTGTTTGTCACCACTCAAAAATGGTTTATTATTCATTGTTGAGTTCACAAAGTAAATTACACACGTTGTTGTTCTCATGTATTTATTTCTGCTTTAGATTTTGTCTTAAATAAATTATGTTCTTTACTATGACCTTTTTTTTTTTAAATTATTTTATCTTTACCCCCCCCCCCAGCCCCCAGCCTTCATGCATGGCCTCAGCAGTTGCACAACAGGAAAGTTTGGTCATTATCGAAGCTTTAGCTGCTTTGGCACTTTGGTTGTTGTGATTTGCTGGTAAAAGCAAAGCGAGGATCTGACTGTCAGCTTGCAGTCCAGTAAAAGTAGAAATTTCTGATGGATCCATTGGTCACAGATTAAATGCTGCCGATAACTGAAGAGAGAAACAAACCTTGGACATGTATTTTGTCCATATTCCCTTTTGACGAATTTTGTAGGTCAATAAATTACCAAAATGTCAGCAGGTTTCTTAATATTGAAGTTTGGTATTACTCTGTAGTGCCACAAGAATGTCAAACAACTCAAGAAATGACGGCTCACCAAAGACATTTTTGTATTATAGTTAACTGACTCTCACCTTGTTCGGTCTCATTCTCTTCTTTCCTCCAATTCACACCCAATGGAGTAAAAGTCCTTTAAGTGGCGTTCAGAACAATAAGCACTTTTTTTTTTTTTTTTGATATGTTGAGTCAGAGTGTTGAAAAACTGTTGAACAACTTGAATAAAGTGGTGTTATTTTATACATCCTTTCAGCTTTTACTGCAGAACTGTTTTCTTTTTTTTTCCTTTTTTGATTTTTTTTGCATGGCCTTGTCATGAAATCAATGCTCGGGTGTGCTTGAGGGATATTATGATATAAAATGTTGGATTCTGAGACACAAAATAGTTCCATACACATCCCTTTCTTGAAGCTTTTCGTGTTAAACTCTGTACTTGGACAGGACAAGCACATTTACCCGAACAATGCCATCAAAGCTTTGTATTTAAAGCCTTTCTCTACATTTACAGTGGCTTCTTTTTAGAACCTCAAGGTCACAGGAGAGACTGAAATTGTTTCTTTTTTACCAGACTTAATAGTTTTTGAAAGAAGGTGCTCAATAATACTGTACTTGTGTTTCAGTATCACTCTACTTATGAAATATGTCCTTGTGCAAATTGGCATTGATTTAGGCAGTCAGTGGCCATCGATTTGCTTTTCTTAGTTTGGCTTCTCCATTCTTGTTGGAAATGTTAGTGGAGCAGATAAATAGATGAAATGACAAACGCTTCTAAACTTCTCTTAATGCACGCCGTTCTCTGGAAATAACATAGGGCCAGTTAATACAGGCCTTGAGTGCCATTGTCCAGATGAGCGGGAAAACTGGGCCGATGCATTCATTCATAGGTAGACAGATCAATAAGACAGCTTCCAAAACAAACCAGTGGAGAGGTTCCTTTATTCCTCTTGAGTGGGGCCTATTCACCGAGGTCCCTCTCTCTCTCCCTCTCTCTTTCCGTGCAGCGCCGTGGAGCCTCGGCTTGGAGAAGGGGTAGCAAAGACCCCCGCCCCTCGGTCCCCCCCACCCCACCCCTCCAGCACAGCCAGAAGACCTGAGAAGCTTCTGGAGGGGTGACTATAATAGTGAGCTTTCTGTCTGACACAGAATGGTGATCCCACCCTCAGGTTGATTGTGAGAAGCAGCAGCCATACTTCATGACTGACCTGACCTTGTATCATGAATGGCCTAAAAGAGAACACTCCACATTGTTTGAACCCCTCTGGCCTGTTTTTTTTTTTTTTTTACATTTTTTTTTTTTAACATTTTTTACTTTCTTTATAACAATGCCTCTAAATTATGACAAAGATAAGAAAAAAAACGGAAACAGTCCCCCGCTGAATTAAGTGCCAATTACTGTTTGGTTTACTGAAATCAGCATGTCGCAATCACCTTAAATGTAATACATGCAATTATCATCTTTTCATTACCATGACAACCGCTGGGAAGGTAGCACAAAACATTTAAGCGTCTTAAGCTGCAGCGGGCTGACTGACATTTTATTTAGCACATACTGAAAAATTGTTCATAAATTCCACGCGGCAGCATAAAGAAAAATTTAACCGAGAGACACATAATGACACAATTTAAAATTGAAGCAGCAATTTTATTTAGAAAAGCGGAGATAAAAGACAAAAGTGCAGTTTTATTGACAGGAGCAATTCGCAGTGTGGTCAAGCTGCGTTTGAGTACAAGTTTTGATTCTTTTTTCGAAACATGTCAGACAAACATACGGGGTCAAGTGTGTCATCCAGCTGAATAGGAGCAAGAACAGGGAGAACCAAGATACACAGGCGACATTCAAGATGACGTAGCATTTTGGAGGACCAGTTTTATTGTTACTTTTGTTATCCCACTGACACACATACTGAGTCTGAGTCCCATTCATCACTCACAACCCCCGCACAGGAGTAATATTGTTCATCTATAAAGCTGTCTGTGTGTTACGACCTAATTGAGTTAAATGTGCACCAGTTATCAGTGCAAAGCGGGAAAAAAAAAAAATGGTGAGGTAGAAATAAAAAAAAAAAAAACAGTGATTCTCACAGAGCAAAGTACATTTAAATCTCGTCATGGTTAAAATTTTGAGGTCCGCTGCTTCGTGCTGGAAATATGAAGCGGTTGACTGCCCTCGTGGTAATCACCACTGCTCTTACATTAATTCATCTCCAGATGAACATTGTTCCTTTGGGGTTTCCATGCTTCATTGTTGCAGGCCCTTTAATCAGCAGCCTCCTGATAGACACTACAGCACAGTCACACACACACACACACACACACATACTGCTACAGTGTAGCTCCCTTCAGTGTGTGTTTGTGCATACATCCTTGTATTTAGTGCTGAAATGATTTGCTTCTCTTTGACGCTTAATGTGACGCTTTCCTCCCTTTTCAATTAAATTCAGATTATATTTAGTGTTTTTATTCCTGGTATATATTGGTCTTTTTTTTAATATAATAGAGGATTAAAACTGAAATGTATTGGAATGGCAATGCATCCTGTCAAGCATCACACGGAAACAAAAGGTGCATTCAGAAACACATTTCTACATATTAACAGCTGTTGATTATTTTACAGGGAGCCACTTGATCTGTTGCTTTTAATCATCCCATTTTGTATCATTAAGACTTTTTTATTTAACTTTGGAATTTGCTCTCCACCAGAGAGGAATATTTATCCACCGAGAGGAGCTAAATTTGTATTCTGTGTCTTGTAATCAACAATTTACTTGAAAACTCTGATAAATGTTTAACAAATTCATGGTACATTCCAAATTAATTAGCAAAAGCAGCACTACTGTACACGCTTTAATGTCTTTAATGGTTAAAAAGCAGGACATTAAGCCTCTAAAAAACCTAATTTTCAAGGGGAAAAAATGATTTCAAGGATTTTCAAGCAATCAACAACAAGGAATGAATGATTTATATATTGTTTTTAAACACTCGTTGTGTCCTATTTCTCCTGATGAAAATCCTCCTGTAGATGCCTCCTCAACAAACACAACCAACAGAGTGGACTGCCCCCTAGTGCCACCAACCGAGTGTGACAGTGTGTGGAGGGGGGAGGGGGGAAGAGCCTGCTTGCTTTGAGCATTAGCAGAATGCCAGCTTTTTCTGTGGCATCCAATCAGAGAGCGCCTGGGTAACGCGCTCATACATCCAGTGGAACTAGGTGGCGAATGCAAATGCTCCGAGATCAAGGTTTCTCCTTGGCAATGTTGCAGCACTTGTTTCTCTCCTTTCATGTCCGAATGATGATGGTGATAATAAGAGGGGAGGACAGGCCTCAGATTGAGCCAAAGGGGGAACGAGCCTCGATGAGATCTTTGATATGGAATGCTGCATCATATGATATTAGTGTCATTCATGGAGCAGTTTGATTGACAGTTTATTAGAAAAGTCGTGAGAAATGCACCATTGTCTTCATCCATTTTTCATGTTTGAATTGCTGACACTTTGATGCACTTTGGAAAATGTGGTGCTCAAACTAGGACAAAGGAGCTGCAGCCTACATCCCATTTTCTGCTTTCTATCACAGGGAGCGAATTAATACAGTAACATATATTTCTATAATTGCTTCCTTTGTGGTTCTGCACTCTAGAAAATGCACTTATATAAACACACAAACACACACACACACACACACATACTTCCAGCTGAAACCTGCATCATTTTGCTTCAGGGATCCTGTTGTTCTGCGTGCCTCAGGTCCAACAGACTTAATTTTTCAGTGATACATTTTATTAAGTTGATGATGCACATTGCATTCGCGGAACACTTCAACCTCCAGGTCTTCCCACACGTCGCTGTAAAGGCACCCTATGTCCTTAATTAAGACAATGTTACTGTGTGCTGCTTTCAGGAAATGTAGAACTGATTAGAATGAAGGTGGCAAATTCAGAACATTACTCTGAATAAAGCGAGAAATGTATTTTGAGCCTGACAGTTAAACTTGTACATTGTAAATCCCATGAATGGTTTCTGCATGACTGTGAAAACTTTCCTCACAGAAAGACTCTGATGATATTGATATTAATGTGGTTAAGATTTGTTAATATTTCTTCTTAAAAATATAGGACAAAATAGACATTTTCGTAAATACAGCATCAGGTTTGTATTTAACCGACTCTTGATGAAGGAATATGGCATGAAATGGTCATTTCAACAATAATATCCTGTCCAGTCGTATCTCAGGTTTGTTTGTTCATTCTTATAGTTCACACTTGATCCACTGGATTTGATTCTTTAAAGAGAAAAAGAGCATTTATCACAATTTGTGCACATTCAAAACAGTATTTTTTTAGGGGGTTTTCTCAGTTCAAATTCCTCTTAAACAAAATTTAACAAGGAAGTGTGTATTTTCTGAGGTCTGACACACAAAAAAAAACAAAATAAATAACTTTTGTCAAACTGTTTTCATCCAAAATCAGAAACTAAATAACCATGAATTATTGTACTTGAGGTGATTTCCATAAAATTAGAAATCCTGTCAATCCTTTATCCAAAAATCAAACCATGACCTTGTCCAGAGAGTTAATTTACCGTTTGATCCTGTTTGTGAGTGGGTCACATATTGACACTGTGTTGCTTCAAACGACCTCTGACCTCTCGCTGCGACCTGCTGGAGCGCATGACGACCACCGAAGAGGGCTACAGGTCACTGGAGTCATTGAGAGGAGTCCCGTGGGGGAAAGTGGCCCTTGGACACTGGGCCTCTAGCTCCTCTTGGTGCAGAAACCCACACTCACACACACACACACACACACACACACACACACACACACACACACTGAAACTGCGGTCTCTCCACACTGCCGGCTGGGGAGACATAGAAGCGAATGTGGAAAGAGGAAAAAGCTGTTTGTGACTGAGACATGGAATACATATTTATGCTGCATATGCATCAAGAGTGGATGTTTTTGCAAAAGATGTTTGCAAAATTATTTGTGTGTGTATGTATGTGTGTGCATGTGCATGTATTTGTGTGTGTGTGTGTGATTTCCCACTTTTTTTTTTTTTTAAAAGCCAGCTCCATATACTCTCTGGAGACTATGGAGGGAAAAACTAAAAAGCTAACTTTTTTTTTTTCACCATGCAATATTTCACTCAAGAATATGAAAAAGGAGCAGCTATAGAAAAATGCAGCACACTTTCATCATTATCAATTTTGTTTCTAATGAAAGACTCAGAATTATATATCACTTTTAGCACATTAGGGGGAGAATATAGCATGAAAATGCTCAACTCCTTTTGAAGGTATTTCTTTTATTCTTCCTACAAAAAGGCTATTATCTGGTAGTGGTGAATGCAAATTAAGCAAGAAAAGCAACTATCATTCATCTTCTACAATGCATAGCTGTAAATTATGGCATTATCTCTGCTGGCATAGAAGGAAGACGTGGAAAGAAGGAAAGAAGGGCCAAGGTGGAGATGAGGGAGGGTGGAAAATAAAGAAAAGGGTGTGGAGAAGGAGGACAAACCCACACATACACACACACACACACACAAATTCACACCCTTTGGACTGAAGTCAGTGAGAAAGATTATGCCTGGCCTTTTCCAGTAGGGCCTGTCAGATTTATTTCCAACATCAAGGGACTCTCTGCTGTCTCCAGCCCCATCCATCAGTGCCCCGTCTGGGTCTCTGTGTGGTCAGAGTCCTGGATGGAGGCTGGGAGTTAAGAGCTAAAGGACACTGGAGGTGTGTTTGTGTAAGTGTGTGTGTGCATATGAGTGGGAGTGTGTATATGTGTGTGTTGAGGAGGGGGGGTGGCATCTGAAACAGGAGCAGTTGCCAGGGCACACAGGCCCGTGGCATTCTCCATCGTCTGGCATCCCAGGGTGCAATGGGAGCACTAGTCCTCGGTAAGTCACCAGTGGAGGTGAAAAGCACTGTCACAGAGATGAAAGGGGGCTTCCCCCCACCCTCTGATCTGTGAGCGAAAAATGAAAAAGGCAGACGAATATGGGGAGAGAGGGAGGGAGAGAGCGAGAGAGAGAGAGAGTTTTAGAGAGTGTAAAATCCCTCTCACTGTATTTCATGTCAATATGTCTCACATTTGAAATCCTTATTATAGATTGGGTGTGAAAAAAAGGGATGTGCTTTCATTGTTCAGGGACATGTCCCCTCATACACACACACACACACACACACACACACACACCATTCCACTCGTCCGGGCGCCTGTGCCACACCACCCACCCCTGTCGTTCTGCACGATGTAACCTAGCAACTATTTAATTAAAATAGCATCAGCAAGGATAGAGCATTTTTTTTTCTCCTCCCTTGCAAGGATTTCCTCCAATCTGGCTGCTTTTCAGCACACCATGAATCAAAACTGACGCCATGTATGCCACTGTATTGTCCCTCTCACATCCCCCCGTCTTTGTTTCCAACATTTGCTTATTTCCACAAAACATATAGCTCGCGCCGTTGACACCTGATTGCTAGCATGTATCTCATGTCATATATTTGGTGTGCTGGGCTCGATATCTCTGCTTTCACCGGCCGGAGATTTAATGCAGGGATTATTATGCCACAAAGTTGTACAAGCAAGGCCATCACCTCTCTGTCCTTCAGAGGAGTCTATCTGGAATAATAGAATATCTCCTCTTCAAACCCTTCTCCTCCTCCTCCTCCTCCTCCTCCTCCTCCTGCTCTTCTTCTTCTTCCCCCCGTGTCTCCTTTTCTCTTTGTATGCCAAATCACAGCACCTTCTGATTCGACCTAAAAAGAGGCGCCTCTTACCATGCTCTACATGTGTGCCAAGCTCGGGCAATGCAGAGCAATTAGAGGAAATGTGAAGCAGCTCCACATGTCAGCGTACATCGGACTCACTGTCACTCAAACCACATCCATGACTTCTCCGCGGTGAGAAACAAACAATAGAGCAAAATTCTGGTTCAGGGCTGTCAAAACAGAAGGCCTCATCCCTTTTTCTTCCTCCATTTCTCCTTGTCTTTCTCTCTCTCGTGCTCTTTCTGCGGCTAATGGATTACCTGGTGTGTCATAGAGCAGGGAAGTTCTCTGTCCTTTTGTGATTTTCTGCAATGAAGCGTTCTGTATAGTACAGGTGCAGCAGAAGCATACACATACTCTTTTTTTCGCTTCCCCTCGATAGGAAGACCTCTGTCATTACTTAAAAAGCAATGCAGTGAAAGTCATGGTAAATGGCTTTAATGATCCTCCCTCCAAATGGTTACATTATAGGGCTGACCTCCACTTCAGGCACATTCATGCTTTCCAACCAAAAATTACATATTTCTGCCTCTTATGTCCCTCTTTTCCCTCTTTTCTCACGCACACTATTTCCATTTCTGCAGAGCCGCAAAAACCACTCCAGACACTGCAATTCAAACACAGGCATTTAAGACCTGTGAAAGAGCAAAGAGTTAAGAAATGTAAAAAGGATAAAATTACATACGCACTTCTATCTAACAGTCAGTGAAAAAATTACTTTAAACCCAATTTAAGAAGGTGCTGGCACTGAACCATTTAGTATGATCTCTTAAATAAAAAGTATCAATGGACCGAAATCCTCTTAACTTAAAGAATACTTTCAAATTTGAGCAGGTGCCTGACTGACTTGAATGAACCGAAGGACAAATCCTGGGATTTTTTTCATATATCTTTTCTCTTTAAATTCTCACTTAGAAAGTTACAGATTTTATATTTCAAGAGCATCTTTTTTGTTAATATTGGAGAATTTACAGTAAATGGTTGCTTATCTATTGTTAAAAAAAAAAAAACCTGGTAAACACTGTAAACACACATGGTGAGTTTAAGTTGACATAAATAAGCCTTCGACAGATAAAAGAAGAAAACAATTATGTTGTTAAAAAAGACGGTAAATGGACTGCATTTACATGGCGCTTTTCAACCTTAACCGACAAAGCACTTTACAATAAACCTCTCAGTCACCCATTCACACACCATGGAGCTGTCATGCAAGACACTGGCTTGTCCATCAGGGGCAACATGCTCGAAGACACCTCTGAATGTGGACGGGAGGAGCCAGAGATCGAACACCCAAACCCAGTGATTAACAGATGACCTGCTCCATTTCCGGAGCCCCAGCCGTCATGTATGTGTTAATGCAGTGATGATGTTTTAACCTTAAAGGGCAAATGTAAAACATTTCCTCTTTTTCTTTAACGTTCATACGCAATATGTATCTCCAGGATTAATTCTGTAATCATATGAATTGGCCACTGCCTATAGCCCATATAGCCTATGTAAATCTTCGAGAGTGTGTGTGTGTGTGTGTGTTCACACGTTGAATTTGCATAATGGCACATGATTTTGACAGGCAGGACGAGAGAGAGAGGGACCCCTTGACATTTTTATAATGGCACTTTACAGGGTGGACAAGGCTGGGGTGAGGATGGGATATGGGCGACAGACATGTTGGAACAAATACAGGAAGCTCAGGTTTATGTCACGCTTACGAAGGGAGGCATTTATCTACAATATGTTCTGTTATTTAACACAATATGTTTCACACAGAAGTAAAGGCCTTGAAAATGTACAGAGCAGAATAAAGGATGAAGGATGTTGCCGCCGCTAATTGAAGAATAAAATTTGATAAAAACAAAAATTTATATGGCGACATTGTCAATATTATTCCACTATTCAGTCGAAACTAAATAATATTTGACTTTGTCGTGGCCTCTGGGCAAAATGTAAGGACTTAAAAAAGCTGCTTTAAACTCAAAGTGGCTGTTCAAAATTGTACATAAACTGATTGATGGGGGGAAAAGTAGAGCAGTGTATCACATCTGTACTGGGTCACATCCTTTGAGAAATTCATGTAGATGCTCTAGAAAAATCATTTTAATTCTTCAAAGATGACAATCTCACATTTCAGGCCTTGTGGTAATTCTCTCGCAGGCCATAACCTCACAGCTTTTAACCTAATTTATCTGAACTTTTATTGTGAAAATAATATATATTTTTTAAACCTGTTGGTATTTTTTAATAAAAACCTCTACTTATGGATTTTCCTTCTGGGTAACATCAGTCAAATTGAGCCTTGCAAACAAGCCCCTTGTCGATACCGGATGAGATTGATAGAGTCCCAAATCACAGAATGGGGCATGTTCAGCCGACACAGAGGTCTGTGGGAGAGGCCACGAGCAAATTAAAAGGTCATGGGCTCCGATAGCATTCCCTTTGACCTGACACACGCCCCTGCGTCTTGTCTGAGTGACACGTGCAACAATGCCCTTTTTTTTTATCTTACCCAAACAGCTCAGACAATGCTAGCGCCTAAGGCCATATGCTGAGCCTACGGCCAGCCACAAGTCCTCCATCTATTCGTCCGTGGGAACGTCGGGTGGAAAAGAAAGGGTTGTCTGGGGTGAGACCCCTTAACAGATCTGCAAGGATATTTTTTTTGTCATATAGTCTGGGACATGACAGACACAAGAGCGCTGACAAACAGCGGACAATGTGATGCCGCGAGTCGTGAGAAAGTGATCAGACAGGATTGTTTTCAGCACACAATGATTTAGACAGTGCAGGTTGCAGATGAGACAGTCTTACAGATAATATGCACTAATATGCCGCATAATAGCAGTGGTAATAAACTGAATAGTTACAACTGTTGATCGGTTTCAAATTTATGCTGAAATATAAACCATCTGCACACATCTTTAGTTTATAGTCAGGGCTAACAGTCCACAGAAGTGCGGGTGTATTTTTTGCTTTAGAAAAGCAAAAAAACAGCTTATTATAAAGCAGCAAGATGATGTTGGTGGCCGACTTGAGTCAGAGTCCCAACTTCAACTTGTTCTTACAAAAAAATATTTTTCACCATTCCAAGATGCATCTGCTGTGTTCTGCACTCTTGAGCCCCTATTTTTAAACCTGGTCGCACATCCGTCTCACTCCATGCCTCAAATCCCTGTCATCCTGACACGCATACACACACTCACACGTACACAGACACCTCATTAAAATGCATACAGCCCTCACTCACACATACACCCCTGCTGCATGCATTAATTAGCACGCTGGTAACAAGCTAGCCTCTCCATTCACACCCTGAGCCTCTTTCATTAGCATGACAGTGGCTAGCAGCGGCCAGGGGCCCATAGGCTGCAAGGTTCTCTCCTCGGGGCCCCTGATTAAAGGGAGAACCTCTAGGACGCAAAGCTCTCGATTCCTTTCATCATTGCACCCATGCGGCGTCTCACGGATGATCCCCGGACCGCAAACTGTCAAGTATACCTGTTTCTATGAGCCCGACCCCCTTTCCATCTCTTTGACTCTGTTCTCCATCCCTCCACACTCCATCCTTCCTCAACTCACTCTGACCCACTCCAGTGTACTTTCCTCCACCTCAATCTAATTGTCAGCTCCTATTTCTCTCCAGACCCTTATGGGTTTCTTTTTTATTTTCAGTATAGCTCCTAATACATGTATGCAAAAGGGGGAGGCCTGGCTGGTGTCTGTCCTCTCTCTCCGCACATAGATGCAGATCACACAGGCGTACTATTTCAGGTCGGCTCTTGGACTCACAATGGCAGCCCCAGGTGACCCAGAGAAGGGTGCTTATTCCATAAAGGCTTATCCTTATTTCTCACCCCTATAGAAACCACCTTTCCCCTTTCTCAGCGGTGAGTGATCCAGACAGTCTTACACCTGACGTTCAGGGTGGCTATCATCTCCACCCATCAGGGTCTCCCCCCATCCAGCTTGGATTTCAAGGCAAAACGTCTCATTAGCTGTGGTCCTTGAAAGAAGGGCACTCAATTTCAAATTCAGTTACACATTCCCTTTGAATGGAACTAGGAGGCAAAGGAGAAGAGAGAGAAAGAAGGCACAGGAGATGGTCTCAGTCGAAGGCTGGGCCTTGGACCCAGAGGGAGGGAGAGCAGAGAGGGGAATAAGGTCTGCTGAGGCAGCCATAATTTCATGCCATCATTACCTCTACGGGCTGGAGATTTATGCTAATGCCATTTCAGGGTAGAAGTGCTGGACAAAACGGGTTTAGAGGGTCAAAGAAGAGCTGTGTAGTTGCTTGGCCTCAGCACAGGCCTAATTTTTTCAGCATTGAAGATGCATGTCGCTTTCTGGTTTTTAATTTGTTCAATTTGTATTTTAAGATATTTTCATTTCCACGTTAAAAAACTCCCAGCTGATTAGGAATATTTATGATATCTGTCTTCTTCGGTGTGTATCACAATCACCTGTAGTGTGATTATTAAGAAAAATTTGCATGAATTTAGCTGTGCCGATCGCTCCTTCATCACTCACGTCTTAAAAATATAGAACAGTTATGTTCCCTGAGATCCAGCATCTCACCCAAGCTGACTCCTGACATCCATCCTGTCACCCCGGTGACACTGCATTTCTCAAACCAGTCAAAACTCCATCATAGCTTCACACCAGTCCAGACAGAGGTGAAAATCAGATTTGGCTCAACCAGGTGATCCTGTGTCCCCCCACCCCCTCCACCTCCTGCAGAGCTGAGAGCTCAGGTGGATGTCGTGCTAAGCTCTATGGTGGACCGGATTTAAGATGAGTGGTGTAAGATTTGTGATCTGGACCCCATACAGCTCCAGGATGGCCTCCTGGAGCTCAAGAATGCCGGTCCGAGAACCTCGCGGCGTGGCAGCCACACACAGCACTGTCATTCACTGGTAATGGTTGTATGGCAGCGGCTACCTGCAGCAGGGGGCGAGCTGACTTTCTCCTAACGAGGAACCTTCTCACAGAGAGACGGGTCAGGGGTTTAAGGGGCAGGCAGATAGCATAACATAACACATCACACACACAGATGAAGAAAATGTCATCTGCCCCTCCAGCCAGAGCAGAACTAATAATTAGGATTAGTTGATGTAACGAAAAGTAGGCAGGGGTGCCGGCATCCTGCAGGGTTTTATAGTTAATGACCAACACGCAACAGCAGAGGGGTTGCGGTGCAATGATGTGGGAATTGATCTGAGCTGACCTTTCAGCGATTTCTCATTCTGACCTATCGATTATGACACCTATTGATCTCCCTTTCTGCTGTGTTCTGTTGCAGCTGTGGACATCAGTGATGAGATCAGTGGTTGAGACTTGCACCGTGGTGAGATGGAAGGGGGTGGATGGATAGTTATCATAGAGACCACCTGTCACTGCTCCAGCCTTCCTCGACAACCTCATCAGAACTCTTGATAAACGCCGCAGGAGGTCAGACCATGGTAATGATAAACCAGTTGAAAGGATAAGGACACAGTCAGAAAAGGAAATAGGCTTTGACAGGTTTCACAGAAAAAGGTAAAAGCCCGAGAGACAATATGGAATAAATGCACTTTTTTAAAAAATCTTTTTGAGTCAAAGAATAGCACATGGTGATCAGAATATTGGAAAACTAGGAAGGTATATCTGCCACACAGTTTTGTTCAGCACACTTAAGCTCCAGATTTCCAGCTTTGAAAACAAGAAATCACACAACATTACAGCAAACTACACACACCACACAGGTGTTGAACAGCCCTGTTGTGTGAAGTTTTGTTTTTTTTTCACATAATTCAGAGATGACGTAAAAGGTCAAGTAGAGTACAGATATTTACTCAGTAGTTGTCATGTATTAACAGCTTTAATGAGAGGGCTCGAGTTTGTGTTTGTTTCTCTTCAAAAATTGGAGAAGCACCAACAACAGATTGCATTTAGGGCAAAACCACAGAGTCTCAGAAGGGACTGTTTCACTCATGCAGACCTACTTTGTTATTTAGGCCAAAATGACAGACATGTTTTCACATAGAAAAAAAATCCTACTTGTGTAGTTTCATTTTTTACAACAAAAAAAAATCTGTTTTAATTAACAGCTATTTTTAGGAACACGGATAAAGCTTGGATAATTTCCCTTGATGCTTATTTTAAGTGATATGATTTCCATGCACCTGCTGAATAACTCTATTCATGTCCAACTGTTTCCTTGAATTCATTTGTCAAATAAAATTTGATTGCCTGTCATGGAGCCCGAATTGAGCACTAAGGATGTCTGCACTCCATTTTCAATCAGTGCACGACGTATGGCTTCACTATAAGCATGTTTTACTCACTATATGTCTTAGCTTTTTGCACAACCGAGTGCCAATCAAGATAATGTTACACATTAAGTGGATGATTTGATTTCAAGAAAAGAGAGTGCTCTTCACCTCCAGACACTGATACAAATTTGTGAAAGTGATGCATACTTTAATATAATGGCTGTCAAAAGTAAATTTCTTTCTCCTTAAGCCATCTCTCATTGCTACAAATTGAGCTGTGCCACACAGATAGGAAGCGCAGAAAGAGTCGCACATAAATGGTGAAAGCAGAGAGGAAACTGTGTTGAAACTGCACCAGGCAGCTGCTGTCTGTTAGCAGTACAGGAGGGTGAGCACTCGTGCCCTACGGCACACTGCAGGGGCTAAAACGTTCTTCCACATCTACGCAGGCAGCTAAGAGACTGGAGGCATACATGGGATTACATCCTGTGCTATTGCCCTAGGCAGTCACCGGGAGAGCCCTCACACGTGTAGTAAAACCGCACACACAAACACACACACACGTAACATAGCAGCAGTGAGGTGCAACCATATGCATGCTAACAAATGCGCACAAAATACACACATACATACACACACACACACACACACACAAAAGATGCATCATGAGGAAAAAAAATTCCACATTCTGCTTTCTTTTGGTCATTAATGAGAAACTTAATATTGCTTTCTTTTCCTGAGGCAGTCAGCAGGTTACTAACGAAAAAGAAACTCTCAGAGGAAGCAATGAGTCTGTAGGTTTTAAAGAGGTTTATCTTTATCTGAGGAACAGTCGATGCAAAGTGCAAACAGTCATTTAAATACGGTTAAATTTACATGATAAAGTGTCAAATTAGGAATAGTTAATGCATCTGCCTGACAAAAAAAGTATGTTTTCTCTCTGTGTTGCCGAGCCCAAGGTGACATATCTCCTTCCTTTACCTCTCAGACAAACACCCCACACAAACACACACACACACACACACACACACACACACACACACACACACACACACACACACACACACACACCACACACACAC
>JAQMCX010000048.1:12567660-12664859 GCA_029814765.1 Acanthurus leucopareius | reverse complement strand
CACACACACACACACACACACACACACACACACACACAGACACACACACACACACACACACACACACACACACACACTCACACACCTCCTAAGAAAACAAAACCCCACTAATTATTTGAAGCCCGTGCTTTGTAGGTGGTGCCCGGTCATTATCAGGCCTCAGCAGTGTGAGTTTTTGTTGGTTTTAGCTTTGCATCCTCAATCAATCGCTAACAGGAAGAACTTTAATCAGGGTTTTAATGCAGCTGTACAAGAGGTGGGCCGACCCATTGTCTGCGCCTGAAAAGGCTGATCGGAGGGGAGTCCTCTCGCGTTTCTTTACATTCACCTGCTGGGCCCTATTGGGTCTCTTTCTGAAAGAAAAGGACAAGGGAAATGAATAAAGAACACAGTGTGTCCGCTCAACCAGCCTATGGGTTAATCAAGGAGCTACTTGTCATCTCCACAGAGCCTCACAGTTCTGGCGGTTAAGCTCTCCCCTTCTCTTTCCCATGCCAATTCAGACACACTGAGGAGCTGGGACGGGACGAACAACAGCGGGCCATAACACAACCATGAGCTAATGATATGCTATTCTGACATGAATGTATGAAGCTGAGGCGGCGGTGCTGGGAAAAGAAGAACGACAGAGAGGAAAAAACTTTATGAAACACGGAGAAATATATTTTTAAAAGTCCAAATGTATGAGAAAAATAATGAAATGATGTTCTGAAACTTAAAATGTTACTCATAAAGTTGTTTCGCTTAATATAAATACTAGTTAAATTTAAAGTCCTTTAATAGGCGTTTTCAAAGTGCAGCAGAGGCTTTGGAGCAAAAATGCAACACACACATACACACTTTATATACACTTTTTTAGATTTTTCATTGTTAAGTAGTGCTTGTTGAGCCATGCATGAAATGAATTTTTATGGCAGAAAATGTTCAACTTTGGAACATCTGCTTCTGAGATTTAACACATGTTCAACTTGCAAAGGTGATGTAAGTTCAGTTCTCACCAAAAGCCTGAATTTCTAGAAAATCTCAGGAATTAAAGTACAGTTTTTATCAAGAAACTGTTATTTGCAAAGGTGCTGTAAGGCAACATTTGCACAGGTTTGAAGCCTTTTAACTGATGCTCTAACCCCATCTAGTGAAAAGAAAGAGAAATTCCCCATCATCCACCTGACTGACTGAGCCTGTGTGTGTGAAAGTGTGTGTGTGAGAGAGAGTGTGTATGCATGTGGGAGGGGATCTATTAAATGAGACTCTTTAAAAATGAATTAAAATGAAGAAATGAAAGCGTTAATATAATTCAAAATGTGCTATGAGAATATAAGTATATTTCGAGGCTATTAAATCATGAAACTCAAGAAAAAAAATTGTTTAAAGTATTATTATTATTATATTAATTATATTTTGCATCTGCTTAATATTCCTCACACAAAGACCACAAGAGGGCATTACTTAATCAGGGCACTGTAGCAAAACTATAATAGATTTCAGTGAAGCAGCAACAATAAAAGCAGATTTAACCTTTCGATGAAGACTTTAAAAAAAGACTGTTTCAAATGATTGAAAATAGATTATTATTATTATTATTATTATTATTATTATTATTATTTAAAATACCATAAAATAATTGAACATTGTTTTTTACTGTTTACTGTTTTTTACTCCAGGTCTCATTTCATAGCCCAAAAAAAATGGGTGAATTACTGGATCAGTACCGTATGATAATAACAGCAATTTTCGTTAACAATTTAACATTCTAATTTCGACATTTTCAGTTACCATGGATCTGATGCAAAGAGATTTAACTGATCAAAGGCTCAGATCGAACGTTTTTTATCCACATGTTATCTGTAAAAAGTTCCAACCAACATGTTTGACATTTCCAGGATAAAGTGTGTGCAATTTGTGGAGCACATAGGGTGCTTTGGAATTATGCATGTACTTTAAACATCAGATTTGTAGGCTGGTGACTAATGGCTGATCCACCTGACAGGGCTTTTTGTTGAAGTCCACAGAAAGTCCACAGGAAGCCTTCAGTGCTCTCCAGCAGAGATTGATGCACTTACTATAAGAATGCTCTCCAACAAAAGGGACGGCGGCAATTAGGAAAACAAAGGAGAGGAGGGTGCCAGTGATTATTATCAGGGGCCCCTCAGCAGCCAACACCCAGCTTTACCACTGTCAATTAGAGAAGCAACGAAGAGCGTCAATAATTGTCAAATATGTTTTTTTTTAATATAGCTCTGTGATTATACTTAAAGAAATTATGATTGAAAGCGTCACTTATTTAAAATATGTATTTGTGTATGATTGCTGTACCAAAACTAGTGTTATTTTTATGTAAGAAATATAGCAAAGATCTGTTTTGCCATTATTTTTTTTCCATTCCTGTCTGTTATTGTCAATATATATTTGGTTTTATTTCATTGAATAATCAGGGGCATGAAAACTGTGAACGTGTCTGAGCAGAAAATTGAAAATGAACATAATGTTTAATTTATAATGACTGCTTTTAGACTCACTTGATCTCGCTCAATTAACAAAATTTAACAAGAGAAAAAAAAAAAACACTCAATGCTCACGCCGGCTCCATTTTAGTCACTTAAAATTTTTACATGCTGCATTTAAAAGCTTATTTTGGCTGATTTGCAGTGTTTGAGTGTTGATTTTGACAGGCACCGACTGCAGAAGGTCAGCAATTCACCTGTAAGTCGAGAAATTACCCTGCCTAATTTTTGCTGTCCTTCAGGTGCAGCCTGACAGCCTCCTTTGCATTTTAATGCAGACAACCTGATTATTAAACTTAGAGGGCTTTTTTTTTTCTTTTTTTTTTTTTTTTTTTTGTCTGAAATAAATGGCTCGGGTTGCTGGGCAACCTGACTTGATCAAACATGATTCCCCTCCCCCATTTTCAAGCTCATAATTCTTCGTCTATATTCAGGAATCTAGTTCTTAATTAGATTAAGATGCAAAAACCCCCCCACTGTGAGCAAATTCACACTGATGTGCAAATCTCTCTCTCGCTCTTTATCTTACACACACACACACACACGGATACACACAATATTTTATATAAATACATGTATACTTTTGTGATGTAGGAAACACACCATATAAAACAAATGTGGCTGTTAGGGTGAGAGCGGTAAGTTTTGGGAGCAGTAGGATCTCATTTTCATTTCTGATGTAATTAATAACTATTTTTAACAAAATTAATATAATCATCTGTTTTTTAATGTAAGCCAAACATTTTGACCAATGTATTTAATCCATTGTGACATTATGAATAACTGTTAACTACAAACGGGACTTTTACTTCAGAAATTGTGATTAGAAATTATAGAATAATAATGACAAAAATAAAAGTTAAGTATATAAAATATTTCTAAAAGAAAAAAAATAAATAAAACACACAATTACACAACCCAAAAAAACCAGCATAAATTGTACAACACATTCGTGCTCAAACACACACACACCAAGAGAGCAGTGCCAACGTACAGGCCATACGTTACCTCACCAGCTCTCTATACATGCACCCATTTCACCAAAATGGCCTGGCTATTTGGAAAGGTGAGGACATCCTACGATGATGTAGAGGGTCATTTGGAGGACTTGTTGGAGCTTGCTGCTGTGATGGATTGGATTTTCATCAGAATGGCTGCACTTTAACATCACTCTATCTGTCCTTCCCCACGTTTCATTCAAAGCTAAGGTGTTCAGAATGATGGAGCACGATGTGTGTTTTTCACTCCCTGCTGATTTAAATCCTGGCCTTTACAAATGAGAAGGAGTTACTTTGTTTTCTAAATAAAACATTTCTATCTAAGCTCACCAAGGGAAAAAATCTGAAACATTTTTGCACTTTGCATTTGTCTTCAAGGTAAATTTAAATGGGTCATTAAATTTCACTCAATTCTCACTGGTCTTACTGTGGAGGAAGAACTTGTATGCATATAGCAAACCAAGGACAGTTGGATTTGCTATAAAGAGCATGCCATTTCTGCTCTCCCTAGAGCTATGGCTTTGATTGAATCCTGAAATGAGTTGAAATGTCACAAATCCCTACCAATATGCTAGAAATGAAAATTGGCCTTGGGGTTTTCAGGTTCCCATTAAGGGTGTGCTTAACACATTCTGTTAAGTGTGGCTGGAGTGCATCAAAAATACAACATAATCACGAGTCTCCGCGCACTCAAGCAAAATGTCTCTAAAATATATTGATGCTGAGTGCAAGAGAGCTCAGGATCAGGCCTTGACAGGACTGAAGCAAGAAAAAAAGCCAAAGGGCAGCTGGGTCCAAATTAAGCCAGGCAATATTTGAGCAAAACGGGAGCAATTATCATGTCAGACTGGTGCCCAAAAAGGCTGGATAAATTCTGTATTTTCCTGCAGAATATTTCTGATACCAGCACAAAGTAAAATCCTACAAAGATTTCAAAAATCACATGCAGAGTTGAGCACAATAGCACTGATGTTTGAATGCCTGCATGCATGTAAAACTGGCTTCTATAATGCTTTTCCCTTTATGCATCACAGTATATCTGGCTCCCTTAGATGTCAAATTATAGTTATGATACCATCTGTAGCGTCTTGTTTTATTAAAAATAATAAACTCTCACTCCACGTCAACATCTCCTTCCAGACTGGTAATGCTCCGAATGCACTGATTTGATACAACCACCCTCCTTTCTCTCTCTCCCCCCTCATCTCTCAGGTAGCTGTATTTTCAGGAAACAGAAAATGACTCTCCTCGCTGTTTAATATTCACGTCACGTAAAGTGGGTCTGTGTTCCTCATTTAGTTCTGTACTGTACAGCTGGGGAGCTGTCCGGCGGGCGGCGGCAGTATGCAAATGACACTGGATTTGAATGGAGATGGAGGTAGACACAAAGCTCAATTAGAGACACACACACACACACACACACACACACACATAGAGAGAGAGAGAGAGAGAGAGAGAGATGGTGGGGGAGCTATGACTGTCTGGAGGGGGAGGGGAAAGGGAAAAAAAAAAAACAACCCTTAATGCCAACCTGAGGAAAACCAATGTACGGACACACTGAAACACAAAGACACACACAGATGTGAATGCATTTAAACAGCAAGGCAGGATTCTAAATTCTTCAGACAGGCAGCAGATCTCAGAGGAGCTCAGACAGCTCAGCTCTGTGATGCGCCGCGGTCACACCAATCACACTGCCAGTATTCCACATCATCCATATCACACATATCATCAAAACAAAAAGGTATCAGACCAGCACAGGTGCACTTCCTCTATTGTTTAAAGCTCAAACAGAAGCTCTCCCATGCGGCAAAAAAAAAAAAGCATGCGGGGGAACGACAGCCATTTTGTTCTTGGGTGTTAGTCGATGCCCAGCAGCAGTATGTATCACCTGACCCAGCGCCTGCATGATGTCCATGGAGGAGTCTCTGACATCAACGCTGCCACCCCTGGTTGCCTTGGAAACCAAAGCACAATTGGGTAGGGCGTTCATGCAGGGATGGAGGGCAGAATAATTAATATGCACATATGGGGCGTTTGAATGTGGATTTAATTGCATTTGTTGGTGTGTGAAGCTGAAATGGATTGAACGCCACGGCAAAAAAACGAAGGAATAAGGGGAAAAAGAGATTAAGCAAGCTCATTGGTCAGAGAAATCATTTGCATCGTAGTCAAGGTTATTTCCAAATGATTTGCTCCCATACAAGAAAGTAACTTCATAGATGAGACGGTGGGGAGGTGGGCCACAGGGTGGGGATTATCCTCCTCCTCATCCTTCTCCTCAAGATCCCTCTCCTCCTCCTCCTCCTCCTCCTCCTCCACAACATTATCATCATCATGAATAGTTTACAAAGCTGTGTACAGCCAAGGTGATGATTCACACAGCATCAATCCAGCGGTCAGCGGCTGACTTTGTGACCATGAATTGCAATAATTTCAGCATGCCTGGAAAGATTTTAATATGTGGCTGAGAAATAACGGACAGGAGTTCAGACCTGACTCTGGGTGGATCAGACTAACTTGATCAGGGAGGCTCAAAGATCATTCCACTGATCTGGTGATGCCACAAAATCACCCAAGTCTGATTTCCCATAAAACACTGCCTGTCAGATTATATAAGCACAGCCTTAAGTCACAGAGACACACAAAGCCCAGACCCAACACTTTGTCTCTCTCTCTCTCCCCCAAAACCACCTTTCACACACTCACACATACACACGCTCTAACGTACACAGAGAGAGTTTTGCTTTTTCAGTAACATCCATGCATTTCTTCTGTAAATAAAGAAACTCCAGGCTGCGATTTCATTACTGCCAAAAAATACATAAATTGAAAATTCAACACCTTTGTGAAAAAATATATATATAGACACGTGTTTTAAGATATTCTAACACAAAATAAAACAGACAAAAATAAGTCATCTACACCACAATGCGGAATTAAGCGAAATAGAAGAAGGAAAGGTGTTTGGTTTGACTGACAACACAGACTTACACGCACACTCACGCACAAACACACAACATTGTACGCCCTCAGTGCGCGCACACACGAGCGCACGTACAGTAAACGTTGCAATGGTCTCATCAATAATGCATCGGCACTTCATGTTTATGCAATGTACAGGGCAAGACCGAGCGATGGATGCTGTTTGTGCCCGGCGCACAATAAGCGTAAAGCGTTTTACAAGCCCACCACAGACACGACTCAGATAAAAAAAAGTTAAAATCTTTTCCGCCTGTAGAGAAAGAGATTAAGACAATAAAACAGTCCTCAGCACATACCTGTTTAAGCATTATTTCTTTGATTCTGGTTTATGCAGGCTTGAAGGGCTTCATGATAACACCGCACTAAGGAAATAAAACTGTAGCTGTGGTGATATGCAAATTAACGGCTCCTGCTGAATGCAAGGACATTTATTATTCATAAATTACTCATGTTTATGCAAATTACGGTATACGGAAACACTGGTGGGGGTTGAGTGGCTCCGTCTAAACATACTGTGTGATTCAATTTCTGTTATGCCTTTCCATCTAAAATGATCCAAATTCAGGCATTGACCAACATGGTCGTGAGACCGGTGTGGTTATTTTGAAGTTTTCTGCAGGTAGTATGTGAACTGAAATCAATTAGCTAGACAAATCAAAAACTGTGAAAAACGTGAAAACTATAGCTACATAAAGTTTACTTTACACTGTAAGCTTCTTCATCCTTTTTTACTTACTGATTTTATTTTATTTTTCAAGAGCACGTGGGCTCACCTGTGGGCCCTCCTGTGTAGGGGGATTACTCTGCATAAGCGTGTTTTGATAAAAAATAAATAATACGGCCTCAATAGATTTAATTCAGCATAATATAGGCCTATATTACGTTTATATGTATTTAAAATCACAACTATTTCCAACGGCTGGAATAGCGTTAGTGCCAGTAATTTTTACTTTATTTTAAATCAATGTAGCCTAAAAAAAAAAAAAAAATTGATTTTTTTTTTTTTAAATTATATCATGTATTGTAAATGCAACCTTTTTACACCGCTGTAGGCTCACATTGAGGCTTAAGTATCTATTTGGAGATATAAGTTTAAATAATACGCAAATGATAATACGCAAAAAAGAAAATATAAAGTAAACGTGCTTACGACGAGAGAGAGAGGGTGGGGTGACTACATTTCTTTTGCGCACCGCATCCTAAATTACGGTAGTATTACGTCATCAAACCGGGACAACTTTGACGTTAAAGATTAGCGACGCGCGTTAGTTCCACTTCATAGTGATGCTAATGTTTATACAGTAGATTTTGAAGTTTCAAGAGGAGCCAAAGAGGTTTTTGAACACAGCTACATACCGCTTCACTACTTAATTTTCTTTAGCACTGCTATCCGGTCCTGAATGGACTGCGTATATTTGACACATATAAAATAAGTTATTTGTTGCTAGCGCAATTGTTTTGACGCTGTGGGCAGCAGGCTAACTTTAATTTACTGTCACCGGTTTTTGTTCCCTCGCGTTTTGTTAGACAGTTTAGCTCTCCAAGAAGAAGAAGAAGAAGAAGAAGCATCATGTTTCACAACAGTTCCCACAGAAAATACTGGATTTTTCGAAGTGAAGATGAAGTTGAACATATGAGATACAAGGCAAATCAGAAATTCCGTAACAAGATACTAGAAAGTGGGAAGGTAAGTGAGCCAGAACATAAAATGAATGCAGAACAAGTAAAATGGGCCCCTGTGTAACAGTCCTAACTTTCTCTCCCCCCGTCTGTCTCCATCAGCCCGGGGTCAGTGAGTCCACGTTCTTGGAGCGTCACGAGGAGGACGTTTTATTCAGACACTATGAGAAGAGGCTGCTGGACTTCTGCAATGCTTTCAAACCTGCAATGCCCAAATCTGTTGTGGTATGTGTATACATTTCTTTTCATATGTGTCAGAACAACATGACATTATTGCCTTTTTATGTATATCTGAGGCATGCCTGTCTCACCTGTGCAGGGAACAGCCATCATGTACTTCAGAAGATTCTATCTGAACAACTCCATCATGGAGTACCACCCAAGGATTATCATGTGAGTAAGAAATGAGCTGTTGTGTACCTTTTTTGAATCTGGATATGTTTCCAATTTTGTAAATGCTTGGAACAGGAGAAATAATTCAGTTTTGATGGTTTATGTCAACTTAACTTTATATTAGTTTATTCAGTTCATACTTTAACATCAAATCAGGCCAAACTCAGTGTGAATAAAGTAGAAGAGAGGTATTTAAAGAAGATAAAATTGGCCTTTTATCCTTTGCAACTGGTACTCAAGGTCCACATACATCACCCATACAGGGTCAAAATCGCTTACAAATATATTGTTCTTACATGTTTTTACCAGATCTATACAAGGGGTCTAAAAAAAAAAAACTCCTCTTCCTGTTCCAGGCTGACATGTGCATACTTATCCTGCAAAGTGGATGAGTTTAATGTGTCCAGCACCCAGTTTGTTGGCAACCTCGTGCAGGAGAGCCCAGCAGGGCAGGAGAGGGTTCTGGAGCAAATTCTGGAGTATGAGCTGCTACTCATCCAACAACTCAACTTTCACCTGGTGGTCCACAACCCCTACAGGCCCATGGAGGGGCTGCTCATCGACCTCAAGGTAGGTGGAGAGTAGGCGGTGGAGAGCTCTGAATGTCTCTCTTACACTTTGTAGTTCAGATTATTAACCCTGTCTTGCTGAATTTTTGTCTGTTTATAATTGCCATCCCACAGACGAGATACCCTACACTGGAGAACCCAGAGTCACTGAGGAAGAGTGCTGATGACTTTCTGACTCAGGCAACCATGACAGACGCAGGGCTGCTATTTCCTCCCTCTCAGATCGCTCTTACAGCTATTCTGAACAGCGCCTCAAGAGCTGGTCTCAGCATGGAGAGGTGGGTCAGTTGGTGTGCTCTGGTGGTGGTTAAAACAAAGAACATTACTAAGTTTTGAATTTTATTGATTTGATTTAGTTTTTGAATATTAAAAAGCCTGCAGGACCTCTCTATTAAGCCATTTATTGAATATACAACCCCCGTTCGGTGATAACATTTTACTTAATGAGTGAAACAATCCAATGCAATTCTATTTTATTTTATAAATTGAAAGTGCATGTATGAAAAGGACTTTCCTTTACTTTGTGTTCTTATTTCAGGAAATGTTCAACCACAGTGGGAAAAAAAAATAATAAAAAAATGGAAATGTCTTTTAATTCTCTCTTATTCTGTTGATAAAACTTCTGTTTCATTTTTTAATTCTCCAGCTACCTGACTGAATGTTTGGGACTGAAAGGGGACAAAGAGACTCTTTCAAAGATGTACGATTCAATGAGACGTGAGTAAACTACACCTCTGATCTATCACCACAAGATGGTGCTATTGAGCTGTCCTCAGCCACAGTATATGAAACAAACCTTAATTGAGATTCAAGTCATCTCTCTTGTTTTGTTATCTCTGCTCATTCAGGGATGAAAACGCTTCTAAAGAAGTATGAACTTCCCAAAGTGGAGGAGGTGACTGTGTACAAACAGAAGTTGGAGAGAATTCATGCTGAATTTGCTACTTCGAGCAAGTAAGAGATAGACTGATCTGTGTTTTTTTTGACAGGATTGAAGGATTAGAACTTAAAGATAAAGATTAGAGAGATTGTTTTACGATATATTGTCACTGTCACATTAACAGTCAGATCATGGGACTGTGATATGGACTTTAGAAGCCGAATAAAATGCATTTTATCCAGTCTTTATGTTCAGACAGAACTGGTGTAGTGTAATTTTGGGAACTTGTTTGGTGAAGTACATAAGTACTGCAGTGTGCGTGCTTCAGTAACTTCAAAACTTTTCCACCCAAGCAAGTAACTCCAGTCTTCTATTTCCTTACGTAGTAACAGTTTTATTTTAGCCAGGTTGTTGTATCTAAGATGCAAAAAGGTTCAAGGTTCAGCATCAGGTAAAAAAATAAAAAGGAACACATCATCAGCTGTATGAAATACAGAAAGGAAGTACAACAGCACGCCACATTCCTACCTACATCATCCATACCATGTAGCACAGCTGATATTGGTATTGCTGATGAGGAGACTTCAGAGGCTCATTCGTAATCACTTAGCCGTCGCCTGTTGTCTGTTTAACACTTGGTGAGGTTGGTGAGGTCCGTGGTATCTTAAGTGCAACTACAGTAAACAGTTTGGTAAACTCTTGAGCTATGACAGGCACAGATTCAGACTTTGCAGCTGCTTGGATCATAAGTAGGCACACAAGGCCCACCGTAACGACTATGACTTTGAAGTTGATAAATCTGTGCGTGGCATGACCTCTCAGGATGAATCTACAAGAAAACAGTCGGTGCAGAGGTGTACTGAAACACCACCTATGGTGGCGGGAGAGCGAGAGAGACTGCAAAATGCATGAAAGCTTTTCGTTCACACCCCAGGCTTGGAGGGAGTTCAGGTGATGTTTGTTAGAGCAGCATATATGTAGGCCCACACACTATAGCAGGATCCATTCAGGGTTAACACATGCACAGACGGGTTACAGGTATCTCCTACGAACTCTTAGACTATCGCTCAGCTCTGTTCAGCTATAATCATACACAAACACCTTTTTTTTTTTTTTTTAACTGCTATACAAGCCTAAGTATATAATATCAACAAACAAAGCAGCTTATAAAAATGTAACAAGTGTTTCCCGTGCTGTGCTGCGTGGTAGTTCATACACAGAGACGGTGGAAGTTCTTGATGGTTTGAAGGAAGAGCTTGTCGTAAAGTCAGGTGACGTGAGCAGGCGGACGGTGTGTAGAAAGGGAGTTAAGGCTTGTGTCATCTTTGAGAGAGGTGCTATGTTTAAATTCCCTGATGACGGCAGAAAACGCTACTTCAGTGCTTTGGATGTCCTCCCCTGTAATCCGTAATCACAAGTTTTGTCCAAGGGAAGGGAGTGATCAGGGTTCCCCGTTTGTCTGGTTCCATGTCAGTCACCAACCGTACGGTGGCAGGCGCATCATGATAAAAGTTCAGCTGACTGACTGTATCTCACGTCCGTCTCTGTAGAAATCATCTCTTCGTTTTCTTATGTGAAAAGTCTTCTTGTCAGATTTGAATCAGTACAGCACACCAAGCATCTGAAGCATTTTGGGAAGGGCTTTGGAAGGACAGTATTCAGATATGCAGCAAGTGGTTTCCCATTGAGAACAGTCATATTGCGTTTGAACTGCCAGGAATCTAGGCCACATGCTTATAAATACAAACTGACGTTAGTCTTCGGTCGTGCGCCTAATGGGATGAGGCCTCACTTTGGCTGGCTTGCTGGCTGGCTGGCTGGCTTGCTTGCTTGCTGGCTGGCTGTGTGGTCTGTCTGACTACCACACTTTGATTCTCAGGTGGAAATCTGTAAAACTCACATTACCTGGATGGCAGCAGCCAGTGACATGATGGTGCACTCTGTCCTGTAAGATAAAGTGGACATGTTTTTTTTTGAAAGGCACAGGCTTGTAAAGTCATCTAATGTCGCTGTATATTAAAATGCTATTTACAGCAAAGCTATCAGTCTGTATGTATTGAATGACACACTGTAGCAACTGACAATGAGAAATATGAGACTACAACTACTAATGATGATCATGAAGGTGTAGCAGAAACTAGATGCAACTAAATGACTGTCTACAATGGGCTTGAAGGGGTTGATCACGAACACATAAATGTAAGAAACAGAGTTCACCAACAATTATGGCTTGCATAGATAAGTTCTGATCACAGAATTCTCACTAAAGTTGTGATATGGTTATGTTTTCTTTGTTAAACTTTTCTCTTCTAATCTTTTTTTTTTTGGATGACAGCAAACGAAAGAGAGGCTATGAAGAAGATGGTCACGTAGCAAAGGAACCACGTTTGGCAGAAGAGGTTGGACTATAATTTTCATTATAAACTTAGCTAAGCTTCAAAGACTTGAAACTAACGTGCTTTTTTCTCATTGCAGGAGTGGACTGATGAAGACCTGTTATAAGCAGTTATCCAAAATGACGTGGATATTAAAACAAAGTTTTAAGTTATCGTACTGCTGAATTCCTGTGTTGAGCTGTCAGTGTTCTGTAACCAAGGCTTTTTAGACAACACAGGGGGAGTATCATATGTTGTTTCACATGACTGCACATGCTATATTTACTTTTCTACGAGATGTTGTGAAACTTGGGTTTTCATTTGTTCTGCAATAAAAATAAAGATATTTTTCTACATTTTGTCTCCATGTTTCTGAAATATCAACAACAGGAAGATATAATCTTTACACTCATTCAAGCTACATGATACTGTGTGCATGTTTCTCCACCTTTATCGGGGGGGACAATGAAGGACTCCATAATCTACTTTACAAAAACTGTTTAATAAGTGCATGCATGTCTGATACAGTCTGTACTATTCAAAAAAATTTACTGCTGTAAACACTTTCATTTTACTTGGTTTCTCTGATTATGTGTCTTGTCTGGCATTGAGAAGTTTCAAAAAAGACAACCAAATAATCAAAAAAAAATAGCTGATACAATTGGAGGAAAAAATTCAGCTCATCTCACTTATATACTCATGATTCCAGCAAGAGAATTTATTCTTAATATAAAATAACCATACTTTTCTGAAAGACTTTGTTTCAATCTAGATAACAAAGAAAGAAAAAAAAAACAAATAGACAGAAATGCTAGTTTCAGCACTTTGCGGATATTGTCACAACCTTAAAATAAATCAGTCAATTACAGTATAAAAAGCATTATCGCTCATAATCCAGTTACAAGAAGGGGGGACTGAGAACTAGCTTCTTCATGTCAGTTTCCTCAAATTGAGCAGGAAGTTGGGGGGGATACACTTTGGCAACCTGTGCTCTGAAAACACACAGTGGGTACAAAGAAACCTTTTTTGAAATCTTAATATTTGGCCCTCGTGAGGAAGGGAATGAAATGTATCCAAGTCAGACTCGTGAACACAGTTTATGAGGGAAAAATATTGTTTCCTGTGCATACAGCTGTCAGTCACTGGTGCGAGTTTTTCTTATTTATTTGTGTTTATAAGTACTGCGTCGGTTGTTGCACTCGGCTGCTGTTGTTGCATAGCTCTCTTGTGGTGAATGGGACAAGATGGCGGGTGGGTGGGGATAGGCAGGACTATCGAAGGAAGACATGATGGAGGGTTGGTAGTGGAGGGGTTGCCATGGCGATGAGGGAAGAGCATGCTACATCTCCTCTGCTGCACTCTGGTGGAGGAGACTTGGTGGAAGGATGGGAGGATGGGAGGAGAGGTGGAGGAGTGCAGTACTACCTGTTGCTGTTGGACATGGCATACTGAGCCTGCTTCTGCTGGAGGAGCTCTGTGATGGCCAGCAGCTTTTTCAACACATGCTGCAGAGAGAAAACAGGGATGAGATCATACTTCTGAAATAGGATGGTATGGATCGCCCTGTGTGTGCACAGCTGTGATATCATCTGTGTCTGACCTGCTGTGCTCCCCTCTCCGTGTTGCTCAGTGTCCGAAGCTCGTCTGAGTGTGAAGCACAGACCTCATGCAGCGCGGCCAGGTCTCGAGACAGGTCCGTCCTAAAGTGCTCTGTGGCTTCAGGGAGGTCAGGGACATTCTGCAAACACAGAGTGGACAGTGTTAACATGAGCATAAAAGACTTCTTAAGATCAAAAGTCAAAGACTGTTTGACTCACCCCCAACTCATCCAGGAACATGATCATCCTATGTTTGTTGTTTTTAATGAAAGGGTTCACACCCTCCATATAGGGCTCCTGTTTGAGGACAGAAAAAAAAGTTGAATCAGTTCTGATCATAACTTACAGTGGATGAAACATATTTGTGATGTATGGCCTCTGTACATATACATCAGTACACTGCCCAGTCCAAATCCGTACCTTAGCACCAAATTCAACCAAGTTGGCCAAGTTCTGGACAGATTTTGCCACCAGTGTGAGAGTCCTGCCTGCTGCTGAAGATGGAGGATCTGTGAAGAGATGGTAGCATAAAAAAACATTTAATAACATGTTACCAAGCAAACTGTGATATTTATTTGTTTTTTTGTTTTCAACTGATGCTCACCAGCAATGATGTTGAACATTCTGGGGTTGAGGATGGCAGGACAGATCAGTCTTAGAAAGACAAAGCCACTGAAGGAAGAACAGATGCAGTTTGTTAGACTATGAACAAACACTGTATGTCATGCTAACATTTAATGTTTGAAACACTACTGGCCAGTAAACACAGACAAGGAAATGTTGACAGATTCTAAACGGTCAAACATTGACTAGTTGTGTTTGTTTACCTCACAACTCTTGTCCGCATGGTGGTGTTTGTTGGCCATTTCTGCTGCACAGACTTTTGCAGGCAGCCATAGATGAACCTCAATGTCCTGGATGGGTCATCAGAGAGAAAGAGACTGATTATGTGATTTGGCCTTGCACTTCTGACTAAACAGAGTTTAAATGATCTATCCACAAAACAGGACAACACTGTATGAGAGTTTATGCGTGTTTGCTCTTACGGTGGTAAGATCTCAGCAGCCATGAAGATTTTCTCCACCAGCTCAGACAGGATGTTGAGGAGATGAGCCAGGTTCAGGTTCACATCCTCATTCTTTTCCAGTTTTGAAGGATTCAACTAAAAAAAAAAGGGAAGACAGAGACATTGTCCGGGTGATCAGAATAAACAAATGATGATGAACTCCGATGAATGGAAGTGATGGGTAATTATGAGTTGGCCCCTGATAAATAAATGAGTGGTATTTCTTATCTTTAATTTAAAGCAGCACAAGAAAAGAAAAGAAAAACAAAATAGCATATAAACTTACTTAAATTGTCCCAATGGGTTTATGAACTCCATTAGATCTTTTGAAATATTGATCTATTCAAAGGCTCAAACAGCAGCCTTGAACCCGTGCCACTGTTTTATGTTTTACTTTGATGATAGAATATAAATAACATGGACTCGACCTTGTACCTCAGATAACTGGAGGAGAAAATAGCGTAAAGGCTTTTACTGCCGTGTTAGACGCAAAACCTCATGGTAGGTCTCTACCTCGCAGGACTGTTTGCTCTCCATGATCTTAAGGATGGTGTCTTTGAGAGCGTGGTGGACGAAGGGCGTGGCCGTGGCCTTCATGTACTGCTCCATCAGCGTGCTGGCCAGTGTGGTTGCTCTGAACAATGTCGTGGCCTCATCTGGTGACAGTGCACAAGCAGAGAGGAATGTGTAAGTGCATGAGTATATGATTTTGCATAATTTTAAATTGAAGCAACTCAAAAAACAGACATTAACAATAAGCTGAAATCTGTTCATCTGAAAAATAAGAGATTTTATTCAACACTAATATTTATTCAACAAAGCTTTATGTTTGTTTTTACACCACAAGGCTTTTGTTATTAGTGCTTGCTTTCTTACCCTCCATGCTAATCTCTCTATCATTGAGTGTCCTGAGTAGAGGGGCTTCTGCCTTCTCGTGTCTGAAGATCCGCAGAAGGAGGCTTGCCAATAAGGTGCGGTCCTGACCACACACACGGGCCAGAGCGTAGATGACGAGGAACTCTTTCTGCAGGATCATCTGCAGAGGATGCAAGAACGGTGACATCATTTTCATTTCTAATAAATGACAGAGCAGGAGTCAGTAAATGGCCACAGCAATCACAACCACTTTTTGGCAGAACAGACCTCTTTAAACTCGGCGTACTCCTCCTCGGGCATGATCTTCTCCATGGAGTACCGGGCCCGCACGCGTAAAGAGCCTGGCTCAATGCCCTTCAGAGGCACATGGGAGCTGAGAGGGAACCACTCATCAATCATCTGGCCCTTCTGCAGACGGTTCAACTGGCACCGCATGAACACTGAGAGGGAAAGATTGAGGAGAGAGAAAAGTTGTGAGAGAAATGACTTACGACTAAAAAACACTGAAGACATTTGAGGCTTATACAGACTTATGGGGATGACTTTTTTCTAAATCTACAGATGTACTTACAGATGTCACTTTCTTTGCTCTTTTTTGTTTTGTTGCTCAGGCTGATCTCAAATCTGTTAATTTCACTCGACAAGTCACTGAAAAAAACAGAAAAATACATTTTGTACTTCTGTAAACAAGTAGAGAATATGTGTGTGAGCAGGGCAACAAAGAAGGGAGAAACAACAGTGGAGGAATGAAAATATGCATCCAGATATGTGAGGACTCACTCAAAGATAAACTCCTCAGTGAAGACGGGGTTCTGCCCCTCCCTTGGGTGAGTCTTAGCCACCTGGACACTGTTCAAGTAGATGTTGCAGTAGGGATTGGTGAAATACTTCCCTGGCAGCTTGTGGGCCTCCTCCACATACAGCACCAGGCTGCTCACCTGAGAGACAAAAGAAATAACCAAGATTTAGCACAAAAAAAAAAAATGCAAGAATATGTTGTAGTAAGTGCTCATAATCATTAAAAAAATCAGCTTCTCTTCATCAATTAAGATATGTGAACATACAGTTACTCAGTCTATTCAGTAACATACTGAAAACAGTGAATTGACAGAACAGTTTTGAGAAAGACGGTAAGGGGTCGTTTATTTATTCCACACATGCTTTCTAACTATTACCACCACTCCTGATAATACGACATCCCATCTCCTGCACACAATCTGATCATTTCTGTTTACGACACTTAAAATTAAATAATGCCTGACTTGTTCCACAGAGTAACAACATGATTAAAAATGGTAAAAGTTACTTATTTGTTACGTAAGCTACCTAAAGATGACATTCTAAGCTTTATTAATTGCCTTTTGAATACAAAAATCAAGCATGAAGCCTTCACAACAAAATTATGACTCAAGCAAATAGTGAGAAGGGTGTAATTATGCAGTAACAAGACTGACTTATCTTCCAACAATGGTACAACAGACTTGCTAATGTGTGTCAAGTCAGCCAGGATGAAAGGTTGCTTAGTCTCTTTGTGTGTTTGCGTAAATTTAATGAACGGTCTTAGCTCTTTAAGTCTTTAATGACGGGGCTTTTGTAACAGTTGAAGTCTTTCTAATCATATGGTCACCCTCTTAGAGTTCTGCTCAATTAAGATGCATTCTGATCTTAAAATTGTGGCTTTTCATTCACTTGTTCTCTGGTGGTCTTAAACCTGAGAAGTAAATACTTTTTGATTGGTTTCTTGTAGGAATCACTCACAGCTTTATTTATGTCAACATGAACACACAGCTGCTGGTCTGCTCACCTGTCTGAGCCGCTTGTTGGAGGTTGGCTGAGTGGTTTTCCTTAAGTTACTGCAGAAAGTTTGAAGGCATTTCATCCAATCCTGCGGAAACAGAACATCGTAAGAACATTTGTAAAACACAGCTGACATGGCTTCTGCCTCTGTGAGAACTTAATTGTACACACTACAGTTCAGGCTAAAACAGTGACAGAAAGGAAGTGAGACGGCCATGTTGAGCCTTTTACCTGCGCCTGCTCTGGCGTCTCTCCTGCGAAGTAGAATATGTACTGTTCCTCACTAAAGTGCTGGACAACAATCTGGAAACAGTTTGGCCTGAAAATGCAAAAATAGAAGAAAAGATTTTAAATGAGTTTGCACTGTACAATAAATTAATTCAAATGAATCTCTCTAATATGGTTAAGACACAGAATATTACTTTCAAATCTCACCTGCCAAACAGACTGTCATGCACACCATACACGGAGCACACGCTCAAGTCGATCAGCCCTTTTGGTTTGGTGGCTCTCTTCTCGCTCTCAAAGTAGATGAGCTGGGCATCGTTACCCTCCAGGATGAAGTATAGGTTCTTCCACCGTTTGCCTTTGCCTGAAGGGGAGAGGAACCAAAGGAAAGTTTGTTTTAATTTTAGATCCCGACTTTTATGACCGCAAGACAAGGCTGGCATGATATTTTCCATATTACAAGCAGCCACTGAAAGTCTTTATTAAAAACACCTTGCAAGACACATGTTCAGTATACCTTTGTTGAACAGGAGGTAGCCTTTCTTGACAATGTTTTTGTAGAAAGCATCTTTTGTTTTCCGTCTGATAGTGTTATAGATTTCTCTCCCATCCACTGTGTCAGTAAGAACCTGTTCCTGCTGCTAAGGTAAATACAGAGACAAATCAATTTATCACATAACCACAAAGGTGAAATCAGTCTCAAATTGTCATAAATCATCCTTCTAGGTCAAAAGTGTCCTTTTGAACAGGTTATATAATGTGAGTATATATTTGCACCCACCTGCACCGAAACCGGCTCTTTCAGGTTGTAGCCCTCAACAATCTGCTCTTTCTTGTAATGGTCAATAATGTCATCAACGCTGCCAGTGAGAATGAGAGCAAACAAGATGCAGCACATCAGTAACTCAAGTCAAAATACACAAAACATAGTAACTATGACCTAAAATCAACAACAATGCAACTTTTCTATACACTTTTCTGATGTAACGACCACTGAAAGGAGTCACAGAGCAAGACTTACCTGTTGTAGTACCTCCCTCCCATCATGTACTGATTGTTGGGGGTGGGGGAGATCTTAAACCTTTGGATGTTTTCATTGGTGCGAAAAAAGAGGGAATAGTCCCCAGGTGTGTTGTCTGATGGTCGGACAAGAAAACTGCACACCTGGCCAACTAACAAATGAGAGGAGGCAAAAGAACAACAGTGAGGGAGAACGAGAGGTTTCAGTGCATGCTCAGCAGGATATTTTGATGAATGGACTTATTTCTGAATGCAGCTCATTTCTGACAAAAAGAATGTATAATGATGTCAAAAGTGATTAATAACTTTGGCCTAATGAAAGGCAAAGAGGAATGGTACCTGTCATGAGCAGGTTGTAGGCCTCTTGCTTAGTGATCTTTCCGTGATACCAGCTGCTCAGGAGATTGAACAAGAGCAACAGAGGAAAGCAGTGCACACAGTAAAATTAGCTTCATCAACAAAATGCAAACATTCAGTAAAACCTACTGCATCATCTCTCAACACAGAAACCTTAAATTACTGATATCAATGGCTGCAGGCATTATTAAGAATAAAATGACTCTCTGATGATGTTATCAGAATATAAATTACAGGGGCCTTAAACATATCAAGTGTGGCTTTTTATGTTTTATGGATTGTTCACAGAGTAATGAAACATAAGAAAATACCAAATGTGACCATAAGTTAATTTACAACTTCTATCATCAGCCCGCAGGCGTTGAGTATGCTTAGGTTTTCTTTCCATAGAGTCATTAATTCAGTCAGATTGACTGACTTGCCAAAGTTGATGGACATGGTAAGTAATGTGAGTAATGAGAAGCATATTGATGCAAACTTTACATACTGTTTTGAAATTTTCCCAATGATTTAGCTGACACTAAGAAAAGCCTGTTCTGTAGTATACAACTTACACTTTTCCCTCATGTGGATCCTCCTCCCTTCCCTACAAAAAACATCAGAGACAGAAATACGTCAAGACACCAACTCTGATGGACCAATGACTGTGTTTACTGTTCGGGTGCATCTATTAATTAGGCTTTTTTCCAGATAAATTTCTTTGATATTTTGATCAATGTGTTCTAAACGAGTACTTACCACCTCCTCCACTAGATCCTCCACAATGAGGCCCTGCTCCTCTGTGCGAACATTGGTCACCCACATCCAGCCATCATCCAGTTCATTGTGAACAATAAACATGTCCCCTTTCAGGAAGCTGAGGTGAGACAAAATCAAGTCAGAGTCAAAATGTGAACATTGAGAGAAAGGGCTAACAATAAGACGCTGTGTGAAATGTGTAAAATATCTGTATTGAATAGGTTGCTGTGATATCACATCATCTTTCCTTCATAGTGTTGTTTTGTCATCTTGATCATGTGAAGGAAATTTGGAGATAAGCAGATCTATAGCTTAAATTTTCCAGCTGCAGAAACCCACACTTTATTTTTTGTTGGTTGTAATACCAGAGCATTACCAGCAGGTGTCTCCTCTGACTCATAATATTCTCCTTCAACATTGCATCTCTGTCTGTGTAGTTAAGCCTTGGCTCGCTGGCGGAATCAGGGTTAAGGCTGACTTCAGACAGATGTTTTTCAGATTAAGGAAATCAGGGATAGCTGGGATCATCAGTAAGTGTGCCTACTGCAGCTTAAGGACAGGGACAAGACTGTTTTTCATTAACAAATCAGAGGATGTGCTTTCCAGGCTGCAGTGACGGGACGAGCATGTCTGAGACATGCCCAAAAATCAAGGAGAAACTGGCAGTGTTTTTCCTTTGTCATTTTTGGTTGTGCAGAGTCAAACATGCTGGGCTGATTTGCATTTCCATTAGCAGTTCAGAGATGGAGATGGACCATCTCTGGAGCAGGACCAAAGCACGCTGGACCTGCCTTCAAGCGACTGTGGTGACATCTCATCAACCGCAGCAACCCATGATGACCCCCCTTCTCCCCCCCAAACAAGCGTGTGTTACAGGACTCAGCTCATGTCTGTGCAGGAGACCGGAGAGACAGGCGTTTTTAAAGGTCTCTGCATGTTTAGCTCTGAGTACTGTTTCTCACTGATGGAAACTCTGTGGTTTCAAAGTTAAGTTTCTCTCCTGCGTCCCTTTTTTTAACTTTCATTTATTTCACTGCATCATCACATTTGTTTCCAGCTGTGTAGCAGTCATGTTGAGTTGCTGCTGCAGAAGACTAAAAATTTCCTGATTTTACTTCATCATTATAAGAGCTTTTAGACATCAAAATAAAGATACTTTTACACATCTAGGCACACCGGGTCAAGCCAAGTCAGCTCACGTCTATGGAAAGAACAAATAAGCTGCTTCTTGGGAGCAATACACTCAAATACTATACTTAAGTCAAAAAAATCATTAGTGACTGTCTGTCTTAAAGATTATGCTTTGCACTTAGGGGAGTACTTTTAAGAAAGCAATTGACAGGATCTTAAAAATGTGATACTATATATCTTAGACATTTTATACGATAGACATAGATACTTACCTGATCTCATCAGTATCTGGCACTTTGGTGTATGGAAGTATGGCCCTGACTCTCCTCCTGTCCTCTACAGGCTGTGAAGACATACACACAAAGAATAAAACTTTTATTCTTAGTCTTGACCTTCCACAACCACATCCATGATAAATCCCCCAATTATTCCAAATATCAAGTACTCCACTACAGCACCCGCAGGGAGATATCACACTCGGCTTAAAAAGGTAATTAGCATTATCTTGAGCTTTTGAGCTTTGCCTTAAACAGTTCTGAATACTGCCTAAAGGCAAAAGAAAACTAGGAAAATGAGATGTGAAAAAAAAAACTCTTGTGCACTGAGCATGTGGCTGAATAAAAGAATCAAGAGTGGCTTCAAGTCAACTCAAAAAGGTTTAATTTACCACTAATTTTTCAACCCTGAAACATTGCTCCAAGTGTTTTTACTCTAGACAGGAGTTTTGGTTTCATTTTAAATGCCTTCCTGTTGCAGTTTTTAATTTGGCATAAATAGAAAGATTGAGATTCAGTTTTGATGGATTTCTGCTGAAAGATATTTGCTTTCCTATTTCAAACAACATAACAGACTCCAAATTCTGCTCAGTCAAGGTGATCTTACACTCAAAACATGAAGCTGTCAATCACATTTTGATGTTACTGTCAAGCTGTAGAGATTTTCTGGTTTCAAAGATGCAAACCAAATTGATGGAATGCTATCATGTCAGTCACAACCCAGTCAAGCAATAAACAAAGAGCAAAAACAGTGTATAAAATGCAAAAGAAAGAATATATTCAAAAGTACACAGTTTCAGCTCAAGTTTTACATCATTAATCTGCTGGGAGTGCCTGATAATATTCAGACAAGGTGTATTTTACATTATGTATTTAAAAAAAGAGCAAATATAAACTAATGTTTTGCACACAAGCAACAGAACCAATTTAAAATAATTCAGAATTATGAGGGATTTAGGGAAAGATTTAACCATGCTGCAAATCTAAACATTTTTTTATAAACATACTGTTTTGGAATGTACTGTATACTGCCAACCATGGATTTCGTCTCACCTCTGGGGGCGCCACTGGTGATAAAAGTTTCTCTCCTTTTAGTAGGCAAGACACATAGCTGTAGTAACCAATCAGGTCTGATAGAGAAGAAAACCGCCGCCCACCAATGTAATAGTCCCCACACATGGCAATTATCCTGTTAGAAAGAGGACACAACAATGATAAAAAGAAGCACAGTTACTTTACATGCAACTGATGCACAGTAAAGTTGAGAGAAGATGTTCATCTTTTATTCTTCTGATAATAAAATTATCTATCTCTACTGGGTTAATATCTTTTTTCTATCCACGTTCCTACAATGCTGATGCAACATAGCTCATTTAAACTGACAAAATAAAACTCAACATCTGTATCAAATTATATTTTAGTCAAAAAATAGCAAATATCTACCTCAAGAGAATTTTAGATTAGAGGAATCAAACTGTAATGACCGTGGTATTTCGAATGACTCTAAAAGAAACCCGCCTAACATAAAAAACCCTGTATATCAGCACAGTGATTACAATGGTAAGATAAAAGTACTGCTCTGCATAAACCATATCCCGTTACAGAGCTACTAATCCTTATTCTCTGCTCATCAGTTGAGTCGATCTCTAACTGAGGGTTTATAATAAACCTATGCGTGCTATTATTCATTTGCTGCATGCAAAATCTAAGGACATCAGCCTTTTGAGGAGTGGATGTCACGCAATTAACCTTACGTTCATAATTCCCTTACAAAAGGGGCTCCTTCCCTCAAGTATCAATGACATCATGGGTCCACACTGGACAAATGTGAGTGAGGGAGATGATGTCATTGTTACTTTATTAGGAAAGTGCATTTCCTGGAGGAAAAGACTTCCAAGCGCACAAACATTTTGCTTTCTAAGGAGTGTAATTAAGACCAGCAGATCAAATAAGGGCAAGAGTGGAGTTGTAGGATTACCATAAAATGCAAATACCCTAGTTTGACTTTAGGTGCATGAAAGAAAAGAAGTAAAAGAAAGAAAAAGAAAATTGAATAAAAATCTGCATATTTCTCTTGTGTAATGCATAGTAGAGTGCTTGCAAAAAAGAGGCAGAAGAGTGCACCAAAATCAGCACAACAGCCTAGACAGATGCGCTGATGTACAGACTTTCATCACACGCCTACATCGTGCCTTAAAGCACTTACAACAAGTATTAAATACACACCAGGGAAATCTAAAACCGAGGTGCTACTTATACAATAAAATGGTATTCTCTGTAGCCTGCTTAAGCATCTAATGCACCCATCTTTATCACATCCCATCTTTAAGTAAGCCACTTAAAAAAATGAAACAATATATATGTTATTCTGAGGTAGAGCTCGCCATGCTGTTTGACCTTGATCTGAACGGCATACATCTATGCTTTATGTGCGAGGTGCACTGAGGAAGACGACAGATTGTGATGAATCTCTGTCTTGTTATATTGACTGTAATGTTGTAAAATACTCCAAAGAATTGCTGCTAGAAGAGTGTTTTGTCTTTCTCTTACTTCAGGTTCACTAACACACACTGCATGAAAAAAATGTCTTCTGCGTCACAAACACAAACAAATACACACACAGGTGTACACACACACAGAGTCATGGGTTTTAGCACACAAGTGTCCACGTGATATGAATTGTTGTTTCCATACTTTGAACCGCCTGTTTCAATGATAGTGACACCAATGGTCTAAAGTAGTCTACAATGGCATGACAGGCCACAGGAAACAATACCACAGACTTAAAAATTTCCATCTCAGCATCGGCTCATGTCTGAGGTTGATCTTTCAGCCCTTTTGATTAGCAGGTAATGAATAGCTTCTGTTCCTCTATCCTTATCTTTTACTCAAGGGTGGATTTTTGTGAGATGCCATACAATGTTCTATATTTTTTAAAAGAGAATAAATCTGCAACAATTCATGTGTCACCAATGTATTCTAACCCTCCCACTCACAGAGCTTTTTCAGCCCTGTGTTGTTTGCAATAACACCATTTACAGTCTACATATCATTAAACTTGCTATGATACAAAACTGAGGCCTCCAGGAGCCTTCTGTTTCATTAAAATCTTGTTTGGAACAGTTTTGTTCAAGTATAACAGTAATGGATAAAAAATAGTTTACTGGACAAAAACTTTGTCAGCACTGTCCAGGCCAAATAAGGTCAGGTTGAGTCTTTTTAGACAGCTTTTAAAAACACTTTGTGATTGGACCACCTGAATGTGTCTCTGCAAAGAATTATTTCTCTTTACAGCATTTAAAGAGCTTTTCACTGCAGAGCCTGGGTGGAACAATTACTGAGATTAAACTAATCAATCTTGCTTGTTGCATCTTCTCAGTCTTACCTGAAATGGTTGACAACGTTGGTCATACTGAGGAAAGACAGGACAAAGGAACCGGGCCGGCGGTCACTCTCCCTGATGAGGTAGCTGCCAGGGTTCCGGGCCTGGCGCAGCCGCTCCTCAGCAATGGTTCGGTCTAGCTTGCCATGGTACCACCTGAGAAAGACAGACAAGGACAAAATGATTTGGAGGCGGAGCCACAGGGATGGTGCATTAGGCCACTATACTTGTACACAAATGGCATCAGGGTTTATCTGAAAAGGCCTCTAACTCTGATCCAAACTACATTGAGATGTATCAAACTGAGATTTTTTCTACAGTTCCTTCTCTCTTGAGAGCATGATCCCTTTAATTAGTATCAGACAGCAGTTGAACTCTCAAGGGAAATAAGTAAACAAGTTATTATCAAAAAAAAAAGGAAATTAAAAGATAGACTCAATGGTAATGAAATTGAATTGATTTTACGATGTATTTTTTTCAGAGTACAACCCAGAAAGCTTAAGAAGGCCATGTATTCTAAAACAAATGGAAAAGGGAAGACACCTAAAAGCTTAAACTTTAAAGCTTTTTTTTGTTTCCAGCACTCCATTAAAGTCTTGCTTCTTTCTGAATTAAACAGAAGCCTTAGGAACAACACTGGTTAAAATTTTAGCAGGTGAGGCTGAACTTGACTGGGCCTTGCCAGCTAGGGTAAAAAATTAACACGCTTTCCAAATTTAGGCCACTGGTGCCTCTCAGAATAGAGGGCAGTGAGTGGAAAAAACACCTAGTGGTGAGAAGATGAATGAGGCGCTGCAGTAGCTCTTTTCACATGAGACCTAAGGGCCTCCTGTCTGGTTTGGGCGAATAGAGGTCTCTACTTGGAGAGAAAACATGATGAAGTTTGCTATCTTGGAGTAAGCTGGAAGAGGCTTGCCGAAGAGGAGAGAGAGAGTTAAGTGTCTGTGAGGGGGCTTTGGGTGGATTTGGGTGATAAGAAATCTGAAGAGGGCAATTGAGAGCAGTCGGAGAGTAGGGCCAAGCAGCCTTTAAGGGGCTGGGGAAGCTGGGGGAAATAACACTACAGGGGAACAGACTGAGTGTGGAGGGAAAGATTGATGTCTGCTAAAGAGGAATGGCAGAATGCAGAGTTGGCATACATGCCATACAAGCAATGTTCCAATTATTATGACATAATATAATTCAAGTTGTTTATGACCCCACAATCATATGCACATAACCCTCATTATACTTTGCATATAATGGCATTAAAAAACAAATAAAATACATTCACTGACTTTTCCTGAACCAAGGAAGACCCGAGACCAAGGAAACAACTACCCAGAAATAAGACATCAACAAAAACATTCTACAGTCAAAACTAGCCACAATACAACATGAACACAATATGAGGGCCAGTTACGGTTTTCATTCCTTTAAGCTATTCTAAAAAACTTAACAGAGGGAGCAGGCGCTGTCAGGCCTGCAACTGTGAGGCTGTCAAAGAATGAGATAGACAGACATGATAGACAGGAAGATGCTGGTTCCTAGCGAGGGCCTCTTCTTTCTGTTTTGGTTTTGTGTACACTGTTAACCAATCCCACAACCACGTCTGATGTACTAAAACCAATTTTAAGACATTTTTAGTTGTGTGTTGTGTGTTTGACAGGCACACCCAAGTCTTTCAATCACCATTAAATATTTAAAACAAAAAAATTCCTCATGAGAACAACTACCAACCCTGTGCGGGACATTAATATAAGTAGCATTCCATACACATCTGTACGCAAATTACCATATTTTCATTGCAGTGCAACCACCAGCTGTAGCAGTGCACAGAAAGGTTGGTATTCTCCTGACCTCAAAATCTGCACACAGTGTACAGAACACAGGTGAAAGGATCATTCAAAAGGAGGCAGCACAAAACAAGCAGTTTGCATTTGAGTGGAAAATATGCACAGAAAAGGCAAGCATGATTTAAATGTAATTTACTTTTTAAAATTAATACTCATCACTTAGTTGATGTGGCTTCAATCCAAAATTTCGATGTAATTAAACAACGCACCAGTAAAGCAGTCTGCCAGATTTAAAAGTAAAAAAATCAAACGTGTTAAACTGCTGTTTCAGAGTGATGACAAGTTGTGACTGTGCAGCATCACACTCTCATCTGTATTTATCTTCATTCTTTTGCACTTGTGTTTCTGTACATTGATGAACCTAAAAGTAAGCAAGAGCACTTGGAGGTGCCCACGCAGTCCTTGCTCAACAAACTGACACTCTTGAATGCAATATGGCATGAGATTCTGGGATAACATGCTCCAAACTAACAAAGCTTACAAAGTTCCAGAGCTTTCTGTATAAAAACAGGCATGCTACCCATCAACGACCAACACTTTCCACTAATGCTAAAAAATTACATCACTGCAGTTAATGAACATAAGCAACTGTACAAACTGAAAATGTGTTTTTGATTATATTATTCATGTGACACCTATGGTGGGCCTTTGCTATTGCCCAAAAGTTACATTAGACATGCTGCCTTGACTTTTTTTAAACAAATGTATATATTGTAGAGATCTTTCGGTTTATAGTTTAAAAACTGAGATATTTATTCAGGTATGCTTGTCTGTATTATGCAACCAAATAAAACTGTCAACAATCGTTGGTCCTGGCCTCAATCCAGTAAGTTTGTGGCTCAGTCTGCTGTTTTGACAGAAATATAAATGAAACCTCATTGGCTAAAGTCTGGTTTTCTAGGTTGTACATCATACTGCCAGACAGTATGCTGCTGAAAGTTTGGCGGTGGTACAAAAGTCCAAAAAAACTGCATCAGCTGGCCTTTTCGGTTTAGAGATGCAGGTGGGGGTATAAAAATAGTAACACATGCCTTTTCTTGGACAAAGCTATGTACCACACAGTCTAACATAGGCCCATCTAGTGTAAATAAAACAGCAGTTTGTGTCCACTACCGGGATCATTAAAAAAACTTTATTATAGCTAACCTAACTGGAATAGCATGAGGCATTGCAAGACTGGGGAGAAATTAACAGAGAACTTAACAGAACTTACCATCAGCTCTTAAAAATTTCATCTGAATGCTCACCTGCTGCTTCATTAGTTCAAATTAGTTCTCATAATCTGGGTGCAAAAAGGTTTCAACACAGACCTAAGGTTTTCAAATATGGTATACTCTTCCTTCCAGAATATTGCCTTTCATGACTAACATAATAAACTAGGTACATTTGATAGAGTGGTTATAATCTTAATTCTTGGTAGTTAATATGATAGTCCTTTAATTCCAATAGTGCTTAATCACTATCCTGTGGGTTGTACCAAACATCACACCTACCTATAAACTTAGAAAAAAACTGTCACAACCAAATTTCCTATAGCTTTTTATATAAGCTATAAAACTTAATTCTTAAAATACAAAGTCCACAATGACATGGGATGTGAGTGAGTGCACCGGGCAGGAAGGGTGTTATGATAAACAGACTATGAGCATAAACCATGACAGCTGTGATAGGATACAGTGTTACTATCGGCTTGAGGAATGCCCCGTCATGTTGGTACATGAAGAGCAAGCTCACAGTGACGTCCGGGTTCTCTCCTCTTCTGACTCTCTGCTCAACTGAATAACTAATGCAAATTAATAGATATTAAGTGTGCAGAGATCATGCTGAATGCTATTGTGGAAACTCACATCCATAACTAATGACAGTGTTTTCTACACTAACCAAGTAACAACCGTCTGTGAATGAAACCACACTAAAACATGTCTCAAACTGATGAGATCTGTGAGCAGGAGTCAGCCACAATGGCATCCTTCGCAACCCTCAATGTCCACATCCTGAACCTCATTTTCACACAGGACACTGATATAGTCAGTTCGATTTGAGACAAGACGTGAGGTTAAACCCTTCAGCTGTTCCTGTGAGCAAACCAGTTAGTAGGTTAAGTTACATGAATAGTTCAGCTAATTGTGTCATGCTGTCAAGAACAATATTACTGCACACTGCTGAAATCAGACATGCCCAAGCCTAGAGAGCTTGGGCAAAAAGCCAAAACATAGGGCTTAGGCCCCAGCAAGCACGGCAGCATGATTTAATGTGTATACAATCCTTCTGGCTATATTTTTTCGGGCTGAATATCCCAAAAATATTGCATCACAAAGGCTCTGACAGGACAGGAGTGACATATCATTTGTAGATTGCGCCTTTGGATTTGTAGATCATGCCTCACATGAACCCTTACTGTGGTTTTCCTGCATTTCTTTTGCACCATGAAGCAAAAGGAAGTGATTTTTGTTTTCTTACGAATAAAATGAATAATATGTAAGTAACAAAATCAATGTGTTCAAAAAAGAAAAACCTGCACCAAACTGACCAAATATGTCAAATATTTTGCAGAATATAATAAGACATTTTCCCAAAGAAAGTTCTCAACAAAATAATTAATAAAACTATTTTAGTTTTATATATTTTTTTGATTCTACAATTCTTGGATGACATTGTTTATTTGTAAAACTAAATGGAAAATAAGTAACTAGCCTAATTGGCACTGTATTTGCAGTGACTGTAGAGAAGTAAATATGAGTTAATGCATATCATTCACACATTTAATTTATCATTGTTCATACTGGCAAAGAATACAGACACATGTCTACACAGCAATAACAAATGTGGCAATGCAAATAAAGTTTAGCCTAAACAGCATATGCTACTTGCATTGTTTGGGTCATTAGAGTAGAATTATTGCTTAAGTAGTACAGAGGTCGAAAGTAGTGACAATGTTTGGTATGAAAGGGACACCAAGTCTCAAGTCTTTAGAAAAAAATTTGTGCTAAAAATGAGGACATCGCATACTCTAACCAAATGGATTGCCAAAGTAGTTCTACATTATACATTTTCTGAGATAATGTAATATACCGATCAAACTGTTTTCTTTTCTCAGTTTGTGTAAGTCAAGTCTCTAAGCCAATAAGATTAATGGGGAAAACACAGACAGCTTGACTTGAGTGAACTGAATCTTGTCTTTTTTTTGCCTGTCTCTCATTATGCTCTTTTGTGAGCTCTTTCTCTCTAGCTTCTGTCTCTCTTCTTCATCTTCTTGTGTCTTGATGGATACGGCTGTACTCAAACATCTCCACAGACCTACTGTCATTCCTCATCAGTATCTACAGTCATGAAACATTGCATTACTATACATAAGCAATGCACCTCAGGGGAGTTGCTGACTTTCTACAGGAATTACTAAGCACAACATTATTTCTACATACAAATTTAACACCCACTGCACACCACACTAAGAGTCCTAAATAGAGCCAATACACTCAATAGGGTTGTCTGAAAATAAAATTTTATGATGTAATTACACATTTTATAACCTTTCCTGACCTCCATGTGTCAGGTCTGTGACTTGTGTAATTAGACCAAAGTGTAGCACTTTACAATCTATTAAACACTGTTCCCAATAAAACATTATCAGGAGACCAAAAGATTTAAAGCAGATTTCCGGCAAATATCTCACTGAAAAGTCAGACAAGCACAGTCTGCTGAAAAATCGCACATAGAAGAAAGTCACCTGCATAATATTAAGTGAATACATTTTAAATGTACAATAATTTCCTTCATAAAAACTACAATTAAACTCAAATCCTGCACAGAAAATAGTATAAAAGCAGGAGTTGTTAGCTGTTTCAACCAATACATTGTTAGGGAGGTGAGGTTAGAGTTGCAGGACAATTTGATGCCCCACTTACGCCGAGTTCGCCCTCTGCTGCATCTCCCCTCTGTGTCCCGTGGTCTCACAAGGTGCACAGACTCCACTGATACTGCTTCTGCAAAAACTGTGAGCACCGATGTGGAAAGCAGAGCAAAGGCAGCTCTAAATCCTTACAAGGCATGATGATGTGACCCCGCAGCCGCCCTGATACAGTCATCTCCCGTCACAAGGGTCAATAAGCAACATCCATGGAAATAATATGAACAGGACAAAGAGATGCAGACTGACACCCCACATGTATTTTTAGTTGTGCTAACTAATTTGAGGAAAATAGGAGGATCATGTCTGGTCCCATTATCCTTTAAATGCTGATCTGAAGAAGCTGATCTTCTGCAAACTGTAACCCCTGTAGTCTTTGCTCCAATTTCATCCTGCTATGACTTTCTCTTTCTCTTACCCTTCCCTCTTTCTCTCTCATAAAGCCACGCATCATGAGCATGCTGCCTATTGGTTTTTGAAGCAGTGGGACAGCAAGGGTAGGGAGTGGCATCTCTACGCACACAGACGACTGTGAAAACACATATTTATATGCCGCTCATAAACACAGAGAATACCGGACGTGCATTAGTGGAAAAAAAACACAACCCTATGACGTGCAGTGGGCTCAGAGGGTACTTTATATACACCTGGCTTCAACCATGCTTAAAATTAAAAACTTACAATGACATGAACCTCTCACTCTCAGAATATGAGAATGGTTTCAACCTACACCAAGCATACCTTTAGTAAATAAACAGACATTGGAGATTTTAATGTGAAACTGCATGGGATTATGCACTAAACAAGCAGCAAAACAACTACTCTGTAAATTGTTATCCCTTATCCATTTACTGTTATATTTATTTTCATATTGCAGAGATAAAAATAGGAAGAGATTTGGAGTCCCGACAGCAGCTGTGAATTGATTTTGTTTTGCTTTTCACATGACAGACTGCCACAGCTTGTTACCTAAGTCTGGGCAGGAGAGTGACAGCACAGAGGGGCAGACTTAAACGGTGCAGATGGAGAGATGGGAAAGGGCCATCCAGGCATCTTCAGCCTTGCTCAGCCGGAATGCTAACCAACCATCATCATTTTAATGCCCTGCCAGACACACAGGGACCGAGGCCGACATCTCGGCTTTCCTGCTGTGAATCAGCCTCCCTGAAATAACATCATTACATCAGTGATAATAGGCTTCACTGTCATCTACCCATACAATATTCAATGTGTGCTTCTAATTTCTGTAAGCAGGGGTGTCCAGTTAAGAACATTCTCTTCCTGCAAAATTTAAAATCAAGTTACTGTCAAACTTAAATTCTACTACCTTATACAAATATCCAACAGACAAAAAGAACATCTTAGTTAAATGGAAATATACCACACAAGCTTTTTGTTGTGTGACTGGTCTTTTGCACAATAACAATGTAATACTGACAACACTGTTTAAAGAAACACCTTCATCATATTTTTTGTGCATGAAGTCATGACTGTATAATTGTAGTACTGCGTCCTATCCAGCTAATCCAATTACTGTGAAAAGTCATTCAAATCAAAAGTCCTGGGTATTGTCAAACACAACTAAAATGCTTCTGAGGATCCTGTTAAGGCTACAATGAATGGCTCAGAAGTATTGAAAACAGGATGCAGGAGAGAAAAGGCAGGGCAGTGCGGGTATTGGAAGGGCATGACAGGACATTGCGTAACACACAGAAAATGCATGGAAACCATAGGCTTTGCCTTATCAATGCACAGCACAGAGTTTACACTAATATAAGTGGCACTTGCATTCCAATCAATGGTTCTGGTGAACAGGCCTTAGGCATGTGCATCCTACGTTGTCATAGTTGGGAGACTGAAGGGGCAGTTGTGCAACAAGGTGCAATCACAGTTTCGTATAAGCTGCAATAGTCTATGTATCATAGCAGTGGAGTAATTTCAAACACATAAAACAGGAAATTACAGGCTAAATACTAATTGCTTGTCTCCTCAGTATTCAAAAGTGTAAAAGGCCAGATGACTGATCAAAGACCATTAATAACACCCTAAAGTTAATAAAATTGGTTTAAGATTTTGGCTAGTGGGAAAAATCTCCACAATTGAAAAACTTAGTAAAGCTATAAAACATGATCCTTGTGCCATTTCAGAATTTCATTGTCTCTCACACTAAGGGCAATTTGGTAGTGCAGGTACTTATTTCACATTGCAGTTACAAAGATGTTTCCACAGACAACTGCTGTGTCTGGTAAATTCATTCACATGGCCACTGATCTTCAAACTCAACTTTTATTCCCCCCTTTTCTCCTTCCTCCTACCACCACCACCTCCTCAGGGAAACCCTTTATGACTTAAAATCCTTGCTAATCTTCGTGGAAAAACTCGAAATCAACAACTGGTTTCCCAACATGCTGTTTGTTTAAGCTCAGGCAATGGGCTTGAAGTTTCTAACGCCTGCAGGAACGTGCATTGTTAGGGTGACCTCGCATTATCACTTTTGCCTCTTCGTTGAGCTATCATCAGTGTCAGTCTTATTGCAGTGCTTCATCCATTGTTTATGAATGACACAATGCAGTACAGAGGTGTGAATAAATGTGACTGCTGTTTGTCTCTCTCTCTTTTCTCTCACAAACATTTTCACTCTGTGCAATGCAAATGTGCCAAGTTTAGCTTTCACAGTCACTCCGCAACACAGTGGGACCACTTCCAACAGTGTGGAAGTTTTCCACCATCACTCTTCCAACATGCACTTTGCAGACTGCTAACATAACTCAAAGGAATACAAGATCAGCCTTGGAGCCCGATTACAGAAGGCATACACAGCTGAAGGGGCAGGGTGAGATTCAAAATCATTCAGGGTAGTCAGCTATGAATAAAACACTCATAGCTGCCAGTGGTAGATGTGCCACTTGCATATGCTATTATGAGCAGAGTGAAAGAAAGTCCATCTTGAAAAGACAAATGGGAATTTTATATATCGCACATTAATTGAATGTTCACATTTATAACACCATTCATGATAAGTAAGTTAATATTATGCCATGAAATGTGGCCATGAGTTTTAGCTTATTGCCTCCAGGCCAGAACTTGAGCTATATCCATGACCCTGATGCATTTTGCCCGAATCACTGTATATTAGATCAGGCATCATCTATAGGACAGCATCACTTAAGGAGACAGTAACCTCGTAGATGGTCGACATATCAGCCCTGACTACTACAGTGGATCACTGGCACATCATAAAGGAGGGACACACCCTCGCCAGAACTGGGTCATTATTACAAGGCCAGGGCAGTACCTTCTAACTTGTCTGTTCTCAAGAAGCATCGACTGTCAGAAAAGAGGATGAATGAAGGCTGTATGCCCAGCTCTGGCTAGGCATACAACAATTTTATTGAAAAATTGTAAGCCTTCAAAGAAGATAGAATACAGTGCATCATAAGAGCAGACTTTTTGTTACTGCAATTCCAACACCTTTACATCCTGAAGTTTGAAAGTTCAAAGTCCAACATTCATTAAGACTGAAAGGCTATAACTGTAGGCTTCATTTTGATAAACACCGTCACACACTTCACAACACCGATTGAGAAACCGGGCTAATAATAACCAAGGACAGATATGCGGTTCAGCTCTCTGTTGCATTCATCACTACTGAAGGCAATTCACCGAAACCACAAACCAAGAAAAGAGGAAAAGGTTGAGTTGTGTATGTGCCTTGCACAACTTTCTCGAACCAAAAATTTGCAGGCAGACCAGAGTAACAGATCAGGCAGATTCATTTATACTCTCACCAGTGCCTGTAGTTGTGTGTTAGTGAATTTGGAAGAGAAACATTTAACTACAAGTCTCTCATTGTTAAAGAAGCGAGACCAAAGAAAATCAATGCCATTCATGCACAAGTGACAACTGTTCCACTGCCTCACTGGCATCCATACAAGTTGATAAACCGGAATCCAATGACGTCTGTATCTCCTTGGCAAAACTACTATTTTCACAGAACTACTATGCAAAAACTTTGATTCAAGTGCAGTGAATTCCTTTTTGGTTTGTTCATTACAGCACAGGCAAGACTGGTGAAATACTGGCCTTCCCTTTCCTCTGTGATCTGGGGACATATAGGGTGGCTCCTAAAATAAGAGCTGAATCCACACTCCAAGCCCAGTCACTTCCATATCTTACAGTATCAGGGGCAGAAATGACAAAGCTCAGCAGTTCTCTAATGAGACTGTAAAAAATGGGAGGGCCGTATTTAGGTTATTACAACACCAGTATTCACGGGTTTGGACATGTGCTTGTGTGCATGCCTGATAAATTCATAGAAATGTCTATAATTAGAGATAACATTCTAAAATGCAATACTAAGGATGCGTTTTTTACACTGTAATAAAAATGGCTTACAAATGCCCTAGTTTGAGCTTGTTTTACTGAACATATTATTATTTAGAAACATTATGTACAGTGAGTCAGACCACTGTGTTTGGCTATTAATAGAGAATTATGCATCAGTGAAAAAACACCAAGCTTTTCTTGTTTCTCAGTGACACATTAAGAGGTGATTTATATGGCATCAGTGTGATATTTTACCAGTCAAAAGTCATAGAGCTTCATTAACACTGGGCATTTTTTAAATTAACAATATACAGTAGAAACAAGGTGGCAGGGCAGTGTTTTATTTTTTTGCATCCTCTGAATACTGGGTCTATCCTCATAGGTGTTCCTTGCATCTTGACTGAAGCTGTACACAAATAATTTAGTGCAATTGTTATCAGAGCCTGTGAAACAGCCATGACAACATTTTTATAAGCACTGATAAAGATGTTGTTTAGCTAATATCCACTGACCTCAAACAGATAAGTAAGTCCCAATTACCTGTAACTCTTCCAACTAGTTCATGTGAGTTACTTCCTCTTACTGTTTCTTCAAAGCAAAACTGGCCCGTCTTTTTTTATATATTTACTTTTTTGTTTGTTTGTTTATAAAACTGATCAGCTGTTTTCTTTATAGTGAAAAAAAATGCAAATTAACCACTTACTAAGTGGATGTAAATTTGTGAACATAAACCAGGTAAGACATATTAAGTTTTCACCCTGGACAAAAACTCCCACTGACATCTGCCTTTTTTCTGCAATGGCAATGGTTAAAATTGGCATTCATTCTCAGGTCAAACAACTCTCTAGTAGTGCAGTTTTTTTGGGCATAATTTATCAGCTCCTGCTCCGATGGGCAGTGATATAAAGGCCCATGTGAGCATGCAAATTTTCACTCCTTCTCCTATACAATGCTATGACATAAATTTAAACATATATTTTTGCTTTTTACAGTCTGGGAACAACATGCAAGGTGTTGTGCAAAGTGCAACAAAAGCAATACAGAAATGTGAGATGGATTCTCCGAATTCTAGAGAAAAGGAAATAAGAAGACAGGTTGCTGGCAGAGGAGAATGCAATGGAGATTGTTATTTTAATGAATCTGGTTATTAGTGAAAGTCCTTGGGTTTTATACAGTCAGTTGGATAAAAGACACAATTTTAAGACATCATTTTGGGCTCTGACAAATTGCACTGTACAAAAATTGCAATTTTCTTTCTCTCTTTCTTTTTTCATTTTTGTTTTGTTTTGTAGACAAAACAAATAATGCATTCACAGTGAGGGTAATCAAAAATAACAAAAAAATCACAACAATCATCAGTTGCAGCCGTATTTGCAAATGTAAAAATCTGCAGTTAGCAAAAGCTAAGCGGTAAAGTACAGCAGTGTGTTTGGGTAACAAGGACAGACAAAAGCAGGACTGAGCCATTTTGTTCAGAGGAACCAAAAGCACTAAACAGTTGGAGCTTCATTTAACACTACTACTTAAGTACTTCATCTTGCAAGTACTTGCAGTTTAGGAGTGAAACTAATATGAGTTTAAGACATTTTGTCTCTGTGTACATTTTGCCAGAATCCTGACAGAGATGAAAAATAAAAACAGATACAAGCAATGACCAAGTGTTGGAGCAATGGCTTCAGGGCTTAAAGACCTCAATACAAAGACTGAAACAAAAGAGAATTAGACACGGAAATTTCAAAATTCTTATGTTATAAACCTATTTCTTTGAACAAGTTAAAATAACTATTTCCTTAACATTTCAAAAGGGGATTTCTTTTCTGTGTTACTACTAGCTAACAATTACAGATGAAAAAAATAGTAAAAACAACTACACTGTGATCTGTATGGGCCAATGGTGTTTCCAGTGATCAATAATAGATCCTAAAAATCTTGAGTGGAGCACCTTTAATATTCACAGTAGGTTACCAGAGCTTACGATAATGTATTAGGGTTAATTATACATTTATTAGGATTATTTCATGGGCACAACCGGTTGGTTATTAGTTATAAGAAGTCTGCTGTAATAGTGATTGTGGCTGTAAATGTTGCTCCTACATGATGATACCTGTGAGTACAAGTCACTGTTAAACCTGCAGCAGTCAACACTGTCTAATTCAGATCTGCTTACAGGAAGGAAGTGAACCCACAAAAAATACAGGATGCTTGAAAATGTTAATTTCTGGTCGTCACTGCACAAAACGTCATTATTGCTAGTTACTTACTGGTTGGTGGGAGGTGCAGAGAGGGGGAACACCACCTCTTCTTCTTCGTATTCCGGTCCATCCTGCATGTCGCTTTCATCCATATTGCCGCCGAGCCCCCCACAGCCTGGAGGGGGAGGAGGTGGTGGTGGCAGTGGGGGGAAGACAGTGGGCCCATCAGGGCCTGTTGATGTGGGTGAAATCCGACTAGCTGGACCCTCCGAGGTGGGAGAGTAGCAAATGCCGCCCACGGTTCCTGAGCTTGTTCCTTGGAAAACTAATTGTCCACCTCCTGCTCCGCCACTCCCTGTCGCGGACAGCACTGGTCCTGTCATATCCCCACTAGACATGGGGTAAATTATACTCATGTCGGAAAGTGAGTCCGGAGATTGGTTTGAATGTTGGCGGAGGGTTGGTGCTGGTCCTTGTCCCAAATCAGTCACTCGCACCCTGCTCGACTTGGGATAGTAGGGGAAAGGGGCCGTCTCTGGGCCTCCTCCGCCTGCCACCCCTGTCCCTGTTGTGACCGAGCCCGTATCCTCACTGCTGACCTCCGCAGCCATCATATTAGGAAAATGTGTAGAGGGGAAAAAGTCCAGAAGGGAACCTGCCCTTCCCCTCTGTTTTTACAATACTCCCTCAGTGTTTGGGCTCCGGGGAAACAACACCAAAAGTTTCTCTAAAACGCGTTTAGCTAGCCAGCTAACATTAGCCGGTAAGCTATCTTAGCTTACTTGGCTGCACTAGCAGGCGTTAGCTTTACGGCGCATTCGCTGGCTGCAAGACAGACAAGCTAACGCTAGCAGGATAGCTAGCAGCTTCGAGACACTTGATGAGTTCTTGCTCGCTATGTCTTCATTGTTTCCTGAGTTTAAAGTTCACACAGAAACACTGTCTAGAAACGAACATTTAAAATGTTTCAAAAAGAATATCAATTCACCAATATCTCCTCTCCTTTTTTTGCTCGGACTTCACCCTCGGCACCAGGCAGACCACTTGTCGGGGAGTGTTGTTTTATTGTCACTGTTGTGTGTAACCCCCGTCTTTTTTTCCAGTGTTGTTGTTTTCTTTCCTTCTGAGTTTCCAGCCGTCTCGCGTAGAGTCCACAAACGACCCAGCCCCTCCGCCTAAATCCCCCGACCACTATGTTGTTTTATGCGAATTACCATATCATAAACCTCAGTAAATTATTCTTGCGCATACAAGCTAAGTTCGGCTTTATTTCTGGGTTTCAGGGCTGGTGGCTTGCCCGCTGCTGCGCTGTTCTTTCTCCCCTCCCTCTCCCTCTCCTCTCCACTCACCGAGCAGACACAGCCAAGTGAACACAGAGCGGCACCAGTTCAATCCATGACATCTTTGATCAGGACTCCAGGAAATTAGGGTTGGATCCTTATTGTTCCAACATGAATCAACAACAAATTAAATATGGTTACACTGCTATTACTTAAAACACATTTGTAGGTTTTTTTTTCTTATAGGGTCATAAGTAAACCTGGATCTGACAGGCTTTTGGACAAGCAGGTTACTTAAAATTTGAGTTATTCTTTTAAATTGTATTTATATATGTTTGGTTAGGCCACCTTACACTTACATCACACCTTTATTGCAATGCTTTGAAGCTATCAAACAAACTAAACAAGTCAGTATACCATAAACACAAAGTAGGAACTATATACATACATACATACATATATATATATACCTTCTCAACTTGGGATAGTCGAGCAGGTATACCACACACACACATACATACTTAGTCATCCATTTTAATTTTACTCATTTTTCTACTAAACAATGCAATCAGACAGTAGTTTGACAGTAGTGATAGGTTTTATTGGGCTTTTTGTCTAATTACTGTATTGATGGTTGTCCAGTTTAAGAACAGTGCACCAAGACAATGATGCTAAACACACAGGTAAGAGAACATTATTATTATTATTATTATTATTATTATTTTAGCCAAATGATCAACTTCCTGGAATAAAAAAGACTAGACTGATGACAAAATGCCCCCTGAAGTGAGCAAAAGTGAAAACAGCCACAGTTCAGACCCTGCAGAGCGTTGCCATGAAATATAGTAAGTGACTGCTCATGTCTGTATTTAGACTTGGTTTGAGCAACCTCGAAAAAATATACATCCCTTTTACTCTAACATCTCAATGAAATTAGAGAAAACATGGACACGTGATAATGTGTGATATTTATTTTTGCTAGACCTGCATATGAGCTGGTTAGCACAGAGGTTTTCACACATTATATTAAGGACTTAATCTTTTCTATATTGTCACACTTAGCTGACTTTTTTAGAACAAAGTTTCCAATCAGCATTTAACAAGAGTTTAAGAATTGCACATCGTCCCTTATTATAAATGAGAGGAAATGTTCAACTAAAGACATCATAAAACTGAGTGGACATGTACTGTTGCAAAGGCATCCAGATAGAACACAGTGAAGTTGACTTCATGTACATTCTGATCTGCTAAGCTTTAAATACCCCTTTAAATGTCGTTTACAGGCTGGTAAGTTAATTTTTAAGCTCCAGTAAGTCAGCCATGGGCTAACCTTGACCTGACAGAGCACAATGTTGAGCAGCTACAGCAGTGGGCCACTGTTTCTCTCCACCCACCACTTCCACTTATGCCCTCGGTGCAGCAGCTGCCATCACCATTCTACCTCCACACTAATCTTAGAGCAACTGGCACTGTAAAAAAAAAAGGGTGCCTGAACCACTTTCTTATTGCTCGCTTAAGTTTCACTGTCTGTCTAAGTCATTTTACTCAGTTAATGAAATCTCATTTATCTTTTCTCTCTCTTTTTATACTATTTTGACAGTCATAAATAGATAGATAGATGACATCTGCTGTCACTCCCAATCTGTACACCCAATTCTTTGCTGATTCACAGTGTTTTCTGATTTAATGTGAGTGACAGCAGATCAGACCCCCTCCCCACATCCCTCTCCTTTACTCTCCCTGTTTTTTGAGTGGTCCTTTCATGACAAATGGCTCTTGACATGTGCCAGGACAAAAGTGGACAGGCCTGGGTGTGAAAAACTATGCTCCACTCAGATGGAAGCACACCTTGCATCCCCATGAGTAAATCAGGAAGCCGATGCCTGTGTTTTCCACTAATGTACAGGCCTCCCTTAAGTCCTGTGACACAGAAGGTCAGTGAACTGTGCAATCTAAAGGCTGACATTGACTTGACACATAACCATAAAACCCACTCCACTTGAAACATACAAATACTATGTTGTAAACACGCAGACAAGCATGCACCACTAGCCATTTACACACAGGCATGCTCATTAAGCACATAGGGCACTCCAGTGTAAGTGGCCTCCTGCATTGGCACAACAGCCTGGTCTTTTTTCATCAAGGCATCATTGCTTTTGCATTTACTCTATGGCCTTGCTTGAGGCTTCATTCCTGATAGGTCCAGTAGTCCTTACTCCTCGTTTGGCCTTATAAGGTGGTGTAATATAGACGATTGGGTCATACTCTGTCTATGTGTGGTAGTGGGACTGTGTCATGGGGATCCTCCCAGACTGAGCATAATGAGATCGCAGACAGGATGTGGTTAATCGCCTCTCAGTGGCGGACAGACATTAGACTGCCATCTTCATATCTGATAAAAAAGGAGAGTAACTATTTCCAACCATGACTTACATACCTTTAGAGGTTAAACAACCAAATTCAAAAATCGATTGTTCCACAAGTTTCTGCAAGTTTGTCTGAGTCTTGAACACCTTCATGTCTTTGTCTTGATCTCTGTATCCCTGCATGTGCGTCACGAGACCGGGGCTGACGCTGACAATCTGCTAAGGGGAGAAGGAGTGTGTGAAGGAGAACGACAGGGTAGTCTAGCTGTTCTGCTCTGTTTCACCATTACTGCACTGTCAGAGTTGAGGATGGGCACTGTTTGAGTAACACAGGAGCAAGACTGGGTGTTGACTGAGAGCTCTGATTCATATTACTTGTTATATTGTCATGACACCTAACTACCCTCAAAGACAGCTCAAGGATCGATCCTCACTCACCTACACGGTTAAAGACAACTATTTCCTGTTGGATTTTGTTTTTACTGAGATGTTGTTTGTAATGATACCCATTAAGTCCTTTAATGTAATTTCTTAATACAACAATCTCTGCTGTTTTGTCTTTGTCACCAGAGGTATGATAGACGGTAGCTATAGGTTGAGCAAATCAATTGTCTTTCTTCCTGTGTGGTAACATTAACATAAGGTGAAAGTCATACATTAGACATAAAGTGTAGCACAGCTGTGAGTGTGACAGGCCAAGTGTGCACAGACTTCCTTTCTCAGCCTACACAGACCACACACACACGCACACACACGAAAGCATACATACATTGTCTTTAGCAAAATCTTCACAATGCAAATCACCTGACTAACTCCTTGGTCACGTACTTTAAGTCAGGTGTCTCATTTTAGTGGGTGAAGTGTCTGATGTTAAGCACGCACATTAGCGCATATGCTCTGGGTTCCTAGATCAGTGTGCACGTCCTCTTAGCTTCTCTTCCTTTATTCAATCAGCGGATCCTTGTAGGCACATCACGATTTAAATAAGTAACCAGAGTAACGTAAAACTTTAAAAAGGGGAGTGAGTGACACACGGATGGATAGCGTGAGCAAAGGTCCTCGGGAGCAGTGAGCTCCATTTTTTTCAACATTCATGGGATTTATGAAACCTACTCATGCCATGTCCAATGCCAGATGCTTAAAGTTTAATTACATATGTGAATAACCAATGTGAATCCTAAGATGTGACTTAATACACTAAGTTGACATTTGGAAAAGTAGCTCATTCTGTGAATATGTCTCAGATCATCACCAGGATGTACTGGATGGAGTGTTTTCTGTTTATTTACATGCATTTTGTGAATTAAAACTGCATGGAATTATCCATAAAAAGTCACACAAGACCATAGAATCATAAAATTTATGTTTTAAGAGAGTGGTTTGTATTATTTATCTATAGATTTTGAGTTTCATGTTATCAGTGCCATATAATATTCTTGGCTCTGACTTCATGCTGTTAGGCCCAGTTGTTTCAGCTGTCACAATACTTTTCTCAGTTACATTTCATGTGTTCTGCTCAGCGCACTAACAATCCATATGATTTCAATTTCAAACGCGATCAGTATTATGCTGCAGGAGACAGCAGGTCCTTCTATCGCTGAACAGATCTAGTGTGTGTGTGTGTGTATGTACGAGGTGACATTTCACAGAGGGCTGTGGTATATGTTAAGTAGAAAGTGTGAGAGAGACAGAAGTTTGACGCCTGCTTCATATTTGTGCTTGAATGCGCTGCACTCCTGCTTTATTTTCACCGTCTGCATACTTGTCTTGTAACATTCTAATTTGTGGATGAGATTTCCGCTGTTGTTGCCTCAAAATGTGTCGCCCAGCCTCCACGTGCCACTGAGTTATTAATGCACTGAGCAGGCTAAGGCACAGTCTGCTGCTCTGCACCTCCTCCAGTCCCCAAAAGAGTTTAGAGGACACAGATGGGGAGGCCACTTCAGTGCTTTATTAGTGTATAACTGCAGGTTTATGTGTGGCACCGGGTGCACACGTGCATGCAATTAATGCATCAACTTGATTAAAAAAACAGTGTGAAATTTCAAAAAAAGAGAGACTCTTTTGTCCTCTAATGATGAAAACTGCAGACAGGAGCGTCTTCACAAATGGCTGGTTGGCTGTTTTCTACAGTGATAGACACCAGAAGTCTTTCTTTATATTCCTTCCTGACACTCACAGTGGCAGCCAGACACCACCTGACCAGAAAAGCTCTCCTTCTCTTTGCTGTGGTGTAGGGGGCTGTTTTTCACTTTCTTTTTTTTTTTTTTTCAGAGGGCAAGCGGGGGAGTTTGCAGCTGCCACTCGAAAGCACATATGGACAGAGTGGTGGTGAGCTGGGGGTGGGGGGAAAAGAGAGCACATGGCCCCCTCAGTCACACTTTTAGAGAGGGATGGTGGTAGAAAATGGGCTACGCTCTCTCTGCATGCACAACTTTTCGATTTGTGAGTCAAGAAGTGGTACTTCAGCAAAAGAAACTAAAACTAAAAAGAGTAGAATTTGCAAACACCACCTTTAACTACTTGAACTACAAGAAGTTGCTCTAGACACTAAGGTGCCACACTGTTTCTGAACATCCAACATTTGCACTGTTGCACTGTCCGTAATATTCATATTACATTAACCAACACAGCATCTAAATGCCAGTCTTACTCTTTCTTAGGGCTCCATTGCACTGTGTTTTGTCAATCAACACTGGGTGAAACATGTGGTCGCAGTTTTTTTCCCCCTTCTGAAATAAATGTCAATGCCAATTGTCTGCAGTCTTGCAGACAAGCAGAATGACGCTGCAACACAGAAATTAACATCACACACCAGATATGTGAATTCTTTTCAGAGAGCTTGAGCAATATGATCAAATCTAATCCTATTGCCACCATGAAGCACATGTTTAGTTTCTTAGCATTAGTAGTGTTTATGAGTTGGGAGAGGTGAAAGGGGCTTCACACAACTTTTTTTATACTTATTTTTGCATTTAGATCTGATAATTTTTATTACGTGTGTGATTAAATTTGTTTATGTTTTTTTTTTTTGTAGTTAAACAGCTAATCATCTCTTATCATCATGTTTGAGGCTAAAGATGTGAATTCAGGAACAAATGAAACGACTATATGAATGTCCAGCCTCTAATTTTTACAAAAAAAGTGTCTTGTCATATTGTTTGAAAAGACGCTCATCCAGATGGGCTCTGGAGGGAATTAAGAGCACTCAAGCACAAGTGGAACGACAACTGATACTCCACAGACAGACTACTATTACAACTAATGGACTGCATCAATAAGAGAAGCTACATGCAGCTTGAGGTTTAAAAAACAAGACTTTAAAGATTCAAGTTAATAAGCCTAATACACCTGGCACCCGTTCAGATATATAATGCTCACAACTTCCCTTTTATATGACAAGCCAATTTCACTTGTTCTGCAGGATTAATATTTGCAGATAAAGGGCCCTGAATTTAAAAAAAAGGGGGTAAGTGAAGGATGAAGACCTTCCACTGTATGAAAATGCACTGCGTGGCTCAGCGCCCATGTTTGAGCTTGATGATCAGATGATATCACCCTGGCACCGATGGTCTGGGCGGCTCCTTTTCCCGTCTGGGGTTGCCATGAGAGATGGACAGCAGCTCCCTGAGGGCCAATAAAAGGGGTTGTCATTAGAGGCACTTCCTGTAAAAAGTTACTTACAAATATCAGACTCATAAAACTCATAAGTGTGTGTTTGTGTGCATGTGTGTGTGTGATAGAGAGAGAGAGGGAAAAAAGACATAAAAGCATGGTCTAATCCAGCAGATAACCATTATTTATGAGACATTATACAACCAGGTTCGTACTAATCCACATCATGGGTTAATCCAGAGACAAATTACAGTTGTAGTACTTATTAGAGCATCCAACATGCATTAAAGTGTTCAAACCTGCTGTGCATATGCAAGTAATTCACCATCCATCAAAGTCCAACATCCATATCTGTGACCTCAATACCCATTAGTCAAGTTTTACCACTTCATTTAAACAGCAAGGGTATTACCGGAGCCTTTTATTGCCCGCAGCTACCATGTGTTGGTTTGCTGCATCAGGTGATGAGTCACAGCCCCAAAATGAGGTTATCCTATCCATCCGGACATCCAGACTAACACCAGCAGCTACTCACTGCGACTCACTCAGTATTTTATATGCATCAGTAAGTGATTAATGTCTCTTTGGCTCAATTAAGACTGCTGTTTTTCCTGTTTTTTTCTCTCCTCTTTATATTTTCATTGAGAGAATTTCTCTCATTCCCTTTTGCAGTTTTCTACTGCTGCATTCACCTCTTTAAATTTTGCATCTCTTTTCTACTTTTTCTCTGACAAAATCTTTTCCCTGTGCTCTGTCATCTCACTCACTCTTACTCCGTCCCTGTTTGTCCCTTCCTTCCTCTCTGCCTCACCTCCTTCCAGCCCCCCCCAGGCTGTGGCGACATGTGCATGGCAATCTGCAGCCCCAGTGCTCTGCTGTCTCCCCAGGCCTCCCCATCACCCTCTACCCTCCCCTTGTGCTTTTAGGCCCCTCTGTTTAATTCATGAGCTTCCTGTGGCTCCTGTCATGTCTCATCTGGGCCACAGGAAGGCACAGTGTAAATAATGGAGCATCCCCAAAGACATGTTCAACGCTGACTGTCACAGCAGCGCACCATGTGCTCCCACAGAGAGGACAGGACAACAGTCTGTGTTTCTGTGCCTCTCTAACACATATGTCATGCTCATAAGTTTATTTCCGCACATATGTGGAGCAGAGAGCTTGGTTACAGCGGGGCTACTGGCATGCAAAAGCACATATTGTGTTGATATGTCACTTGTTTATTATTATTCCTGCATATTCTGCACTTTGCAGAATATGCAGGAATAAATATTCAAACTAAGAAAAATGTCAAGAAATAGTTGATTTTCAGCTCCATGCAGAGGTTTCAATTCAACCTTTTTTTGGTTCACACTGTTTTTTTTCAGGAGGCTACATGATCTCATATATTATATTCCCTCATAAAAACAAGCCAAGGTTCATTTATCGAGCAAGCATAGCATTCTCCCACCGCTAGAATCTTTAGCATTGACCACCTTTGGGCGATTTATCGGCATTATGACAGCAGAGGTGGTTTCACTGCAACATCCCATCAGGGATCTTCTGTTGAATCCTTCCTTAAACCCCACAGCAGGATGTTCAGATCAATATTGTTGTGAGAAAAAAAAAGAGAAATCAGGGCAGCTATAAGGACGCAATGCCCTGACTTAGTTCTCACAAGGCAGTCTTTAGAGGCAGAGTCTTTAAAAATGCTTGTTAACATAGCTGAGCAATTCCTCAAACACAACAATGATCCCTTTGTCCCACTCAAATATCTGCCTTTAGGATATTTGTTCTGCGTACATCAATAAAGAATGGATCAGGAGAGGGGACTGAGCCTGGTTAGGATAATAAAGCTCCAGGAGTCAAACATAGTGCCTTTGTAATTTGCCTTCTTTTCTTTACAACATCATCAGTCACCCTGCAGGATTTCTCCATTATCAATTTTTAGAGCATTAGGCATGTTTATGACTCACTATAAATCTGGCAAACAGGCATGAACTGTAAAGAAGGCAGGATGCTGTGATGTACGTATAGAAACTGAGTCAGCTGTGGAATAAAAATAAAACTGAATCCATCTTGAATCCAAGCTGATGGCCTTTTTTTTTTTCCTCTGCGATGGAACAAACTACAAACCTCTTACAACCACTTTTCATATCTGCAGGGGCTGAATGTTTCATCCTAGAAAGACACACTCAGAGAGATGTTTGTGTGTGTGTGTATTTGCAAGTTTGAAAGTTTGCAGTTGGCTTTGGTCATATTCACCCAGTGGTGTTATTTTTGCCATCTTGCTCATGCAGACCACATGCAATGTGGCTAGTGGTGCATGCAATGCAAAATTTAGCACCATGTTTGCATGTGCACACATATGTAAATGTGTTTGCATGTGTCAGACGGAGAAAGAGAGACAGTGAGACAGAGATCTGCCACAGAGGATGAACCCACCAACAGAGGACATCTCTTGAGGATTCCAACAACACAATGTGTCTTTATTGATCAGTGCTACGTTGAGGAAAACAACAGAAACCACTGAAGCTGACCGTGTTTTATAATCACCTGTGTAACCCCCCCACAGTTCACCACTGAGCTGTGTGTTGTTTAATTCTGCTTGATCTGGCTCCCCGTGTCTTTTCCCTGCAGCCCATTTGGTGTGTGGGCATGAGTGGAAATATACACTCATTCTTTAGTACAGTAATGATGACATGACATCTGCTACATTCCTTTGTTTCCTCCTCATGTGATACTTCTCCTTACGCACTCTTTCCTTATCAAAAATATATCTTGTGTACTGATGTTACCTCACATGGGCTATTGTAACAATTGTCACATTGTTATGACATGCATGCTGTGTCATTTTGTTTTTTGTGTTTTGTGTTTAATGCTGTACGATTTTGTGATTTTTATGTTGCTAAAATGTCTGTAAAAGGTTCTGAAGGCCACCAAGATTACCTGATAAAAAGTGTCAAACTTAATGTTGTCTCAAAAACTAGTCTCTTGCTTGATAGAATCTTTTTTTTCATAGCTAATTTGGGACAGTAATAACCGTATACTCTGTCTAGTCCAGTTAAAAGTTGAGTTCGCATAGCTGATGTAGAAATGGATGCTAAAGGGCATAACAATACTGAACTAAAGTAAATAAATGACCCCAAGGTCCTCTTTACTGTAACAGCTTAAACAACATACTTAACTTGCTCTTTGACCTTGAAACTTCATAATTATTTTCAATAAAACAAAAGTTTTAAAATGTGATTTTAATTTAGGATATGTTTTAGAAGTCTGGAAATGATGAATTACTTCCATTTAAGGTCCCAGAGCTGTAAAACATCATTATAAACAATGGATTTTCATGAGCTCTACATTTGGAATTCAAATATTTCCTTATTCTTTTCCCAATTTATTTCCATATTTGGTTACATTCATCAATTGTGCTAGTCTAGTTCATGGAAAATGGAAGAATTAGCACTTAATTTCTTCAAAACATGTGATTTAAAAGGCATTGTAAGTATAAAGAAATAAAGCTTTTCTTTCCCCTGAAATAGCTCATTCCTTACATCACTGCCTTATATTTACCAAAGCTGCAGGGGCAGGAAATAGGAGGCACTGTATGATCAAGAGACCTCTGCATGCCAAGAAAAGTCGTTTACACAGCTGGTAGTGACATTATGACAGTAGTTGTTAATAAAACTCACACACTGACTTTCCAATCTGGCTGCAGCATTTTTTTGTTTGATCACTTCAGCTGTTGTGACCTCCGTCAGTCGGCGACAACAAAATAGCTATGTCTTTGTTAAGCTCTTTATATCATTCAGTGGCTCGATAACAAGCAAATTATCCCACTGAAAAAGTACATTCAGCCATGAATAATGCAAAACAAATTTAGATATGGAACAGATTGCATTGTAAATCAGCAGACTGCTCGGAGGCAAGAGGTAAGTGTCTGCTATCTGTTTGGCATAATCCTCTCCTTGGAATGGATGTCATAAAAAGTGTGTTACTTACAACGTGATGAAGTTGGCTCTCAACAGAGCAGCTCCCATGGGATGCTTAGAGTAACACTGCAGAGGGCTTTGTTTTGTGTTAAGTGGAAGAGCGATGGTGGATTAGACACAACAGTGAAAAATAAGGGCATGGCAGGTGGGGAAATCTAGGACAAGCCATTAAATGAGGAAGGATATTCATCTTTAGTGCTTAACCCATGTGTTCCTGCAGAAACCGGCAAGAAATATCCTTTTTTTATTTAACACAAAGTGCTTTCTTCTGCTGTTCTGCTCTCTTATCAAATGTTCTTCCGACTCACATCATAGAAAATTGCTTAATTTAATTCAAGATCATACACATAAATGTATACTTCTGTTTAGAACAAAAGGTTCTGTTAGTCTCAAATATGAATGCAAAACACATTTAAGTATTTTATCAAGTGAGCCAGGCGGCTGAACCTGTAGCCTCCTTTACATGCAACACAATGATCCTGATGCTGGTGTTTGGACAGATCTCATTTTGAGTGGAAATGGCCTACAGCAAAAGGCTTGTATTTTCACCAGTGGCAGTCCTGTCAGGGAACAGGCATAGTTTTTTTTTTTTTTTTGCTTAAGGGCAAAACATGCTCTGCAATTAGTTAAAGAGTACTTTCCCCCCTGTTTTTACTAGCTAATATGCCTACCATAACTCCCAAAGTCACACACACACTACTATAAAAACACACATTCATTCAGCCTCTAAGCTTCAGCTGCAAAGTTGCTTTGTCTCCTCAGCAAATTTATTCAAAGTATGGAATTTTTCCAAGCACCCTTGATTTAGCTCTTATAGAGTTGCATGATTGAATATGTGGAGAATATGGTTATTCTGGCACACATTATATTTTAAGGATCAAAAATAAAGGGTCAAAATGATGTAAAAAAAAAAAAGCTCCCTGTAGACTCACATTGCTTTGTGCATGATTGAATAGGCGAGCTCTTGATGTTACTTTCAGCTTTCTGTCTTCAAAGAGGATGACGGTAAGCTTCCGGATCAGCAGATATGGTTTTATCATTACTGGCTGGACAGGAACTGTTTTTATCCGTCCTTTCCTTTACTTCCCAAACACTCTAAAAAAAACGTCCCCAGACACTGACTGCATTAGTACATTGAATGAATCTGTTATTCCGCTGTTTATCCTTTCTCACTTTTCAAGACAACCCCAGCTTCATTCAGGGCAGTTTGAATTCACACCAACTGCCTGATGAGTTGACAAAGTGCAAGCTAAGACTGCACATTTCTCACCGAGTTGTGCTGCAAATATTGCACCATGTGGAAAATAAGTGAGTTTTTTCGAAGCTGAATTGAAAGTATATAAAGTTTAATTTAGTGTGTTTAACCGCTTTTGATTCTAAATAAAAGTGACAGATGCCCATCTGCCATAAAAGGCCACATAACCCTGAGAGCAGACCACTGCGGTGGCCTTCTGCTCCGCGCATGAAAAGAGAGTGAGCGTACATGGGTAGGTTTCTGAATTCATTATGTGAGAGTCAGTCCTTTATCTCTGTGCTATGTTTGTCTTGTGACTGGCAAATCCAGACTCGCTAGTCTTGCTCTGTTCTTTATTCCATCTGCCTCTTCATTTTTCTTTCTTTCTCTTCTCTTTTTTTCTTCTTCTTTCCTCCACGGACCTCCGCAGGCCAGCAGCATCCAAAAGCCTCTTTATGAGGACCATAATGAAAAGTAAAGCTCTGCATTCAGTCGCAGTGCCCCCGGGGCCTGTTGCATTTCTGAGCTTAATTTCATGTCCCGTCTTTTCAGAGGGGTTGATGAAAGGGCATGATGCACAAACAAAAAAAAAGAAAAAAAAAAAGCAAACAGCAGGCTATTTTAAGGAGGACATGGTCTGTTGTGAGGAGCGAGAAATACTGAATTCGCTCTTCAACAACACCATTAAGTGGATGTTGCAAGGAGATGTTAAAGTAGTGTAGTCATAAATAGACACAAAGCTTTAAACATCTTTACAAGATGCCCTCTAAAGAAAAGGAAGCCCTCTTTGAAAACAGTGCGGCAGATTGATTTCAATTATATGTTTCACACTGCTGATTTTAAGTTTATTTGAGGTACTGAGTCCAAGAAAGCTGGCAGAAAGGTGTTGTGATTTGCACGAAATCATGTCACCAGAGCCAGAGAAAAAAGTGTGGGTAAAGCTCCCTCTGCTGGCCACATCTTGCAACCCCCCCAAACAAGAAATGTTTTGTTTTATCATTTATCAGCAAAATGTGACTAAAATATCTAAAAGATATTGCAGCTAACGACAGATAAGTGCACACAAAATCCCTGTTTTGTTGTTTATCTAATACTAAATGTGATGTGATGCGTTTCTTCAATGAAAATGTCACAGTGCTGATGTTGCGTGACACTTGCTTCACAATGCCAATGTTGACGAGACTCACGTCCTCCTGGAGTGACAACAATGGCAGCTGTGACAGTGCCTCTGTGTGTGTGTGTGCCTGTGTGTGTGTGTCTGCCACAAGGCAGAGAGCCAGCAGACACTGCCATGTGTTCTGATGGTCTGACACAGAGATGGGAACAGTTGTCAGAAAGGGCCTCTGTTATTGTCAGAGCAAACAGGCATGGTTCACAGAATCACATGTTTTGATATATTTTCTGCATTCTTAACCAGCCAAAACCAGGAGCATTTCAGAGTGGCCAGTAGATGGCAGTGTAACATTAAAGCTGAATCAAGTGCCCTTATTAAATAGCTGTATTAAAGAAGAAGGAATGCATCACCATTATGAGACATGTCAGCCACACGTTTCCTCCCAAACTGGTGACAAATTGATGGGAATGAGTGTCATACATTAACAGGAGATGAGAATAGAACAAAAGGCAGAATTTCAAAAAAACATTTATCTATAGAAATATATTTTGAGCTTCACATTTCACAGTTTTAACAAAAATACTCATTTAAATAAAACAACAAACATAATGGCCATCTGTTTCCCAAAAGGAGACTATGAGATATTCAGACACATAATTACAGATTAAATATAATTACAATTACAAGAGGAGCTAATTTATGATGAATGCAAATCTGCAGCTCGACTAACTAAAACATGTATCCTACATACTGAGGAGAGCTGTTCTCATATCACGGGAACAGTGAGGAGTCAAGGACAGAAATTACGACCTCTCTGCTTGGCTCACAGTGCTGTGAGTTCCCCGTTGCCTGCTTCATGCAGCTGTAAATAAAGGTAATTGTACAAAAGCTTAATTAAATGACATAAATCCTGTTTACGACGTCTGGGCTTCACTGAGCCACTGATTCGTGCGGGGATGGAGGGCTGCGGCATGTTTGTGTGTACAGTTTCTCTCTCTCCTCTCCTCTCCCACCCCACCACCACCACCACCACCACCACCCGCCGCCTCCACCGCTGCCGACTTCTACGTGCCTCCCCTCCCTCAGACACACAAACGCACCCGCTTCACTACACAATGTATGCAGAACACAAAGCATAAAGTTACTCCCCTTCCCGTCTCTGCGTGGACATGAGGTACACCTTTATTGTTGCTCTTGCTACAATCACTTGTTGTGAAACTCCGGACACCCAGAGCAATAATTCATCTCTTTCATTAGAGCTGAATGTGTCTGTGTGTGTTGAGGTGGGTGTGAAGGTGTGGCTGTCTGACTCAGGCAGGGCTTCTCTGGTATTCCACACCACAGACAACTCAGACGGCCCGGCCCAGTGTCCATGACCCTGAGACCTGGTGGGAGGATATTCAATGAGCAGAGGCAGTGAGTGGAGCACAGAGGCAAGGACAGTTTGAAGAGCAAGCATACTTATATAGAAGGTCAAATAGAGTCCAAGCTCGTGCTCAAGCTTGTTCAAAAAAAAAAAATCATAATGCAAAGGAAGGTTATGAAGGACATTTAGTCAGCACCTCAATCAGTTTACATTAGTCCCAGTGTAGAATATACAACGCCTATGTATACACTGCCAACACCAGCAGCAGCAGCAGCAGCAGCAGGACCTGTTTCTGTCCCTCTGTCTCAGCAGTTTCATCCAGCAAGCACAATCTCTTATGATTGATTGACATTAGATTGAACTGGCTGGCTGTTGTTTCAGCACCATTGACTTCAGCAAGAGTTGCAGCCGGAGATTACAACACTGATTGCATTTCAATTTTTAATAGAAAGTGCCAGAATATCCAGAGTTCTTTCTGGTGAGTTCACGCAGATTGTTTTGAGCCATTAGCGACCCTCAGAAAGACAAATTGTTTGCATTACCAGCTGCCTAATGTTCATTTATTATTTGTAATAATAAAGTGGCATGTATTTGTACTCTCCTGTAATTGATTATGTTGTACAGCGCACCGTTCCTGGAGGATGATGCTTTTTTACAACCCCATAAGTCATTCGAGTCTTTGTGGCAGTTATTAATGTGTCTGCGTGGCGAAGTGCCACTGAAATCAACTGAGCCTGCTCCTGTTGAATCCAGAGGAACACGCAGTAAGACATGATCCCACTTTATGTGCCCTAATGGCCCACCCCCCTCCTGCCCAGTCAGCTGTGGACCATTAGAGCCAGATTCAGTGTGTAACTGATAGGGATTCCCCACATATTGAACGGGTGTGCATGGCAGGGGGTGATGATCGGTGAGGACGCATTAGGAGCGGACAGGTGAGGGGGGCTGTCTGGTTGAAATAGATGAACTGATTCAATCCAGCTGCATCCATTCATCAAGCATCCATCTAATCATCTGAAAGAGAGAAAAAAAAATATTGGGTTCAATACACAGCATAAAAAAAAAAAAATGCCTTGCATAAAAGCACACATGATGAGTCGGCTGTTCAAAAAAACCACAGGTGAAAGTGAATCAAGCAAGGCAGAAAAAAGATCTAAGTCATTTCTACAGTAATGTAACAGATAAATAATTCACCATCAGAAACTTTACTGTTCCCACTAATACATCTTCAGGTTTCTCTCTGGCAGTCTAGTGCAGCAGCTCATAATTGCTCAGGGCATGAAGTAGTACTTAAAGCCCAGAACGATGTAGATCAGAGTGCAGCGCACACTACAGTGACAGGCACCACCAGTAACTAGTCCATCATGCTAACCTCTTTGCTGGAGCGGATGAAAAAAGTTAGGGGCTCATAATGCTGAAACACTGCTTGCACATCACTGCAGGCTATATCCCACATGTACCGTGTGGCAAAAAAGTGCAGAGAGGAGCTTTTGAATCAAAGGGAGGAGGAATTATAGCACTAGTTAGACTTTAATGAAGGCACATAAAGTGGAAATCTCAGTGTTCAGGATCTCAATGAACTGCTAGCTGGGTGGAGGCTGCAGCTAAAAGCACTGGAGGGAAGATTTTGATCCGGTTGTAAAAAAAAAAATTCTTTAAAGTGATTTGAGCATTCGCGGTGCAATGCAGCGAACCCTGGTTAGTTTTTTAAACTGTGAGATAAGTTAATTCTTACACAATCACCAGAGCTGCAAGACTGAGAGATCAAACAGCAACAAAATATGTGCAAATACTCGAGTACTTCCTCAGGAGGAGCTCTCAGGCCTCCATCCTTCCAGTCTTATCTTCCACTGCAGTATGTTGGAGGAGCACTTCTCTCTAGCAAAAGTGAAAACCCCAATATTGTGCCCCCCCTCAACACACACATACACACACACACACACACACACGCAGTGGATTATTACTGTATGTAGCTATTCTCTCAAAGGTCAAGAGAAGCGATTTGTCTCTCTGCTGCTCTATACTGTCTCTCACTATAATTCCCAGTGGTGTCTGGGCAGAGATGATAGAGCAGTCTGTTCCTTTCCCTCCCAAACTCCCTGACCCCCTCCTCCCCTCCTTTCCACCCCCCACCACCTCCTCCACTTCTCCCTCAATCGGTCATTCCCTCACTCCCTCAGTCGTTCAATCAATCAGTTCGCCCCCCGCTCCCCCCCCCCCCCCTTATTTAGAGGAGGGCAAAAAACTGCTGCTTAAAGCATTGCGTGGCGACATTTCATAAAGTTTTAGAAGCTGCATTTCTCTTATGGTAATTCATTCCTGGCTGCACACTCATGCATGTTTTATAAAAACTGCTTAGCCTTGTGATGGAAAAGAGAGAGAGAGAGAGAGAGAGAGAGAGAGAGAGAGAGAGGGGAAAAAAATGTTAAGCAAATATTTGAACCTTTTTTTTTTCCTTTTGCAAGTCTAATAAGTGTCTCTCCTCCGTTGGGAAAACTTGGCATGACAATGTTTACGTTTGCATTATTTTTTTTTCTTTTTTTCACTTTTTTTATCAAAAGCAGATCTTCTTTTCTTCTTACCAATATTTGTTTATGTCTTCTCATTCCCAGGTCACCACATCTTACTTTCCTCCTGCCGCAGCTGGTAGTGCAGACTTGATTCAGCATTTCCAGACTTCCTAAACTCCCTGTTGCTTATTCTCTCTGCCTCGCTCACAGATGGCAGCTGGAGGCTCCAGGGGCCCTGAGCTTGCACGGGTTGATTGGTTGGATACTCAGCTATGAGTATAATACGTATTTGCAAAACCCTCAGACTCTGTTTTGTTGGGGCTTGTTCTGTTCTTGTGTCTCTTCTCTTTCTCACCCTCAGTTTGAGAGCCATGCATTCTCAGAAAAACGAGCAGAAACTCTCCTCCGTGTTTTGATTGCGAGCACGACTGTAGAGGATAAAATATTAACCCATAGTTTTTGGAACTGGGAAGTGTTTAACAGATATTAAACTCTTAGTTTTGCAGCCTGTAATTGCCTTAATGTGATAACCCCGGGTGAAGACTTGGGCTTTTGTGATGGCCGAGACATATTTTTAAATTTATGTGTCCATGCATAAATGGAATATAAATCAAACCTGTTCCATGTGAGTAACTCATTAAAAAAGAAGTCAGAGGTTAAATAGAGTGGTGGAGGGCAGAGTTTAATTAGACCATCTTTTCTTGCTCTGTAAAGCAGGCCATTCACCCTAACTTTAAGAGACCTTTTTTTGTGTGATCTTAGTAAGGAAAGCAAGTTAATGGACCATTGAAATCCTCAGCCACTAAAAGAGGAGTTCATTTTGTGTGAAACTCGATGAGAACACAAAGCCAATTTAGTTGTGTAACAAAGAAAAGAATACAAAAACAAATCTCACACATTTCCTTTGCTAATAGACGCAGGCTCCCACAAAAATGCAGGTCCAATTAAAAAATACAAAAAAAATATTGATTTCATCTTGCGCTCAGGTATCTGACAACAGGGTGAAAAAGATATATAAGCTTGGTGTCACAAATGGCCATTTTACACAGCTGAACAACATCCAGTGAAAATGCAATTAGCCTCTAAGAATAGACATTCAGAACAAAGACACTTCAGAACAAAATCACATTTAAAGTCAAAGAACTAAGCTTAATTGTGTTTCCAGACTTTGAAGGTAGGTGAAATTCAATTTCAAACTCTAAAAGACCATAGCTGAGTCGAATTAAGCTTACATACTTTGTTAATTTTTTTTTTTTCCCCCTGTGAAAATTACACCAAAGTAATGAAATATTATGATATAGCCATAGGGAAGACTTTCAAGGATAGATGAAAACATTTATTCAGAATACCAGCCCTCTATGATATGATGACATTGCATCAAGATAATACTGCTGAGAATGCCTTCTTTTAAGAGCTCATAACGATAGGTTAGATCTCCACTGGAAATGATGAAACAACAGTGAAACTCTGGTAATGTGAGGCTAAATCTGTTAGGATTTTTTTTTTTTTTTTTTTTGTAATTAAACAAATCTCTAACTTGTCCAAATCCCTTTATTACCTGTGCTTTCTAGGGTTATCACAACTTGAAATTTTGGAAATATATATATATATATATATATATATATATATATATATTTTACTCCTCAACCATCTTTTTTTTTTTGAATATTCTTCTTTTCTTGACATTTGAAAAGCACCACTCAAGAAAGCTCTGGAGCCTTGGAGCCCCCAGGAGCAGAGGGGCTACATGTTCTATTCAGCTTGACTTTTTTCAGAGTTTGAAAAGAAGTCTGCCTGCCGTCAGTTTGGATTCGTAAACCAAAGTGTGAAAGATGTGACGGAGATAGCGAGATGCAGGGTAAGAGATGGGGGAGAGAAAGAGAAAGAAAGACAGCAGATGGGAATATTTCTCAGCTTGCTGAGGAAAAACTGCCGTCACTGTCTATATATGAATTTAGCAACGGTGAATGTGCATGAGCATCGTCCGTGGCTGCTTGTCAGAGCCAAAACCAGTTTTTCTGTCCCATTGAGGTGTGTGTATGTATATACTATATTTTGGTAACATCTATCAATCTCTTTTTGTGAGTTCAGAAATGTTCTCTTTCGGAGTGGAGAGTCACTCGTTTCCCGCATGGAGTCAAGTGAGTGATGCATTTGATTGTGTATCCATGTGGGTGCTCTGAAATAGAGAGAGTCTCATGTCACATCAGAAAGCTGTTTCATTCATGTCCTGCTGCTTCGGACTGAGCGGAGATGAAACTGCTGCGGGGCAGTATTTTTGTTGTGTAACCAACACCAGGCTGAACAATGATTTTTTTCACAGAACTGGAAATGTGGAATGACATTTGTGTTGAGGCTTCAAGCACAAAGACTCTTTCTGCCAATGCAGTGGACTCATCTCCATCTGGTTGTGTGGTAAAAGTTTTTTTTTTTTGCTTTGCTCTTTGCTGTTGCACACGACTTTCTCCTGAAGTCGTCTGATCGTTCCCATTACGGATTCAGCAAATGTTTTTGTTCAGTCAGCTCCCTCATTTGCCATGCAAGCTGAGCTGTCAGGGGGCCGCAATCTTTCCCTCAGTCCTTATCGTGCTTCCTCTCATCCATCCCTTCTCCTTCGCCTCACTTTTCCCTAAGTGGCCACCTACCCCTGCCATGACTTTGTTCACCAAATTAACCGGGGCACCTACTGTGATTGGACCAACCAGTGGAAAGTCAACTTTAACCTCCCTTATTAATTGGATATATTGGCCTCTCCTGACATATTAAAGAGGCTATGGAGAACTGGGATAGTTTTGTTTGTACAGACCCACACACACACATGCACACACATCAAGAGACACTACAATCAGCAGCTCGCAATTTCATCAGTGAAGAGGCTTTTTTATTCAGAATCTTATGTCTTAATAAATGCAAAGAGGAATAGCATAACTGAGTAATTCTGTCTTGATTAGCCTGAATTATAGAAGTTGAAAAATCTCAGGATGAAAGTCTTAAGAAACTCTGAAGTGGTTCAAATACTTTCAAAAAGTGAAAGACAATTAAATTTGTATAACTTTTAGTATTCTCTATGATTTTTTTTCTCCCAAACAGAACTTTAAACTGCTCATCATTGTCATCACATCTAAAAGATCTTCAGAAGGATCTCAGTCTGATGCTGAAAGCACCAGAGGGTTTACATGTCACACAGTGGTACATTCAAAATATTATTTCACTCGTACAACAAATATTTGTGTCTTTTGCAGAAAAAGAGGGGTATTTGATCCTTTCATGTTTGCAATATTAAGTTTGTTTAGTGAGGTTTGTGTGTGTGTGTGTCTGAGGTCCTGGGCACCGTGTGGTTCAGCTGCACTTTGAAAGGCACCGTTCACAGACCCAACTGAACCCAGGCCAAGCCGAATTGCTCCTGCCTTTCATCCAAACATCTGTGGTGTCCAAAGAACATCCTGGAAGAGACTGCTCTGCAGAGGAACAAACTGATCAGAGCCCCCCGTGCCTTCCTCTGCCCCAGTTCTCCCTCCTTGTCTCTGCGAAACACAAACCTTTCATTCATGTCTCCCCTGCAGTCACTTCTGCCTTTGTGACTTGTATTGTATCTCTGTTGGTGCTCTGTTCCCACGTTCAAAGGAAACAATTATTGATGCAACCCACCCTCCCAACCAACACGCCAACAAAAACTCTGTGAGATCAAATTGTGTTTGTATAGACTCTTACTGTGCCGCTCTGAGCTTCATACAATGGATTTGTCAAAGTTTAACCTGCCCTCAGTTACATGTCATTAATAAAAATTTGGGACAATAACAGACACACCTAGGATGAAGAAAAGAGATCAGGTCTGAAGAAAAACAACAGAAAAATTGTTTAAACTGTAAAGAAGGTTGATTCCAGCAAAGCTGATTTTCTCATCATGCAGCAGATGCAACCTTGGTACTGTAAGTATCACACATACCCCAGAATTCATTACATGTCACAGCCTGATTGTTTATTTTTGTCCAGGTGGGGGAGCTATTAGGCTACTGAGCATTAGTACAACAGTGCATCACTGTACAGCTTCCTTGTCTCGATACCTCTGCGTCTCTGTCCTGGGAGGATACTGCAAAGCTACATCAGAAATCTTGCAAATATGGTAAACAGAGTTGCAAAAAGTATAAAAGTGCTGACTCTCAGACTTCAGGACATTGTTTTTTCCCAATGGGATACAGTCGTGGAGATACAGTTTCTGTACCTGTGCAGCTTCTTTGCCCATTTCTGCTCTGTATATCTATGAATATCTCACCGTTCTCTTCCCTCAATACCCCCTTTGTTATCTGTTCTCCATCCAGCCGTCTGTAAAGTAATAAAAGATGAAAAGATAGTTAAAAAATACACAACTGCATATTCTGCATTACTTTCAGATAGAACTGCTTAGTTTTTGTCTCTAACTTCATGCTACTGAAGGTAATAGTCTGCAGCTTTGACAGAAATATGACAGATTTTTTGGGACAAGTCCCAAACTGTGTTTTGACTCGTGGATGCATGCATGCTTCTGTTTGTGCAAACACTCTTTACATATTTAAGCAGTGTTCCTGTGGATGTACTTGAACGATGTTTGTGCATCTGTTTCAGGGGCTTATGTGTGTGTGTGTGCAAATGTGCATGTGAATTTTGCAGGGTTTTTTTGTGGCAGATGTCTCTCAGTGTGTGAAATGCCGTGGGTTGAATCTCTCCGCTGAGAGTAACATGGGATAGAGACCACTGGAGAGCAAAAGACACAGTTTTCTGGCCCAGAAAAAAGGTTCAAATATTTTCTCTCTGTCTGTGGGAGGAAAGAAACCCGTGGCAGAGAAAACAACAACAAACGATCGAGTGCACCTCCCTTTTTTCTGCCATCCCTCTCACTTTCCGTCTCTAGGCCTAGTTGTCTCACATTGTCAGACCTTATTCCCACACTAGACTGTTCCATCGCCACAGAGAGCATCTCTAGAGGGGCTTCATTAGAGAAAAAGATATCTTCCACTGTTAGTATTTTTCCTGTATGTAGATCAGCCCACCAACCCAGTCGGATTTATTTCAGGGAATAAGCCTGACATTTGTATGTATTATCCTCATGGATGTTCTGTACTGCTTTTTAGCCCTAAAGAGATTAATGTATGTATTGGTATAACCAGTTACACAACAATAATGTATGTTTTTGTGAAGCAGCAGTGACAGAAAATTGAATATGTTTGTAAAATTTAAATTGCTGGATTTTTTTTTAACCTAGTCTGTTGCTATAAGTAATTAAATTAAACCGGTTGTAACTTTCACAGAAATATGATGTACAGGGAATAACTTGGTGCTCAGTCACAAGCCAGCGGAGACAGTATGCACTAACCTCAGACAAAGAGCTCGAAACCTCATGATTCAGCTGAGCATTTTATATGCCAGGAAGTATTTCATAACAGACAGTCTGTAAAATGGAAGATAAAAATCTGCTTTTCATTGAGAAGGCACGGAGCTAAATCTGAAATGTGCTGTATATTGTATGAAGTAAGAGAGCAAAATGCACCTCAATCCAACACCGACCCTTCAGAAGCATTAACATAAGGCTTGATGTGGGAAAGCGTGGACTGAAGTGGGTATGATTATTTAAAATGAAAACTTTTTCACCCTTAAACTTGCTACTATTAACTCGGGCAGTGCGTGGTGTTACATTATTGAACTGAAGACTGTTCCGGGGACTGAAGTGGGCTGGAGGGGATGTAGAGATAATGCCAGTTTTAGATCACTACCACCAGGTCCTTGCATATGTTATTTTCACATTAAACTCAATGTGCAAAGAAGCTGAAGTGACATGTGACATATTTTTCTCGTTTGGCTTCACATTATCCTTCTGATCTGCGGATGCTGGATAAAAGGGGGCAGTGCTCCTTGAAGTGGTTGATTGCATGCATATTAGGTTAAGGTTATGCAACATTAATGCACGATAAAGGCTGCAAAAAGCAATAAGTCCTGTTCAAAGAGGGTATAATTGTCGACATTGTTTAACCACGTGTGCTTCTGACTCTGTGGATATTCGATACAGCGTTTTCTTAGAATTGAGACCGTTTCTTTTTTTTTTTCCTTTTTCACCCTTATAATTGACTGTTTGCTAAATACCATCCAATGTTAGAGGCTCTCTCGCACTTCTCTTCCTCCTGACATACAAAATTGCACACCACCTACACTCATACGAGTTGACTCGGTTTTCCAGCAAACATTCATCTCCTATGAACAGCCGTCCCCCTGGAGGTTCTGGACTAATTGTGTAGAGTTCCTGGCTGAGGCAGTAGAGCCCCATTCTGACGAAGTGGGAGGCGCACGTACACTTCATCTTCCTGCGCTGACAGTTCCGCACTTCTCCACAAGTCAGCATCTTTGAGGTAGAGAGTGGTAAACAGAGCGGGTGGGGGAAAGAGGACGGGCTTAGCATAAAAAACTTGAGAGTTCAGCGTGTCCTTGTAACTTTTATTGACTGACAGCACAGTGTCTGGATGTCGTGCAGCAACAGGAGACAGCTGCTTTCACCTCTTATTGTCATCATGCTGATATGAAGGGTGAGCCGCATCTGAAGCTCCCCTGGTTTTGAATGTAATATATTGATTGGTTGGTGCTATGAAATGCTGCTGTGCAAGATGTTTACAACAAAGTGCTGATTGGAGCTCATCGAGCTCACCCAGAGGGGTAATTTAGTCTGCAGAGTGTTTGTCAGGCACCCACTCCCGTTCAGAATAAGTAAATGTTTATATAACTGTCAATCACTAATGACTCCGCTAACACCAACTAACAGTTACAAATATAATTGTTAACACTGCAGCTGAAAGCAAGGTATGAACGCATGTGACTGAGGGGGTTCGATAAAAGCGGCTTTTTATTAGATGCCTGCACATTCTTAACACCAAGCTTAGCCCACTATCTTCCCTTCTGAAGTGCAAATGAGTCTATAATTACATTCCACACGTGAGATGCGGGAAAGTCTTTTATTGAACCGTCTACAGAGGCTGCAACGAATGGCCACAAATAATGCAAATAAGCCGATTTACAATTCTGCAAGAACATATAAAACTATATTAGTTTGTTGGATAAAAAGGGGGGGAAACATAAAAGCTGTGATACTTTGACTGAGACAGGCATTACTATTTAAACAGTAGAGGCTTTCACCTTTGTAGTTGTGTGCAATGCAGTAATTGTCAGTAACCTGCTCATTTTATTAGCATGCATGATGTTTAACAGTCACCCAATGATGATTAACTGGTATGGAATGATCTTTAATGGCTACAGTTTGTTTTAATTAGTGCCTGTGCGCCAGGGAACGTAAAGCATTTGGAACAACAATTACAATAATGAATTTACTAGATACTGGTTTTAATGAAGGCGTAAACTCTGGCAAACTGCACAAAATCCGCAGACACGCACACACACACACACGACAGCACTCCCTCTCTCTCTCCCTCTCATGTCCCCCCACACTTACATACTAAATGCAGCATGACAAACTCCTGCAAGAGACTTGGCATGCTGGGTGCGTAATCCTCCTGTAATGTATTCTTTTTCTGTCTCCCCCCTGCTTCCTTCCTGCAGCCGCTCTAAGTGCCACGCAGTGAAGATATGGCAAGCCCAGCTGAAATGTGTGATGTAGACTATTGTGGGCACCATAGGACCACTCCTGCATCATGCCCTGTGCCAGCACACCCTTATGTACTTTTCATAAGCCACCAGTACTGCACTGCAGCTTGGTCCTTATCCAGATAACACCATTGTGTTTAATTGGTCCTCACTGCTGGAGTCTGGCATCAACTAGGGTTCTTAAAAGCCCCTGTTAGCAGCATAATGGCAGAGAATAGATCAAACATTTATGGAAAAAAAAAAAGTACTCTGTGCTTAGTTCATGTTTTTTTACTCTCTGATGCCCAGATAATGTGACACTCCTCTCAGACCTTATCTCTTAAAGTGTCAATGCCAGTCTAATGTTGTACTCTCGGGGAGAGCAAATGTGTGTGTCTTTGTAATTTCTTTTTTGCTCTGCGAAAAAAACAAAAAAAAGTCCAAATGTCCTAAATTAGCAGCCTGTGTGCTTGCATCTGTGGCCCCCAAGTGAACCATTTGTAAAATTTAAAGCAGTGGCTGGCACAGTCGGTGCTTTACTGTCAGAGTTCAAGGCACAAAAATGGTGCTTTAAAATGTGTATCAAAGTAAAAATATGGAACCAAAGTATCCTACCGGACAAAAATATATGCTTTTAAAAGGTAAAAATAACGCAGCCTGCTTGTCTTTTAATTGACACAAATGTTGAGAACTTTTTTCAGCCACCTTTATTTAAAGACTTTGGATGAAGTGTCACTTCACTGAGGCTCATTTGCCTCTAATGGCACTTGAGAGCTCCCTCTTTCTCTGAGAAAAGAGCAGAGTGATCTTTGAGATGCACTCAAAAAAGACTAACTATCAAGTATAGCTCATATCGGGAGCTGAAGGACATCAACTAAAGCAGGCTTACACACTTAATCATGAAGGCTCATTATACACTGATAAGGAGCATTTTGAGAAAGGATTATAAAGGCTGAATTGAGCTGAATATTTTCCTCTCTAAACAGAGAAGCTGAGGAGATATCACTGTGCAGTTTGACAGTGACATGGTGCATTATGCAGTTTTGATGTTTTCCCATTCTCCAGCTTACTGTCTTATTAGAAACCTACGGAAATTAAACTCCACCTGACGTCCTGTCTTGAGTTGCATATCACCTTAAGGTGCATGTGAGCAGTAAAAAGCCTGCTTTGTGCTGATCAGACTCCCACATTTGCCTGTGATCTCTGTGTGCAGTGGCAGACTCATGCTCTCAGTGGCAAAAAAATGGAAAAAAAAGCATGCAGACAGTGCAAAGAGTCATGCATTAATGGTTGAACAGTTCCCAAACCCTCTCTAACATGTATGGCAGCCTATATGGGACTGTATCATGTTTTAGCAATTTTAAGGTCACCAATTAGTGCACTGCATCAATTTTTTAAATTGGAGGAAGCCTTAGAAGCCATTGGTCCATCATACAAGGCACTTTATAATGTTTTATATACCACAGGAACGTCCAAGAGGATGCTCCTGGAACATTTTTTAAGCCATCTCCCGGGTCCCCTGAGATGTGTGCCCGCACGGATTTTTTTTAAGGTCAATTTCGTGATTTGAAAATGTGTTCTGTGTGTGTGTGTTTGCAATTTGGTATGCTGTGATAATGCAAGGTGTCATGTTTATGTGTCGAGTAGTTTTTTTTTGGGTTTAGAAAAGCCTCGCTCTCTTCCCTTGAGCTACTTACAAAGGTCAACCTATTCTAAGTGCCGACAATACAACACACCTATGAAATTTCCACTCCCACTTGTTGACCCCATTAGACGTCTGATAACTTTATTACCACCTAGCAAAAAAACTGCATGACCTGAATGCTCTGCCATCCAGAAAACCCAGAGGCACAGACAGTCTAACATCATTATAAATGCAGGAGAACACAAAACCTCCTGACAGGTTTCACAAGTTACTGCGAGTTATGTGTGTGTGTGTGTGTGTGTGTGTGTGGGGAAAATCAGGGAGGCAAGGTTTACAAAGGGTATACAGCAGGTTGTTTCTCATGCTCACAGTTTGTCCCTGTGTGTATCTGCTAATGTCTTTGGGCTAACCCAGAAACCCCTTTGCTATACAGCACGAGCAAATGAAAAACTAACCTTAGTCGATTTCTAAAAATGACTCCAGGTACAAAGCAGACCTGAACAGAGGTGCATAGAGAACCTCTCACAATACCTTCCTCACCAACTGAGCGGCCACACTTCTCCTTTTAATTCATCGTCCTTGGATAATTATAGCCAGAAGCATGGGGTTAATTGAATTGAAATAGGTTATTCAATAGAGTTCAGATGAAGAGCTGAGCTATATGGTGAGGGAACAATACCTATCAGAAGAGGACTGGATTTTCTGATGAGAACCCTCTTATACTGATTCTCACTCTGACTTTTTTCATTCACTTTAGGTTCCTGGCAACCAATAATTTAAATTTACAGTAATAGATTCACAACTAACTTCTACAATATTTCCACTTTACTGAAACCGGCCACTTATTTCATGGATCTTATGGGGAACTGCAGATACATCATTCATGGATCTACAGAACCACTTCTCTTTAAGGACTCTGATATAAATATGTCTACATCTGACTCTCTTAATGTAACACGTTTTCAACTAATAAAGGATAACTAGGAATCAGCCTTTAATGTCTAGATTACATACTACTAGCTTTCATAATAAAAGACATGTTCTTTAACATGTACATCGAACCTGCTAGTGGTTTAAATGAGAAGCTTGATTACAAAATAATATGAAATAAAATAACTATTTGCATAAATGTCAACATTTAATGATGCTTAGTATATCTCTAATGGACCTATCACAGCCTTTATGTGTATAACATGTTGGCATTGCACAAGAAAGAGCAGATCTTTCATATTTGAGGAAACTTTATTTACAAAGAAAATTAAGAGATTCCCATTTTTCTGTATGGATAGAACTCTGATGGATAAATATCTTCCAGATGAAGACCTGCAGAGAAAACAAGGAAACAGAACAGAAAAGTAATGAGATGACTTTTATACATCTCATGATAGAAAAGCAATTTCTGAATAAACACTAGTGAAGATAAAAGTGACAACAACTCTGTCCTGCTCCCAACCTGACTTACATCGATGTCTGCAATAAACTGTCACATTAACTTGCTAAAGTGCAAGCAGATCTAAACAACAAAGTGTCAATATAAACCCACAATATTTGTTAGTTACTCTCAGACACAGGTGATTAATTTAAGATATGCCACCGAGGAAAAGAGCAAAAAAGATACACAGTGAAGGACTGTCATTGTCTGAGGTCACTTTTCAAACTCAGACTGAAGTAAATGCCACATCATCGTGACATTTTAATAAAAGCAGATATTCTTGATAAGCATTGCCATCATAATTACCTTCAAGGCTGAGTAATCGCACTGGGCCCTTTTACTTCTTCAGGATCTGATGTCTGACGACAATGAAGGGGAATGCAAAGCCACTGCCGAAGAACAGCGTCATCATGCCGAGCAGACGCCACTTGTTCTCCACAGAGAATGGCAGGTTCTGTAAAAAAAGAAGAGTATGACATGGTGAGGCTCAAAGACACACAAGGCAATTTTTACTATTATTTTTTTTAAATCTAATTTTGAGAGTATATTAGGGTTGGGTAATTGGACAAATATACTGGCTATTGTTGATTTGCTTAAGGAATTTTGTTATTTTATTTTCTTAATTGTCTACCTCAGCAACAGACTCTTCTTTAGCAAGCAAACCAAGCAGCACCAAGAGGAAAACAACAGCAGGGAGAGACATTGAGGAACAACAGTGTTTGAAGCAGAACACTTTCACAGTCATCTTCTTTAAATAAGGATTTATTATGACCAAACCAGAGTTGGTGATTTTTGAACGAAAAAGGCAAACCAGGGCTCAGTAAGTTTTATTTTGTTCCCGTCAAGTCTGAAAGAAGAGGGGTTTTTCTTTTTTTGGGATGAGGTTACAATGGAAAATGAGTTCTTTGCTCTGTAAAGAGTGATATTGAAGAAGTTGAATTTGTATTTTCATGTTTAAGGAAAAACTTAACCGTTTTACACTGCCCATGGTTGAGTTTACATGTCTCTGGATGCACAACTTGAGAACTTAAAAAAAAAAATCACTTCAGAAAGTTAAAGGGAATTATTCCATTCATGAAAAACAACAAAAACAGAAATTCAAGGCATCAGAGATATTTACTCTTAACTAGAGATCTTCAGGGATTAACCTGGCATTCAAAACCCAACCTGGGACACACATTTATTTTTTTTTAACTATCAGTAAGGTCTCGGTCGATCAGAGGAAGACAACTTGACTGCAACTTACAGTACATGTTTCACAATGATGAAGGACAAAGCAGCACCATCAAATGTGCCCAAAATACAAGGTTTAAACCTAAGAACTGGTAATTTTCATAATATCAGCCTAGATAAGTAGATAAGTACTGGCTATTAGAATTACACTGAAAACTCTACAATGCGCTCCTAGTTTGCATGAGAAACAATTTGCATAAAGTGAAATAGCACATCTTAGGAACATGAAGCAATATCAGTGTGGGATTATTATGCACATGAAAAAAAGAAAACAAACTGAAAAGCTAAATCTATTAGGGTTTTTTAGACGCTACTGAAGTTCACTAAGTTTTTCACCAGTTGTAGCCTCAGCTTCTACAGACATTACTGTGTTTCACTTTCAAATTCAGGGAGGATCTGAAGTGTGCTTGTAAATGGGATCAAAAATTATGTAACCTAAAAAAACTGATACCCTTGATGTGCTCATCGTAATCCCAACTCCAGGTGAACCTTTCTCTACAGTCCTTGTTGTAACACATGACCTCTACTTCCAGCAATCAGCCAAATATATCAAGTAATTTCTTAACATGTTAGTGCTCACATTACATTGAGTTTAGTGGCTGAAGGTTGCAAATGGGAATGAAAACTAACATATCAGACAATTTATGATAACTTGTTTTTCGTTTGCTAGATTTACTTGCTAACGAGATAGCATGATAGAGATAGCTAATAATTAGCTAACCCACTCTTAGCCAAAATGCTAATGCTAATCAACAGGTCCTTCCCAAACCAACACTTAATGTCACAGATTTTTATTGAGATTAAATATTTTGTTACTGTGGAGAGGAGGAAATATATATTCCTGTTTCTGAGGCTATTTTGCTAGCATTACAGTCACGCTTTGGTCAAATAACGGACATGACCTCCAAGTGACGTTAGCTAACGTTAGGCTGTGGTTACAACTAGGCCGGATACAGATAAACAGACAATATAACATTGAAATAAAAAAATACTGCTTTAAAGGGGAATTCTTACCTTGCCTGGTCCTTCAGCATAGTGTGAAGAACGAACAGCAGACGTTGTGAATCGCCTCACAGCCTGTCCAAACATGATTTCAGCCTTGTTTCTTCTCTGCCTTAGTTGAACGCGATTATGTGCGACCTTTCTGTTTCCGTGAGCGGTACAACGGCGAAAAGGATTGTGGGAAATAGAATGGGGCTATAATCCACGGGAAATGTAGTCCGAATAACTCAGAAGCGACTACCGAGTGTCTTTCTTGTATTCTCTAATACCTTTCTTGCATTCTCTAATATCTCTTTTAAGAAACTGAGGTAAGGTTTTTTTCAGTAGAGATTCAGGTTTACATTTGTTGAGTCGTAATATCTTTGTCGTTCTTGTAGCTATGTATCAACTTAAACTGACCTTCATTTACATTTGCTTGTAGAGTCACAAGAGTATATAGACGGTTTCTTTTTCTGTATGGAAATGCAAATGGATTGAGATCTTGATTTTTTTCTGATCTGTTTATGGGTGTGTGTGCCTGTGGGTAAAAATAAAAACTACTGACAAGAAATTTGAATTTGCAGCCTCCTATACAATAAGGCGTGATTGTAATAACTATAGAGCAGACAGAAAGACTGATGATGTGATCCTGATGCTTATCCTGATTTATTTATTTATTTATTATTGATTACTGTCCATGTGTGCAAAATGGGCTTTGAATCATTTAACTTTAAAGTATTCTTGTAGCTAAATACCCATTTTAAAGCATTCGGTGTCATGAGAAAGTTTTGATCGGAGGCTCAGACTTAAACTCCAGATGAAAATATGTTGCAAATTCCTAATTAGGAGATCTGTTTGTGTGTCTGTGTGTGTTTCTTGTTTGTTTGTTTGTTTGATTTTTTAAGGGGGGTTAATTTTCATCATCTGCATCTGCTACCCTTCCTCTGACTTGTTTCTCATTTTCTGTGTCCTAAAAACCCACATTATCTCACTCTCATGTATTCACTTCAAAAGAATATGTTTCCTCTCTGCGTCTGTTTACATCCTCAGACCTTCCTATAATTGAGTACATGGGATGGGGTACATGTCTCTTGTATTCTCCTGGGTCAAAGAACAGTTTAATCAAACTGCCTGTTCAATGTTTTGCGCTCTGTCACGCATCAAATCAGAAGCATGAGCATTCGTTCGACGTTCAGTGTTTTTTGTAAATGAGTTCGCAGATGTCAAGTAACATGGCGCAGCATCATTACATATGAGTGTCAATATGGATGGCTTTTACAGGCAGCAGAGTCGGTTAGAAACACAAAGGCTGCATGTTACTTTAAAGTAAGTGAGATGATTCTGAAAAAGATACGGATTGCGACATCAACACGAGAATGCTTTCTCTCTGCCTATCAGTTCAACTTTTAGAGAAATATGACTTGCATAAATGTATGTGCAGATGGCAAATATGTAATCGGGGCCAGTGGTAAGTTAGTTTAGCCTAGCATAACTACTGAACACAGGGGAAACAACTAACCTGGCTTTATCCCAATTGAACTAAATTTCCCCACCAAAAGCTCTTAAGCAAACTGTGTAAATAACATGCCCCATCTTCTGTGTTTATTCTGTACAAAACCCATAGTGCAGTTATGACAACTCAGTCTTTTATGTATGACTATGTGCCAGATCATTTCTTGATAGGGTGAAGTTTGCCAGGGAATCGGGACAGAAGACTAGGAGATAACTGGCTGCAGCCAAGTAATAGCATGTGAAATGACCCATAAAACTACAAACAGTTTTTATCTCTTTGGTTTTTGCACAGATTAACAAGATATAACACTATTTAAGTGTCTCCTAATCCTTTTAAATTATTCAACAAATCATCAATCACAAATCACGGTGACTTATCTTTATTAGCATCCTCATGATCATCAGGGTTGAATCAATTTCACACCACCTAATGTGATCTTAATGATTTTCTTGAAATGTTGCAGTTTTAAAATAACACAATTTCCTGACAGTAATACAAATACAGATCATAAGACAATTGAAAAAGCAAAGCTAATTTGAAAAGAATTAAATTACAAGAAATTGCCTCTGATGTTTGAAAGCAACTGGGACTAATTGGATGTAATGAAAAAAAACCCATAAAGTTTCATTCTACTAATTCTCTAATAATGAGCAACAGACTATATGAGTTTTATGTATGAATCATTTTAATATTTGCCACATCTGATGGCCTGAGAACATTTTCTGAATGCAGACAGACATTTATTGCAGAATTTTATGAATGAACTGCAAACAGCTGATTGTGGAGTCACTTACAAGATGTTGCCTACAATTAAACTCTTTCAGTTCACTCACTTCTTTGATATCTAGTCTGGAAATACATTCAAAAGTGCTATTTTGAGTGTTTTGAAAAAAAAAAGTGAAGTAGGTGTCTAATAATTATCTTGGATTCATGCATTCATTAGAACCGTTAGTATCATAAAGCTGCAGTAAAGGCAGAGTTTCCTGCAAACACTTCAGCCTTGACATGATGTCAGATCACATTATTCAGTTATGAGAGCTGCATTGTGTGTGATACCTGAAATATTAGTGTCACGCTCAGTGTTAGTGGTAGATCATGTCCGAGAACAAAGCGAGTGCTCTGTGTTGTCAGCTGGTGAAATGCTGTTCCACTGACAAGTCGGGGTGAGCTCGGACATCGCTGCTATGATCTGAATAGCCGTGGCAAACAGGTGACCCTTCGTCATGGCTGCCACATCCATCAACGCGGAGTCATCACCTGGCCCGCTTCCACGTGTTTGTGTGCTCACTGCCAGCGCAATCTGTTAAAAAGGAATAAAGGACTGGAAATGATCCTGGCGCCCGATGCTCACAGCAAACATGTCATCAGATCCCAATATAAATATTGATGTTATTACTCGTCATATAAGCCTGGTAGCCCAATCCTGAAATCCATCCTGCTTCATGTCCTCGGATTCATCCATCCTGGTCGTCCAATGTTTGCTATTTTTGTTGACTGTCTAAATTTCTTGCTATTGACTTTGCCTTTCTCATGAGCAAAGCTATTTTTACCCAGAGTGCTCTGTCAATAGCCAAGTGAGATGTAAACATCCTGTGTGCACAAATACACAAAGCTATCATCTTAAACAAAAACCCACATTCTCATTTAAGTCTGCCAATTAGCATTCGGTGAAACCCAGGCTCAGTCATATCAGAAAACAAAGCTTTAATCAGCCATCAGCCATGTACATGACGGTGCATAATAGCATAGCAGCCTGTGTGTGCATAATTACAGTACATGGTAACAATATTACCGGGTTGATTCATAGAGTCATTAAAAAAAAAAAATGTGGCCACATGCAATAAATATCTGAATGTAGGATGACTTCATTTTTTTTTTCTTTTTAATTTTGTACGTAAATTCTGTTTGCAGTTATTAACTAGTCTTCTACAGAATATGACGGATAGCAGCAGGCTCTACTGCCAAGGTAAACAACATCTCTCTCCCTGTCTGGTTTTGCAATAATGTTCCACAAAGGAGTGGAGTGGTAATGGATAATGTTAATCAATGAGGACAGTTCATTTTGGCAGCAACACTTTCCAGTTTCAGGCGTCTTGCATCATTGCTGCTGACAAGAGCTGATTTGCACAATTACAGTGTTTTGTGGAATGAGAGAAAGAAAAGTGAAAATCTCTTTGGGCTGAAACATTATGTGTTTCTGTTTATTCTTTCAGTTCGATGGCTTCATCTGTATTCCAGGGACTGAAAGGATGGTTGGATCACATAAGTGTGTAACTCCCTTCTATTTCTTCCCTGTTTGTTTTAGGGTCAGAATATACCCGGTGAATACAGTCAGAGTGTAAGTGGGGTTACTACATATATATACAGTATATATAGTAAATGCATAGGTACACACATGCAGCCAGGTTGTACAGCACACACACACACACTGCCTCCAGCTAAGTCACTTTGGGAGTTCATAGCACGCACGTTGTGGCATGATTTGACATTAATCTTTAAAGTGGATTAAGGGGAAATTGCATGGACTTGCAGCTGACCCAGCTCTCCTGGGATGACTAACCTATGGCCCTGTACATTCAGGGTAAGACCCCACTAAATAACAAGCATCCATACCTAGATTTGTGTTCAACAGAGCCGCTCCTCCAAAGCGCTGTGTTACTGTAAACTCCACTGTCACGAATAGGCTTTTACTCCCTCCCCCCACTCTCCTCAACATTGCCATCCCTCTGAAATAAAATGGACGCTGATGATTGGATTCTACATTAAACCTGCCGGGCTGGAGAGAGAATTAGATAGAGAATTATTCTGGAGACCAGAGGTAAACATGACAAATTTGAGTCATTCCCCCACCTTTTTTTTTTGTTTTTTGCTGCCCCTAGCATACATAGCAAATTTTTTATGAAGTCCATTTGTGAGGATTATGTGAGGTGTGAAAAACTCTCCTGCCATTGTGGTACTTCCTACCTTTCAAATATCAGCATTTTTTTTTTAACTGTTTCAATAGACACTTGTCTTTATCTTATCTTTCATTTTTTGTTATAATGAAAAGCGTGTTGGTGGAATTTATTAAAGTAAGAATAATGTCGGATTAAAGGCCAATGTGATGAAAAGATGTTATTGTTATTTTTTTATTATTTCTTAACATGCTGAGCTGAATAAATTCCTTTAAAAGACATAACAGCTAAAGGAGATACATATTTTCTCCACATTAATGTTTTATCTCTGTTTTTAAATATGGCCCATCAAAAAAAAAAAGGAGTACAATATATCTATTTATTTTATTATCCAAAAAACGATCTTGTCCTTGATTCTAAGAGTATAAAGTGACCTTTAGTGATTCCCTGATGAGCTGTGAATAAGTGGCTCCTCAAAGAGTTCAAATAGGTCAAGGAGAGAAGCCAAGGCTTTTTCTTACACTATGTTCTGGTGAGATGAGTGTTTTGGTTTTTTAAAATAAATTCATGCATGCATAGTAATGCAAAGATTCTTCAGTGACACAAAAAAAAGTTCAGTTCTGCACAAGGTCAATCTTCCTGACTATTTGGCGACATTCACTCTTTTTTTCATTTGGTCCACCTCCACTTCCTTTTTTAAACTATATGCCTGCACAGGCTTCTCACCGACTGCTTGTAAGTCCCATTCTATTTTACCTTTGAGGCATTTGACAACTTCAAAAGGTGTGTTGGAAAAATCATTTAACTTTCATTCAGTTTAACAGAACTTTTCTGCCTCTGGCATTGATTTTAGGCTGCTGAGGAGTGAAAGTAAGAACCAAAATTTTGAGCTTTGTGCCGTAACAAATGACAATAGCTACAGTGAAAAAGCAAAATTTCACTCCAAAGTGAACTGCTGGATGAGGACACTGCATTTGTTGTGAGTGTGAGTGAATGTGCCGTTCACGTGTTTTACACAGCAGAGCGCACGTATCTGAACGTGCACTCGTGTCCTTGTCTGTTGACCATCCTTCATAATAAACATAAAATCAAGAGTGATTTTTTTGTTGGCACAGGAAAGTCATCTGCTCTGGCAGACATTGTGATATAAATATTTACTGTACATGTTTTTCTGATCATGCATGACATTACATTCAAATAGTCACACATTCAACCAATGTGTGCGAATGTGTCTTCAGTCTTTGCTTTACTTGTACATTTTTTACTGTACACTGTAACTACAGGTTGGGTGTTTATAAAACCTTCACGATTCATCTCATTATGCACCAGTATTCATGTCTGTGAAATATCTACCGTCCTTGACAATCCCAGCAGTCTATTGAAGATGAGCTCCTGCTTTGCCACCCTGTCAACCATGAGACAGAGTGCCACAAAGCCACCTGTCAGCAGGCCGTTAAGCGAAGCTCCAGGCTGACCAAGGACTGACCGGGAGCATCTGTGCCACTGTTTGTGTCTAATACGCTAATGAGAGCTGTCAAGCTGTCGAATTCACTCCCGTTGCCCTCCGGCAGTAACAATGGCACCTTCAATTTGGCTGTGTTGAGTGACATTAACAAACACAGCCACAAAGAAAACAGACGTGTGCCAGTGCAGCCGTGCACTGACATGTGCACAAATGAATAAGAAAGGATGACACATAGACAAATACAACCCTAAACACACACACAGAGGGAGAAAAAAAAGAGAGAGGTTTGTTATTGTTTATAATGGAGCTCCTCGGGTTGACTTCTGTTCCTCTGGCTGCCTGTAGAGGCCGCTGTTGCTCAGTCACTCTGATGTTAACTCCCAATGTACTTCAATGGCATTAAACAAGCCTGAAAAGATCTAACAACACATTTATCCAAGTACAAAACCCTCAAGAAAAAACAAGTCATCCCCTGTTGTATCGCTAAATTCACATGAGCATTCTTGATTGATGCCATGCGCCGGTCTGTGCAGCCCTCCACCACCTCATGAAAAGAGCAGTGCATGTCAGTCAGTGGCAGAGAGTGTGTATGTGTGTGTGTGTGTGTGTGAGAGAGAGAGAAAGGTCTTCAGGCGCTCCACTCTAAACCTGTCAAGCATCCATCAAACACTCTTCTAGGCTCACTTAACATGTTTCCCCCTGCAGTGTTCCGGGCAATGACCTTGTTCCTCAAAAACAAAATCCTTCTGGACAGAAAAATAAAATAAATAAATACGAAACTCACACAGAATCAAAATGAAAAACAGAGGTCTACTTTAGGATGTTGGCTCAAATGTTTCCTCCACCATCTGCACTCTCAATAAAAAGGCAGTAAGTTGATTGTGAAAGAACATCAGGACTATTTGTGCCCACAGAGACGCTAAAACTACAGTTGTGCCTCTCCTTACAAAAAGGGATATTAAAATGATACAATTAAATGCAAGTGCTTGCCACTATTTTTTAACAGGTGCAGTTTATTTGTGGGCAAATATTTTCATGCAAAAGAAGCTACTTAAAAACAGTGTCTGTTTGTTGATCTAAGCACCAACATAAAACCCTGTATCAAGTGCATCTGGGCCTAAAGCCTTTGTTCTCAGGCGTTGCAGTGATTTTTCTTCCATTTATTTGAATGTGGATTGTCTATTTCGACCATGTTGCGGTGTTTTTGATTGCAGGGGACCGCAGGAAAAACAAAACAAAGCAAAGCAGTGGCTTTGTGGCTAAAAGTTGACTTGAAAGTTAACAGAAGAGAAACACAACCTGACATCACGCTGCGGTGACCAATCAGCTGCAGCTGATCCGAACAATCCTGCTGGGGGGTGGGGGTCCAAAGACATTAACATGCATTTGTTGATGGGTGGATACATGCGGCGACCGTCGCAATGCTTAACTTTGTCTGAATTCCTCCTTAATGGGATTCACACAGTTCTTTGAATGACAAATGACACAATAATAAAGGGCACAAAGAAAAAAAAACGTTTAGAAAACAAGAAGGTAAAAAAATCTAATGCACATTTGTCAACTTCAGTCACATGATTTCTGCTTTTTTCTTTAGTAAAGGCAGGCTCCTTAGTCTTGAAAGAACATCTAACTGGAAAATATAATTGGGTTTTTCAGGCTTGCAGATAATTCAGTTCTAGATTAAAATAAAAACAAATTTAGTTCACGATTTTTGTGGCATCTAGTGGTGAGGTTGCAGACTGCAGCCAACTGAATATCCCTGTGCTCACTCTTTCTTTGTGTTTTGGAGAGCCTACAATTGCTATGAAAGGGTCCTTTACTGGTCCAGAGCCAGAGTTTGGTTTGTCCGTCCAAAAAAAAACATGTTAGTGAAACATTTTATGAACAAAAAAAAAAACCACACAAAAACACATTTTTTAAATTTATTTTAGGTGATTTTACCCTATTAAAGGCAACATTCTGAATATTAAAAGTCCATTTCTGCCATAATTTGCTAAACGACTTCCTGAATCGTACACTACAAAATGCTTTGAAATACAAACAAAAAATACATTCCCATTTAACAACAGATTAATACAAAGGCAAAAACAACTTTCAAGATTTCATGTTCTGCTTCACTTCATCTCTAATGAGTCCACAAGGAAAGTCAAAATTAAAGGGGAAATCCAGGGTGAATGCTGAGCCACAGGAAACGTCACCAACAGGCTGACTTGTAACTAAAAGTCTATGATGCCTGAACCGAACCCCCCACCACCACCACCCATCACCTTGTCAACATCATCTGGGGAGAGCATGTGGGTGTTGTGGGAGTGTGATTCTTTGGATAGCTTCAGCCTGCCAGGAGCTGACAGATCCTTTTATTCTGCCAGAGATCAAACTCTTTATCTGGGCATAAGAAAGAGAAACGAATGGCTGGTAAAACACAGGTGGAACTGTCACACACCTGCTTTGGCACTGATTTTGATCCGTTTGCCTTGTTTAGCTCGGTTTGGAACGGTCAGGGCGCATGACATACGGAGGGGACAGGTGCATCAGAGACAACGCGGGTGAAAAGCATCTGCGCTCTTTTTTTTTTTTGCCCCTCTAACGATGCTTGGTTGACATTCAAAAATCATTCATGAAATATATGAGCATCATCGGCGCTTATGACTCATGAACAGCTAACGGTGTAATGTATCTCACAAACCTAATTAAGCTTCCAGTTCAGCTTTGATTTCACCGATAGACAATGAAAGTCACAGCACGTCCTACCTTTCCTCTGTAATACACATGCAACCAGAGTTGGCAATTAAGCTCCTTTTGCTTTAATTTGTTAACAGTAATACTGACAAATATGAGTAAAAATATTTAAAAAAATTCCCACCAACATGCAAATTCAGTACTTGATCCATGTTTATCTGCTCAGTGTAAAGGACTAAATGATTTCCAGCTGCAACAGCAGCACTTCAAAGAGTCCAGGATTGTTGTAATTAAAGCAGGCATAGGATTCATTATTATGCCCATAAATCTCCCCTTGATTTCCCCTTGCTCAACATAAACTGGCACAGTTGTTGCTCCGTTCGCTCACTGGCAAAGCGGTGTTGGCTTGCAGTTCAGTATCGAGCCACGGAGTAACCGCAGTGCAGTTTTTGCTCATCTGTTATGCTGTGCTGACTAAAAATCACATAGATATCCATACAAGTGGATTTGCAGTTTTAACCTGTTGCATCCCCTTGTGAGAATTTCAGATCAAAGGTCAGTAAGTAGCTTTCAGGATAAAAAATGATTTATTTATGATAGTAATTTCAAATGGAAGTATTTGACAAATGTGCTCTGACAATTCATGTTTGAAAAGAGCTGCAGTGCTTTTAAAATGTATTCTCTGCAGGCATGTAAGTATTGTGTACTCACTTAGTGCAGTTAGTAAAATATAATGCTCTCTTAGTCCAAGCACTTACATCAAATGTCTGCTATGTCAGAGCATATTTCATCTCTATGCTACATAAGTGGACAGTATTGCTGTTACAAGTAAAACATTTGGTCAGCATTAATTCTGGGATTTATGTTCATCTTCCACACACGTTCATCATTTTAAATGTTCATTCAGTGGCCAAGGCTTCCCTTCATCCTCTGGGCCTGATGGATTGTTGACCTTCATCAGTGACTTTCTGTCGCTGCAGATGTCTGCAGCATCCATTCAACCCAGGACGACTTTCTGAGCGGGGACACGGGGGCAGCCAGTGTAAGCACTGTGCTGCTTGACCGGGGAAAGGCACAAATATTTGATGAGTCCCCCAGCAAGCACTGCATTTAAAATGCAGCACGGTGTCCGACACAAACTCTGCAGCAGCTTAAGGAGCAGTTTACTCTGAGATGACTGTGAACAGTGATCTCAAAAAAACAAAATACAAGGGTGAAGATACAAATTTGTGCAAATGGTTCATAGCCACTCAGAAGTCAGAAACCAGGAACTTGTGCAGAATATATACATACATATATATATATATATATATATATATATACATATACATATATATATACACATATATTGACTGAGAGAGAGAGAAATTAGATCAAGCAATTTCTCATTTCTTGTTCAATTGGTGTGACAGGATACACAGGTCACGGAGCAACAGGCCCGAGGCTTTGTGTGATCGCCTCTAACGTGAAATAAAAGCCCCAGTATCCTTGGTCTTAACTTCGCTCGGTACATGTACAGTAAAGGTTGATTAGTGAGGCATAAAATTGCAGCAGTCATGCAGTAAATCTAGCTGTCTTTACAGACTTCCTGATAGATATTTTACCCGGGGTCTCTAAAAAAATCACACCATTGTTCCAATCATGCTCTGATGCTCTCTGAGGACCAGCCATTTTCCTCTATAGGTGACACATGTAATCACATTAATTGTCTCTGCAGCCCTCTGGGTCTGCAGCTGTAACGCGTCTGATATTAGAAGGAAGGAAAAGCGAAGAAATAACAATAGGCCTCATTCAAATGCTTAAACTCCCTGTGCTGTAACTAATGGCACATATACAGAATTTATTTATCAGTAGTTAGGGATAAATCAGGCAATTGCATGGGGGTCCTACCATAACGTGCTGAGCCAAAGCTGATATAATAAAGTGTGAAATAATTTAGACTAAGCATTGTAAAAGCATTTTAAGACGCTGTGATGGGAAAAAGAAGCTTTGCAGGAAGGAAAAGATCAAGTCTCCGGCATTAGGATGAAGCAAAGCCCTTATCTGCAAACGAGGAGGAGAAAGAGGTGAATGGGAAGAAATTCACAACCTCGTTCTGAACCTGTGTTGTATTTCATTTCACAAAATTATGCCCAACCATTTGCCTGCAGTTACATTCATTGAAAATCCATCCCTGTGTTAATGGAATTATAAGATGTAGTGTATGCCGTGGCACCTAATCAAATGGAATTGATTTAAGTTGTGTTCTGGCCCACAGCTCTTGCAGCTCAAGGGCTCTGCTCGTGTCTTCTCTTCCTCTGAAGGTCCCTTACTTTGGGGAGACAGGCTTGATAGACTGAGAAACGTGTGTGTACATGCATGTGTGTATATCAAAGGGGGTTAACTACAGACATTTGTTAGCTATTTATGTTCAGTGATCTTTTTCCACGGGATGCTGTTGGCATTGACTCTATGAGTTTAATTCAAACTGTGTGCATATGGGTGCTGGGAGGTGTTTTGGCTCACTGCTGGAAAGGGTGAGCAGAGATAAGAAATACAAGTACACAGCTGAGATGTAATGTAGTACATCTTTCAACCGTCGGTTTAAAGATGTAGTGTGCGCTCCATAGAAATGGATATGTGTAATTATGCAAAGTTTTTCCTCTTCAGAAAGCTCTTTCAAACCTATAAAATGATAAAAACCTCCGCTCAGCATGCTAACATTCGCTAATTGGAACTAAACACAAAGTGGGCTCATGGCTGTAGCTGCTCATTAGTTTTGTAAGCATTTAGTTATAGATTAAATTTTAAGAACAAATTGACATTTTTAGCAGATAATTGCGCTAAATATAAATTAAGGGGATCCCCCCAGGTGAGTGGAATAAATCCTGAGGTGGATATAAATGCTTGGACTAAATTTCATGGCAAGTGATTAAATTTCTGTTGAGAGATTTCACCTGTGGTGGAGTGGAAAGCTTAGTGGATCACCAAAGTCATTAGGTCCAATTTTTGGGCAATATGGTTATCTGAGTTGAATTTTGCAACCACTCATCTAACAACTGTCAAGATGTTTCACAAAAATCTGCAAATAACAAGCTGCTCGTGATGCTAACGATCAAGTCTGGGACAGTTAAGTTAGAAGGTTTCATGCTCTGGGGATCCTAAGAATACGTAAAACCTGCACTTATTGAGAGAGGGACAGGGTTTCTCTATTCAAGAAAAAGTCTAAACCAAAGTAGTGGCCATATTGTTTTCTCTACAGCCATGATGCTAGCATGGCTTACTAACATAAACCACAAAAATCTTTTCTCCTAATGAATACCGTGCTGTAAAACTTCTTTAACCTTCAGTACCAGAGTAGCTTTACAAATCGCAAGTTTTTTTGTTTTGTTTCTTCATTAACTTCAATGGTGCTAAAAAAATCACCAAACAAAAAGAACACAAGCTGAGAAGTTAAACAGATGACTGAAGATGTCTCTGCAAAAGTCAGATCCATGCAGTGCTGCTCATGTACATTCATGGCTTTGCAGAACTGTGGAAGGAATCGGTGCAGCAAGTGCAAGGTGTGTAACCACCAAACACAGAACTTCAGCTGACCACTATCCACTTCACAGCCCACCAAAAAAAAAAAGCTCTGAAAAACAGTTTTACATAGTGAGGTTGCAGGTAACATTCACCGCAGTGATTAGCCTTTTGTGAAACCGCCTCCAGTCTGAAAAGTCTTTCATATTGGCTGCTCCTCTGAAAGAGGAGAAGAACTGTCAGTTAAAGATGTCCTTGTAAAAAAAAAAAAAAAAGAGTAAATATGTTCTTCAGTTAGAATTTCATTCACTGAGACAAGACACCGAGGGAACTACTTCAAGAGTGAATTGAATCAGCATGGCGTACAGAGAGCGGTGAGTCAGAATATTTGAATAAGTCGACGGCGAAGGTAGAGTTGAGCAAAAAGAAAAGGCACGCACAAAAGAAATGAACTTGGGATGGAGGAAAAATAACTGTTGCGTTTACAAAAGCTCATTCTAGCAATTCTGCAATCAGATTTTCTCCAAGTCTGTGGTGATGAGGTGGAATCAGATAAAGCACAGACCTTACGTGGAAACGCAACTTTTTTTTCTTCTTCTTCTTCTTTTTGCTCTCTGAAAGCATGCAGCCAATTGTGAGTGACAAATTGAGAGCATTTTCAATGCCCTTTGCCAAGCTTGTGCAAAATTAGTTTCCCTGCCTCTTTCTCCTGTCTCCCTATCGTGGACAACCAAGTCTCCCATTTACTGCATGCCTCGCAGACACAAAAGGAAAGTAGTGACATTTATTGGGCCCGGGGTTTATTTGTATTCCATCTCTTCCTTCACCGCATGTCGGCTTTTATGAGCTCACTCAAGCGAAACATTAAAGAAGCTCATTCTTTATTAATCCTCACAATGACAATTCAAAGCTTCCGACACACCGACTTTGCCGTGCGCGCTTGCACTTTCTACTTTAGGAAATCAGGTTACTGTCATTATTTTTTTAAACATTCCTTGGTTGTTGCCATATGTGGAGTTTTGCAGCACACAGGCTTTTCATTCTGTCAAATGGGGCAAATAAGTAGCATTACGGCACATAAAGAGTTGAGTCCACTTGTAATCCTGGATAACCTCAAGTCTCACAATGTTGCATAAGAGTCTGCGCTCAGCTAGCGAGCGACTGGACCTTGCTATGTCAACACTAAATTATCTTGTTTGCCTCGCGGCGATACTTATTCTTCGAGATGGAAGTCATTAACAGGTTGAAGCCGGATCAAGGCTGAACCTTTTGTCCATTTTTTATCAGCTTTTTACCTAAAGACAAACAGCTGAGCCTCATGCTAAATGAGTCACTTTGCATTTTGCAGCTGCCCTGGGTTCAGTTTTACAGCTCAGCATCTGTGCTGACCCAGAGGAGCGATAACCAGATATGTCAGATATCATGGCGCTAATGTGCTGGGGGGGTAAAATTAACTGAGTTGTCTGACATGCATTTAATTAGACATGAGACTATATACAGACATACAAAGCATCACCGGATCACTTTTTGTTATATTTTTAGATTCAATAATGTTCCTAATTAATACTGGGACAGTGATAACAGCTTCTATTTTGGAGAACGATGTCAGACATGGTTTGTCTAATCTGAGGGTCTTTTTTTAATTAATATGTTAACACAACTACACACCAATGACACCTGATTTTGTGCACATTTTTGCAGACTACACAGCCCCATTTCAAAACAGTGAGCTGGGAGGAAATCATGTTTTTCTTTTTTGGTGCTGCTTTTCTGAACCAAAAACGAATTCAGTGTCCTTTTTTGACCGTTTTTTAAAATTTCAGTAAATGCGGATATAACTAGGACACATCTTGACATGTTATGAATACAGATTTTTTTTTTTTTTGAGTGTGTGCAATCTCAAGCTTCTTAAAATTGCTTTGCAGCAGCAGAAAAGGACTTGATAAGTGGAGTGTAAACAATTCAAACAAATGGAGCTAAAACAAAGTCCATCAATGTCACTTTAGTGGCAAAACTCATGAATAAGCCTATATTTTTTATTTTACTCAATCAACAACAACAAATCTGCACATTTGTAATCTAAAAATCTAAAACCACAGCGTTGGAGCTGAAACATTGTTTGCAATAGTGAGCCGAGTGTCACTGTGCGATTGTATCTTTGACAACTGAAAAATTTAAGGACATTAGGACTGAAGCTACATTTGATGTTGAATTGTGCTGAGGGAACATTAGACTGAGAAAAAAAACCAGAGCTGTTGTTATTATTATAGAGAAATCAATACTCTTTTAAAATCTTAACTCGCAGCGAGGAAGCTGGAGTCTCTTAAAATAGCCAATTCTTTTTATTTTAATGTGAATGCAGCAGGCAATCAGATAATGTTTTGTCTGCTTGAAATTTATTATTTTTCCAGCTTTATCAAATAACAGCCCACTGACAGCCGCTGATGTACAAATGCTACTTTTCTTTTGTTGGTGCAGGTGCTAACGATTGTCAATCATGTGTTATTTTTTTTGTTATTTTTTTGTTTTTTTGGCAAACTGGAAAAAAAAGACATTTGTGATTAGAGGAGGCTTTCAACCCACTGCTTTACAGCATCGTTGCAAAGGATCAGATTTTTTTTTTTGTGGGGCAAATTTGACTACATGCTGAAAGGGTGGTGGAGAGGCAGCGGCAGACAGATAAAAAGTTCTAAAATAAGAGAACAAATTGGAACAAAACATGGTTGTGGAGAGCGAGGGATGTTAAGAGAATAACACAAGAAAAGAAGAACAGACACATTCAAAAAAAAAACAAAAAAGGAAATGGACTCATGTAGATAAAATTAACATTTTAAATGATCAAAGTTGTCTTTAATGAGATAAGAGCTCATGAAACAGTTGCTTTATGCATCGGCTCAATAAGAGCAGAAACACGGTAACGCCGGCAAAACGCTCAAAGCTGCAGCGGCATTTCAAAGCTGTTCAGGAAAGTTTCACAGATGTGCTCGTCCCATCAGTGACTGTGCTACTTTTAATGTTTCAATTAAGTCCAGTGATAATTCAATACAACCAGAATGGAATGGGGGTGTGGGTGGGTGAGGGGGGCTGGAGTAGCTACTACTCCAAGACATAATGATGGATTATGACCAGACCAGACTGCATGCAGAAGTGCACAATCAGCTAAATGTAAGCCACAGGCTGAGATTTTCATAAATATGTATGGCATCTTACATATTGTTAAGAGCCTGCAGTGAATTACAGATCAGCATTATCAATTCAGAAATACATAATTCTGCTGAGGTACATTTCAAAAGCGGCTTACTCCCCGAGATGCAAATACGACAGAATGGTCTCAAAGAGCAGAAGAACCTAAAGTGCTTCACTTGACTTTCAGGTGCTTACAAAATGAGTTCAAGTGACATTTTTGTCCCAGGAGTTTTTACTTATCAGAGAACAATTTAAAGAAGCCTCCTCTGAGGAGACTTCATTACACCCCAATAAGAAACTTGTAGAAGAAAGTTTGCAAAGTCCAGACTTGATGTGGGGGGGGGGTGCGGGCGGGCACGGGGCAAGAACTGTGTCGCAATATCAGCAGCCGCCCCTCTTACAATCTCGTTTTCAGTTTCTGAAGCAATCACGGGCCAGCAGAGCACAACTGCACCGCAATTAAGCTGTCTGTGATTTTTAATTAAAACTAAGAGGCGTGATCCGTCGAAAACTTTGTTTGCCTTTCAGGCAACACAAGTTATCATCTTCATAATGGATACGATTATAATGTATGAAAAAATGATCACATTACTATTCTCTCTCTTTTTTTTTTAAATAATAAATGGCAGGCAGAGAGAAAGACAAAATTTAAAAAAAAAAAAAAGTTCTTTTTCCTTCCCTCCAGTTTGCCATCCAAAACATTGTTACAATTAGGACAATAATTGTGATAGACATGAATTATTCAAAGGTGGGAGGCAGTTTCAGCTGAAGCCAGTAGGCACAATCAATACAGCGTCTGACGCCTTCACCAAGGCAAAGTCCATTACAAGTTCAAATGCATCGGAGTGGCTTCTGAACCAAAAAGCAATTTAATGCTGATATCTCCGGGGACTGCACATGAGAACTTGAGAGAGACAAATAAACAAAGCAGGAGCACGCACACACACGTACACACACACACACACACACACACACACACACAACCCCGAGGAAAACAAGCCTTTACTGTACAAAAACTGTTGACTTTAACTTCTTATTGACGACCTGAACATCAAAACCGTGGCTGTTCTGAGGTCTGTAGTCGCAGAATGAAAGAGTGGTTGAAGACACAAGAGGACAGAAACTGAAACTCAAACACAACCTTGTTTTCTACGCTGCAGAAAAAAAACATTGTGTATTAACCTTTTTGTCTTTTCTTTCTCTTTGCCTCATCTTTCAGACTTTGTGGAGACTTTATTTAGACACTTTGAAAGAGGAGAGCAGCACTAAATTATGTGGAGAGGCAATTCTGGATGACAGAAGGAAAACACAATTGAAGAGGCACCATGAGGAGGAGAGGAACAGAGGTAAGAGGACACAGTTTGTCTTGTATATTAAAATATAGAGCTGCGTTAGTCATTATTATTCTGGTGGGGAAAGCCTAGCATGGTTGCCTAAAAAAGATGTTTACGACTAATGTTTTTGCAAAACCTTTGACAAATATAAAATACTTTTACATATATCTTCAGTGTTTTAACGTTTTGTCTCAACATGGCATGGTTTAGATTAAATGTATGTCTATGTAAGCTGAATCTGACACCTTTGTGAGACAGTTATCAAGCAGGAGAGCAGAGTTTTAGACCACACACAGTTCAACAGCTAAAAAAATACATAATTTGAGTCACTATAAGGGTATTTTCAGAGACTAAGTGAGAGTTTCTAACCACTACAACGTGATCTTTCCATTAAACTAACCAAGGTTTTTGACCTAAAGCTAACAAGACATCCACCACAGAAATGCACAGTTTCAGCATTTCTAACAATTTCTAACAATAGCATTTGGAAATCCAAAAGCAATCAGTCTCTGCTGGCCTCTTCTGTGGATTCAGTTCATCTTTGGTCATTTTATAATCTAAACACTGATAGTATCGGGAAAAACTGTGTAACAAAAGCTTTTATAAAGCTGAAATACTTGTCCTTTCTCCCATTGTCAATATAAGCTTTGACATGAGTGTACATATTGCATTGATTTTTTTTAAAAAAATCCATTGAAGCTGGTGCCTTCAGGATTGTTCTTCATTGTTGGGTACATAATATGAAATGATTTAAAGCTAAATGAAGGGTAAACAGCACAGAGACAGCAGTCAACACCATTGTTAAAGGTTCAACAGAGGACTTCTCCTCTTTTAAAAAATGAAAATAAAAACCACTTTCTTTCTTTCCTTCTCTCTTTTTTTCCTGAAACATAATGACCAACCTGTTGTTCTTTTTCCTCTGGCACCATTTAGAGGGCTTCACCTCCTAAAACCTACAACTTTAGGAAAACAAAGGCAAACAGAATAATCTGTAATCCTGCTCCTCTGAGAGAAAAAGGCTGATGGCTGCGGGGGTTTGGTGCTGAAGAGTTGTTGTTCCATTGAGTTAAAGAGGTGAAGCAAAGCAGATTGAAACTGACTGTCGAGGCAGAGAGGCCACATTTCCTAAGAGGTAAACGGCTCCTTGCACAACATATCTATTTTCTTTCATTGTATGACATATTTACAGATACATTTATAGACACACTTTCTACACAAGACTGCTCTCAGCTGCTGTTTCCTGTCGGCGAGGACCTGAGTAGTTACCTGGAAAATCACCCAAGGTTTTCTTTTGATATTTACAGGAGAAATTTCATCATGACTGATTTCTTTCTACAGTCACAAATCAACACCACATTCAATGCGCTTTGCATTAGCTTATTCCAGCAAATGACTTTCATTTGCTCCAAAACACCCACGATCGATTTACTCCGTGAAGATGAATTACAATATTTAAAATATTCCAACGTGAGTTCTGCCCCGAAGTGAAAACAATCAAACAGATGTATTAGTTGGCGCTTCTTTTTCTGTTCCTCCTGGTTTGAATATACTTCACTCTTCTCCTTATTATTTCCTTTTTTTTTTTTTTTTTTTTTCTCCAGGACTTTTGGTCTTCCTGGGCCTTTAATTTAAGTCTGCTGAAGCCATTAGAAACATGTTAACAGAGAGATGAATCGTCATTAATCAGGACTGACAGGAAATCTCCAAAATGACAAGGCGTCGGCAGAATCTCAGACTTTATTGGCCAGGAGATGAATGGACCTGAGGAGTAATTCAAAGTGAAAAATCAGCCCCTTGAGAGACAGATCGCCTTATTCCAGGCGCTGTGAAAAATTCCTATTAGAAAATCGAGCACTTTTTCTTCACTTCCTTAATTTACAGTTGGCAGTTAGGCGACACACTATACCTTAACTGTGCAATCCAATTGCTTGGATCCAGATTGATTTTGAAGGTAGAAAATAACAATGATAATTCCTTCACTGTCAAGGAAACTGTTGAGCAGTCTGTACACGTCCCTCAAGACTTCTATCGTAACCTCTTTAATTAGAAAACTGTTGTGTTTGACTGTGTTTTTTCTTTGAAGTTTTTTTAAAGTTGTTTTTTTTTTTTTTCCAGGAAACAAATTATTTAAGAAGCGCTATTTAAACAATTAAGGTCAAAGACAGAAAAACAGACTTAAACCCTGAATAGTTCAAGAGGAGCTGAAAGTGCTCATTTAATTGTAGTAGTAAATAATATAAAGTACATAATTTCCGACAGCAAACACTCGATTTTGTTGCTTCAAAGCCTTAAGATTTGTTGTTGCTTATTGATTATTTAAAGTAAAACTATTTTCATTTACTTCAAGAAACAGTTTGTATTTACCTGCCTACAATCTGATAGACCCTCCTCCCAGTTGACTTATACTGGACATTTACCTACTAACAGTAATATATAGCCTTCGGTTCTATAGCAAACATTCATCAGTCAAAATCAGTTGGGTAGATAAATATGATTTCATCATTGGGAGTCTTTTCATGTCCAACTTGTGTAATTATGTTCAGTCATAATATAATGCTGATACAGCTTCTTTTTATTTTCTGCCTGACAGTCAGTTCTATTTAAAAAAAGATGATTTATTTATTTTGAGGACAGTATAATCACTTCCTGGTGAGGTTTTTAACTTTGCTGATGTCTTTTGGACAAATTAACACTTAATTCATATATTTGGAAATGGAGTTGTGATGAATTAAAGGGAATATTGCCAAGTGAGAAGGACTCCTCTGTTATTGTGGTTAGCTAAGTGATGAATTTCAAATGAGTTTTCCACTTTGTTAATGTACTTATAGCAGCCGGGAGGTTTTTCATTCCTCCACACTGGAAAGTATAGACTCATGGGTGGATATATATAATGCAGATTTAATGAGAGAGGTTCATACCATGAGTCTGTGCAGTTTAAAGAGGAAATACCAAAGTCTGTATAAAGTGAACATTATATTTGTCCCGGCTCTCTGTTGTCCCCATGGCTGTCCTGTTTGGCTGTCCGGTCTGAAACGATCTCGCATGTGAAGACCCAGGATGTTTGTGAGGTCAGTTTAAAGTGCTGCCGAATTCTCATAAGAGGCCCCAGAGACGACTTATGGTAGTAAAATAAAGATTTAAAATCACAGGCAACGGCCCTGGTGGAGTCAGAATACCAACTGCACACTTCTTCAAAACTTGCAACATCTATGGCATCTAAAACTGCACATTTTAGAGTGGCCCATCACTGTGAACAGCCCGGGGCACATGTGGGCAACAGTCATGCTGTACTTTAATATATCAAACCTGTCAGATGGATGGATTATCTTGGCACAGAAGTGCTCACTAAAACTGATTCACCGAGCGTGTGCTACGGATAGATACGGACAAATTTATGAGTGTATCTGTGTTTGTTTACTGCAGTGTTTTGTTTGATTTGACTCAACATTGTGCCATTATCTAAAACTTTTCATCATGTGGCGACTATTTTCAGTCTGGATATACATAACATCCACCGATAATCAGCAAACCCGCAAAGACGAATCAAGAGCAGCATAAAATTTCTCAGTTTCTCTTGGCGCTTCATTAACACTTACTGTGGCGATTTTTTTTTTTTTTTTTTTTTTTTTTTGCAAGAAAGAATCAGAAGAACGAATAATCGTCAGTTCTTATTACCCTGTGGCATTTGGGGAAAAGGAGGACATAATCTTCATATGCTGTGTCTCCTTGTAATCACCTTTTCCCCCAGATTAATGACAGGAAATGGGTCCGCAGGCAGGGATGAGTCACCTAGGCGAGCTAGCCAAGTGGCTGAACATGAAAACAGCATTTTTAAAGACCAGAAATCACATCCACTGTCTATGTGTTCCTATTTTCAAAGAGCCATTAGGCATCGAGGTCAGAGAGGGTTGGGCTTTAAACACACCGTGTCCTCCGGTATTCCAGTTAAATAGCAGGTATACGTTGCCTGCTGTGGGAAACGGTGAAGCTTGTAATAGGTACACAAACCTCCTGCTGAAGTGACCTGCTTGTCCTCTCCGGTGCCTCCTATTTCTCCGTGGTTTTTCACTCTTTTAGTCATTATGCCTGTGCTCACTCCAGGCCACCATGAAGGTGGATAAAACCTCTTTGTAACTAGGAGAAAGACGAACATGCAGTTAATGGGATTTCTGCTACAGAAACTGATATTTTTAGCAACTTAAAGTTTTGTTTTATTTAGTTAATTAAATAGAGATTGTGTGCCAATGAAACTTAGCACAAACTGGTTAATTATAGTTTATAAGGAAGGGGACCAACATTTTTTCATTGACAGAGTCAGTGACACATTATGGGTTGTATGAAACTGAAAAAACACATGTGCTCGTACGGAAGCAACTCAATTGGCTGCTGCCATTTATTTAAAAAATGACATTATGGCTCCAAAGACAACATACAGTATATGACGACTGGACATTACCAGCAAATGGCTCTTGGTCCCTTATCATCTGTGTAATTAATGTCATAAAAGTTTGCATAGGTTTAAGCATCAAAAAAAAAAAAAAATCCCACTGTTGTTTTGACTCATCCATTAAACTTATATTATAAAAACTTTCTTACTTTTTTATATTATATCACCTTACTTCCTCGTTTGCTTCCGTCATAATTACTAAAGCCACTAGAGGTCGCCTGAGGATATACTTAAATATATGTCGTAATAACGTGCTAGCACAGAAATAAATACAGCTGATTTTCTGGTGAGGATCAGTTAAAAAAAAAGATTTTCTGCCTCTTCTCTTTAAGTTTGAATGTGACATACAGTCGCTTCACCAAACAGGAGATGCATGTGAAGTCACTCCGATGTAGAACACAGTGTTCATTTTCAATTTCACACAGCAAATGAACTGAAAATGAAGATCGAGATGAGCCTGTGAGGGGATGCTAGCGTGCGATAGATCTCTATATTTATGGTCCAATGAGATCAACCTATGACAGGCACTGTCTCTTCGCATGTTCTTCTATTTTTGTCAGGCAAAATGTATTAAAAACCAGTGGAGTGCCATCTGTATCAACGCTGTGACACCATATCAGCAGTGTGCCTGAGGTGAAAAAAGAAAAAAAACCTTTCACCTGTCGCTTGTCAAAAGTCTCTCATGTGTTTGTCTGTGTGAATGAGGGAATGTGACCGGTTCATGTGAAGCTCAGCTTCTTTTTCAATTAATATCTTTCCATCAACGATTTAATCAGATGACTCACAGAAAACATCACGGTGAATCTTACTGTAATCACTACTGCCACATGCACCGGTTTGCCCTGCAGATGTGACGACTGAAAGTCAGCGGCGAACATTCCCTGGAGACTGAAGGTCAAAATGACTCTGCCTTCATTTTGACTCTGGATTTCTGTACTTTCCTTTCACATTACAAGGTTGATTTACCTTGTTCTCTAAGGGGCTTAAAACTATTATCCAGGGCAATTTGAGTGATCTTAAAGAACAACTCAAGGCCAAAGATTGCTAACTGCTTATAGAGCCCAGTTAATGCTATTTCTTTCTTTTTTTCTCCTTTTTTTTCCACATGCCATTTCAGTTTGAAAGGTACTGAATGAATGAAAGGATGAGATAATGCAAGAACATACACCGCAGCTGGAGAGATGCCGAGCACAATGAAAATACAGTTATAAAAGAGAATAATACTGAAAATTTTGACCCGCCAAACTTCTTCAAGGTATTAAAAGAAAGCTCGCAAAAAGTTAAATAAAGAACAGGACACAGGTTTGCACTATTGTGTGTTGGAGTTCTCTTAGATATAGTTTCTTGCAGCACAATTAAAAAGCAAGTAGCCACCTGATTCATGAAAGAAAAACTCAAACATTTGAACAGTTTAAGTTATACAATGAATCAAAGAACAGCTCCATAAAAGAATGAAAGCCAGCATGAGTAAGTTAGATTTTATACATTATCCAATTGAAGATCATCCATCCCTCCTTTCTCAGGTCTTCTTTGAAAGTCACTCCTCCGAATCACATGGTGATGTTCTGTCTGACTGTCTGCTGAAGGACCATGGGAGAACGTTGGGTACCGGAGCACAGCTGTCACTGCTCACTGTATCCAGCTGCCCCATGTCTCATTCACACAAAGGCAAAAGAAACACAACAAACTTGGAAAATCCCCACTAAAAGCCGAACAAACCAGATAATTACCTGTCTGTGTCACTCTTCGCGGGCTCTCTGAACTTCCTCAGTTCTTGTCATTGTTGAAAGGCCACAGTGATATCGACTTTCACTTCATCCAACCTTTTAGTTGTGTCCTTTTCTTCTTCTTCTCCTTCTCTCTGTCTTTTGTTGCTTCATTTAGCAGTGCAAGCTGTTGTAGGTATGGGAACAGGAACAGTTTCTCTGTTTTATAATGTCAGCAATACAGCTGCCCGGCATTACACAAGACTCCAGTCAAGCACAATGAGTTTACAGGCAGGCTGCAGGTACAAAAAGATTTATAAAAAGTTTTTAAATGGCTGCATGCATGTGCACTTGGTGTGATTTAAGTGTTCGCACTAATGTTCTCTCACCTCCACCTGTGAATAAGAGCTCCTGTTGCGTCACTGTGTCAATGCAACTATAGTAGTAATGTGCTTGTCACCCGTTCATTCATCTGACATTTGACATAAAAAAAAAAGGCATCAAAGTCATCAAACTCTGCTGCAGCAGGAGGGCGAAGAATGACAACTCTCACAAAGCCTCGTGGTTAGAGCCGTCTGAATAGTCAATCAGCACCAAACTGTGAGTAATGTGTATGTGTGTGTGTGGAAGTGTTTTTGTCTGTACGTGTGTGTAAAACAAGGAAACCACAGAGACTTGAAACACATTTACAACTATCACTACTTTTACTACTTCTCCTTCTTATACTACCAATAAAAAACAATAAAGATCATTATATTAATCATAATAACAGCTGTTGTGATTTTATTATAATGATGCAAAATAGCTTCTACATGACAGACCAATTAATCTTGTATAGAAATACCAAGATATCTGTAATTACATTAAACCCACAATGTTGGGGAGCTAGTCAGTCAGTCAGTCGGTCAGTCAGGCAGGCAGTCAGTCAGTCGATCAGTCAGGACAGCGGACAGGCAGGCAAGCAGGAACAACAGTTGTTCTGACTTTTTTCTGGCACTGTAAACCTCCATCATAGCAAGAGGACAAGAGCAAAGAGAAGGAATAGTCTTTCTCCAGGGAGCTTCACACACACACACATATACACATACACACACACACACACACACACGTCTGCATTTCCTGGCACGCGTCTGCTCGCTTTGCTGTTGGATGTGGATCATTAGTCCAGTTTCTCTGACATCTTGAGTGTCAGCATGGTGAGTCACTTGGCAGTTGTAGTGAATCTGACTTACTCAGGAACAGTGCAGGCAGGCGATGGCAGGTTTTGACTCAGTCTGCCAAATGTCTCAACATGCTGTTGTAACACCGGCGCTCCTCTTCGAATAAAAAGGATTGTTACTTGAAAATGTTTCGATGGAAAAGGTTACCTCTTGACAGAAAACTTGAGAAAAATTATCTCAGGGTGAATTAGTGGGACATGGTGAAGTGCCATCACAGCGATTGCTTGCCTTTGCTCTTAAACATTATCCTGTATAAAGATGAATCACAGTTATCCACTCAGGTACATTGCTGCAATTAATAAAATCACCAACTGTTTTTTTTTTTAGTTTGTCTAGTCACATTAAAAAGGGAAAAATCTTAGTTCAACATGCCAATACCACATCTAATAAAAAATAAGACTTTGTTTAGTAGACAACTTCTAACATCAATCTGTGCACCACAATCAGCATGAAAACCAACCAGTTCAACCAGCAGTTGTTTTCCCCTTTTTGTCTTTCAGACCAAGCCAATAATATTCTGCACTTCCTCTCAGAAACATTGGCGGAGAGAGAGAGAGAGAGAGAGAGAGACTCCCTGCGTAACAAGCAATTCCTTTTTTTATATAAAACAGGACAGCATTTCTTGGAATAGCATGTCAAACAGACATACCACATGGAGAGATGCAGACCCAACGAAACTCAGCAGAGCAGCCCCGGTGCCATCCCCACTGCTGCGAACAGGCAGATGACAAGGATTATTGATGATGTTCTTACAGTGCAGTGAAAATCTAAATTAACATTGTGCACTGGCTCGCAAAAAAGAGGAACTGCCCTTCATTTAATTTGGCTCGCTTCTCACTCTATAAAAAGAACGGCTGCAATGTCCCGGCCAGTTTTTTTCAGAAATGCTACCAGATCACCTCGGGGCAGATCATTAAGTGCAGTGGCAAATTCCAGATTATAGCATCAGGAATATGTATGTCATTTAACGCAATGCTGCAATGCCTAAAACAGCACTGATTATCTTTTAGTGGTACAATCTGCAAAAAAACAGCGCACAACCATGATGTTAATGCATCAGCCAATTATAAAGTGTAACAACCCTTTTGCTCTGTGCGTGCCGAGTAACACATTGCACAAATTCAGAGGATAAATGCTGGCAGTGTGATAAGTGAATTAAAATCCCTCTCCTCTGGAGTTGGAACTTTCTTTGTCAAACAATTAGGGTGAAAGCAATCACGGTGGGAATAAGTAGAGTTCATTAACTTGCACAATTTTCTTGATTCTTTAGAAAAGAGACACCCATGCACGCACACACACACACAAACATGCACATAATGGCTCTTTAAACAGTGGGGTATTTAAAGACTTCACATCAGCATCAGGCAATATCTTTTTTTACCATCTTCTCTTTATGTTTTATTTCTCACGACCATCAAATAACATAAGACATGTTTGTCTTCTGCAGAACTGTATTTGTTTCGTTCACCTGCCGCCATCTGTTTTCCTCGGCTCCCACTGTCGTGTTGCACGCTCGCAACTTTAATGGCACTGTGTCAAACTGCGTTGCTTCACAAACATGTATGCAGAATATGGCCATGTTTGTGTTGCATGGTTAGTAAGAGACAATGAAAGAAATTGTGCCATGTGACTCCCACATCACACCACACTGCTCACAGCACGACTTCTGTTTGGACCGGTTGATTTTTTGAAGCCAATTAGCTCGAACAAACCAACTCCGATCCCTTCGGGTTTTTGAGACATCAAATGCATGTTACTATGGAAACAATATTGAAAGAAAAAAAAAATTGGTCAGCTGTTGATGATGTCTTATGGTTAGAAGGTTAGTTCTAACAAGATTAGTCTACAAAATCTGATCCAGGAGCAGCCTGACAACGTGTTTGTCTCGACAGAATGAGCAGCTAGTTTTGTGTGCATGAATGCAGCACATTAGCTACAAATTCATGTGAAGTAACTCTTTGTTTTTACAAGTTTAGCATTTGTGTTCAGGGTTATATTGTGATGGAAATTAAATTCAACATTTGGGAGTTAGCTGCAAAATAACGTTGCATTTATTCATGAGCCATCTCAAAAAATTTCCACACTATAAAACAAACATTCTGACAGACTTCAATCAATCCGACATTTTAATTTGAACTCCAAACAAAAGAAAACAAGCAGTGGCGATAAATCAAGGCTTTTCTAAAATATATGCAAATGTATGCCCTTTGTTAAGTGACCGATATAAAGGTTTTAGACCTTTTTGGCAAACAGTGTGTTGAAGTTATTGATGCTGAAAAGTTTCAAGAAAAAAAATGCAGGCAAATGAGGGCAGCGCTGTTTTCGCTCTGTGTTTTCTTTTTAAATTGTGTCATTATTCTTGTTTTCTCCCATTAGACCACTTTGAATTAATGTTGATTAACATGCTTTAATCATGACTAAATCAATTAACCTTCGTCAGTCACACACCAATGGTGATTTAAATCAGTTTTGCTGTTGACTAAAATATACATAATAACACTGTTTTGCTCGACAGTGAATGCTGAAGTTAAAATATTCATTGTGCTGGAGTCATGACAAAAAGTCTACAATCTTGACTACTCATAATTATGCACAAACTAAAATTGCCATCAAATTATGAGAACTCTGTTTCCATAAAATGTAAGCTCATTCAATTTGTTGTGTCACAAGTGAAAATGCAAATTTTAAAAAGTAAAATTACTCATAAACGTCCAATATTTACTTCATAATTGATTTTTGGATCATCATCAGCCACCAGAGACTCACTGTCTTTTACAAAAAATTTAATTCTGTATTGAAACCTTAACATAAAAAAATGTTTAAATGAATATCCCACTTGAAAACATGCACTCATTTGTTTCAAGGAGAAAAATTCATGTCGACTTTCCCATAAAACAGGCTTTACATTCTGCTCCTGGAATCCAACACTATAACATCATTTAATCAGCCTATCCATCTGCACCCGTATTAATTACATTCCTAATGAAAAGGAGAGAAATGTCTCTCCGTCTCCTCTTTCTCAATTACCATATTCTGATGTGAAACCATTAACAGTGAGAATTTCAGGGAAATATGGGCCGTCATGATGCGTTCAGATGTTTTATATTATGTTTTGGTGCCGTTTATCAGAGTGAGGTGTGATTCATGAGGGTAAATGCCTGTTCGCTGAAATCCTCAGGGCAGATTGGACCTTTGTTTTACACACTGATCTGGAAATAATCTACATCTCATACTAATTATACTTGTTACGTGAACGGCAGAAATATGTGTTTCATGACACAGAGAAGTTAGATTTTTTTTTTGACTTCCTGATGCACATTTTCACATGGTTAAGCTTTTCAAATGGAAGTTTTCCTGTTGCCCTAGACATGTGATATAATCAAATCATGTTAATGCCACAACCCTAACTTTTATGTGAGCTGGATTTTAAATAACATTTTAACCAAACTAAAGGTAAGACATTGAAGCAATGATTGTTCAAGCCTCAGATACACATAGAAAGGACCAGCAGTGACCAAAGCTGACTGTGTCTGAGCCAAAGTTTTGAATTTGAACGTATTGCAAAGGTTAAAGTCAAGTCCAACTTGCTCATAAGTTCTGCACCTGAACAGAAGGTAATTTCCAGACCTGCAGGTGGAGCTAATCTGCATTCATCATTGAGACAGGAAACTGCAAAAAATAGGAATGTACATATGCAAACTGCTGTTAAAATTGAGAAACTTCTACATTTTGGAAAATTCACTTGGGTGAAATCATACATTCCACAGTGAAAAGCTGAATTTGCTCTCCTGAAGCCTAAAAATGAAACCGGAGATTTTAAATAAACTTTGTTTCACTACTTTTTCACATCTCTCCTGTCCAGCTCCACATGTTGCAGGAAAACTCTCATTCCAATCATCCAAAAGTGTAACACTACATTACTGGGAAATTATTTACATTGGGGATCAGCCAATCAGAGTGTTTTCACTCACAGATGGACTCTGTCACCAGTTCAACAGGCTGAAGTTTCCTGTTTCAACATGCTGAACCTGTCGACTTGCTGCATCAGGGCCATTAGTCACACTGACCAATAATACTGCCAGATTTTTTAAAAATATCCTTTTTACTTAGTTTGAAATCTGTTTTTCATTTGACACATTTATCAATTTTTAATTACCTCGCTCCCTTTCCTATAGTTCTACTTTAGAAAAAAATCGCTTTTTAAATCAGCAAATCTCTATTTCAACCTCACAGTATTTTTATGGGCGTAATAAATCAGTGCAGATATGATGTGTGTGCAGTGAGTTGTATTTGATCAGCTGAGACGTGCTGAAATTCAGAATTTTTGGTTGTTGAAATTAGCATTTAATAACTGATGGAAAGCAACATAAAAATTTCTTGTAGGTCTCGTTAGAGGTCTGTTTACAGGTTGACTTCAGAGAAGCTTCACGATTCCTGACCTTAGAGACAGCTCAAAACTGACAGAACTGACAGAGCTGAAAACTTTTTTATGCTGTAATTCAAAGTGAACACATCCAATCAGGAGGAGTTTGAGGCTTAAGGTGTAACTGCCTTCTGTCAGTTACAGCTGGGCAATTACACAGGAAGCTGAAACTATTAGGAGAGCGGAGGTGTGTCATTCAACATGTATTTCAGTTTGATTTCTGAAGATTTGATCTTCTTCCACCTAAACCAACCATCAAACTGCTGGCTACAAGGTGGTGGGAAACAGGCATGTACTGTATCTTTGGAATGGGCTTGGAGATAATGGACTCAACCATTGATTTTTACCCAGAGGGGGAAAGAGAACTAGGAAAAAAATAATTAATCTTGTCCAGACACCTATGGCTTTTATTTCATGAACTAGTGGTTTCCTTCTTACTACTTATAGTAAATGTGTAAGTCATGGAACAAAGCAACAGGTCTGTGTGAGCTGACAATCACTCCTGCTGCACCCAGCTGTGTGCATGTGTAGCATTAAAATGTGACCAAAAGTTTAAAAAGAGACTTTTTTCAGAATCGTGCCAGCATACTGTCTTTAAAACAGTTGGAGAGATTTTTAATAAAAGTCCTTTTTTATGTAAAGACACATGACTGTTCCTTCATGTGTCATGTGCCAGTGCACCTTTGATGTGTCCTGAGCAGGAAAGGTCAAAACAGGCACAAAAATCCAGTTATTCCTGACTTTAAAACCTGCTGAATGGCAACTAACAAAAAATCTCTGCTGTGCCTCTGCAGTCATTTAGGTTCAGTCAAGTTCACCGCAAAGTACTAAACAGGCAAAATCAAAACAGTGCCAGAGGAAAATGGCATTATGCAAGTGCAGAAACTCTGACCTGAGACCATCACACGTGCAGTTCTAATGTAGGTTACTGTAGCGCACTGGAGGAATATTTAACTACGTTTCAGATTGCTCGCTATCTAAAATCCTGTTTGATGTCAGATAGCTTGTTAGTGATGCGATGTGATCCTTTTATCTCGTGTGTTTGCAAGGCATTTAAATATTTTTGTATGTAGCCTTGCAAGTTGTTTGTTACGAAAAAAAACAAAGCAACCAAAAAGAGTAAAATAAAGGGCCAATATAATTAAAGTTCACCACAATTTCTATGAAAAAGTTGCTGATGTGAGTTTGTAAAAATTTCAAGAATGAGAGCTTGCATTTTTTTTTATCTCTCATCTTGCTTAGGTAACTGAAATGGAAGAAAACTATGCAGAAAGTGAAGAGAGTGAACAGACACACAGTGTAAGAACTTAATAAGGTAGTCAGCCTCGTCACTTCTCAGCAAGATGATGTTATTTCAGGCCCTTAATGTTTCTAAA
>JAQMCX010000048.1:12554617-12567560 GCA_029814765.1 Acanthurus leucopareius | reverse complement strand
GTAAGAACTTAATAAGGTAGTCAGCCTCGTCACTTCTCAGCAAGATGATGTTATTTCAGGCCCTTAATGTTTCTAAATGAAGAAGAAAACACTTTTGTTCCTGGTTCCCTTCCACTTTGTACATGAACCATCTTTTTTAGGCATCGAGCAGGTTAAAAATAACAAAGAAACTCTGACCTGACACCAAGACTCAAACCAATATGGGAAGAAGTTGGAGAAGCTGGTTTCCAGTCTGCTTCACAGCCAACTTTCCTCTGGTATCCTTGCAACCAGCCAGCTCGCCGGTTACCTAAACCCAGGAGTCCCAGCAACTCCAAGCCTCCACTATACGGTGATCCTGAGTCTCAGCTTCCTAGTATCAGGGCAAACATCTCATCTGTTTCTAAGTTGGGATCCCTGCTGATGTCTTGTGTATTAATGAGTTGGGGTTCCTTGCTGACCTTTCGTCTTATCTTGGTCAGGTGTCCATGACGCCTGAGTTGGTGGTCCAGCCAACACCTGCGTGACACCTATCTGTTTTAAACACAGAGAATTTTTTGCTGTAGAAGTTTTTTTTAATCATCTGATATGATGGAACATTTTTAAAATCATTTTTCCCATTATTCATATCGAATAGATAAATTCTACCACAGAGAATAATAATTAATGGTATTTTAATGCATGAAAAGAATGCAGAGAAGTAGATCCAGGACTCTGGTTAGTGGACAGGATGCCAGGATGCTATGGTTCATGAGCAGGTTGATGTAAACACGAGTTTTACCCCATAAAGACATTGAGATAACAGAAGATAAAAGATCCATTAGATCAAAATGATTTGTGATGTGTTCTGACTTAAACATGAAGGAGTGTGAGATACGTTAAAAATACTATATAGCAGGTGAAAAATGGCTGTGGGCTGTTATCTCACAACCACATACTTGTTTCCTGGCTTTGCGTTCACTCCTTCTGATGAGCTCAGACTTTGGAGGAATGAGAAAGAGATAAGAGGTTCATTAATAATCTTTCCCTATGCCTTTAGTTTATCTGGGCCTGTAAAGTACAACAAATGCAACAATGCAATGCAATATGAAATAATCTACACTTATGTACATTGTAGCACTTTTCGATGTGTCACTCTGTTTTGTGCTGATCGGGGACTGCCCCTGCTGGATGGGAGTCACCTGTACAGTTTTTCTTTTTCTCTCTGGATTCCCTCGAAGCTGTTAATAAAGCGTGACAGAGTGTACCAACATCAGTGACACTGAGGCAGTAGTTCACCCAGCAGTCAGGGACATGATGGAAAAGTCCCCCTCGTAGTTGTACTTGAACCATGATCACGCTGCGGCCCAGATGGCTGCGTGCTTTCCATCAGTCAGACTGGTATAAGCGGTGAATATCATCGATGGCCCTCCAGTCTTTGTCTTTTAAACAAAATGTAATCTATAGATAACCTCAAATAACCTCTATCAGAGAGGGAACCATGGCTGCAATGGAGCATCTCACTTGGAGACAAGCAACAGTTTACACATATTATGCACACGCTGTTCATAATGGCTGTAGTTCACATTGTTTGAGGCTTTGTTTGTAATATCGACATTCGGATTCTGAATCAGCCTCAGATTGCATAGGTTATCACAGGGCTTTGTGTGTTGTGTAGGCTGGATGGGCAGAGGGGAGAAACAGATAAAGCAGACAGCTGATGATGATGATGATTGCACCTACGGGTGAGTCAGGGGTGAACCGGAGCTTCTGCAGGAATAAATACTTGGAACATCATCGTCCTGTCCTGTTCTTAAGCTGTTAACTGACAAGATGAGAGTACAGGGTTTATTTTTTAAACTTTGGGGATTACAAAGGGCTTTTTTATACACTTAAACCTCAAAATGAATAATGTATTTGTATTTTTAAGTATATGACATTGTTGAAAAAAGTGAAAACAAGGATGTACAAATGTCTGTAATAACTTCTCGATTCACTTCTTTTCAGAAACAAAGAGCTTGTCAAACTTTGTAAGTCAAGCCAGCGGTTTACCTTCACAGATTTACAGTCTGATTTGCATTTTTCTAAATGTTAAAAACAACGATAACAACAAAAATGGAATTTGAGTAATGCTACCTGCTATTAACATGACACCTGAAAACACTTCCTGGAAACAATAGATATTTCTTCTCTATAAGAAAGGGAGCATGCAGTTAAGAGATCATGATACAATCTTTAATTCTTTTGTGCTGCAGCTGGCACGCCATGCAATCAGCCCCCTTATATCAACATCTGCAATCAGCTGCACAGCTGGAGATCTTCAAAACCTTATTCCCCAGTTTTTTTTTCAAGACAAAAGTGCCGTTTCACTCCTTTATTCAGAGTTTGGTAGCTGATTGTGACACCTTGTGCATTGCAGTCCTGATTGGATTTGATTGTTCTTGCTACTTTTTTTTTTCATTTGCAGTTGTGGCAGGGTGACCTACAATTAGTGAAAGAAAAAAAGGAGCATTACTCATGCATTAGAGGGAGAAAGATATTTTAAACTGTCAAGAAGAATTGCAGCATTAGTCTGATAGAGCAAATGCATAGCTCCTATTGCCATTTATAGTAAGGACACATAAATAAATGGCTGTTTTTTTTGTATTCTAACCATCTATGCAGAACAGTTTTCTTGCAGTTTTCACTTTTAAATCTGTACTTTAGATACTTTATATGAAGCTCTGGTTTTTTCCATTACAGGTTTGATGCAAATATTAATCGAAATGGGACAAATCCAATCCATTTTCTACTCTGCCCACCGATCAAAAGCAGGTGGTCAAAGGTGATGCACTTGCAGCATTCTGTCCAGTCCAATTCTGTTATTTTCTGTGTCAGACCTCACACTCTCGACTACAAGGCTCAAGACAGAACAAGACCCTCTCCTTGTTTTTCCAGCATCTTGACGAAAAAAGCAGCATTTCTTCATACTCTTTCCCTCAACAGTCAAATCTGGGCTTCTTCTCTTGTGAGAGCAGGATTTTTTTCAGTGCTCTGGTAGCTGTCATCTCGCTGTCACAGTGGACGGGGAGAGACCCAGCCCAGGATCATGTTTCTGCTCTATGGAAACAGTGACAAAAGAAACTGTCTGTGCAAAAAATTTAACGGAGCGTATTAAACCACAATCTAATGTAAATGCTGTAAGTTGGGACGTCAGCCCTCTCTTTTTTTAAGCATAATTTACTAACAGTACGAGTTAAGAAAGTGCATGAAACATGTCTATCAGTCAGATGCTCCTGGTAAAACACTTGTCCTTTATCGATGTTGAATGTCTGCCGTTTGACCCCCACTGCCCACCTTCAGCCTCAGTCATCACTGACACAAACATCCTGATATCAAAAATCTGCAGTTTTCTCCATCATAACATATATTAGAAAGTAGTATATAGGAATGAAAACACACCCTTGTCCGGCAAAATCCTACAGTGGGTTCAAACCACGTCCTGACATCCTGAAACATCCTGAAATCAAACCACAATTACTAAAAAAAGAGACCCTGAAGCATTTCCATCATTATGATCGAGTCTCTAAACATTTGTCCTCTTGAACATTGCTCTACATAATGTTAGCAATCACATGTCATACAAATTCCTATTAAAAGGATATATTATCCTCCATCAAGTGAGCAGATGAACATTATCTATCCTGTAATCTGGAAAATGTGCAGGTGACTGACGCAATAGTACTTTACCAAATGTTGATTGCAGTGAGACTTTACAGGCAGGGAATAAAAAGGTAGAAGCACACAACAACAACATCTGCACAAATAAATCCGAATGAACGAATTTAACAACAACCAAAATAAATCTGCAGATTAAAGAAAATGATGTGTCATATCAGGTTCAATTCGAGAAGCAAACAGGCAATCACACAGCTGAAATATTATCATTTCACATGATAATAATTGGAAATATATTAACTGTGGCTCAGGAGCAGGACCACATCTTAAACACTCTTATTAGCTCCTCATATTAAAGATCCTTTTTTATGCGTTTGACACTTTTAATGAAGGTACCAAAATGTGAGGGCAATGTAAGGACAGCTTCCTTCATCTTCATGCATGATTTAACCCAAAAATGAGGAGGCCCCATATACTGTAATTTATAGTCTAAAATGAACTGCACACACTCCCTCAAGCTGAGCTATGATTGGGCGAGAAAGCCTTTGTGATCTTTAAACCCTTTTCATGAAATGACCTACATGAAGACTTGGAACCTCTGGAACTGGTTTCCCCCTCTCTCTCTCTCTCTCTCTCTCTCTGACTTTAAAGGCTTCGTTAAGGTACTGGAAGATGAAACTACTGGGAATTGCTTTTACTTTGAATAACTTGGATCTTACTTTTTTGTGCTCCGCCGTGGCTGCTGAATCCACACTCACATTTTCTCTTTGTGTGTGTGTGTGTGTGTGTGTGTGTGTGTGTGCCTCCCTCTCTATGCTCTCCCTCAACAGCTTGGATTACAGGACACAGGCAAGAGTTTCCATAAATGTGACACCTCCAGGGCTTAGTGTGGCATTTTTACTATTTATTTTGGTTTTAATGGTTTTTAGTAATGCACAGTGTGATTTTTAGATGAAGTTAGCAATCCTAAAATTGATTTAAATAATTTCTTATTTCTAGTGCTACTTCCTCTGCTGCTAATAATAAATCTACCACAAGGTCCAATTACTTGAAAATTTCTGAAGGTTTCAATGCACAACATCAATCAGTGGACAGAGAGGCCAGGAGAAGTGACTATGAAAGTAAGGAAACAAATCTTGGGCGACGATTTCTTTTTAAAACTACTTTCCAGAACCTTTAATTTCAGCTAATCAGTAGATACCAATGTGTATGCCTGGAAATTTGGTGAAAACAGCTGCAAAAAAGGGCGTGAATTATGGTTAAATTTCTCCCAAGTTGGACCTGAAATCTAGTAGAAGAAGAAGGAGTCAGATGTGGACAAGCTTGTCTGCAAACAGGTGAGTCAGTTTATTGCCTCCTGAACATGCGACTCACCTGGTGACAATGTGGCCTGCCATGGCTGAAATCTGCAGGCTTAATGCTCTAACATGTTCATATTGCTTTTAGTTTTAATGTTTATTTTTTGTTTTGTATCATAGTCAGACTGATGTTTGCCATCATGCTGTAAACACAGACACTCAGCACCACAGACAGACGCTGCTAAACTTGAAACAAATGTTATATTCCCAAGTTTCAATAGTTTTTCTTACCTTTTTTCAATGTGTTACATATGACAGTTTATAGGCTGTAAAGAAGTATTTTGTTGCTTTGTGGAAGGTTTGTATCCTGGAACATGCATCCATTTTGATATGGATATAAACCTTGGAATGTTTTCTGTCAATGTGTGGTTTATTATGTGTGTTGCTATTGATATGTATTTTATGGATGAATAGTTAAGATGGCAAGATCACAGATAGATGAGAAGATGGAAAAAGATCCATTTAATACTTGTTATGTACGTTTCAATATCAAGTGGTTTTTAGTGTGAGAGTCAGAATCTCAGGTTAATAGTGCTTGTAAGGCGATACCTGTACCTTTAAGCCATTACTTCCAAGCCAATGCTAATCAGTAATCAGTCTGAATTATAATAAGAAGCCATCACCTCCCTAACATTTAGCATCATCTTGCATATATGCTCATACTTGGAAACCTTGATTAAAGCTCCTGCATTTCAACATTCTGCTTCCATCTTCTTTTTCAGTTCTACTATGTTAGGTTTGTCAACTCTGCCAGTCTGCATGTAATATCAGTCTGAAACACAACAGGGAGGAGTATAATACAACGGTTTGATCCACACTGCCGTTTGATCATTTTACTCAACATCTGAGCTAAAATATGTTCATCAGTTGGTGCAAGAATGAAAATGTAGATCATCTCGGCCAAGAAAATATCTGAGCACTCTGCCATCGCCAATCATGTGAGTCTGTATCATAGATAGAAGTTTCCTCATGAACTTTGGATCAAAAGAAGGAATTTGTGGTGTTTGTTTTTAGAGAATTATTATTATTATTATTATTATTATTATTATTTGCTGTTGTTGTTGTTGTTGTTATTTACTGAGACATGTTTTCAAATTTTAAAAACATAGGATAATTACTCCAAATCTAAAAGGGTTGTCTGGGTTTTAAATGACACCGTTTGTATAGGAATCAATATCTCCAGAACACGTTCCACTTGACTGAAATCAGTGTGTTAGATTTATGCAATTCTCTAAACACCTGCTGCAAACAAGTCAAACACTGAAACTGAAATTATTGTACCGGCTGCAGAACATTCTCACCTGTAATGCTCCACTGAAGTGTTTCGAATTTTAAATTAAAAATATAGTATGTGTGCGTGTAGACACATGTTCAGTGTGTGTGTGTGTACATTGGGGTATTGCTTTGTGGGGCTGTGACGTGATTGTATGTGGTTGTGTGGCTTGATTGCCCTGAAACATGTTGCAATTCAGCTTCTGACAACTCCATTCCAGTTCAGTACATTCAAAAGAATCACTGTGTGTGTGAGAGAGAGAGAGTATGTGTGTGTGTGTACGTGTGTCTGCCTCAAGTGTTCAGCAACAGTCCTGATTGAAAGAACAATGTAAAAGTCAAATGCTCTTTAATAACAGGGCAAACAGTTGGATAAGAGTTAATATAATAATGGAAGTCCATTGAAAAGGTTTGGTATCTGACAAAGGTTCTGAGGTTTTCCGATGGAAGGAAGAATCCTATCATAAATAATGGATGAACCGACGGTTTCGACTAAGGAGTCTTCATCATTGCCAATCACCAAAGTCATTTGTCCCCAAAGAAGCTGTGTATATGTTCCTGTATGGTAAATGCAAAAAAAAAAAAGGCAAAAGAAAACCTGCATTTCAGATAAAGCTGCGTCAAAAATTGTGCATGAAAAAACATACTGATGGGAAGAAGTTTATGTAAAATTGCTTTTATACTGTGAATGAGTTTGCAATTGCACTTCCACTCTTTGTGGATGAATGTGAAATAGGCATTTCGTTTGGAAACATCGTAGTTGAAACACAGTTTTCAGAGTCTGTGCGACATCCTGAAGTGATGCTCAGACACAACAGGTTCGTTCAAGTTTCTTCCAGTTCACAAACAAAATCTCTCATGGTAGACCCTAAGGTCTGGGGGAAAATTGGTACAAACATCTGTGTTGTCTTTTTGTTTTTATTGTTTTAATAAAGAGGCCTAGTGGCAAGAGATCCATGCTTGGGTCCAAACTATGGCGTGAAAAAACATGTTCTCCCACTAAAAATATGAATACTTTTATGCAACTCCATATAGCTTTTTAACATCTCATACATCCTGGAAGGCATCATCCCAGTCGAGTTGTCTGTGTGTCTAACAGACTAGATGACCAAGATGTTTTTTTACTGTATAAATCAGGCCAACAAATTGTTTTATATACATTATTTTTAAAAATCTCAAACAATCAGAAGAGTTTTCTTCCAACGGGATCATTGAGAAAAATAGGAAAAAGAACCGCTCTGTCCTCAGACTGCTGCTGGTTTTTTATTAGTCACCATGTCCCTTTGGAAATTAATGCTCTTCAAATATATTGCAGCTTGTTGTAGCACCAAAGCAAACTAATGGGACACAGCAGCTAATGGTAAAACCTTGTCCACAATACGAAATCCAGACATCTTATTCTTAACATAGGTGTTCTATCTTCTTTAGCTCTGATCTAATTACACGGTATGCTGTAGTAAAAACTCACACTGTTGTAAAATGGCACAGCCCATGCAATATGCTGCTGTCCTGTGGATGTTTTTGTGGTAGATGGAGCCTTGATGACATTTCTTTAAAAAGAACCCACTATGCAAGTACAAAAGGTTGGACAACATAAAGGTTTAGGTTGGAAAATTCAGCTCTTTCACATCTGATATCCATTACTCGTGACCTTTTTAAGTCTTGGCTCATCCTCACATCCTCTTTCAGGCTGACTGATTTGTCAGGTACAGCAGCATAGTTTGTCTGCATACACGGCAGGAGGAACGGTGTGTGCATTTTCAAGGTTCCCTCTAAGACAAAATACAGCACCTTCACACAGAATAAACACCGCTTTTGTCGTATCAAACCACTGAAATCAACTTCAGATCAATTTATGCATGAAGGGGCACCATTGTTGAAAAAATGTTTGCTTTGAATGTTGAAGAGGACGACTGTTTGACTGAATAAAACCTCTTCTAATGTATCTAAGCGGGCTGGAATCTCACAAAGTCTTTGAATGAATCTTTCAAGGACAAATGAATAGGAGCATTAATTCAGTAAAGAAGAACAGGCAAAAGTATAATTGTCTGGGACTCAGGTGAGTTGTAGAGTGAATCATCCCACGGGGGTTTCTCTGAGCTCATCAAATTCTCCCCATAGTTGCCTGCACTCTAATTGGGCAACGCTGCCGTGGATTACTAAAATAAGTCACAATGTACAGATTCTAAATGGAGGTAATGGGGAAAAAAATCCAGCCGTTTTCCTTACAGCCTTCGATGTGTCTGGCTGAGCATGTTCCATGAAATGAAATGATAGCTCACCGCGGAAGAGACAGTCTCTTCATTGGGATATTTTATTGTGAAGGAAATGCTTCAGTCTGCCTTTGGGGTTGATGTGCCAACTGTATCTGGTATTTGGGAAGATATTAAATATGGTAATTACCCACTCTGGCTGAGATAGGCCTCTGCACCTATTTTTTTTTCCAAGTTTAATTGCTTCCTTTGGGATAATTAGTAATCATTAAGAGATGCTCAATGGGCATTTATGCACTGTCATGATGCACTGTACCAGACGTCCAAACATTAAGTGGTGCATCATTAGCTGAGAGGTCAGCAAAGTGGTGCCATTTAAACTAGAGCCCCTCAAAGAGGCCCACCAGTAAACTGCTGTCAGGATCCAAAGCTAAACCCTGAGCTGTGCTGTGTTTTAAATTTGTATCGTTTCGTTTTAAACTTTAATTAAAATGTACAGTTTAAGATGATGTGTTATTAAAGACAGTAGATACGGTAAAATCACAGCCACGGTTGAGACAAATTCACAAATAGAGAAAATGAAGACGTCTGTGATTAGAGATGTTTGGGTTTGTTTTTCCTGAGACAGATTTTGACTTTGAGTAGCTGACATAGAGTGGTGATCCAATGCCGGGGCAACGAAAATATAAAGATATAGTTATTATATTTTAACAGCTGTTTACTGCCCTGTATGTATGTTATGGCGTGTTATGATCCACAGGACATATGACTCTATAATGGTCTTATTTCACTTGCATCGACCTTATGTAAACCTAAAAAATACTTCACATTAAAAGAGTGTCTGTGTACAAATGTCAAACTTCTGAAGTCTCCTTACCCCCCCGTCTCTAATGTTCAACAACTGTTCACTCTGAAAAAAGTGTTGTTTACCCTGTGCACACATCATTAAACCGCACGACTCCTGAGCTGGTCATTGTCTGGAGGCGTCTGCAGCCCACCGGCTGAATACGAGAGGAAACTTCAGATTTGTTTTTGAGTGACAAAACTTGTCTATCAGATGTAAGAGGCTGCACTTTACTTAATGTTACGTTCATTCCATTGGCCAGCTGTTGTGCTGAGTCTCAAACTATATTTTTGTTTGCTTCCTGGGATCATAAAGAGGATTTTTTTAAAAAAATATATATATAACATAAGATCTTACATAACATCTTATTGAGCACAGACTGATACAGAATCCTTTCAATTTACAGATCGTTAAAGATAGTTGACATTTGCAGAACATCCTGGTGATCAGAACATGGTTCTGTCATGGACTCGACTACATTTTTAGATTTTCATGTGTGTCTTCTCACTTACATTGTCTGGGTGATTATTAGTGTGATTTTTCACTTTGTGTTCCATTTTCCTCTCTCTGATCCGATCTGGTGGATCAGAGTAGGTCAGCAGCTGGAAGAGTTTCCTGTACTCTAGATTTGTTGTACTTCTGCTTGGGAAACAGTATCATGGTCCATTTAGTCGCGTCTGTGTTGATTAATGTAAGTGCAGTGCTCCAAGCATCACACAATATCCAGCACAGCTTAATCACTAGCGCAACATTTTAAGGTGGTTGTTACACCATTAGAAATGCTATTGAGTATAATGATGTTTGTACACTGCACCCTGAGAGAGGTTGCTTGACTTAAGTGGTTAACATATTGAACTTCAGGGGAAAGGTGAGAGTTTCCACATACTTAATAGACCTTGCATATGCAAAATACTTCCTACTAAATAATAGTTACAAAGTGCATGCTAATACCACCAATATTTTGTTAGAAATTGAAATTACAAATGCACAGTATAACTTAGAATATTACACGGTGTAGCATGCGAAAGAGAAGTTCCCTGGTTATGGGATGATATAACTCATTGATGTCTTTACTTTATCTCCCCCATTAACATTGCAAAGTAAGGATGAAGGTTGAGGTTAATGCAAAGCAAAGTGTCTGCATCAATATCTGCCAGGAGGAAATGGCTCTGGAGCAAAGTACCTCACCTTGTGCTCTGGATCATATGCTGTCTCATTATGTAATGATTTAACCAAGAAGCTGGCAAGAGCAGGAAGAGGAAGAAGTGTCTTAGGTTCAATGAAAAATTTAAAGGATTCAATCACGTGAGTCTGGTAAGAGGTTTGATTGTTACTAAAAGCCCACCAGGTTTGGCAGGAATGTATGCAACACTTTCCTACATATGCAGGAGTCAGAATGATCAGTTTTTTGTTGTTTTTTTTTTCCCCCCAAGCAGCCACAGTTTTAGGTGAAGTGCCTTTAAAGTGTCCTTTCTGACTTTTGTATTTCTCACACATGCAGCACTAAAATTGAAGTCCTGAAACTATTTGCATGTGATTTTCTTGTAAATGGAAGGAAATTGCACCAGGGAGATTGTATGGGACCTGAGGGAGTCTGCCCTGGGAATCTGTGAAGTTGCTGTAATGTTATGATCCAAACTACAGCCTGCGGCAATTCTATATCTCACCACTGCCCCATCCCATCGTCCTCTTCTGTCAGTCAAAGAACCAGAGGGCCTGTGGCAAACTGTGTATGTGTTCTTCTTATAGTTATGTGTTTTCAAAATGCACACCGGCAAATGTCAAGAGGGGTCCACATGTCATCCCAGCCGCTGTAAGGGATCTCGCATGCACATTCAGTCAGCATAAAAACCTCGGTAACACCAGCAAGTGGGCGTGCCCCCTGGAGCCCGAGGGGATGAAGAAACCCAAATCCATTCAATAAAAATGAAACAGATAAGACATCCGAGCTACTGCGGCTAAAATGCAAGCGAAGCAGGAGCTGTCTGATCCAGCCAGCTCTCCTGAGGTCATGAAGACCTTGGTGGTTGAAGCTTTAATCTGGAATAAAGGAAGATGGGAAGGAATACAGTTGCCTCAGGGGGTGGAGGTGGCTGTGGGAAAGAGGAGGTGTGAAAGAAAAGGAACTATTTTGTCTAACCACTATGAGATTAGGTGTTAAAATGGCCACCCTCATGCAAAGTCAATGTCACTGAAACATCGGTTGAGAACAATTTTTTTTTTTTTATCCCTTAATGATCCATTTATGAGATTTCCATACTGCAGAAGCAGAAAACAGAGCAAACTATCATTTCAGGAGTGGTTACATATATGAGACCATCACCCATTCAGTGTGTTTGGGTCCTATAAAACATAAATCGTATATAAAATATTTGTATGTGATGGTGAAAGCATGTGGATGAAGGTAAAAGTCCATTTACTGATAGAGGCCTTTTGAGAGATGTTAGTGTGGAGTAATAATGGAGGTAATTTCTGTCTCTTCATTAAGGGAAAAAGTCAGACTCTAAAACCCAAATTGTTTTAGCTTCAGACAAGATCTGCTCCAGGCAATGGCTCCATTGTGATGTTGAGTCCTGGATGATTTTCCATTTTCCTGATGATAAGATGCCATTGTGTTTTTTTTTTTTTCCTTCCTGTCATCTCTGAGGCAAATAACAGAGAAAAAGTCGAAAAGATCTCCCTCCCCTGTAACCTTGGGGACCATGTACAGTGTAATATGAATTATTTACCATTCAGATCCAGGAAAGTAAGTTCATGAGGTCAGAATAGAGACAGTGTGTGCTTCATATGCATGTGTGGCCAGCTGCTCCTTCCAAGATAAACCCGATCTGATGACAGACCCCAGGAAAAGCATGATAAGCTAGCAATTTATTGTTCTTTGGCTTACAGGGAGATTAGAACGATACAACACATATGAAAAATATCAGATTTATAACTATAAGAAACAAGACAGAGCTTAGTACAGTATGTGACTTTCATCTTATTCAAACATAAAACATGGGTCGTTCTGTAGCTCTCTTGTTTGTTTCAATCTGAAATTTAAGGATCTGAGAATTCTACATTGATGGAAGCTACACCTGCAAAACGCTGACGTTAAATCAGAGCAGAATGATATTTAGATATTTGTGGATGAATGCCTTTGTGTAACTCTGAAGTAACACAAATCTCTTGATAAACTTTTGGAATTGCAATCACATGTCTAAATATCCTCGGGAAAGATACTTAATGCCTCATAGCTGCTGATCAATATGTGTGTGTGTATGTGAATAGTTGTAACTGATGGTATCCTCTGCCACCCGGTAAGTATTATGTGTGTATGTGGGTGCGTACAGGCATGTGTCTTAATGCACTTTAAATGCTGATAAGACTTGAGGAAACTAAATGCAGTGAATTTACCAAATAATTAAAATATTTCAAAATTTTGGGAACATTTGGCGCCAATTGTTATCATAAGTTTTGATGATGAAGATTCTCTGCAAATAATTTTATCTCTAACCTAATTCTCAAGTAAACACACACACACACACACACACATATATATTATTATATATTATATTTTATATGTAGATGGATGGATGGATGGATGGATGGATGGATGGATGGATAGATAGATAGATAGATAGATAGATAGATAGATAGAT
>JAQMCX010000048.1:12490964-12554037 GCA_029814765.1 Acanthurus leucopareius | reverse complement strand
AGATAGATAGATAGATAGATAGATAGATAGATAGATAGATAGATAGATAGATAGATAGATAGATAGATAGATATGTATGTGTCCTGTTTCTATTTCAGATATTTAATTTTATCAACCTGAGAGAGTGAATCTGTTCCTCTGACAGCCACCACAGATATGCTTGTGTTTAATTGCACCAAATACAATAAAAGAGAGAGCAGAGGGAAGAAGCTGGGGATGTGGAAAAACAAATGGTAGAAGAAATAGGGTAGGAGTGGGAGTTTATGACAGGCAAAAAAAAAAGAATGAGAAGTAGATTTATCGAAGAGGAGGCTGACTGTGAGGAACTGAGAGAAAAACACCCTGGAGATTAAAATGATAACCAGGTGTGATATTTCTTTTTCCACATTTTATTTCTTCAGTGACATGCTATTCCCTGAAAAGTTTTTTTCAGTGCATTCCCTTTGCTTGTTATGTGGCAGAATGAACATTGAATTAGTCATATACCTCGGAAGTAGGCCAAGACCTGCAGCGCACCTGTCCTTTTGATTGACTTCGACATGTACAGTGATCCATAAATAAATGTGTGCGCCATTCACACATTCACACTGAACACACGCTGAGGAAAATAATGGATTTGCTGCCGGAACATAAAATGAACACTTGCCCTTTGATACTGTTGTATCTGTCATAAGCAAGGCAGCATCATTGATGCAATGGAGAGAAATCCCTGCAGTTTGATGTTTATTTGTCGTCGGGTCGGTGACAGCACAAGCAAGGGAAATTAATTTATTTCATCAGAGAATGGGTCTAATCCAATGCACAGCTGCCACCAGTTACTGTTTTTCATCATACCCCTGTGAACAAGACATCACCTCCAGGAACACGATTCACTTAATTGAAACACTTGTAAATGGAACAGTAAAGAAAATAGAATTCTCCTCCTAAATGTCATTTCATTCACCGAAGTCCAGTATCATGAGTTTGTCAAACTAAGAAAATCAATTGGAACACACACTCTCTCTCGCACACACACTCACATGTTTCCTAACAAAAAAGGAAAGACCCTCTTGCTCCCAAGCCAGAGCCCATGGCTGACACTGTGGGGCAGTGTGGAGAAAAAGGTAATCTGAACCATTAAATCATCATTGACAGAGCAAGTGGGAGTCAGATACACTCGAAAGGTTGCAGGACACTGAAGGCACATTTTAGTCATATCACACACCTTGGAGCCCTCCGGGCCATTTGTACAATCAATAACTGGATTTGAAACTACAGGAGGAAAAGCTTTTTGTTCGAGGTAACAGCCAGATGAACTGCTTTCATAACTGTAATTTCTATAGCAACAATAACATTTCACATGACTTATAAAAAGCGTCAAAGCGCTGCAGGCAGGAGGACAAAGTAACGAGTAAAATCCTAGAAACTTTTTTAAGGTGCAGAGGTTTAAATATAAAACTGAACGATAGATACTTCTGAATTTTCATGTCGACCATATTTATAGCTCCTGTTTTACATGATACATGGGGATTTTTTAAAGAATGGAAGCAACGAAGCAAATACAGGGGACATATTTGCAAAGTTGGAGCTTAAAGGTGTAGAAAACAGCTGCACTGCCTTAAAAAAATGCTTGTAAAATGCAAATAAATGGTTGCTGTCTGTAGCACCGCTGTGGCCAAAAGTGTTTATCCTCAACATGATTTAGGTAAAAAATAACACAATAAAGACACAATATTACTGTTGTAGTTTCAGAATAGCTAGTCAGCCCCAGTAGCCTATGATATAAAGTAATTTAGGAGGAAATGTATAAAAATGTCACTTGTTTTAACATAACTCTTGAATAGTTTGTTACTAGAGAAAATAACTGTCAGGTATGACAGATAGAGTATAGTTTATTCTCTTTTAGATGTTCATATGTTTGAACATTATGCTTTACTTCAATTTTGAGAGACCAGATACCCATGTAGAGTTTGTGCAAACAAAACACAAAATAACAAATGTTTGGCTGTTGTAGCTAAAAAGAAAACTTCCCAAAAAAGCAGAGCAGAGCTGCTACATTTATCTGTAATCAAGCAAGGGGCCCTGGACATACCATCGCTTCCAAATGTACACTGACACATGGAAACACATGGATTAACTCAACTGGGATGCTTTGGAATGTTTGTTCTTGGGTTTATAAAGTTAAAAAGCCTCCAAATTCTTTACATATCAAGCATATCTTTCAATATAGTCCACACACTGTTCCAAATCATATAGAAATCCTATGTTTGACAGTTCTACTTTAACCAGCTATGGTGCTTAACTATGACTGAAAGTTTAAACCTGGGATTTAGCAAATTGCCCAATTTTAATTTTTAGGCTCTCCCAGTAAATAAACTTTCCCTCCTGGTTTTTCTTTTCACTGTCATCACTAACACCTCATCCTGCATGACTGCCTGCAGATTAGCAATCGTAAAATACAGAGGAGAGGAAATCATAATGAAAAAGAAAAGTAAGAGCAAAAATTGAAAAAAAAGGGTGTGTGAGAATGAGAGGATGTGGGCTGAAGAGAGACAAAGAGGGGGACATGGACATTAAGTGGGTGTGAGTTTGTTTTCTACCTTTATTTTAAGTGTTTGTGTGTCCTCCCACGTGTGCAGCCAAGCGTGCACGGCCATGTGTATTTATGCTTCCAAGAGGCACACCTGCAATCAGTGACGGAGCGGCCTGAAGGCAGGAGATGGATGGTCTAACAGGAAAGGGAAGAGAAGAGGAGGGGAGGAGGATGGGAGAGGGTTAAAAGGGTAGTCGGATCAGTGACAGGCAGGAGCTCCCTCCCCAGAGAGAGGCCATTACAGGGGGATGGAAGGGGGACACGTTGGCGGGGCCTGCCAACGAGCTTATTGGCAATCTGTTAGTGAGGCCGCCGGCAGGAGGGAGGGGGAAATAACAGGTCCAGGGACAGAAAGCGTGCCTGTGAGGAAAGAAAAAAAATCTACTCTCCTCAGAATTCCCTGGCAATGAGAGAGAGATATGTGAAGTAGGTGGGGGGGTCAACAGTCGACAGGACTGGAAGGGGGACAGGAGAGAGGAGATTGAGGCAGAATAGAAAGTGGCATTTTGTAACTGCGGAGGCCGGTTGGGAATGTCCCAACACTGCGAACGGCATTTGAATTTAGTGCAACACGAGAGAGGTAATTTCACATCTGGAAGGGGGATTGTGAGCACAGAGCATGAAGATGAATTACAGAGGGAGGCATTAGCACAGGAGGGGGATAAATCATAAAAAAAAGGTGTGATTATGTGTCAGATGAAAATTAAACCACCCTCTCAGATATAACAATGAAATAGTCCCAGTTTTCATCAGATGTTGTATAATTACTGTCTGCTTGCTGCTCACACTGTTAGCTGTTTGCTATGTATGTGTATGTGGAGTAGATAGCATTCATTTTTTTAATATGAGGTACTGATATTTTAGATTGAAACAAGCTAATTGAGGGTTCATCAAAATGTCTGTACTGTAATCAAGAAGTTAAAAACAATGTAAGGTAGTTTTGGGTGCACAGGTGCTTCTTGCCTGTTCTAATGGATGCATGTCAAATTATTTTAAGGTCGGATCCTAAAATCTGTTTAAATCCTGTGATTAAAATACCAGTTCTGAGCATTTGTTTCAGTTTTTTTAATGATAATGATAACAATCTTTCAACCTATTTACTTTATATGAATAGATGTAACAGCCTGTAATGCAGCAGAAATAGATGCTACAACTGCAAGTCAGTCTGCCTACAGCTAGTGTCAATTAAATCAAAGTGGTTTGAACACCTTTAGTGTCGAAATGCAGATTCAGATAATCTGTATGAAATGCCGTCTGTCTGAATCCAGAACCAAAAAAACAGTGAATCCTTTCAAAGTGCCATTTGAGCCACACACTGTCATTTGTAAAACACAACTGAGCTGAGTTTTGTCTGCACAGTTAAAATGATTTTTCCCACATTACGCTATTTTATTTTTTGTTACATTAACTCTTTTGTTTCTTTAGGCTTCAGTCATCATCAAAATGTTGTTCAAACCGGTTCCAACATCATATGATCAAATAAGAAAAAAATCCCACACATACGTGTACATTATGATTATAGTTTTTGGCATATGGCTCAGCTCTAATGCCAAGTAAGGTCGATTTGTGAAAAATACTGGAGGGTAAAAGCTGTTCTCTTCCTCTGCTTCATTTTTAAACTTACTCTTTTTAATTGTTTTCTAGTTTTGCCCACAAGCCCTTTAGGAGCAGTGCAGTCTGACTCACTCCTCAGGGTCTTTGTGTAAGCCAACACGTCTAGCACCGGAGAAAAATTGCGTTAATATTGCCAGCGCTGCAGTTTTAAGCACTGTAACTTAGGTGTGATTTGGATCCCTCTGCTCAGTGTTACTTGATTTGCCGTTAGGTCGTAAGACTGATTAAATGTGTCAGTGAGTATTGTTCGTCCCCCTGAAAAGGAGCGAAGGGGAAGCAGACGAAAAAATGCAGCATAAATACTGAAATACAGTCAGGGTTTATTTTCATTAAATATATCAAATCCTGGCAATAAAAACATCACTGCCTTGTCACCATATACATACATTTAAGGTGCTGGAGAAGGCGGCAGGATGACTACAGGACTGATAATATGATTGGATATAGACAGAGAAGGGAAATTGAAGGAATAGCCAGGAGTTAGGAGAAGCAGGATAACATCTCTCATAACCATTCAAAAGAGGCACATTATTTCTTTTTTCATTTTCACACTGTTTGATATGCAGTCAGATTCTGTGCAGCCTTTCATGTCATTGTTTCAAGCAACTGTAGCAATTTCACTTTCCTGAGTGAAATTAATGACGTCAACGTGGACGATAAGAAGCATCAATCACCAGCTGAAGTGATGGACAACTTTATTACCTGCTCTTACTGAAGGTAATGTCATATTAGCCGCAGCGTCATTACCCTTTTCCTTAGCACAGCCTACTAGAGGGCAAGTCTGGCCTCACAAGCCCTCTGAGAAATGAAGGTTTCCCAAAAAGTTATTGAATCTGTCACTTGAGGACAACCGGGCGGACTTCGGGTCCTGTTTGCCTCCCGCAACAATTGCATTAACATTCCTGATTTTAAGGCTGGTAGCTAATAATCATCCCAAATCATCCGATGCTGATTCAGTGTCCAATCAGATTTTTAATCATACATATCACATGTTTATTTTTTGGGATTCAAAAATGTTGTAGTGTGAAAGGAGACACCTGCAATAGGGAAGGAGAGCAAACTGATCAAAAAGCATCACCGACCACATGATTGCATTGCAAAACACAGACACCATGCTGATTCAGTCGTTTCAGCCATGACTTCATTCATTTTTTTCTCTTCTTTATTTTGTTTTTCATTGCAAAATAAAGCAAACAGAAGCCTGACAGCAACAGTCCACCTCCACATTAGGTTTAATATTTCTATTCTTCCAGAAAAAAATGGTTAAATCTGTCATCGAGTCTGTGCTCTCACACGTTTTTAAAACGAGGTTAGATTTGAAAACACTCCGCTGAACACCAGGCATAACCTAATTTTTCAAAGTCCCTGCTCCATGTGAAAGAAACAAAGGGGAAGAAAAGGAAGCCTACCTCATAGCTCCAACAAGGAGTAATTTTTCTCTCTAACGGATGAGGAGGGAGCATATTTCCATTCCAAATGGGCTTGGAGTTATTAGTCAGGTTGGTAGGTATTTTGTCACTGTCACAAGACAGTGAGAATTAATTGTTGAAATGGGGCCCCATGAGCCACCTTGTGGGGTACAAATGACATTTTCTTAACCCAAGGACCTTAATCAAAAGCAACGAGGTGGAGCACACCTACCAAGTGTGTTTAAGCAGCGCCAACAGGTGCAGGCTGACACCAATTTGGAGAGTCAGCAGGGCTGGCTGCTAAAGAAGGATTAGAGAGAGAGAGTGTGAGTGTTTCATGATTTACCATGTGTGTCCTCTGGCAAACAAAGTCAGAGGATATATTTACATGAGGCTCGTTTAGAGCAGTTGTGTTTCGAAACTGGGAGTGTTTCACTTCAAACATCGCTTGTTTTGGGCGAATGTGAGCACAGCGACCGCACCGGGACGCTGGACACAACAAATGCCAAAACGCCAGTGGTCTCAGCTCGCATCCAGTCGAACCCCCAAGTGTTTCATTTGTGGTGTAAAAGCAGAAAAAATGTGTTACAAATTTTCTCTAATAAGGAATTCATATGTTGACACTGACATCTGGTCAGGAAGTGATCTTGTAATAAATGTTTACAAGCCATAATGGAAGTGATCTGGTAGCCATAGTAACACGGGTGCATATTGATACATGTTTTTTACCTTATTATTGGTCAAAAGCTGTAAAAACTGCTGTGCTTGTTTCGTACTCTGTGTTCTTTGTAAGATTATTAACTGCCAAAAATATGTGACAGTGATCCTACAGTTATCAGACCTGTATCATTATTGTACAAGATGCCTCCTTTTTGTCTTTTCTCTGTTTTTAGTTACAAAAATGTAGTTGATTTGCAGCCGTATAATACTTAAAATGCCTTTAATCAGTTATTTCTACATTAGCTCTTGCGGCAACAAAGAATATACATAAACGTAATCAGGAAATGTCACATAAACGTCTGTTAAGTCACTGGGGTTTGGTTTTCATCTGGATCCTAACGATACACTTATAATGAAGGATGACATCAAAACTGTCCAATCAACGAGTTTCCTGTAAGTCTGTTTAACTTCATATTTTCTCTTCTCTTGTCTTTTTTCGGGAAATTAGTGTGAGCAGAAACCAAACCAGAACTAAAATCCAACAGTGTGACTTTTTTTTCACCTCAGTTTGGGGCCCAATGAACCAAAACTACAGGTGTGATCGCATCCTAAAAGCCCTAAAAATGGAGATTCATTCAGAGTCACAGTCATATAATTGTATGTTCAGTGCTGCAGAAATTTTCCGTATAATAACAGGCTCGCTAAAAACACACCAGGTGTTGACTTAAGAGTGTGGGTGGAACATTTTTGTGTTGCCCTTTCATTCACAGTTACTCACTTGAAATTTAATCATGTGCTTAATTAACAATTGTAAACACATAATTGCCAGCATTAGTTCAGAGCTTGTGCCTGAATGACTTTCACACTTGATAAATAGTTGTGTAAAATACGATAAGTTGGGTGAAGTGGAATATAAAAAACTAATTTGATGCTTGTGAATACAATCCAATTAACCTCCTTGAGGCTTTTCGTATTTACAGCGGGTGAGAAATTACATGATTCAAGACCTCACGAAATAACTGCAGTGACTAAAAGCAAACTGGGAAATCAGCAACCTCTGCAGAAAGCTGATATGTGTTCTGCCTCTCTGGAAGAGCACTGATTAAACACAGGCATGTGAAAGATAAAATAAAAAAAAGAAAGATTTATAAATTTATAAAAAATATCTAAAATTTTTACAACTTTCTATATATATTTTAATATATGATGAGCTGTGGAGGAAGTATGATTTTCTTCCTGTAGTAAAATCTTCCTTCTTTTATAACTTAAATCAAACTCTTAATTTAGTTAAAGCTCCTTTTGCAAATGTTCCCGCATGCTGATACAAATTGAATCTTGTCTCTCCTTCTCTCACCTTTTCTCTCCTCTCTTTTCTCTCTCTTTTCTCCCTCCCCTTCCTTTCCTTCCTTCCTCCCTTCTCCCTCCATCACTGGCCTTGTCTGAAGCAGTAAATAATTGATGCCCTTCTTCTTGCATTGTGAGAAATTTATGAATAGAAGGAGCAGAGGGATGGTTGTATTTTTCTTCCTAACTTCTCAGTAGCCCTTCTTGGACTTATCTGTGTATCCGCACCAAGGTCAAAATAGTGTATATTTTATAAAGATGGATCACTCTAGCAAAACTCTCATATTCAGACCTGGCCAGCACTCTGGATGCCAAGATGCTTAAGGGCCTAACCTGGCCCCTGGACGCCCATTTCTCACCGTGCATGCGTGTTTGTGAGTGCACAGACATACTTTTGATTACAAAATATAGAACATCAACACCTGATTTATGCTCCAAGTCCACCAAATCAACATTTCTTACCCAAGTACTAAAAGGGCATAGGGGTATAAATACAAAGTATAAATAAAACATCTATTTGACAGATAGTGTCGGGTGTTCTGGGTTTTTTTAATGTCGTCATGAGAATCAGTGCTGCCTTTAAAGGAGTGAACAGTTTTGTTTCTGCAGTCTAAGAGCTTAAAGTTTCATCCATTTTTTTGTTAAATCCAGTGAAATCAGACAGAAAAATAAGTTCTCAAAGTGTCTTCTAAAAAAATATTCTTAAAGAAGGCCTACATGAACTGTACCGCGGCACGGTTTTCAATCACACTTAGCGACAGACAGGGAATTATAGATATCCTCTGCTGCTATCTGCTAACATCTGTCAGCTCATGGGTTTATTTTAGGCTAGCTGTACAAATTCAAGTCAACCCCGGCACTGAGGAAAAAAAAAAAATCTACAGCCCGAATATCTCCAGTGAGACTGGAAATAGAGAGAGCTCAAGCCTCTTTTAATCCCATCGTTCATGGCTCATTTCTGTTGTTCACAAAGTAATTTTAGCCAAGTGAGTGCGAGTTTTACTTTCTTGCTGCTGAATTTGAGGAGCTATGTATAGGTGAACTTTTGAACGCATTGAATGAATCTTAATGAGCAAAATTTAACTCAAAGTAAGTAAAAAAAAACAACAAAAAAAAAAAACGATCTTCCTCCAGAGAGTGTTTCAGTGGGTTGCATAAGTGCACACCACAGCGTGAGACGTTTAAAGTTAAAAGCAACCATGTAGTCAAGAAGATAATTGAGGATACTCGAAGACCACATACACAGAGTGTGTGTTTGATTTTAGGAAAAAAGTCCAGATAAGGTTTAATACACACTGTCACAGCTCAGTTTGCCTTCTGTATGATCATATGTGCTTAATCTGCTGCAGCCAGTTTTTTTTTGCCCTGTCATGACATGACATAAGAAGAACAGCTCATCATTTTTATGTCTTGTTTGACACCTTAACATGCAAATCAAGTTGGGTTTTTGGCTCTTAATCACAGTAAAATGGCTCCTCTGTGCCCACAAAAGGGAAATAGTTATTGAAACATGAATGAAGACATCAGGAAGAGCAGGGCTGCAATTAAAGATCATTTATTTTTTTGTGTAATTAAAAAAAAGTCTACTAAATGTCACTTTTAAAGGTGATTTGCTCAGATTCAACAAGCAGTTCAAAACAAAGAGTTACATATCTATAATTATGGATGACATTTTTAATTGACTTCTTAGCTTTGTAGCACTAATATAAAGAACAAAATGCATTCAATGAATATGATGAATGCAGAAATAATCAAACACGTGAACAAGATTTAAAAAATATGAAAAACAAAATCTTACTTCCCTCACATCTTCAATTCTCTCTCTTTTTTCACTCCTGCTGGATTGAAGTCACATCCTTGACTTTTAAAAAAACATTCCCCCTTTTTTTTTTTCTTGTCTACGTCACACCTAAAAACCTGTTTTGGTTTACCCTTTTTTTTTTTTTTTTTGTCAACAGGGATTCATTAAAGAGGCACTCCATCTCCAGAAGCCCTCTACGTGTTCTTCACCCACTTCCTCCCTCTGTTGTCATCCACAACTAATTCACCTGGCAGCCAAGTGTCGGGGACCCTAAGTTGTATATTGGTTAATGAAGCATGCAACCTGCATTTCTCCTGCCTCTGCTTCCTGCCCTGGGTGACATGTGCTGCTCTTCTGTGCTCTTCACTCCACACAGCATCAAGGGCAGGAGCACTGGGAGGCAGCTTAGTGCTCACTGCCTGTCTCAACCATTCTTTTCAAGCCCTGCCAAAATGCTCCCTGGGTGCTGCATGCAACGCTGCTCGCCGGCCAAACACAATTTATAGAGGGTGCATTCACACTAACGTACTGTCTGTCAGCGCAGCTCAACTTTGTCACGCAGGTACAGTATTTCTGAAGTAGAGATGGGTCAATTTAGAGCTCAAACAATTCCTTGATAAATATTTTAGTGTGAACATAGCGAAGCATTTGAAAACAGATGTTTCTCTAAATTGGCTCAGTGTCTGTAAACAGACATCCCAGTGAGCAAGTGTGCTTCCAAACGTAAGAAAGCAACAGGGACCAAAAATCATTGTCTGCATTTCTTGGATCTGGCTTCAGTGCTTGTTGACATCTAATACATTTTGTATAAACCAGGGGTTGGCAGTGAGGCCCCGAAATCTTATCACAATATTTCAGGGTATTTCTGCAATAATAAAATTCTTTACAATGTGGCAAAATGCAAACAATAGATCAGAAATCACAATAGCTGTTGAGCTTTTCTTCTGTTCTCAACCTGGTGCTTGATGCTGTGCATAATATGATGTCATTATGACAGAAACTCTCACCATTGCCATTATCACAACATGATTGTTTAAAGGTGCAATATATAAGATTTGCACCAATTACATCACAAGTCCTGATGACTTTGTTTAAATGAGGTCAAAAATGGGGTCAAAATCTGTTTACTGTACTAATCTGTCATTGGAATTGTACTGTAATTAATGCTAATAAGATGCATCTGGCACCTTTAAATCATGAAAAATACAATTTATACTGGTGATATTGTAAACACTATGAAATGGCACATTCTTCTCCTAAAAAGCAGTTGAATTCGAATAATAACAGCCCAGGGTCTAAAGTTTAACAAGCTCTATTAAAAATGCTGTAACTTGTGTCCTATTAGCTCTGCATTAATGCATTGTATCGTGTCAGGCATTTGTTGGGATGACATGTTTACACTGAGGTGTTAAAATCTGTCGAGCAGGAGCGCATAATTAATTCCTGTGAATTCCTTTGCAAACAAATGGATTTCATGTTGTTTGAACGGTAAACAGACACACACAAACACAGACACACACGCACACACACGCTTGCAAACACCACTGAAATAATGCAAAAACACACATAGACAAAAATAGCTGGAATACTCTTTATAATTTTTAATTTCTCCAAAATTATGGAAGCAATAGAACAATATAATGTCTAATACTACATGGATGGGTGAAACCAAGTAAAAAAGGGGGATTTTTTCGAAAGGTAAAATTCTACAAACATCATAAAAGTGTGCAGAACATTTGTAACTATATTCATGTTTTCCTCTCACCCTCCTGTCCACCACCTACTGGCACAGCATGTCCTTTTATTGGCTTTCTTAGTGTGTTGAAATCCATGCCTGTTTTCTGAAAGGTCAGCGTGCTTTAATAGTACATTCTGTTGCATGCAGTCCTGTTTTACTATTAGTTGCAACTACGCTAATCAATCAGTCCAGATCCTTATTTCCTTATTAGATTCCACAAGTGTTACATCAATTGTTTCCATTATATCCTGACATATTGTGCACTATAATTAAACATATTCACTATGCCAAAGGTCAGTATTTGATGGTTTATAACATATTTTTATATTTCGTCTGAATGTCTGTGTGTGTGAAGTGTTAGCTTAACACATGTTAATTGTACGGACAGGCTCTGTTGGTTCAGGTAGCCATTTCCCCCCCGAAGCGTGACCCACTGACCACTCAATTCGTTTCTAGAGCTGAAAATGAAATTCAATTACTTGTTTTTATGTTTTATTTTCAACATTAGAAGTCAAAGTCAGGCCCAGTCATTTCAATTAAACTCTGGCTTATTGAACTATAACTGCACTCTATTAACTTTATCTTAATTACTTCTCTGTGTCCGCTGTAACCTTGGGGGGGTTGAAATGCAGTCCCATGGCTATTAAGTGTTAAAGGTATGGGTTTACAAGAAATCACTGCTTAAGTGTGTTTATATGCCGAAAAATCAATTTTTTTTTCTTAAGAGCAATCGAGTAAGTGAATTAATACTTTTTGATTCAGGTCCTCATGGGGAGTATTGGTCAGTATATTCCCCTTTTTTTCTTTTTTCTTCTTTTTTCTGGCTGCAGAGAAATGGTTTGCAAGTCAAGGCCGAGCAGTTACAGTGGAGCCGAGGTGAAATACACAAGCTGCATTGAGTTTATTGATCTCAAACCAGCAAAAAAAAAAAAAAAAAAATCAGCAGCGTAGCATCTTCTGCTCTGCTGATGAACAGGCCGTGAACTCGTGACCTTTAGCTTTGTCAGGCATCCGTGAATCTCTCAGGGTCATTAAATGATGATGGGTTGGCGATTTTCAGCACGCTACTACTTTGTAAATGTTCTTTTGGATTGTGAGCAACAGATTCCTTAATCATAATAAATTATGCAGCTCTTTTGGGCTGTGAAATACATGTAGCAAGATATCCTTAATTAATTTTCATCCATCTTTCCTGCCCACTTGATTTGTCTGGAGATGTCCAAAATTCTCAGTGGTGTCTAATCCAATTTTTATTTAATGCTGCCCTTTGTTTTTGTTTTTCTGTTTCAACAGTAAAAAAAAAAAAAATCGATCCAAATTCATTTTATAATGGATGAAGCATTGTTTTCACCTGCATAGATTGAGGCTTTATACCGCAATTTCTTGAATTTTGATTACTCTTTTGGAGAAGTTTGTGTCATCAATTATTCATCCCCTTTACTTGTTTTCTATCTCTTTCTCTCTCTCTCTCTTTCTGTCTACCTCTGTCTCTCTTCCCTTACCTCTCATGCGTGAATATTCACCTGAGTAAGCACGCTGTCATTCATAACACATCCAGTCTGAGCAGAGACAAATAAATAAACCAGGCACATATAGGCCTCATTTCATATGCCATTTCCATTTTCTTATCCATCACTTTCCTGCCTTTTTGGTTGACTATCATTCAATTAAACACCATTATCTGCCGGTATGCTTGGGGAATTTCGCACACCTAAGCTGCCCCGTATGGCTCCACCTTTAATCTAAATCAAAAAAGCAATTAATCAACAGGAATCAGTATTATGGAAAATAAACCATTGAGGGACGGACTTTATCAAATTTTTCTTTAATTAAGGAAATAACTTCAAGGGAATGTGATGTAATTTGCAATTTACCAAAACAGTATTGAAGTCGAGAGATGGGGGAGGGAGGGAGTGGGGGGGGTGGGGGGGGGGCTTTGAAACATTACTGAGCGGTGTTAAGCAACGGGGTTTAGCCTGGAGTGTTTTGATGAGGCTTTCATTTAAAGGGGATCAGATGACATGATTGCTTAACCGCTTTTTATCCCACAGGGCTTATAAAGAAAGAAATGCAACTCTGCAGTCTAAGAAATCCCCGGGTTGATCTCATATTTAACACTCACTTCACCTTTAACAGTAATCAACAAAAGCCAATCGTGGTCTGTCTTTTGTAACGTGTTCATCGATGGACGTAATGATCATTAATACACCATGTTAATTCTGTCATACTCCAAGTGTTTGATCTAAGTTTATAATTCAGTCTTTATTATAGTTTCTGGACGATTACTTTCACATATAAGAGTAAAAGTACACATTGAGCTGTATTTAACTGTTGTTTTTTTCAAGCTGAGAGGCGATACACACTTAATGTCTCAGTATTTTCTATAAAGTGGGATTAATGTTCACTTGTATATGGGGCTGGACGACATGGACGTAATGAAATATATTAATTTTGACCAAATAACTCAAACTATTTGCTAAAAAACTAAAAACTAAATATTGCATGCTGTAAAGAAGACTAGTGGGGCTTCCATGTTATATAAACACAATGAGATTTTTAATAAATTATCAGCACTATTGTGGGTCTAATGACTTCATAGGAAAAGGCAAAAAATTAGAAGAACAAGAAAACTCTGATAAGTGCAGAGAATTACATAACTGTAGGCTATATTCATTATCTAAAGTTTAAGACAATCTCCGGTCACATATCATGATAATAATATAGTCTCAATAAATTACCCTGCATTATAAAATGCTGTCTACATGCTGTTTGCACATGTCCATCTTCTGCCAACTCACGCTGCCTTTAATATCCCCCCTTGTGGCTTCTTCACTACATTCAAATCCTGCAGCTTCCCTGAAGGCAGTTCGTCTCAGAAAGTGATATGTGATTATCTTTTCAGTTAGACTCCCGTCGCTGCCGGTAGGAGTCAGCTGCTGCTCCTGCGATGCTTTGCAAAACAGTAATTTTACTCCCAGTTATCGGAAATTTGCATGTTGTTTACTGAAATGTGGCCGCAGTTTTGTCAAAAAACAGCATTGATATCAGACTCTCTGAAACATTATCTCTGACCAGCATAACTGTCGAAGCAAGATCTGCACTGTGCGATCAATTCAAGAAATTATGTCATTACCCATGATGCAATACAATCCCAATGTTACTCCCTCACTGTGAAGAGGGCCCATCTACTGCTGTTGCCTGTCTTTGCTTCATAATGGTGGAATGAGTTTCCCATTGACACCATCATCAATAATCATGAATAACAGCTTTCTCTCTCTTCAATTGTTGCTAATTGTATCACTTGAAGCAGTTCAATTCATTGAAAGAAGTTGATGTAATTGCATAATTCTTACAAGGTTTTTTTGGGCAGTGTCCCCTGTGCTTAAAAGGATGTAATCATGCTAAGTGGAAGGTCAGCCCTTGCAACTAATATTTGTTTAATTCATTGGTTGCATTGGCTCATGCAAGATACAAATCAAGTCCTCCACAGATTCCCCTCACACCATAACTGAATTTCCAAATTATTTCTCTGTCTCTCTCACTGTCCTCAGTCACTTGGACAGCTAGCTGGCACAAACCCAGTCCATCAACTGTGTATGTGTGCAAATTGTCATTCTCAAGGCTGCTGACACTGGCTGACTAGTTGGAATCCAAAACTGTCAGTCTTTTTTTGCAAAAATTACTCTTTTAACTAATGAGATGAGTTACATTTCTGCTTATCAGCAGTACCATCATTTTAACTGGTCAGATAAGATTAAAATATTGCAGTTGGAAAACAGTATCTCTCCACTTTTCAAGGTTAATTTCACACTATTTGTATTAGATGTCATTATGATGCCAGAGCCCAAAATTAGAAAATCTCACTGCACAAAATCTGCATAAAACATAAGAGCAACTGGAACAATTAACTCAGGAGTTTTGTTAAAAGTCTTTTCGACAATTTTAGGCTGAAAGAACACAATTTCTTCTTGTCATGCATAATTTGAATGCCCAGGAGGATTCAAACATAATTCTGTAACTTAACTTAATTGCAAACTCCCTCAAAATATTGAATCTTAAAGCACAGCTGAATTAGAAAAAAAAAAAAACAACCCTCAGTCAGTTTGGCAGCAGAATGCACTGCTGTCTGATCTGAGTATGTTTGTGTCACCAGCATTGATTACTTGTTTTATTCAATTACTCTTCACGTTGATTTACAAAAGGGTATTTGACTGCAGGTTTTTTGTTGGACAGAAATCAGAATGAGTTTGAATGTTTTCCTGCACAGAACAGAACAGAACAGAAAGGCTTGTGGTCATTGACTGCTGCAGTGATCAGAAATTTCAAAGCAGCTGGCTGATGAAGGTTGCTGGATGTTTTTAACCTTACTTTAAGGTTACAACATCCTGTATTAATTAGTGATTTTATTATGAAGGGTAATTTGACATTCTACCTCCTTTAAACTAAAAAGGAAGTGGGATTAAATATTTAACTCACTCTTATAACACACTAAAGGTCATCAACACTGCAGCATTCATGTGCTTCCAATCGAGCTGCCTCCATCAGTCTCTTAATATTTCTTTTGAACTTTGAGATTTTGCTTTGAAAAACTGTCAGTAAGTCCTATGTGGAAAGCCGGCCTCTCATCTTCTTGTCATGTATATTTGAAAGCACCTCCACCAGAAAATACAGACATTCATGGAGATATTTTTAGAAAGTGAGAATCAAAACCATGAATTTCTACATTATGTGTGATTTTCCCGACAATACTGTACATTTACTGATAAATATAAACCCAACTGTTAGGGACTGAGGTAATAGTTGAGGAAAGTGATGGGAAAGAAAGGGAGATTTCTAAAAGATATTTGGATGTCTAAATCTGTATATCTTGTTTAATTTAACAGTGAAAAACTGCAGAGTATGTTACCTGATGTGACTGACTGACTGGCTGTAAGTGGTAGAGCAGAAGGAGCTCATGTTTGCCGATCACTCAAACTGCAGCACAAACAACTGATACACAAAAGTCAAAGGCACTGTGCCCTGACAGCTTTTACTGAAACTTTAATGAGATCCATGGGGAAATTGGGTCTTCATCCTAGCAGAGAAAAGGACACAGATAAGAATCAGACAACCGGTGCTTACCCATTGGAATAATGCTGAAAATGGAGATGCGCATTTGCAAAAAAACAGATTTATTTCAAGTTCAGGCCATGAAATGTTAACATCAGAGAGAAATGCTTAGAGAAAACAGCCCTTCAGAGCGGATGTGATTGGTGCACAACTGAGAGTCAGTTTGAAGGTAAAATGGGAAGGAGACATGATTTAAAAATGTAAGTTTTTCAGCCTGGTAAATGTCTCTTATTTAAAGGAGAGAGCAACAGTTGTTCAAGGTCTTTGGATGGTTTAAATGCTCTCTAACCAACGTTTACATCCAGAGGTTAAGTCCCCACAGATGTGCACTTTATCAATAAATTACTAAGAAATAGATTTGTGGGAAAATGTCATGGTCTTGCTCGTCATCATCTCTCTTGCATACAGACACTGTTGATTCGGTGGATTGATCAGCGTTTGATCTGCAGGAAAGCCATGCAGCGCTTCATCAATGTACCCATAGAAATATGTGTAAGGTATCTAAAATCTAAAACAGAAACCTTTTCATAATGATAAGCATACCACATTATAATGCCAACTGAGTCTCAAATCAATGTGAAGAACATCATGAGAGCACAGATCCATTGTTTTAAACAGGTGGATATCAATTACTTCTTATCAAAGAGCAACATTGGAAAAAATTTGAAAAAATTACATTTAAAAGTCTTGTAGTATTTATTCACAGAAGCAGTGGAAACATACAGACACTTGAATGCTGCTAAATAAAACTACCTCACACCTTTCAGTACATATTTTATGTTCTATCTGTTTCTCACCATCTTGTTTCCTCTTGTTTCTAACCTCATCCCTTCATCATTGACCCTTCCATTCCTTGTGTGTGGCCTTTAAAGATCAGCAGTTGGCCTTTGACAGATGATGTGTAATTTGCATTAACCAAAGTGCATTCAGGCCTGCGGTCAGCTGAAGAAAATCCTTGTCGACTGCAGTTCTATCTACTTCTTAAGCAATTGATTGGTAGATTGGGGGAAAGAACATAATGCATGTTATGTCTTGATTTTCAAAGCCACCACTGATTCCTGCAGTTTGACCACCAATTTTTTTTTCTCCCGTTACCTTCAAGGTTTCAAAGAGACAACAAAAAGAAGCAATCAGTGACTTAATCGAGAGGTTGCAGGGTAGCTAGAATAATCTTTAATTATATCTAGTGGTAATAAAAGTTTCTGGCTGTGTGAATGAGAATATAATTGGGTGATTTTGTCGAGAAAGTCCAACCAGTCTTACACCATTTTTTTGTCTCAGCTGCTTAAAGTTCAAGTAAAATGTTCATTCTTCCTCAAATTCCCTCCTGACCTGCACACTTTTGAGTTTAGACTTAAAATAATACATAAATTCAGGAAAATGGTTCCAGTTAGTATTTAATTTGAGTTTTTCAACTTTTCAAGATCTCCTGACATTCTTCCCTCACACAAGCTGTTCTGACAGATAAGAAGGTGCAATGAGATAACTGATAGTGACAAGTGTTTTTTTTTCTTTTTCCAGTGTGAAACAGCATAGTTCTTCTGCTATGTGTCACACAATAACGCCACAATCAATGACTACATGTAGCAGTTTGACCAGATACACCACCTGTATCTGGTCTGCTCTTATAAGTTTTAAATGTAAGATAACTGTATTTTTCATACAGAAAATAAAAAGCCTGGTAGTAAACCTTTAGAGATTCTGGCCATTAACAACAGGATCTATATGGACATTTATGTACAGTACAAACCAGAGCAGATGACCATAAATCTACAGTAACATCACTTCTGATCAACTCTTTGTCTTTTCTCTATTTCTTTTCACTGCGTCCTCCATTCTTAAATGCTGGCATTGCCTTTTGTGGCATCACCCATTGCTGCAAGCCAAGTTTGAATAAATTATTGAATGCACCTCAGGAAATGTGTTGATGGACTGAGAAGCGCACAGACAACACAGCAATGAAATCCATCTCGAGATTAATATCACTTAACCTCGTTGAAGAGTGAGCATTAGTACAGATAAAAAAAAAAAAGAGCAATAAGCTGAAATATGTAAGACAAGGTTGACTGTTTTTATATTTCGAGAACATTGACGTTATCTTTCTTTTTTCATTTTCAAAGTTGCTCACAAAGAACAAAGCTTCAGGGATGGATTTTTTGGCAATACCAAAAAAAAAAAAAAAAAATGAGAACATGAAGGAGAAATGCTAGAGGACAGAAACCCAGAACAGCACGGAACAAAGAACAAAACATAATGAGGCAATTATTGAACAATCCCGAATGATTACGAGTCATTATCAGACATGCAAGTATCTTATTGTCATACAGGAAAACAAAAGTCTGGCTGTGTTTATTGCCCCCCCCCCATCCTCCCTCCCTTCTCTCAAATTTATCAATTGTTTATTGGGTCCAACATTTTCTTTTTCACTTCTGAATAAGGAAAAGATGTTCAGTTAACCGGAGATTAGAGACTTTGCTGCACTCACAGTTAGCATCGGTGCTAAAGCTCTGCCAGTAAATTGCTATCAGAGAACATATTGATCTACTGTAAATGGTGTATTTAATGAGTTCCCTGCATTTCCATAGGTAAGACTTTACCTCGTGTGACCTTAATCTTCACAAGGCAGCTCAGCTGTATTTCCTGCATAATACACAATACATTCATGGCGACTGGATATATGAGATACCTATACTCATGCAGATATAAAATGATATGTTTTTCATGAACCAATAACAAACATATTTGATATGGGTCCTGGAATAAATTGGACATTTTAATGTTGAAAATTAACTGGTTATTTCTATCTAGACAACACTAATAAACAAATATGTGAAAAGTTTCCTATTTCCAGTTTTATCTATTATAAGTCTTAATCTAATTTGATATTTCTGTGCTGCTGTGCTGTTCTGTTGCTTATTGATAGACATATGTAATGAGGCCAGTATATCAACGATAAATGAAATGTCTGCATATGGATCCCCCCTAAATTTTATCATTATAGGTTACATATTTTGTGTTTTTCTAGGTTTCCTGTCATAAATAACATTGATGAGAAAAAAAAAATTACTTTCTGTTGGCTGTAGATGGAAAGTCAGGATCACTAACATTGCTATGTGCACCTCTAATATGACTAAAAACAGAATCAATTAAAAACGTTAAGCTCTCTAATTGTCAGGTTCGCAAAACTGGAAGAAAACAAATAAAAGTCTTTACAGTCACAGTTCAGTTTGTCAGTGCGAACACATTTTTCTCTCTCCGTTCTCCACAGAGACTCACAGCTGAACCAGAAGCATTTTTCACTTATCATGCATTTTGGAAATTAAACTTAGTTTTTGCTGTTTTATCATCAAATACAAAGTCGGGCTTGTGTTTATGAGATTTAAAAGTCTGAGGCATTCATTTCAAGTATCTGAGATAATTACTGTTTTATCTTTTTTCATACCTCTGCTTTAGAATTTTTTCTATCTCAACACCGTGCACCATGAAAAGAGAAGGTGTTATCACACACACAGAGGATTTCAAACCTTTAGAGTTATCAGTTTGACTGCACAAAGTGTTTTATGGAACTGCCCCCTCTAAGCTCTTCTGATCTCATTTAAATTGCTAAGTGGGTTTACAGACTGTTGCATACGCATATTGGTACTGCTGTGTGGCTGTACAAATCCATTTACTTACATAAAAATGTTTAAAATGACTCAAAAAAAACAAATACATATTTAACACAATGTCAAGGTTACTCTATAAAATGCATATCTCTGAAGTGTGGCTGCACGATTATGGTCAAAATGATTTTAATCAACACTGAGATCATGATTATTCATTGATTTCAGGAACAAAATATTTTTATTGCTTTGGGGGCATTATTCTAACGTCAATGTTGTGTTATATTTCTATTCATATACAAATCTTTCCATCAATAATGAGAATGTTATTTTATATACAGTACATCTGCAAGAAGTCAAATGTAAGTACAATTATACCAAAAGTTCTTTACAAAAATGAAAACAACAGAAAACTACTCTCATTTAAGGTGACGAGCTGTACAGTGGCTGTAATGGAGTGTGAGCTGGACCAGGCGAGACAACCAAGTGGTCACTCAGCTCCACATAGGATACTCAAGTAACTACAATGAAAGCCTGTTTGCAGTGGTATTGGATGCTCTTAACAATGGCTCCACCTGACAGTAAAGGGCAAAAAGCCCAAAGAGGGGGTGGAGGTCGAGGTAAAATGGTGTGTCACACGCAGGATTTTCAGCCAGGAGACGAGGGCTCAGGCGTCAGAGAAAGTGTTTTTTTGAGGTTTTTTTTTTGCCTAAACCTAACAAAGACATTTTGTCACCTAAAACCTGCAAAACTGCCACTGTTTTGAAAAACTACACAGATGTCTGGAAAAATGCAGTTGTCTCTCAACATATAACTGAGTGTTAAAAAGTAGCTGAAAGACTTTCTTCATCCCAAATTGATGTTAAAAGGGTAACTGTTGTCTCTAAATGACACCAAGGCTTTCTGACCAAAGCCTCAGTATGGTGAGGAGCTGAAAGTGAGAAAGTGTTGACAAGCACCAGTTTTGGATACCAAGGTGATTAAAGATGTGAAGAGCTGAGAACAGACAAACACACACACACTTAAAGAAAAAAGCAAACCTGACGGATTGAAGAAAAAAGATGGATTAAAAGAGAGATGCCTGCTCAGTTTAAGAGTGAATGAATGTTGGTAGATTAGACATGAAGTGTCGGGAAAGAGGGAGGAAAGGAACGGAGAGCTGTGACGAGGTGGTAAGAGTGTATAAGGTGAGTGACAAGGAGCTGTGAGGATTTCAAGTATTTGCAGTAGACTCAAGCTTGGTTAAGAAACTAATACCTCAATTCAGCACCTGCAGCCCAGTAACCCCCCCCCCCCTTCACATATTCATCTCTGACATACAGAAAACCCTGAAGGAGAGTGTGAGAGAGAGAGAGAGAGAGAGAGAGAGAGAGAGAGATAGAGAGAGAGGGTGTCATGCTCACCAGCCCTGGTTTTATTTTAGCCCCCATGAGGCCCTGTAGAATTTGTCATATGGAGAAGCTGAATTTTTTGACAGCTTCCAGAAAGCTGTGGAGTCAGATTTTACACTCCCGTATTCAAGCCTTTTAGCCCTGTGCTTGTCTGTTTCTGTGAGTTTTTTTTTTTTTTTCTCCTGTGAGACGACATCAGACATTAAAGCGAATGAGAGCGTCGGTTTTCGAAAAGGTAAGCTTAGTGTTTAGGAGTAACTTTTTTGAACTGGATGTTTATCAGTGACTAAGGAGGCACATTTCAAAATTTCTTGAAAATTCTTCCCTTTTTCCTTTTAAAAGTTTGTATAAGCCTGTGAAGAAAAAAAGAGGTTGGATTTTCCTCTAAAAAAACATTGATTTTGAGGTATTTGAATTGAAACATGGTGTCAAAATCCTGATCTTAATGCTTCCTGTTGTAGGACATTGCAGAATAATGTCACTCTCTCTCTCTCTCTCTCTCTCTCTCTCTTTTATTCTCTTTTTTTCTGTCCAAACATCCTCTGACCCCCCTTTAAAGCAACAATAGTCCCCTGCCAGCGTTTTTGTTGTAGACATTTATGGTAAATAGCAGTTTTATGTGCCACTGAGGTCCAAATATTGTATTCAAGGGCAGTTAACACATTTTTACAACTCAGCTGCTTCAACTTAAAGCACACAGTTGTCACCCTTTTCACTGAGAAATGTATGTGAGTACAGTTTGGTGGGTTAGTTGAGAGTTTAGGATGATTTATTTCTTCCTGCTCCATCCACACACCCTGTGAGGGAGAATTTTCTGGTAATTGATCCACCGCCACCATGTATTCTCCCAAACTCTTTATATAACTCACAGTGTAGTGTCTGACTGTGCCGTTATTTTATTTAACACACACCAACACATGCAGGGACAAACGTGATATATCTGCTCAACACTCACCAAACAAAACTCCCACCCAACAAACATATATCACATACTAAATATGACTCTGGGCTCTCAGATGAGAATCTATAGATATGTTCTATATAAATGCTAATGATGCAGGACACACAGCTTTTCCTCCTGTACCTCAAAGAGGAGCAGAGAAGCATGAAAAACTGGACTTATCAGTAATTTCATTCATCTAGAGCAAATCTGGCTTCAGTGTTTGTATCTCGCAGCTGTGCATGCGCTCTATTTCTGGTTCATGGAGAAAAGAGAAAAGAGAGGGAGAGCCGAGGAGGAGAGGAAGAAGAAGAAGAAGAAGAAGAAGAAGAGAGGGAGAGTCGCAGGTCATTACAGCGGCCAGGCAATAACATATGACACTCTGTGTCATTTTTTGAAAGGTCACTCCAAGATGGAGCTGCTGCTGCTCCTGCTGGAGAATTAAAGATCCAGCAGTGTGAAATAATAGTGTTTCATGGAGGCACACTTACATTTCTAACACGCATTTCACACTTTAAAATACGAAACAAAAAAAAAGCCTGACAAATGGTCTCTTTATGATACACGATGACAAGTAAAAATGTAAAACACTCAACAACCTGTAAAGAGACTATTTGCAGACTGTCTAATGTTCAACTCATTATACAATTGATGTGTGTGTGCAGTGTAACATACAATATGCAGAACTCAATCAAGTATCTGGGCAAAAAGTACAAAACACACGCTAATTGCTCATAAAAGCAAACAACAGTTCAACATCGACAGAGACGACGTTGTGATGTAAAGTGCCAGCAAAGCACAAATACCATCAGTAAATGTTTGATAATGTATTTACAAAAGCAGACACTTATCTATAAGCATAAATACTTCAAGAGGCAGGAGAAAATCACTGCAGCTCTTTCAAGAACATCCTGCTTCCTCAGCTGCTAATTTGGCTGTCTTTGTTAGGAGATGCACTAGTCTTCTCGGCTCTTTTGTCTTCCATCAGTGCCACAAATAATTTCCCAAAGGACCTCTTTATGGCTCCATTTTATATAATTTCAATGGTGTAGTCTGTTCGGGGAATTTTTTTTTTTCTTTTTTCAAGTCTGAAATTACAAGATGGGGTTGTGTGCTCGCTGAGGGTTTTGTGGAATGAAAGATTTCAGAGGCTGCTGGAAGAAAATCTTGATTGTAGTGTTTCGGTCGAATTTTGTCCCAATTATCATTTCATCTCCAAAAAAAAAAAGGATTGAATATAGGTACATACCTTGTTCTCTGTCTTAAATCCTAATATCCAGACACAATTTTTTCATTTAAAAAATCTACAATGGACAGTTGTAAATACGGAAAAAAGATGTTTGCACCAAAATAATAATAAAAAAACACAATTAAGGTTCAAATCAGCACCTGTGGGAAGAGCTGCAGCTCCGTTCCACAGCTGCACACGTGTTCTCTACACCTCATTATGTCAAGAGAACAAATAGTGAGATATATATCATGTATATGAGCATGAACTCATTTTATTGACGATGTAATGAGAATATTTTCCATATTTCTCCAAAGACAATCAAATGCCGTGTTACAGCACGCTGTCAAAACCAATCAGGAACAGGATGCAATGATGTGACTCGTCTCTTTGCCAATCTGAGGAAGCCTACAGAGAAAGTGGAGCCTGTGGAGTAATAAACCACTCTTACCATGACCACAAGAGAATCTAATGATCCGAAAGAGAGGAATGGAAGGAACACTGGGTATCCTGCTCTGCATGCTTGACAGGGCTCCGCAAATGAGATTTATTCTTATCAAGCTTTTTCGGTCTGCTCCTTAAAACAATCATAGAAAGTCCATATTTGACAAGCCGTCTTGCCAGCTTTGATATCCAACAATCCCTGCCTTTTCAATTAAACTCTTTTTCTATCAGCCAGGTGAATCATGATGAAAAGTCTTTGGTCAACTGCCCCTAAAATTAACCCCAATACAGCAATCATAACCCAACCTTAAGAAGTTCACACTTTGCAGGCTGGATTTTAGTTTCAGCTGAAGTGACGTATCAGCCCTGGAGGCAGAGTGATGTGTTGCTGTGGGTGACAAAGAAGTTATAACTTTGAGCTCTGGACGTGGCACTTTATCTCTTTTAAAACTCTTTGTAAAAGATTACTAAGGTCAAATGTAGCGACAGCATTTTTAAACACGCTTTTGAGTGACAGATGGAAAACTCATTGTTTTGTTATTAATTGGAAACTGCATTTTCTTCTTTTGCACAGACAGCAAATCATGTATGCACTACGCATGGGATAGAAAAACTGGCGAATTATATATGGATGCTTTAATGTGGATTATGTGGCTTTTGCAGCATCAGCAGTAATTTTCTCAGTGCTGCTCTGTAAAGGCGCCCTGATTCTATTGTTTCTGTGGTGCAGAAAACATGGACAGACTCTGCATCCTTTCACAGCGCCTGAGTCAAGGTTCGTACGACATAAAACAACACCAAAAAACCCAACTGTGGTAATGTGTTTGTGTGTCACGCAGTCAGTTTCATCAGTGCACTTGTGGAGTGTTTGAAATGATAAAAAAAAACTACATCTCTCATCAAGGATTGCAAACAAGGAGGAAGGCAGAAACTGTGTGGGAAAAAAAATTGTGAAATATTTTGTTAAATCATTCATTGATATTCATTACATTTTGCAAATTATCAGTAAAATAATAAAAAAATAAATAATGCACCATCTAATTAGACATTATTCATGATGACAAAATGTGCCTTGATCGTACAACACAGAATTCATAAAGTTTAAAGTATCGAGGGCAGTTCACATACAGTTAGTACACTCTAAATTAGATGCAGGAGGGATGTAAAGAATTGCATAACTATTTCACATATGAACGAAGCCTTGATTTTACCTGATGAACATATGGTTCTAAATAAATCTCCCTCTTGGTCGCAGACTTGTGTGTGTCTGACAAGACTGATGAATCAGTCTGAATTATTTGCTCTCAGTACCTGTAAAGTTCTGCAGAGTCATAAATCAAGTGGATCCTTCCATTGGTTTCTTCAGACGTTCATTACAGAAGATGACATGTGTACCGCTCAGCGGATAACGCTAATGGGATGCAGATATCTAGCAGCATTCGCTCAGTAAATGTACGGTATCACACTGCTTATCGAGACTTAAATGTAGATAAATTTTGATAAATGCACTTCTGCCACCATGTGAGGAATTACAGTCTTTGGGTTTGCAGGTCGATGCTGCGAGGTACTTTTTTTTTTCCATCAGGCCTAATTTGTCGAAAAAGCCACTTTTTTTTTCATTTTTCTGCATACATTTAGAGGCAATAACAGTCGAACATGACTGTTTCTTTGAGTGAGACCATTTGCTTTCATGAGCAGAAGTAGCAGCAGTTTTTAAATCAAAGGTTTTAAGAGACCAAACCCCGGCGTTTCAGCACTCTTCATAGGTTCTTCTGTCACGCCTGTTATCTCATCATGTCAGGCTTTTACACAACACAGAATAGCAAATCCTTGTTTGACTCTGTACCTCTGCCTCCATGGTCACAATAGCTTTTATGCTGCTGTCGTCTTTTGTGTTGTTTTTCATTATTTATTGTTATGTCTATTATTTATTGGTGATGTTTGCTTCTGCAGCCTGTGTTTTTATATGGATGTGGCTTTTTTTCTCTGAGTTCACTGGTTATCAAAGACTATATTTGTAAAAAAAATAGCTTGTGTACCTTAACTGTGAATTAAAGCTTGGCATTATGGGTTAGGGTTAAAAAATATTATTCCTTTATTTTGATTTCTGATCCAAATCAATATTTATGACTTTATATAATTCAACAGTGCTGCCAGTTTGAAGGAGAGGGGGCAGCGAGTTGTTACTGGCAGAGCGGCTGAAGACGTTGGTGTATTTCGTTTCTTTCCTTCTGCTGTCTGCTCAGCTCTACGCCGCCGTCCAGAATCTGTGGGTGAGGAGCTCGGCGGCCTCGCCTCGGCGCCAACAGGCAGCGGCACAGACACGACGCAGAGTGGAGGCAAAGAGGCAAATGTTTCTTATGTGGCCTTTTGTCTCACTCATTATTTTCCCTCTTTCTCACAGAACATCTATGTATCTTCACATCTGCCATCCTCGCCGCAGCTTAAACAATGAGATGGAAAACAGGCGCATATATGTGCACTTTGATCTGCAAAGCCTGCCGACTGACCAGCTGATACTGTGCCTATTTTTGTGCCGTGTGGCTCATCCCTACCGAGCACAACTTCCAAGCTTTACATCATTATCAACATATATATTTTATCGGATCCCCTATCGAGTCTATTCAGCTGTGAAAACTGTATTCTTTTGATGGTGTATCAAAACAACGATGCTTGTTGCTTATCTCAGAAATGAAATCTGAATAGAACTGGACGGTGACGGCTGGAGGAAGGAGGTTTTGACTTCAAACTGTAACGTTCCATGAGGAAAAGAAGCCGGCGTTTGAAAGTCTATCCTTGTACTGCAGTCGGTGGGCTGGCAACACAGCCTTTACAGTGTGCAGCATCAACACAGGCAACTTTCTCTCTCTCTCTCTTACATTACATGGTACATTCCTCATTTACACATCAGTTACCGTTTGATCTCCATCGGCCATGCAAGTTAAAAGTGGCAGCCTTACATTTGGGCCAGGGATGAAGAGACATGGATGTTTAAGCACATGCAGGCATACATCATTATCATTTCCTCTTCCTTCTAATTAGTTAATTGAAAGGACATCTGTGTAACATCTACAACACATTAGTGTTTCCCCACGGATTTGCTCCGGTGCTGCTGGTGCCACGTCAGTTCTTTGCAGCATCTTTTTTTGAACAATCCCCGCAGAATCTTTTTGAATATCTTTACCTCAAAAGTAATATAACATGTTTGCAAATTATGATCGATGCTCCGTCCTATCTATGAATATTAATCATTTGTTTGATGTTGGAAATGCTTTGGTAAAATACACAATTAGCATCCAAAAGACTCTTTTACTCTCTCATCTTACACCAGGTTAATAAATTTCTTTTTTTTCTCTCCTTTTAATATCACAATGCATTTCATATAGATTTTGTCATAAGCCCTGATCGATACCTCCATGTGAGATTTGTGTTTGCTGCAACAGCCAAACGAAAGGCTAAGCAAGTGAAAGGAGCAGCGCCTGTAGGACGGCTGTGACGAATGACTTGCATTCGGTATGCTAAAACATTCAGAAATATTTGGCCTTAAAGCCACCCCCGAGGCAGACACTGTTATTTGAATCACTCATTTGATATTGTTTTCTTATTAAATCATAAGATGAATAACAAAGACTGCGTGTATGTAATATCAGATCTCTCGTATGCTAACGACATAAAAGCAAACATTGTGCATCTCGCCTTTTTTTTTTGCCCCATCTCATTTTTCAAACATTACTTTCTCTTTGCTTCTCTCTCTTCTTTTGTCAATCTCCATTCATCTCTCCAAGTCTATTTTTCACTCTACTTGCAGGGGGGGTGGGTTGCTACCTTACCTAACAGCCAAAAGGTGTGATAGGAGGAAATGCATTCTGGGACACACTGACACTCCAATTACCTGCTGGCAACGGCAGGGTTAGCTCCTTGTAGTGTCCTTGGGTTGTGACATTCTTCCCTTCAGCTCCTCCTCAGATTTACTGGAATGAGCGGGGTTGCTGAGCAGGGCACTTTATAAATACATCTCCGCTCGATTACTGTGACCACCGGCCCTGGGCAGCTGAGTGTAGCTGGGATGGCTTCATCCCCCTGAGATCCAGTGCTGTAGATCAAGGCCCCAAATGGCCGTCCTAACTCGGCCATCAATCTCTGTTATTGCCTGCCACTGACGCCAGCGCAAGAGACACACACAATGTGCTGCGATCTAATCAGTGTGCTGCAGATCACCGGATGAGAAACATGAAACAATGGCTCTTGTGTCTTTCGCTACAAGTTGTGTACAGACGGAGGGGTGTCATTAATGATCATTGATGAATGTGTTTTTGTCCCGAATGTGTTTGCAAAGCATGTAAGAGCATTTTTTTAAACCTTCATATTGCTGCTGTAAGCAAAAAAAAAAAAGCCTAAACAAATCCGTCCAATGATCACATTTGACATATACGTTAAATAGTGTATTTAAATGTCAGTGCAGTAACATGTAAGTGGGACATTACTGAGAGAACCTGGGTTACACTGTAACTGCACTTGAGTTACTTAAACAAGTGTCTGTTCACTACCGTTGGACCAAAAAGCCGATCAATTTAAGTATTAAGTGGTTTATTAATTATTAACTACATTCATTTAAAGAAAAAAGCGATGATATCAGCGCAGTGTTTGCAGGGATTAAGGAGCACAGGGAGGCATTACATCTGTGGGTGGATATCCAGGACACTGAGGCCCTGTTTTAATGTGTAATTAAATACAGGGAACATTTCGAAGCTCATTATATTTATCAGCATCCTCTTAAAGTTGAGAAGCTCTCGTTTACATTACTAGAAAGATAATGGTTTTAGTTAAAGGTTCTGCACACTCAAATGTTTTAAGTTGTCTGTTTAATGGGATTATTTTTTTTAATTATTATTTTTATAATTTGAGGGTTGAAATTTAGCAGAACTACGCTGGGACTCTACACAGGTAACTGATGTGTAAACTCCACTGAAATTATAGATGTGTTGGTTCTCCAGATACAACAAGAAGAAAAGTCAGAACATGTTCTTTACATGCCAAAGCCTACAAACATCATTTCTGTCTGGCCAGTTCGAGAAAACACATGAACTGCAGCATGGGCATGTGAGGACGTAGGATATGATATAGATTAATGTATGTAGATATAACAAAAACCTTTCATCCCAGTTCACAACCTCAGATAAGTTAAAAAACGACAAAATAGAACAATTTTGCATCACTGTGTCGAGGACTGAAATAATTTTAGGACAAAATCCAAGTTGAAGCTCCTTACTGTTTCTTCCCTTTTTTTCAGTTTGTCTGAAAAGTGGTTCAAGCTCCAGGGACACAGAAAGGTTTTGAGCTGATAATTGCTCGTGTAAACACAAGTTTTGCTGCTCCTGCACCTTTGCATTATTTACTCAGCTGACTCCCGGCAATAGAATGTTAAACACTGGTTAGGAATGCTTTGGCCTCCAGGCATTTCTTACACACACAGCAGGGAAAAGGTGCAGTCTGTCAGCTCTCACAAGTTTTATTTTGGCTGTGAAAGATGAAAGGATGGAAAGCTGAGGATGACTTGAAGACAGAAAATCAGACTTTTTTTTCTTGTATTTGACGAGTTAATTGCATTTATTTGAAATTCCTTTTGAGTTATATATTTCACAACACTCATGCATGTGGATGCAACATCTTCTCCCACTCCACAAACGCAAACAGCTAAAGATGCATTAACTTTTTTAAAAGGTTCATGTTAAATGTCAATTACATTTCGACTGACAGGTCCCTGCTCTCTGTTTCCCTTTATCTCCCTAAATATCTGAAGCTTTCATATTTCTAACCTAATCAATGTTTGTGATTATAATCAAAATATGTTTCCAGAGAAATTATACTTATACAGAGTACTCAGTGTTGTAATAAAGCCATTTGATTTTCTTTCTGGTGTTGTTTTTTTCGAGAGTCTGTGACTTACTGGAAAAAAAGCTTTCTTATTTAAAAAAATCCCAGGAGAAAGAGAAGTGAGAGGTCATGTATACGTCCCTGTTTTTCACTGAAGACACTAAAATAACCTTTGATTTATCAAAACAAAGGTGGCAGATGGCAGCATGCTTGATATGTTGGAGGTAACCTTGTTTCTCTGTAGCCACAGGCGCTGAGGATGCCATGTCATTAGCACACAATACTTCCCCAGTCCCAGTTCACTGAGCTAGTCCAATTTTAATTTGTCTCAGACCTTCATATGGTGTGACCTGAATGCGATCCCAAATTGGCTCCACCTTTGGAGTGAGACAAGGCACCCGTTGTGTTCAGATGGCTCAGCGTTGTGAAAGCCAGGTTATCTCGCTTATGTTGACACCCAACAATCAATACGGGGGCTCTATTTTTGGCTTCACTGGCAATCTGGCTCTAAAGATGACAGTTGTGATCCTTCCATCCGTCCTTCTGTCAGTCCATCAGAGTGGACGCCGTGAAATAAAATCAGACTCTAATGGACCCGGAGAGACAAAATCTGGCGACTTTTGACCCTGCACTTTTCATCTGGTTCCACTAATGGGACGACATTTCTGCTCATGACAGGATTCTGTCTCTGTTTTCAGGCCACATAACCATTTTAATGGTTGTAGGGAACCGGAGTCGATCAAAGCGCACACTTGGTGATAGATATACAGCGCTAATGCATACAACACTTCACATCTTTAGACTCAAGGAGGAAACTAGAGCTCCTGGAGAACATGCAACCACCTCGCTAAAAGGCCAATCCATACACATGACCATACATTTTCTGTTGTGCATTACAGCTTCATGGGCCATCAGCTCGACAACAAACTTTTTATAACATTTTTAATATATCTGAGTTTGACTAAAGTGGTATTGTTGTAGTATGACTAGAATGAGATAAAAATATAGAATTTAGTGTATTATAGTACTCATAAAAGTTGTATCTGCAGTGAACGGTGTCTTAGTAAAAAATGTCATTTGCTCCAGGAAACAATTCCACCTAAACTTCTCAAATGTCAGAGGACAAAACACATCAACAAAACATATAACCACGTAAGTGTTATTTGTAAAGCGCATGAATTGAGACATCCACACGTAGTGAAATACTGCAAGTAAATACTTACTGAAATACCTCTTCACAGTAACACAATGACGCACAATGCTGCCGAAGCCATAAAGTTTAAATTTGATTAACCCTGTTTCAATTATGTGTTACCTTGCCAACCCACAGGCTATTTAAAAGAGCAATTACTCTATCACCTAATGTCTTCCTACTATCTTTAAGCAACATAGTGCCAGTATCTTAAACAGGTCTTCTTACACAAGGAGGAGTCACAAGTTTTCTCATTACCCTTTGCAATGAAAAACCACTATTCAAAGGCGATAAAACAGGAACAATTAAAACAATTAGAATGAGCCTGGCAGCAGTGTTTTCCTGTGGACCTTCACTTTGGTAGGTTTGATTGTTAAGAAGTCTCAGAAATCTTCGAATAAACTCAGTGACGACTGATGAAGTAATAGTTGTGTGGTCTTCTCTGCAGTTTTGCTGCAGTTTTTAGATTTCTAAGCCCTCTTTAAAGCAGGTTTAACACAATAAATCATGAGCAAAAGTTCAATGCAGCTCTTCCTCATCCGCCGAAAGTAAAGGCAAAGCTTTAAATTGGGATCAGACAAAAAGAAATAGAGAAATTTTGGTGTCTAAATCAAGAACACAAAAAAAATGGATGTTTATACAATTTAAATTCCTGTTAACTTAAAGATTGTCGATTTCTTTTGATTTGGAAACTATAAAAGTCTACAAATCTCCAGTTTAAAATCCTAACTGAAACACATTCAGCTCGTAACAAAACAGCTTTTTTAATAAAAACTTCTACGTAGCTTTTACCATTAGCCTTCATCTCAACCCCAAACCAACAAAGTAGGTTGAAGCAGAAACGTTGTGTCAGTTATCAGAAACCCTCAGTCTGGGTTTTTTGAAAAAAGCATCATCATCTGAGTTATTAGTCAGTGTGTGGGATGAGGTGCCTGAGTTATTCCTGCTTTCACATGGGCGGAAGAATAACATGAAAAAGAAAAATAAGAATAACAGACATTTTCAGAGAGTGTTGTGAAAAAAAAACAACTGCAAGCGACTGTGAGAGCCTCATTTTGAAGCTTGTTTTAAATTAAATCGGAAAAATATGAAAGAACACAAAAGAAAAAGTGACCAAAGAGTAATAAATTTACAGTGAATGATGTTTTTTTTTCTGAGTGGAACTGTTTGCCTCTAAAGGTTCTTTTGCAACCAGTAATGCATCTGCAGGCAGACGGAGAAGAGAGAGATGAGCTAAAGCATCACATCCAAGAGCATGAGTCATTTCCTTACTGACTTGTAGCAACCGAGCAGCATTTGTGATTCAGCCTGTTACATTAAAAACACATGGAGTCACAGATGGAGGATAATAACGAGAGATCCTCAACTTCCCTGTAAATTCATAATGTACATTATGGCACCTCGATTCAAGTTCTATAATGAGTTGTTCTTTGCATTATTTCCTACTTTTTTCCATTTTTTAATTTGAATGTAATACACTGTTATCATCACTTTGTAGTAGTGAAATACTAATTATTAATGAACTCTTGTGACTGCTTTATTGGGGCTTTTTAGTCAAAAGTCAAATATGGAAAATGACACTTGAATAGAACTGCAAGAGATGACATGTGCATAGTTTCAAAAAGGCATAAGATGAGTGAGGACTTGAAAGAGAGGACAGACGAAGTGAATCCAATAAAAGGGAAGGCTGTTGTGCTGCTGAGACGCTGTAACAGCAAAGACTGGGACCTTGAGTGGTGAACAGCCAGCTGGTATCCAATAACAAGCTTTATCAACAATTTCGAAACCAACTTAAAAAGGAGTGTTAAAGCTGCTCAGCTCTGCACTCACTCATTATCCGATCCTGATTATTAATCCCACGGTCTCTAAGACTTACTTTTATTTAACACGAAGCCATTTCTGATGTGCTTCCATGGGCACTTTTGCATTGTGTGTTCTTTTTAAACGCATCTTTGAACGCCGTCGTGGTTCTGCACTGTTTGTTGTGGTGTTGTGTCTCCGTCTGACCTGCTAAGGGACCACAGTAGATTAGCTTGAAGCTATAATTTCCTCTCATGCACCAAAAGGTGACATTTATATGTGAGCTGAACGGTGCCCTTTTAAATAAATTAAAGGTGCTATATTTAACATTTAACACCAATTACAGTACAATTCCTGTATAGAGGTGAAATAATTTCTGTGTGCTGTACGTACAATTATGTACCATGGCAATGTTGGCGCATGAAGATGCATTGGCTTTATATACTATTCTTTTTAACCACTTACAGCGCTTTATAATGTCATCATTCATAGACTTACAGTGTGTAACAAGCTTTCTTTTCTTATTTTGTAACTTAAATTATCTGCCTTATTCTCATCACACAACTCAAACTTGTCAGATACCTAAATATTTTTAAGTTTCATCTCATCCAGTCTGACTGGTGCAAAGAAAACAACAGAAGGAGGCTGAAGCCTGAAGAAAGAGGAGGTAAGAGGAAGCTCATCAGGTGAAAAAATGCTGCATTCAGGACATTTCTGTGTCAAACACTGGCTCAGATCAGCAGTCCAACATTTATTTAACAAACACTTAGAGGCTTTATGCTTTCAGTGAGCTTTTATTAACAAGTCCTGATCTGGGAAACACTGCTGGATGGCACATTTAGCATCTTCTTAGTAAATAAGATTTGTATCAACATTCTCTCAGAAATCTGACAGTTTCTGGTTACATTATGCCTTTCAAAACATCTGCCACTGTATTAAAATGATTTCTCTTATTGTTTGGTGCACTTTTTTTTTTTTTTTTTGTAATACATAGAAAGAATCCTTATGTGATGCTGTAGAAATGATTTTTTTAAAAACAGATAATCTGCTTCTTTACCTTTTTCACTTTGTTGATCTCTTTGCTCCCTTTAGAGTAAGTGATGAATAGACTTGCAGTGTGTTTTTCTTTTTTCTCATCATTTCTCTGAGTGACACAGAGCCGAGGTGCCCCCCCCGCGCGTTTAAAACAAGAGAATTTTTTTTTTACAATTGAACTTTATGGATGCATTTGTTGTCAGGATTTGTTGAATATATGAAGATCAGATCGACTAACAGGCCTACATTTAGAAGAAAAATTAAAAAATAAGACACAAGTTTGTATTTCGTAGTCATGCAGGTCAGTAAGGCGACAAGCAAAGTAGAAGTTTCTCTTTCTTCTCTTCACCCAGCCAAATTGGAATAAAGAGAATACAATCAGTGAGTAGTCAAGCGCATATTAGAAGAAAATGTAACCTTCTCAGAAATAGGACATTTTTCATTAAACTCATATTTCACATCTACCACAAATAAAATGTTATTGATTTTCCTCGGCTGTGCTGAGGCGGCTGTATACTGACTGCTGCTGCTCAATCTGTGCCAGGACATTGAGATTGACAGAGGCTTTATGTGGCCGGGCAGCCAACTACAGGACAGAATAAATCTGACAGTATGATATTAGTCATTTTATTGCCCCCAAAAAAGAAGAGCAGATAGTAGAGAAAATGAAAGTGGAAGATCCAAGTAAAGTGTTGTAAACTACCAAGCTTGTTAAAGTTCCGACAGCTCACCTGGCAGGTGCCAGAGGCCTAAAATCCATTCAGTAAGATGAACAAGAGCTCTTCAAGTTGTTTGTCTTTCACAGGGAACCCATTAAAAGTTCCCTCTCCCCTGCTTTACAGTTTATTCTGTATGTACCCAATAAATCAAGCCTCTGTCTTGAGCTTGTGTTCTCTTATCTGTTCGTCTTAAAGAGTCAGGTACAGCATTATCACATTCTGCACGGGATCATAATGGTAAAATCCAGATTGAATATTAAAAGGATGATTAAATAAAAAAACCCAAAATAAATACTCAAATAAATTGAGTATCTAAGTGTTTTTCAGAAACAGTAAACAGGGAAAAAACACCTTAAACTGGCCTTTGTGTACATCACAGGCGAGTTGAAGGTGACTTTACCACCAAAAGTCATTTACTTTCATAGTAACAAGAAAAATAAATATTTGGCATCCTAAATATATGCAAATGAGATGTTTAGTATGACAATATGTATCAGCAAACAATGTGTTCATGATGACCAAAGCCCCCCCAACACAACTGCTGCAGGAAGGGATAGACGGGCACATATTTAATTAGAAAGAAGGACAAGGCAAAGCATGAATTATTCATAATTCAAACTCCATATACAGGATAAGAAAGAGAGGCACAACTTTGATTGATGTAATTAATACAACTAAATTATTCAATTATCATAGTTGGGCCTCTACACCCAATAGTCCATAGTTTGGGTCAGTGTCTCCTAAAACCAGTTTGGGAAAAGACTAGTAGGAAATTCACTACAAGTCTAGATTTACCATCCATATTTTTACCATCCAGTAACTATGAACAATCCTGTCAAAAAGGTCTCAAATTAAAATTAAAATAAAATTAAAATTAAAGGTAAACTAATGTAGGTTGGGAGGTGTGTCTTTCATGTATAAGGAACTTGCTTCAGACATCTGGTCAGCTCCCTTTTTTTGACCACAAAACCCAAACTTTGCGCACTCTTTTCCATTTTCAAACCTGTTGATTTCAGATGATGATTTTCAGATTTTGAAAAAAGTGGTTCTTTGTCAGGCCTTTAAACAGACTCCCATTTGTTGAAATTGTTGAAATTCCTTTCATTTCCCCATCTTCGACCCCTATATAAAAATAACCTACATAAAAGATAATTAAATAATATGTCCATGAAATAGCGCATTTTTTTTTAACTTCAAGATTCAACTCATGAATTCATTCAACTCATTTACAAATAGTAATGTATAGAAATTACTACTGAAGGTCAATCTTTTCTTCAGAAGTTGTTTAGAAGGTCACTCTGTGTCAAAGAGCAGAAAATCCTGGAGAGAGACAACATTGTTCAGAGGTGGTTTCCAAAGAAACAGGTTTTTTATTGAAAATTATAATTTCACCCGTGTATCACACCTTCAGTCTGAATACTGATTTACATCTGAGGGAGAAAGGCAACGGTGATTTTGAATTGTTTTGAACAAGAAAGTACAGAAGGAGATTCTACCATGCTAATCTAACTTCTAGTTAACTCAGTCACCTTTCCCATCATCCCCCTCATCCCTGCTCTTTCTTTTTCTTTCTTTTTTTTTTTTAAGAATGATGCTAGCATCTGTTCGGGGCAGTTGTTATGTACACCCTCAGACATCAATGCTGCGATATGCACATGGACAGTAGGGGCAGTATTGGGGAAGTGCGAGGATTGTAACCTGATGCTAGAAGATGAAGTGGCACTGCAGACTGTCTGCTCATTGAGGCAGATGTTCAAGAAAACTGGTGGTGTTTTTCTTCATGAATTGAATTCTCACAGAAAAGAAACGCACACACACAATAAACACAACATGCTCAGATTTGGGGCCTAACATACCATGTACAGTACTGTTTTTTCTGCCATAATCTCAGAATATATAAGAGAGCAAACGTGTATGTAAACGACGCAGCTGGTTGTTTATGCAAAACGTGGTTAAAAAGCAAGTACAGCTTCAGCCTGATACAAGCACACAGAAATTTACACACACACACACACACACACACACACACACACACATACACATACACATCCATACATACTGAAAAAATATTAAATAGAGAGTAAGAGTAATTAAAAAACCAAAGGCTATATGGTTTTGGATGTCAGCTTTGCAGCAGCCCTTATAATTAATAACCCAGGAGCACAGAGCTCATTTCTCTCCTTGTCACATTTTTTGCTGTCATAGATGCAAAGAATTTTGTTCCTTATTCACCCTTCAGACAAAACCTGAGTCAAAAAAAAAAAAAAAAAAATGCAGAAGCCTTAGCTTAACTTAAGTACAGTGAATGTGGATCAATCAGTGTCCAAATTCAAAATGACCAGCAATCCACCATCTCCCTGATTTCAGTGACATCAGTTTGCCGCCTCACATACTTGCATGTGACGGGCAGAGATTAAATATGAAATTATTGGACATCTGTCATATTAAAGAAAGTTGAATTGTCCCTGGGTCTTTGTGACTGCGGGGGATGAAATTACAATGACATGACAAAATGAGAGCAGGTGAGGAAGCCGTGGATTCTGTCAGTGCTGCGATATTGGAAGCATTAAATCAAATGTTTTACAGCAAATGCCCACTCGCATGTTCCCCCTCTTTATTGTCCTCACATCTCACTCTTTCTTCCCTGCTTTGTCTCACTCAAAATACAATATACTTTTTCTGTCTTTTGTCTTTCTTTGTCTGCCTTGTTAATTCTGTCATAAATCATCCTGTGACAGTGACAGCATTGCTTTTGATTGTGATCTTGCAGCTTCCTTGTTTGATAGTCTTCGTTCCTCGATTTAGCTCTTTTTACTGAACATACATCAAGCCTTCTTTCCCAGCAGATGCTGAATAAGGACTTTTGTATGGACCCGGGTTGAAAGTTCTCTTTGATTGGAGGTGGAACTGAGTGGTATTCAACAAATATCCGCTTCCATTCCCAGTCTGTCTTCTGATTTCCTTCCTCTTTTACTTAGAGCTGTTTAGAGTCTGCCTCATTCAGACGTGTAGCTGCTGCCTGCAGGATCTGCTGGCTGATTAATTACATCTCTAACAGGTTCTACCCTGGGGGGGTACTGGAATAGTCTGCTCAGGATGGGCTTGATTTAAGCTCTAGCAGCATTTTACCCATGATGCCAAGAGGAAGGTCAATGCAAGGGAATCTGCAGAGGAGAGCGGGGCGGGAACACAAGGGACTTAAGGACCAGATGATGGATGCTGGTGGTACCTCGACATCATTCCCTCAAGGACAAGAAGCTTGGCCTTAAAGTAAAGGAAAATAAGTAAATACACATCACCTAATGACACAGACGCATCAAGTGATCAACTTTGAACCTGGGAGTGCAGCTCGAGAGTGGTGAGATGTATCACCATTAAGTGGAGACAGGCAGTGCTTACAGTGGTGTTAAGGGGACCTATTGGGCCATTGATAAAACCTTAAAACCTTAAAAAAATCCGTTTAAACATGTTCACTTTCCTCTGATTTCTTCTTCATCAAATGGTTTAACGAAACAAGAGACCAGCCACATACTATGAGTAAAAAATGTTTTTACCTGATGACTGTCAGCTTTATTTCCAGGCTAATAGGTTGCTACAATATCTACAAGATCTCAAGGGCAGTTAGCCATAAATGAATATAATACACTTTTGTTGCTAAGATTCATTACAGAAAACTCAACCTTGAGAGTTTCTCAGCGCTTGCTCTTGACACTTCTCCCTTCTGTAGCAAACATGGTTCCTCCACGGGTTTAATACAAGCTTTGGATGAATTTTAGTCAAAAAAAAACAAGCAGACAAATCTCAAGTAGCCCTGCCCTCCAGAAACTGTTTTCTTTTTATTTATCACTAAAAGTGTAACTTAATATTTTTTCAAGGATTGTATGTTCATTGGTGATATTTTGTAATCCATTAAGCTTCATGTTCTTGCATGCTGTAGCGAGGCGTGGGAGTCTGTAAGGAGCTCAGGACTGGTGCTCAGGACTGGTGCTCACCCTGCATCCTCACTGTGACTTTGTTTAATTAAAGTGAGGTTAGGTCATGATACATAACGTCCTCATTAAAAGCTTATTAAAAGGCAGTTAAAGCAACAGAAATGTGATTATTGTTGTAAGTAAGTGGCCGCTGCGCTCATGAGTGCTCTCTTGTTTTTTCTCGTAACTGATCAACTCGCCTGCCTGATCAAACAGCCACAAAACAAAGACATAGAATTATGATTATACATTACAAGAAACAAGGATTTTTCAAGGCTTTGAAAATAAGTCTAGAGAGTCTGTCTGATGTATATTTGTTTGACTTTCAAAAGACAAATGCTTTTCTTGTATTAACACATCTTGATAAAAATGATTTATTGGGATGCATGTGTAACCTGCAAGTTTCAAATATTATAAGAACACAGATGTGAGTTTAGGGAAGCAGCAAACAGATAATTCATCATTATTCTAACACACAAAAAAGAAAATAGAGTGTGGAGAAGCAAAGTTTATAAAATAACCAAACTATCACGCCATTTTTTTTTTTGCCTCTTTAGAGACCTTTGCTCAACCATGGATGCCATTTTTAGATTGAAACTTCTTTTTCTGTGCTTAGCTTTATGTAAATTAGAGGGGTTGTTGTACAGCCAAGTTGTTATTGAAATATAACAACAGCCAACATTATTACTTTGTCTCTGAAAAGCACAGAGAACATTTTAATTACTTAGCACACAAATTGTCCTGGGGGTTTAGAAACCAATCAGTCTCCTACTTCACCTGCCCCAGAAATCTGCTCCACCACCCACCCTCAACCTCCCTCCTCTCACTGCACAGTGTGTTTAATAGCAATCAGGCAAAATTAGCACATTAAAAAAAGTGTGATTGCAGAATGAAACAGCATCCCCTTCATCAACCTGTTCCCACTTATAATGGATTTGCAGTATATTTTTAAAATGAAGAAACAGTCGTGCTGATGATGCCTCAGTAACAACAGATGCATGCTTTTGCTTCTTAAATGATTAAAACATAGTCAGGGTTCGAGGAGGTTTTAATGCTGTATTTAGGTTTTAATGTACAAGTCCTTTGCACATTCCTTTGAGTGTTGTGTGAAAAAGAGAAAAAATCATTAAAATAAGAAGATTTAAATTACAAAAATTAAAAGTAAACAGCACAACCACAAAACAAATTACTTACCTATTTGCAAAAACCTGCGATCTGAGTGAAAAAATTAGTCCTGTATTAACTGCAGATTGCAGCAAGTACCGGCAGTTTTTACTCCACTGAATCCTTCAAGAGGTTTAATAGAAAATACACAAGGAAAACTGCATGGGTGATTTAAGTGATTTTTCTTCAATAAATAACTAAATTAATGAAAAAAAAATGAAGTTTTCTGCTCAGCTGATGTGCAAAGAATGTAAAAATTTCTCTAGTGTGGTATTCTATCCCCTCTTTGATTCAAGGGATGAAACAGTGGGTGGATATGTGCCTGGAAAACCAGGAATTTTCTCTTGATGTTATTTTTTTTGCCTTGAATTTAAGTGTCTACTGTAAATTAGTCTCCGTGCAGAACTTACAGTAACGGCACACGAGGCACTTAATTGAATCATTGTGATTATTTTTGGTGTGTATGAAACAACAAAGAGAAGAAGAGCTGTTGTTTCCACAGAACAAAGATCATTAGTTCGATGATTAGCACTTGTGTACTGTTATACTGAGTCACTGGAGACGGAGCATCTCCGCAGTACAGTGTCATTAAGATCTTATCCAGGATTAAGCCTCTGCCTCCTGCTCTCTGTGAGTTCATTCTCTCACTCACTGCTGTCACTGCCAATTTGCAGATCCTCTGCAAATGGTTTTATCGTGCAATTAAAAACATGAGATTTTTGCCCTTACTCGCACCTTTGAACCACCACCACCCACATAGGAGACACCCCAAAGAGCAAACTGCAAAACATTCTGTCCATTGGTTTTGCATGTTGTGTGCTTTTATCTTTAAACCTCTCGAAGACCTCAAGATATCCCAGTGCTAAATTGTTATTAACACCCAGAAACAGTCCTTTAAAATGTGTTTATCAGACATAAAGAGAGAGAAAGAACAAAAGAACGGCAGTTCACACACTTGCACAGACACACACTGCAGAACGGTTTTCACTCTACTTGAGTTTATTTAGCTCACAGAGTCTTTTCTGTAGGAGATGTATAGCTAATGCTAGGGAAACACCTCTGCTTCGTTAGTGAGGGGAGTGAGTGTTGGAGCTTCCTTGCCAACTCCAGCCTCCGTGTCACTCCAGCTGGTGCGGGGGGGGGTGTGTCCCGAGGGACAAGCAGGCCCCCTTTTCACGCCATCTGGGCTGAGCTGATGGGTGAGGTTGGTTTGCAGGGCGAGTCGAGGGAGTGACTGGAATTTTAGGGATCTGTAGTCTTTGAGTAATAAAATACCAACAGAGGAGTTGAAAAATCATTTATTTATTTGTTTATCCTTTGACTACAGGGGCTTCACACATGATTTCACAGAGAAAAAAAAACAGAGCAACCAAGAAATGAGACAGGATGAGAAGGAGAAGAAAAAACCCAGACGCAGTGAACCAAAGGTCAAAGCAAACAAACAGACCGACAGCATCTCGCCTTGACCTCGAGCCGTTTTGTTTGTTTTGTCATTGCCTTGAAAGGAGGGATTTTGGCCCAGTTTTGTTTGAATCAGGTGTAAACTCAGAGGATTTCCTGACTGTTAGTCTGGGATTTTGTATGAATCACAAAGCTGAACTTTATCAGCTGAATGTGACCTTTTAGGAACATTTTCTACTGACCTGCAGGCTATGAGTGTAACCTATGTGAATGCAAGATCATCTGGTTACCAAAGGTCACCTGGAGTTAGTGGATATTGCTGTAATTTTACAGTACAAAAGGTCATTTACATTAATAATTATATACAGTATAACACATAAGGTCCATCTTTAGTTTCATAGTTTAGTTTTTATAATATCAGTATCAATATAGTAATTAAGCTTTTGAAATCATGATGCTAAAATCACAGATAATATAAAGCCCTGTGGTTGATCTGCCTCGTTGTGAGGACATCTCTGTCTGGTTGTCTGGTCCTCACCACTTTTATTGACAGTCCTCACAAAATGAACCAAACTTTATGTGCAAAGGCATCAGAATTCATATTATGTCAAAGAAACCATATTAGCAAGTTAGTGTTTGTTTAGCCATCAGCAAACAGAAAAAGGAAACATTAAGTCTCCTGCCTGTTTATTTCTTATATTGTTTTTTTTAAAATTTTCTTTCTTTTTGAAAGAGCTGAGCAATTAATATTTCCAATATACGAACACTTTAAAGTTTAGAGGCTGTGAAACAACTAGACAGGAAGTTCCCTTTGAAGTTTCTCTCTCGCTTCTGTTTTTAATATCCACTTTAATTTTCTCTTTTTATTTGAATGTAAAATTTTGCACCGCAGCAACAAATAAACTGATAACGACAAGAACAGAAGAAAAAGAGCGTTAGAATATACACAAATTTATTATATATGGTTATATAAAAAGGCAATTATTTGTACAAAAGTTTGCTTGCATTAAGTGTATGTGCTCCTTTGTTTGTGAACACATCTATTTTACCTTAACTATTGAAGTCATATTAAAGTTGGTTAGGGTAACAAATTTAATTTAATCTGACATAATTAAAAAATAAAACAAATTCATGCAAAATTATAAAAGGCATAATTATTCCTAAGATCTTAGTTGAGCAAACTTAAGGCTAATTAATATTGTGCAAAATGAAGGTCTTGTTTGTTGTCTGCAGAACTGTTTATTAAGTATAGATTCAATAGTTTACAACTTGTGATTTTTAATTTTTTTTTTATACAGGTTATGCTTTTAGAGAACAGATTGTACTCAGCGCTGCAGGGACACTGAATTCAAATGAAAACAGGAGGAACAACACTCTCTGGATCCAAAGTTCTTCAACATGGTCAGCAGAGTCTTTATTTTATTCAGCTTCTTTGTGCCAAAGTTTCATTTACACCCATTAATCTGACAGGGATTTATCTATAAAACCTCTATACAAAAGAGCATCACATAATGGGATGAATATCTTTAGGCTCATGACAGTAAAATCATCATGCAAACTCCAATTATCCTGCAGGCAAATTTTTCTTAATTGCAACCCTTCAAAGGCTAATTTAGCGTGCCAACTCTGTACTTTCACCTGAAAAATCAGCTGGGAGTAACGCAGCAACTGCAAATTACTGTCAAACGAACAAACAACAAGACAAAGGAGGGCCAAAAATAGAAACATCTACCTGTCTCTCTTCTGCAAGCGGCCTCACATTTCCAGAGATCTCCTCTTAGTCTGTCTCATCCCTTTCACTCCCTTGGGATGACCAGAGAACAATTTGTCAAGCTGTTTTTCCATGTCATAGCATCCAAGAGCTATAATTTGCTTCGACAGTGGGGCAGCGCACTGATCGGCGAGTATATCCACGTGTTGAGATTTGCTGTTGGGCCAGGTCAGGAGCTGAAAAGCTTGTTCACGCAGTAGACAGGTTATACGGCCCGGAGAAATTGGCCGGTAAAATTCTACTCAAAGCTCCAGCTACAGACCGGCGGGGCTCATTCAGTGTTGGAACAGCTGTGACAACAGCTCACAGCTGATATGTTCAGGAAGCTTACTAAACACTTCTGGGCCTGTTGTTACCGGCTTACCTAAGACTGCTGGAATCTTAGGATCTATTAATACAAATTTGGTGTCAAAACCTTTTGTTTTACACTTTACTTGATACATATTTTGAATTTTTTTACAAATATATCATGGAGGATTTTCAACATGGTACTTATTTCCTGAATTCCATAATAAAAAAATCAGTATTGTTAACTTTACTGTGACCTTTTCAGTCAGGAGTTTTGCATACTGTTCCTAAAATGTGCATATCTTGCGTTTTGTAGAGCCAAAGTCATCTCCAAACACCAGAACAAAGTTTTAATACCACAATTAATTTCCTGTACTTCTTCCCATGGGGCGCTGGCACATTATTAACATTATATCATTTTTTGAGACATTTTACATAAAAAAAAATAGTAATTGTTTCCCTTTATCTTTAGTTTCTTACTCTACAGTTCAATAATTTACAATCTTAGTTTAGAATAAGGTCATAAAATCTGATGCATTGTTCTGAATCTAAACAGAACATGAAGTATTACACATGCTCAGCCTCCTGGGTCCAAGTCAAAGACGCTTACATGCTAAAACATCAATGATTTAAGAAGGAAAGGGATATTTCTTCAGTATGAGCACATCTTTATTCTTAATCTTTAAGTATATTTTACATTTGACATAAAACATGTCCTTGATTTAAAATAGAAAACCTGCATCTTATCATTTTTTTCACAGAAATAGAAGCTGCCAACTGGAAAAAATATATATCATATCATCTTTTTAAAACAAGGTCTTTCACAAGGCCTTATTTTACAGTTAATATATCAGTAAATTAGTTGAAAAGCAAGCAATCTGAACTGTAATGTAAGCTGTCACAGGTTTTTTAATACTTGAGAACATCCTTTAATCACGCTCATTATAAACCATCGACGGCAAAGCATCTCTCACAGAAATTAAAGTGACACCCAGGAGAATAATAAGTGACAATCATCACAATCGCTAATTTAAATGCTTAAAAATCTACATTAAGTGGGAAATATCTGTTTAAGTGATAAGTGCATAAGAATATACCTTAAAGATGAAAGGATGTGTCAGGACTTTCTTTCACGCCTCCTGACAAATCTTTGTCTGCTGCACATCATTCCTCTCTTTTTTTTCTTTTCTCTGTAATTTAAAATGCACCGCTTTGTTTTTCATTAATTTGTTCAGTAAATAATGTTTTGTAATATTTGTGGGCGAAATGTTCTGCACAGTGGATTAAATTTTGATAGTTAAGATCCTCAGCACGGAGTGAAGTGGCATTAAAAGCCCATGGAGAGCCTCACTCCAGATACCATGGTGTCATTTTTAAGCTGTGGGTCATTAAAACTCTCATCCCTTCACATGACCTGCAGGTTTTATTTAAACTGAAAGCGACTCATAAAGATATTAATGCCTTTCATTTGCTTTTTTCTAAGTGTGCATTCGGTTCAGAACACTTTGCTCTTCCCAAACTGAGGCGACTTTTTTTTTGCAAATTTTTTTGCCGCACGCATCTCATCTGTCCTTTGAGTATTTGGAACAGAACAACAAACTTCATCTTCTAGCTGAAGCTGCTTGTCCCCTGAGGAGGTTTTTGTTTTTATTATTATTTTTCCAGCGTTGTGCTTCTCCAACTGCTGCAAAACTTCACCACAAGGAATTCTTCTTTTTGTTTTCTTTACAATACAGTTGTTATGGCAGTGGAGAAAACCAGTAAACTCTCTCTGAATGTAAATATATTTTATCTGTCGCAGTGACGGAGTATAGGCTGCTCCGTATTATTTTATAACATGCACTGTGGGTGTTGTGATACATGTACATTTTAATTAATTGTATGATTTAAGCAGCTATCAAAATGACAGATTTATACACAATATGTCTATCTTTTCACAACTACTGTATATGTTTAATGGAAGTGAAAAAAGTCTAATTTGCCAAAGGTTGATCCCTGAATAGCAAACAGAACTATGAGCCCTTGGAGTCTTTTATGGATTATGAGCTTTACCTTATCAGTAGATTGGAGAACCTGGAGCGCCAGGATTATAATGCAACTGGGAGTGTGTGGGTAGAAAACGCAGGACTTGCATGTGATAGATCTGTCAGGTGCACACAGGCACACATACGCAAAGACAATACACCTTTATTTATGGTTTTATTTAGCTGGAAGCGAGGAAAACAAGCAGATAAAGTAGAGATCTTGAATTTAGCCACTTTATGCACTGTACTGTAGGAAGAGCAGTTATTCTGGGTTTCTCGCATGCTGTTGCAGGTAAGAACCTCAGCCAAACATCATGCTCTGCTGGACTAAAAGCCACAGGAGGGTTTCTCCACTCAGCATCGAGGTGGATGTCAGATACGTGGCGCCGGCCGATAACGTTCAGTGTATTTGACGTGTACAAAAGGTGAAACCCTGACTCTGCTCTTTTTCCCCCTGCTCCTGCTTAATATTTCAAATGCCGCAATCTCACGTTGCCGGACAGAGGGCAGGCCTTCCAGCAGAGCGCAGGACCTTGAGCTGAGACTTGAGCAATGACTGACGCCCCAGAGCTGCCTGCTGCAGCGTGCCCGGGCTGCCCTGCGCAGATCGATCATGGCTTTAGCCGCAGCACTGGCATGGCACTTTTACAAATACCGGTGAGGAGAGATGGATATTTCCCTCATGCTTACTTTTTCCGTGATGGATTGTTTTCTAGACACATTTTTCTACACTTTCTTTATTTATTTATATTTTTTCAATAATATTTAGTGCAGGTTAACAGCTGTGAGTGTGTGTGTGAGAGAGAGAGAGTTATTTTGTGGCAAATCAGAGAGACATTTCTCAGGATTTAGGAAACTTCTGTAGCTCAGGATTTAGTACTATGCATGAATGAGACTGTGTGACAAAGGAAGGGTTGAGTACAGATTGTCTGTTTCAAAAACAAAAAAAAGTGAATGATTTTCTCCTCTAATAATAATAAACTCAATGAATGAACAAGACTCAAGACATGAGGCAGAGTTGCAGAGGCTCCTTTCATTATCATTCTTACATTCTTGACATGAATGAATGATGTCATATGTGGTTAAAAAAACAGTTTTTTTTAATCCAGACTGCAATAAGCATCAGTTTCTGTTAAAACTCTGAAAAACAGAAACTCATCTGACCACAGTTAAGACAGTTTTAACTAAAGTGGCCCCCAGAATCTCACAGGGCGTTTATTTTCATTGAAAAGGCTGGGGTGGGGGCTTCGCTCATATCTCTACCTTGGGCCTCCTTGTCCACTCTCTATGGTCGTGGTTCAGGAAATGAATCTGAAGGAGAGAGGAGGCCTAACTCCTTCTTTCTTTAGTCTCCTTGCATCCTCTACTTGTATTTGAAAAGGTTAGAAAAGGAATTAAGAGTGAACAAACTCAGAAATGAGGAGAGGGGGACTCCGTAAAGTTTGGAATCTGTACAGATAACAAACCAGCATCATAATATACAGGCCTTATCACACACCACAGCTGTTGTCTGTAGCCACAACCCTCCTTCTTCAGCACGACTGTTCAGGAGATTTTTAACATACGGAGGCATTTGGTGCCCTTGAGTCAAGGTCCAGGGAAAAAAAGTTCCTTCTTAGTTTATTAGAAGCCTGAAACTTCAAATACTGAACAGAAACTGAAAAAAATAATGTAAAATTACAGTTTGAAGCAAAGTGAAGCGAATACATAATTAAACATTTTGCATTAATTTTAATTTCCACAGCATCAATTTAAACCTGAAAACTGATCGTTCAGCATATCTCTTACATTTAAGTTCAGTAATTTTGTAAAAAGTTTGACAAGTTTATATCACTGCAGTTGAAGACAGTCTCCGCTGGTACTAATCTCCTCTAAAGTTGCTGCCTGTGCAGATTTTTTTTCTCATATTTTCATATTGATAAGCACAGGGTGGCATAGATGAGCGTTATAACCATATTTATTCAGAGCTACAGCACCATATAATTGTAGCGGTTGTATTGAGTTTGTTCCAAGGATTAAAAGTTGTTGCATTTCCTTATAGATTGGACAACAGAATGCTGATGCATCAACCCACTTTTCCCCTCACGGAAAACAAATTGCAACCTGTTCTTCAGTGAGCTAGTGTGCATTATTTCTGACTGTCATTCTGGTACAGAGAGACAGAAAAAGTTCAGATTATAAAGAGTAAAATTTACATTCTTCAGCATCCCAGTATTTAGTTAATAATGAGGTGACAGGGGGTGAAGATATTAATTATACAGTTAAAGTATATATTAATTATGCATTCTCACTATGGTAAATTCACTGCATTTATGTATATTGTGAAGCGTTTTTCTAATTCTAATCCTCGCCCTGTGCAACTCCAGCCAGTAGAAACTTGCATGCAAGATGCCACCTACTCATCAGGAGCGATTAGCACTCAAACTCACAGACCAATCAGAAGCAATTTGAGCTTCAGTATCTTGCCCTTTGACATGCAGCCTGGAGGAGCTGGCGATCGATAAGTGAACGACCGCCTCCTTCACCTCCTGAGCCACAGCTGCCACACATGTTAATGTCTGAGACAGAAACAAAGATGGATTGAGACTAAACTAAATGTTTCCCATCAATCATTTAAATAATGTCTCAATTTGTTGCAAACTCTCCTCAAGAACGTCCTTCCTGATATGACTGAAAAGTCGATTTTCAGAGCTTGAGCTTCGAAACTGAAAAAATTTAAATAATTCCAAGGAAAAATAGCAAGTATAAATTGTAAGTAAGTTCACTATTTTTTGCCATTAGCATGCTCCTTATGGAGACAGAACTCAAGTTTGACCAGCACAGATGGTAAAAACACATCCTTTCCAGCCACACACTGTCAAATTCCACAGATTTATAGTAATGTAAATTTTTGGAGCAATTCCAAAGGTATTTTAATAACACAAAGTTTGCCAGGTTTTATGTGATCAGATGAAAGAAGAAAAGAAGAGGAAAATATCAAACAAAAGGCTGTTTTTTATAGGTTACGATGGCTCACAAACAGATGCAGTTTGTATCTGAAATATCCTAATTTACATTTTCAAATTTTTTTCTAATTTCTTTTTGAATAAATAGGCTACAAATCAATCAATAAAAGCAGACTAGGAAATAAAACAGCTTTACAGTCTGCTATTATACCAAGATATATAAACAAAGCCCCAAATGACTCGTAATGGTTGCTGCCTGGCACTGTAACATTACAGCACTGACCCATGATGCTATAGGTTTAACAGCTGGAGGCGACCCCCCTGCTGTTCAAACTCATTCTGCTTGTGATTTATCGACAGACCCGTGTGTCATATTGTAAGTTAGATCATAGCAACACAGCGGTGAAGTCCACACCTGCAGTTCTCAAGGTCAAAGGTCAGAGGAGTCCAGTTCTGTCAGATCAATATATGATTTCCCAGCGGAGGGGTTGAGCTGATCCTTTCACATTTAATTTACCTGAGTCGGACCTGCGGATGAGTAATTATGATCCCATTATGTTCACTTGTTTAAGATTAAATTTTTTTTTATCATAACCTTTTATGTTCACACACAAATTTACATTAAAGCCCCTATTGTGCCGAGTGAGCTGCAAAGAGGGAGGCAGTCTCTTCTCTTTAACTTAAACAAATCTCGGTCTGCAGCCTCGCAGTGAAAAATCTATGTATTTAATCTGTAAATGTGAATATTTAAATGTAAAACTGAAAAAAAAACTACAGTACATCTTCCTGCTCTCGTATTCTCAGTATTCAGAGCAGATAAGAAGACTCCTGTAGCGAACAAGGACAGACTCTAAACTTAAAGCAGCTGCATTGGAAATTTCACAACAAAAGCCTCTAAACTACAATACGTTTCAAACATTCACCAAAGGGAAGGAAAACAAAACAACTACGCCCTTGGGCAACAAGTCATGCATAAACAAGTGAATGATAAATTATGCACTATTCATGAATAATTAAAATAAAAACTGAAATGCAGGTGAAGGCAAAGCGAATAGTTTAGAACAAATAAGGAAGTGGCTGAAATATTCTCTCTCAGCTTCACGCCAACAACCCCAAATAACCTGAATTACTTTGGTTGGTTCTCAAATGATTAAAAGCCTCCATCAACCACCAGCTCACAGTTAACACCATTTTTACACACACAAATAACACACACACACACACACAAACACAAACAAAAGCTAACACATTCATGAAGAAAATGGCAAATGGAAATAAATCGCACCCGTCTCAGGGCTGAATTCCATTTGAAAATTATGAAATTAGCCGTTAATTGAGAAGATAAATCAAATGATTTTGCTTCTAACCGAAACACAATAACAGTCTAAATGAAATTAGGCACAAAAGTAATGAAAACAGTTCACATAAAAAAGGTTTTTTTTTCTAATTGTCAATTTAAGCTCAATTGAATATTGATTGTTGCTCCTAAAATGAAAGTCTAATAAGGCATCAATGAGGCACTCAGAGCCACCGTCATGTTTATTGACAACTTTCTTCTTTCTCCTTGAAAAAATTTGACTTTTTCAGATGGATTTTAATTTCCCCTATTTTCTGGCATTAAAAAACACAAAATCAAGTTTTACAAATGCTATAAAACGAATTTAATATTCTTGTAAGCAGAAAAAAGGACATTTTAAGTGTTCCAAGTATTTGTCCACTTCCTGTATAAACACATCATCTGTTATTACAACTTTATTTTATTATATTGTCATTGAATAAATGTTATACAAACCTCCATTAATAAATGTCTACAGTAGAAGTTAAAGTTGCTAAAAATAATTTTGAAAAATAATTATATTTACATTGAGTTTCAAACCATTAATTGAAGTGTCTTTATAGGCTTCTAAATGCAAATGCACATCCAAAAACTGGCAAAATGATAACTTTGAGCAAGTTAATAGAAACTAACTGTAACTCAGAAAATGTAAAAGGGTAGAAATGAGAGAGTAAGTTGTATAAAAAATTGAGAACATGGAGTCTATGAAGGGGAGCCCCCCCCTCCCCAGGGGCAGTTAGAGGGCTGTGGGCTGACTCAATCACACTGATGCAGAAATAATCAATCTCCTCAGAAAATACTCTCGATGATAATTGCAGGTTTTCACCAATCACCCAGTTTATTCGTGACTGGTGTAATTGGTTGGAGAAAATCCAACCCCAGAACAACCCCTCAGCCTGCGGTGACGGTCTTAACCACTGAAGTTTACTGTCAAGAGGAGATTGAGAAAAGTGCTGAACAGCTTCGGTGGCTGATTAAACTGTCATACTTGTAAGAAACAAATAGGTTTAGGCCAAAAAAAGTACAAATCAATATATATATATATATATATATATATATATATATAGGTGTGCCACATTTCTCAGGATGGCCATGAAATTACCAGTGCAGTGATAAATAAAAGAATATTAATTGAAATAAGATTACCTGATTAGTTGAGGTAATGGTTAAGACCCATTCTTGGAGAGGAAAAGGAGAGGGGATTAAGAAAGATACAGTAAAACAAAAGCTCCTGGGTAAAATCTGGTGCAGCACATGGCTCACAGTTGGGTCATGAGTTTTATCTGCTTGAAGCTAGATTGCAGAGGATTTATGCAAACAGGATTGAAAAGTGGAACAAGAAATGGACCTCAGAGGCTCAGATTCCCGCTGCTGTTTCGTACCATCTGAGAGAGGCTCCAGCAGTTAAATCTGTTGTGGTCATAGATAGTTCATTGAAATGTATTGAAATAATATATTTAACAAAGTTTAATGGAGACAACAGTAAATCAAAGACTGTGATTAATGTTTTTACTTTGCATCAATGATATCGGATTGTTGATCACTGAATCAATAAAAAGATTCAGACCCATGGATTACTAAACCCCAATTAACCTACACAATGACTTTTTAGGTGGATTTGCTTTGTGTTTATAGAAAATTTGAGCCAGGTTCAATATTTATGCTGAACAATCCTGAGTTTTATCATGACCACCTCTGAGCAAACGCAGTTGCCCAAATGTGATAAACGAGAACGACAGATTTGTGTGGAGCTCTTATTAGCCGCCTAATCTCTTTTCTGATTTTTTAAAAAGGAACTGAGGCAGCTGTGACTTTTTTTTATCCGTGTGAGTGTGTGTGAGTGAGTGTGTGTGTGTGTGTCAGTGTTTGTTAACAGAGTAAAAACTTTTTCCATTACAAGTTTAAGGTGAGTTGAGATGGAACTGAAGTTGAATTACAAGAACACTGCATTAAGTGAGACATCGCCATTACAAGCACATCAGTGGGACTATATCATTTATCCGTCAGCACGGCAACACAAATGCAGCTGAGTAAGACGCTGCTGCTGCTGCTGAAGCTTATGTGCACCTTGACAAGCGTACAACAAAAAAAAAAAAAAAAAACAGCTGTCAGCAGGAACGACACTGCCGGCACTTAAGCCAAAAGAACCCCCCACACACACGCACATTTTCAAGCACTGTCGCTCAATGTCAAGTCATCCTTCTGTCCGCTGTGTCTTTGTGTCTAAATGATTTGGTCAAGTAGCCGCTCTGTGTTTTTTTATAGCCCTGTGGAGGGGCACTCAGTGGCCTGTGAGTGATGACTGCCTCTCTCTCTCTCTCTCTGTTCACCTTGTCTTTAAGACCAGTGAGCCTCTTGTGTAACCTCTCCCAGGAGAAGATGATGTGTGTGTCTAAAAAAAAAGGAAAAAAAAATAAATTTACTTTGGGACTGATTACCCAGCATGGCTCTGGTGCATTCAGATGGTGCCCCTGTGGCCTGTAGTGATGGACTGGCCAATCTCCCTCTCTGGTTATCCCCTCATGTCTGCGATAAGCTGCATCAGTTGTTATTGCTGGACTTGAAAATGCCACTCAGAGAAGTGATGGATTTTTTGGGGATCAGCAGGAAACTTCATGATATTATGTGGCCAAGAAGGAGCATAAAATGTCATAAGTCAATAGTCTTCAATGTGAACTGCTCCAAACTAGACAGGTGATAATTGACCAAAGAAGTACGCCATTTAGTGCACTGTGTTGCAAGATTGTGAGGTAAATGGTCAATAAATCAATTAATTAAAGTTTATGGTTGCTTGATTTTGTTTGTTTTTTTCGTGTAATGTGTTCACAACACCTTCGGTACGTCCCCGTCATGTTAATCTATTCAGTGTTTGCTTAGCATGAAGCCATAGTATGGACATAATAAGTGTTGAGCTGTGTAAACAGGCTATCTACAGAGGGTTATTGATCCCAAGCAGACGCATTTATCATTGATATTCATGTCTAAGATATTGATGAAGTTTTCTCTCTACTGCAGAGGTGATTTGCATTTAAAATCTCATTTCTATGAAGGTCAAGATAATTTATTTTTAGAGGGATAGACACTCTTTACGTATTTGTTTAATGGAATATGAATCACTTCACACCTGAGAAATGAATAGATGCAGTGGTGACATTTTCAAGATCTGTTTTTGTGGTAATAGCATAATTTGCAATTGATAAATGGCCCAGACTTTTAATGGGGAAGGGAAAAAAAGCCTAAAAACAGCTTGTGCATCATTAACTATTTCACTGTTTAATCGTCAATATGGTTTTCAAAATGATTAATGATTAAATGTCACTCAATTATGTGCTCAGGCAGTCGACACTATGGAAAAGCATTATGTCGTGCAGAATAACAAGCCACTAATACGTGCTTTATACAAGCTAATGATGCGTTTGGATAAGGGTATGAAATTATTATGTTCAGGGATTGTAGGGTTGCAAGCTACCTTCCGTATGCAGAAAAACATTTCCATCTAGTTAAAAAGTCAACAGAAGGATTAATAAAGAATGTCCTCACTGCTAAAAAGCAAAAGATAATATACAATTTAATCTGCCACAGTCAAAGTCAACAATTATTTTTTTGCATTCTTCAATTTTTTACAACCAATAATGTTAATTAGAGGCAGGACAAGCAGCCTTTTAAAATGCGTCTTCTAAATTTAAGTTAATATTCTGATGTGGTGCATTTGACAAGTTGCAACTCACTCTCCTTTTAAGTAAAAAAAAGTGAAACACTGCTTTCTCAAATATAAACAAGTCATGAATTCAAATATATTTTCTCCCTCAGAGTGAGTCAGTCACAGCTTCAAGATAAGGGAGGATTACTCCCGGCACATAAATAATACACAGCACTTGTCATGATGCTGATGAACTCTCCTGCAGTTTGACCTTTGCTGTTCACCCTGCGTTATGTTACGGCTTGATACACCAAAAACTTTAAGTAAAAACACAGGAAACATGTTACAAGGCTTTGGATTCCACAAATTGAGGAGATATAAAATAATTTCAACAAAATGCTGAAAAATCACGATGCTGACCGAACAGATCTGATGGCATCTTTATTTTTCATTAAGAAAAAGGTTTTATTTCGCTGCCCTGGTCAATGCAGCAATATAAAATCAGCTTATCAGAAACAAAGAAAAGAGTTAGCGAGCGGATATTAGATGTATGGAGCAGCGGAAATAAAGCAATAACACTGTCACTTTTACAGGGCGGTGGGCTGGACTTCATCAGAGGAAGATGAAGCGATGAAGGGAACAACTCTTCATTGTGCAGCGCCGAGAGTAAATCAAAGATCTGCCACGGTGAATGATCTCGTCTGATTGAGCGCCTGATGAAATTAATTTATACAGTTTAATGGGTCCACCTTCTGCACTTCTGTCTGAATATAACTTCATAAGTTCTCTCTTACTACACAGTGGCCTTTTATTTTGCCTTTAGAATTTACTGAAATTTTTGCCAAAATATTAATAATGATGTAAAAACTGAAGCAACATTAATACAAGGAAATATGCAGTAATGCAATTATCATTTATTTCTTTGTTTCTTCAGAGGAACATAAAAACATGTAATGATTTTATTGCATTAGAGCCAGACAATTACATTTCATAAAACAGAATAATCTGCAGGCCAATAAAATTAAATGGGATTGTAGCGGATTATGCAGACAATAAAGAAGGGAGTTAAATGCATTATGTGCAGATTAGAGTAAACCCTATAATCTGTTTGTCCTAAATTGGCTTTGTTCATTGGAAAGCCACAATCCATCTGTCCCTCTGGGACATTGTTTTAGTGATGCCATCGTCAGCTGTGAGTGTTTAGGCAAATTTGACATTATGTATTTGCATTGAAGCGGCTCATTGTGCAGAACTAGGTGCTGTGCTGCTCGTATGTTCTGGTTATCAGCAGGTAGCCTGGTCCACATAAAAGAGTCAAAGCCATTCAGCATGTGGCTCATTTAGAACATAATCCACTGGCAAAACATGCAGACCTGCAAACGAACAAAAGAAACAAAAACAGACAAACAAAATAAAAGGGATGTGTATTTTCTTTATCTAGTAAATTAGGAAATGTAAACCTACATGTAGTGCAGTGCCTTAAGTCCTGGCCTGCACGTTAACACTGGGAAAAATTCTGCACGCAGGACTCATGATTCCTCATGTGATGTTTTGCATGATGTCTCAGTGATCCTGTCACTTAGCAGGGGTTCGAAAACACTGCATACAGGGTGACATGTGGGGGGAAAAAAAGGTGTTTGGATTCAAGCTGTTAGCCAGAGATGACTGTATGAATACCTACTAATTGGAACATACCAAGAGAAAAAAAAAGTTGCCTACAGACATTCCTCTTGTATCTTCACCAATTAATTCATTCGCAAGTTTAAATGTAAATGAGCCAATGCCATGATGCAGAATGAACACACTGTAACCTCTATGCTCGCCATAATTATGAGCTTTACTTTTCTTTCTGCCATTTTTAGATATCTGCTCATTCTCTCACACATCAGCCCTCTCTGTAATTTCCTTCTGCACTCACAAAATATTGCTCTGAACAAAGTGCATTGAAAGTACGTAGCAGCCCAAGTGGAATACAGATTGACCACAGAGTAAAGAAGTTTCAACAAAGAGGCCTTAAATACCTGAATAAAGGCGAGTCAATTTTTTTTCTAGAAAGCCAGAGCAGCATAATGGGAATCTGAACAAACGTGTGGAACAAATTCCACATGGACTATTATTGAAAATAGTGGAGGGACATTAAGACAGCAATGTAGAATATCCATTGTTTCATGGGTCCGAGCTCAGATCTACTTAAGGACCTATAACAGCACTATTGTCGTTCTGTATTAAAAGAAATGGAAATACGAGAAGATTTGCTTTTTACAACTCAGGGTTCAAATGAGCATTTTTTTTTTCTCATATGGTAATTGACTTCCCATTATCATGAGTGATTAGATGATTGTACGTCTAAGAGTGCAGATCCTTGGGATGCAGAGAGAGAGAGATCAAACCCTGTATAACGGTAGGAGCAACTCATTAAGAATCAGGTGATAAGACATGGAGAACGAGCAAAACACAAGTGCTTCTCTCTCGGTAATAAATGCTTTTCTTTGGTGATGTAAATTTCCTTTTTATTTTACATGGAGCTGTCAGGGTCAATTTATTGAGGTAATGTTGAATATACTGTACGGTAAATGCCCTTCAGCTATGTACACCACAAGCAGCAGCTCCTATTCATCAAAGGTGCTGGCTATTTGTTTATTAGTGGAGTGCACCTTCGAGGCACATTCAAGGTTACACTGTTACTCATTATGAAAGTTTTGTACCATTGCGCCTGTGGCAAGTTTACATATATTACTAAACTATAACTGACCACACAATCGAATGTGAGACTTCAGTTATTAACAGTCAATAAGGTTATGAATACAGTCAGTCAAACATCTGCTAAGTCGATACCATGAATGTCTCAGGTTGTATCTGCTCCAGGTGTATCTTACAGTGTCTAAAAAAAGCCGGTGAACGATGTGATATACAGCACATATCACAGTGAAGCACACTGGCAAGCACACTCTAAAAATTAGAGCTTTAATAGGCAGGAGTGAACATGATACCACGGTGAATGCAGACAACAGCTCTCTGTAGAAAAACACCATTAGCAGTTGGCTGCTCTTCAGCGGGGTTGTGGGTTCAAGGAGATGCAGGGCAGTGCCAACAGGCTGATGGGTAATCTAACATGACAATATTATTGCGTAGGAGGGCACAGTTGGCACTCTCGCCTGCCATCTCTGCTCCACTCAACTCTGCTCCATTACCACACACAACATAAGATTGTTCTCTTTGTGAATGTTACCATAAAGGAAGCACAGATGACGAGAAGTACATGAAAAGAAGAGAGACGGAGAAACGGGCTGAGGAACATAATGGAGATAAAGCAATGCAGAGTTCTTCTAATGGTCTAATGGAGTTCACTAATGCATTTATGCATTTACCTCTTTAAAGGTAGTTCAGCACAGCATGCAGTTTATCTTACCTTTATTCAGCCACCCAACTCATGAACCACTCACTTGAGTTACTGTTAATATTCTTTATTTTATACTCTGCTAACTTCACTTATTGCACATAATTTTATCAGAGAATATTACATAATGTATAATGCATATATTTGAATTTTTTAGAACAGCTAAACCCCTTGCTTTTCTTGATCTTATTAATTACTCATGGATTTTTTAAATTGTGCATAATTTTTTTGTGGTTACAGTCCTGACATGGAAATTGGTTGTCTGACCCGAGTGTAGGTGCAAAAGACTAATCGTACAACTTTGTGCTTTCCATGATAAAGGCTTGGACCACCCAGAAAGCTGACTTACAATACTTTTGATCACAAGAGCGGAGTTCAAAAGCTATTAGGTAAATTACAATTTTGGAAGAGACAACTGGATTTTACCAGCACCAACAGACAGTTAACTGCCATTTCACTGAGGCTATTTATAAGGGCACAGTATAAAAAAAATACTAAGAAAGATCTTGAAATATGAAAAAAGGGAAAGACTCATCTCTTGTGAAGATTAATGCAGTGATATAAGGAGAGTAAAATCACTCATTTAAATAACCTTGCTTAAAATAGTGAAGAGCTTCATTAATCTTCATGTCATTCGTCAAGGATAAATGGGAGAAGTAATTAGAGCTAATAGGAATTTCATTTTCCCCTCTATTTTGTGAAATTATTATTCACTATCTGTCTGTAATGGAAAAAAAATGCTGGATTGAATAGAAATAGTCAGTTCTTCAGTGGATTATGTGGTGAAATGAGGTTCTTATTGATTTTCTCTCCTGCTTTTGAACCTTAAATAGGATGCTTTGGTCTTTTTCACAGCCAATAAGTACAATACGGCACCTGCTCGAAAAATAGACCACATGTGCTGTTAGGAATATTGCAGACCAAAGAAAAAAAATTAAGGTTTATTCACTTAAATTTGAATACTGCAAAAAAAAAAAAAAAAAAAACACACACACACTACAACCAGAGCCACACATACTGTATCAAGGCCTCTAGTGCTTGGCTGTTACAGCCCTTTACTGTTACATTTTCCAATTAGTCAACAATGGAATACATTATGAATTAACCAAATTTAGTGTCCCATGTCCCTAATTTTCAAGCTACTGTTGCTTTTGTATTATGCAGGACCTGGTTTCCATGGGAGCAAAGCTGTCAAAACTGTTGTTTCATCTCAAGTGGGTAGAAAAAATGAGAAGACATGATCAGGTGGTGAGAATAGTGGGAGAGGGGCTGATGTGGGACAGGAGGAGGTGGCCTGTGACAGGAGAGTTAGGAACAAAGCAACCTAACAACAACAACAAAAATGTCATGATTTGGATTTGAAGCTATGGGAAGGTTATACTCAGATTGTGCAAACTACTATGTGCAACAATTTCTTAATTATGCTATTTGATAAGAATGGTCAGTATGTTTTTAATTACTATTTACGCAATGTAAGTGTACATGTCAACTAAAAGGTGATGCTGTGTGAGTCAAAGATTGATTTATTGCAAAAGCTAAGAATGTCTAGCACAAATAAATTCTGAACATGTAAAATGATTGCCATCACTCAACTCAACAACTGTATGTTTTTGTCGGATAACCATTGGAATGACTGGTGGCTCTATGAATAAATCAGCTTTGAAAGTCTGATCTTGTTATAGTGAATAGGTCTCGCTCTCTCCTGGCCCATCATCTACCCCAGAGATGCCCTTGAGCTGCGCACTTAACCCTCAGCCTCTGATGTTAAGCTGCTCAGTGACCATCTGCAAAATGACCTGCAGTTATATTGGGCCGCTTCCAGGTGTCATTAAACATACTGTGTGAATTTTTAAGCAGGCAGTGGTGCTTTCTTCAGAGACTTTATACATGTATATGGTGAGCATTTGGACTAATTAAACCAGGAAAACTGTGATTCTTTTAACACTTGAATGTCGATTACAGTGACATGCAGTATATCTGAACATGAAGACATTGCATTAATGATTTTAATCAACCTTGCATGAAATAATATTACTTATGTAAATATGCACTCTTACCTTATTTATTTACTTATGCTTATTTGTAAAAAGTGGGCAAAATGTTTTTACTGCGGTGGATTGTAAACATAGAAGTGTTTTTGAAACAGTCAGCGTACAAAAGTTATTTATTTACGTCAATGACTTTGTTTAATACAACAACTACAACTTTATATTCGAAAACAATCATAATTAAGTGTTATATAAAATGCAATAAAACACACATATCAACCAACCAGACATTTAAAAATGTTTTGTGAAATTTTAATGGCATGTTAGCCAAAAAACAATGACTTGTATGCAGAGTTATGGATTTTTGTTACTTATTTATAGACAACACAGTGCAAAAAACATAAATATGACTAAATGTATCTATAAAGTGAATATGTAATGGTGAGACTTCATTTCAATTCTCAATTTAGTATATATCCAAACAAACAGCACCTTTTCTTTTAAAACTACTTGATTTAAATGACCCACATTTGGTACAGACAGTGAGAGCTGATGAAGACTTGTGACTCTGTTGCAAGCCTCACACTTTTAATTGCACTGAGAAAAGTTTGCAAATTACATTTTTTTGTGGAGCTAATTAAATTTTCATAATTAAAAATGATGTTTTACCTTGGAGCTTATAAATGAGGAATTTTTCAATAGAGTTCTGTCACGCTAATGAGCACAGATAATAGAAACGAAGTTCACAATCCTCCAAATAAACATGAAAACAAGATATTTGGGTGCATTCCACATTTAGAGTTCTCCTCTTTGAGATCTTCCTCCATCTGCTGTTCATATGCATTTGCAGTAAATGTAACTTTGTTTACACACATGGGAAAAATAGAGTGATTGTGATGAGTGATGAGCAATGGACCTTTTTTTTTATATGAATTGTTCAAAACATTTTCAAACATACAGTGATTTCCAAAGCACAGTTTTACTGTGAAGGTCTCTGTGGTCATCCATAACTGGTGAGGTAAGATGATTTAAAAGGGCTCCGTAAGACCACCAGGAATTCTACCAGTGATAAATTAGATGAGAAAAATCCTCTCACACCCCGAGGATCCCACACTAAAGGCTCCTCTTCCATAAGGCCTGCTGTTATTTCACTCTCAAGGCTTTTTCATATATACATATATAGAGATATTACAGTTAAATTTCATGCAGGATCATTAAATAAGACCATGCAACTTTTAGTAATTTAAAAAAAATGTGTATGTGCAGCAGTTATAAACTAAAAAGCACAGATTATAGGATGCAAGAGCATCATACAGGCATCAACCAGTGTAAAAGTGCATTACTACAACAAATAATCAGGTTTTGAAGCTGTAAAAATAAGTCATCCAGTTTATTTGTTATTTTTCCCTTCTTTTTTTCCAGGAGTGAAAGATGATGAGTAATTTTGGGGCCAGGTGGCCTGGAACATATTGTGCCTGAGGGGGTTGAGTAATGATGTAGTGGTAGTACATCTAAGGTAAGGAAGTCCTCTGGAAGGGTGGTTACAAAAGAGAGATCTTCATTTTTTTTTTCATGGGATATGCAGGTGGAATATTTTAAGGTTGAATAGCTGTTGGACATGCACTCCAGCTTACATCATGCCCTGTTCCCAGCATGCCCTGCTCTGGTTTTAATCTGAGATTGTGTATCATGAAGAGAGAGCTACTGTGCATAATAGCCTCATATTAGGAAAAAAATGTTTTCGTTGTTGGATTAGTTCTGAGGTGCTTAGGCTGATATCAACCAATGTTCAGCTCACAAGCACTCTGTCCCACTGTAAAAGTGTTTTTCGCTAACCTTAAATGTGCATAAGCTTCTTTGAGCTGTCCCTGCATCTGTACGGCTGCACTGAGGAATCATTTCCTGCCACCACATCTAAGCCCCTTTGCTCACCTCAGCAGGAAGAGAGAGAGAGAGAGAGAGAGAGAGAGAGAGAGAGAGAGAGAGGCACTCTGAGATGATAACCGCTGTGAAGAATCTCAGCCAAAAAGGGATTAGGCCGCACTCAACTACAATGGAGAGATGACTATAGGGAGAGACATCACTCCAAGATGTGTACAAAAAAAAAACGAATATCTTTTCAAAAAGTGTCACAAGCATTTGTGCTATAAATCCATCTGGTAATACACATACTTAACTGAGTTCACGTTGGGATTTTGAGTGATGCAGCAACAGGCCACCTCAAGACAGCACACGACCGATGGCACTTCTTATGGATTTTCCACATCTCCTTAAGTGACAGTCAATGTTTTGCATTTTGTGGGATTCGTCCCTGTTATGCATTTAGACTGCCTTGTTACATAACTGTTTCAAGTCAACATGACCACATCAGCTTGAAATAGCGTGAACAATAGCTTGACTTAATGAGTGGTGCATATTTGTGTGTGTATGTGTGTGTGTGTGTGTGTGAGTGTGTGCATGTGTTTAAGCCACTCCAGACAGCTTCACAGTTGATAGGATTCTTTTTAGCACACTCAGCAATACGTTGATGCATTTTTTATACCCCTTTCTCCACCCCCCGTTCCCTCAACTACACATTGTGTTTGTATTCCATAGTATACTTAGAGCTGCTTTAAATGCATGATTCTGCAGCACTATGATCACCACCAGCCCGGTTAAATCACTCAAGGAATCTACATCAGAGTTCAATCGAGGGCAAACGGCATTTGTCACCAAAGTGCTCTGATGCGAGTGCCGCCGTGGATGTCATTATGGGTCGGAAACCCTCCTGACAGCACTGGAGTACAAAGTTGCTTTAACCACAAGAGACATAAAACAATAGCGTTGATACAGAAGTTCTTTATTGTGTGATAGTAAGTTAGGAAAGTGACCAAAACTACTGAGGAAGTCCATTATAAAAGTTGAAATTAGTTCTGTCTGGCTGCTTGACCGTTTGACTTTCCTTTCCATTTGCAGAGTTTCTTAGACGGTGCAGACAGAAGGGGCCTTGCTTTATTTTTCTAATGTGGTTTCCGTGTATACCACCAGGATCTCCATGTTACTGAGAGAACCTAGCATGCCATTAAAAATGACCTCCTTAAAAATGAAGTACGACCTCTGCCACAGAGGTTATGTTTTGGTCTTGTTTGCCTGTTTGTTGGCACAATGTTTTAAAAAAATACTCCTGGATTTTAGGGATGTCAAGTTGAACGTTAGGCCAAGGATTAGTAACAGGAGAAAATAAATCATTTGTTCTTCTCCTTGTTGTTGTTGTTTTATAGCTTGCTTAACTTCTTCCAATTGTAACTAAAGTGGACCAAAAAAATCAATAATGATCAAAGTTTACCTGGATTATCTTATAAGAAAAAGCACATTTTCTTACCTGAAGAGTTTGGCATCATACCTTTTCGCAACAAACGAAGAAAAAAAAGAAAATCATTCAGGTGTCTAGACAGAGGGCCTGCATTGTGGTGATCTGATAACAAACAATCCATCTTCATTTTAGCCTCCTTGCCTTATCTGGAATTCAATTTTAACTGTGTTGCTTCCGTCAAAAATTCATCTTCAGGATGCAGCATTTAACTTCTCAGGCAGATGAATGAAAAGCTGACAGATTATTTCATATATAAGACATCTAATGAGCTGTAAGTTTAAAGTCAATATGTGATTTATGAAAGATATCATCCAATAAATAGTGAAGATGTTTGAAAATGGATCTGAAGCTTCAGGTAAACACATTTTTTATACAAATTTAAGGTGGATATGGTGTCTTAAACGTATATATTTATAGTAAAACATTACACACATGGCTGGATCTGTAACTGTGCAACATTTTTATCTTTTTGTGAACATATTTTTTTTCATTATACACCATGGTTAGTGTCTGTGGCATTTTCTTGCTTTTTTTCATCCCATTTTGTGATGGCTATTTGCCCAGCCTCAGCCAACCATTACCAGCTTCCCAGGGGTGAATAGAGCCACTGCCAACCTTGTTTGTAAAAGCCAGGGACTGAACCTGGATTGCTGTAGTGTTGATCTAGTGTTTTTATCCCCACCAGGGCACACACGGAATATTTTCCAGTTAAAACAAGAAACAAAACAGTTTGTACTGTTATGTAGGGCTCATGTTTAATGTAGTGTTGTCTCAGGAACTTGGACCTCTCGACAAAAACCATGCTTCATACAGTGGCTGTGAGAAAGCATTGTTCCTCTGTCTTAATTAATGGTATCACAGCTCTGCCAAAAATAAAATAAATGCAAGAACTGATTTGTTTTAGGCATATGGAGATGGAGAAAAATAGATCTTCAGATAGAACACCCAAGTCTGTGGGGAGAGAGACCCTGAAAACCTGCATAAATTACTACAGTATATTGTACACAGAAACCTTTCATTCCTCTGTATAACGTGACCTAATTTTTTTTATACTTCAGGGACGCGGCAGCATCTTTCACTTCCCATCTGTCTTATATTCTAACACTGATGCAGAGGGAAAGCACACAGCATGGAGAAGAGGGACTGTGATGACCTGAGGTAAAATGCAGGTCAACGCAGGTCAAACTGGAATCTGTGTGTGTGTGAAAATATGAAATCATTTGTGAGCTTCAAAGTTATATTTATTATCATTTAGAAAGCAGAAATCAATTGAAAAACCAATCTCAGGGACTTCCTGTGGTGTATTATGTAGCTTGTATGTGTG
>JAQMCX010000048.1:12473334-12490864 GCA_029814765.1 Acanthurus leucopareius | reverse complement strand
CTGAGGTAAAATGCAGGTCAACGCAGGTCAAACTGGAATCTGTGTGTGTGTGAAAATATGAAATCATTTGTTAGCTTCAAAGTTATATTTATTATCATTTAGAAAGCAGATATCAATTGAAAAACCAATCTCAGGGACTTCCTGTGGTGTACTATGTAGCTTGTATGTGTGTGTTTGAATGAAAAAGATGTTACTAAAATATGACCAATAAAAACAGACGCTAAAACGGCTCTTCAGTTTTTACACTTTATATCCTTCGGCTAAACCTGGTGTATTGTGATAATACTGAAAACTCTACCACTGTAATAAAAAAATGATATTATTGTGACTAAAAAGGATGACTATTCTTACTTTACTTAATGGCTTTCTTCTTTTTTTTTTGCAACACTGCAGTTCACTATGATAATAAAAGTTAATAAAAGTTAATACTGCAATTTAAACAGGAGAAAATTTTAATTGTACTTGATGTTTTTTCACTGTGTTTTAAACAACACTAATGTTCGTTATAATATCAGAGGATAATATTGTGATTAAAACAGGATGAGATTTCTTACTTTGCTTAATAGCTTTCATTTCCTATTGTGTTCATGATTTGCAAATTATCACAAAGTGTATTACAGACCAAGATTTGCCTGAAGCTAAAACATGTTACTTTAAAACTTGTGAGAATTTTTTTAAATAACCTCAGACAGAATTGTCACTTGAGACTCAATATTCTACTGCAATCTAGTGTTTTAGCATCTTTCAGCTAATTGTTTGTTTGTTTTGTGTCCAAAATCAGACTCTTTTGCTTCAGTCTTATGGCTTTCAACAGTCCCATCTCTTGGAACAGCTCTAATAAACCTGCTGTTTGCTACCTACGGAATATCAAGTGGCAGACAGACAAAGTTAGCAACAATCTTTTGAACACAGTGTAGAATATGACTGCTGATAAGCCAGGTCTTTCCCTCAGAGTTTGGTGTGTGTCGGATGAACAGATAGACAACTGCTTGCTAACATGATTCTCCATGACATCTTCATGAGGTGATAACTGTCGTTGTTGTGTTTGCATCTCGCCGTTCATCGCAAACAAACGGAAATACGCATTTTGATTACAAAGTCACACCAATTTTAAGGCTCCAAAGGGTTTTAATTAGGCCAAGGGAGCAAAGGCAGCGCCGCATGGATCAATAAAGCATAACAGGAAGCTCAGTGTTTCAGCGGGACGATTGTCACCGTGAGAGCAGGGATGGTTCCGCTTAACGTGTGCCTAACAATCCCACAACTTCAAACCAAACAGAAGGAGGGTGTATGGACTCGGAGCTTGATATGCAAACAGGCATGGCAGGGCAACAGCAAGCAATAAACATGCTAATTTAGGAGAGTGTAACAGTCACTTATCTGGAGCCAAAAAATGCCACATCAAAAAATGGCCTATAGCATTCCCTACACCTCTGCAAATAACAGAGGCAGCAGTTAGCAGTCACAGCAAACATTACGGCATGAAGTTGAGTGCTGCAGCCGCTGTTTGTTTTCTGCCTTCCACCCACAACTTATAAAATATTAAAGGGCTATTTTGATTAGAATAACATAATCATCACTCCTGGCATTTACATATAAAGTGTATGCTTTCAATGGAATAATGCCTCTGCTCAAGGACAGGATAATATTGTTTGCGGAAAATGTCTGGAGCCTTTTATTTCTCTGATGTGTATGTATGCATGTATGCTGTGTATGTGTGTGTGTTATTTGGACTGATTAGAATATACCCACTCTCGCTTAGAGAATAAAGGGAGTTTAAAGAAAATAATAAAAACAACATAAATGCATAAAAACAGTAAATTCTAACAAATTCCGCTCTGGTTTCCTTTGAGAATGTCACGGTAATTAAATGTATAAAGTGAAAATTATATGGGTTTAAATTTAACTTTCTATCATCCATAATTGCTTATTATGTTTGCCTGGTTATATCAGCTCTCATTTAATCCAGTTGAAAACAAAAGTTAACTCTTAAAGTGGAGTTTTAAAATTGGATTTCTGCTCATATTTTCGATATAATACTATTGTATTATCTTTCCATGGTAAGTGCAAGGAAATTCAGCACAAGGGAACACGTTTTTTTCTCCTAGATGTAAAAGCCTCTGGTGGTTTCATCACTGTTATATAATGCAATTCTTTCACTCCATGATGAATTTCAGTCTTGATGGGAATGGTGTTTTCCAGGATGACAATGTCCCTTTTCACCCAGTGATTTAAAAAGCATGACAAAGATGTTACAGAGTCTCATCAACAAGCAGAAATAATGTCAGATGAATTGTGGCGATTCTGAAAAGGCATTACAGATGATGGAGTGCCACCATGATCGCTCGCTATCACTTTGTGTGTTGTTGCTACCTTTGGCATCGCCCTTGAGAAAATAAATGGACCCAGTGCGTACCAGAGGACACCAGAAATCATGCTACAGATTTCTTTCTTGACAGCACTGTCAATCCACTGTTCCCTGATGGAGCCTAAAGAGCATTGCTGGAAGACCACCACTTCCTGATAAATAGAATTATAGATGTGCTGAATTTCCAATTTTGTAAGTTGCGACTCATAAGATCAATGCACTAAATGCACTTTGCACTAAAATGCATTTTAATGTCTTTGGCGAGGGTTGACGAGTTTAAGCAGAGATTTTTCACTCAGCAAAGAAAATTGTGTATTTTTGACCTTACATTTTTCTTTGCTGCAGTGAGTTTCTTTAGTGATTATTTTTTATTATTCACTTCTCGCCTCAAATGACTATTATCATGCTTCAGGGGCTGAGCTTTGTTCATGAGCCTCCAAGCCCAGTCACCAGTATTCTTAAATTTGTAAGTTGCAAATAGCATTAGTGTTTCCATAATAGTTATCAAAATAAAGTAGATCAAATGTCATGCATATGATTCAACTTTCTAACCAAGTAAACTATTTTAAGCCAAAACATAATCTTTTTCAAAATGTATTTTGTGCTAACCAGACATTACAGTCAGCTACAACATGTCACAACACAGAATTAGAAATTCCAACATAGAGAAAAGAAGTGTGAAGCTTAAACGTATTGTTTAAATATTTGTTGTTTTCTGAAATGCACAATGCCAACATTTGTTCTAATTACTGTGTTGTGCTTAAAGAAAAGAGTCCCAAAGGATGAGAATAAACCAAGAGTTCCAGAGTTCTAAATATGGGCCATTGCCTTTGAATTGTATGCAATTCTGAATGGATATTTTCATGGCATTGTTTAGCTAAAGTCTTAGAAAACTATATTCAAATAACATCATGTAGAAACTGAAATTTTGCGCAGTTTGGTAGCCCAACAGTTATTAAGTGCAACACCTGGAATAACAGAGTGACAGAGGCAGCATTTACTGTCATACAAGCGGGCGTACCATCAAATAGATCTTGAACCAGTTTTTTTTTTCTTTTAAGGTGAAAAGTAATGTTGCATCTTAATGTGTGCAACTGATATATTTATGGTTATTCTGTGATGAAAAAAATAAATAAATAAAGAGCTAATATGCCTTTGCACTTTTATTCTTTCCTCACTTTTTTGTGCCATCTAATAACCGGTCCATTTCCCTCTTGCTTATGACTTTTTTCTCTCAATATTAGCTTTACTGTTTACCTCTGTGTCCCTGCAGCTCTTTGTCTCTGTGCCCATCTGTCCATCTATCATCATCTTTTACTTCCAGCCAAGTGTTGAGCCATGGGAATCTATGAGGTCATCTCAAATCTAACTTTCTGTAGCAGATGTCAGCCACACTGTCTATTTGATAAGCACTTTGATTTCCAGCTAAGATCCTTTCATCAAAAATCTCCAAGGGAGAAAATTCAATTTCATTTTCAAAGTATTCTAGGTGTTTTGCAATAAACAGGCCCAGGTGCCGGTGTAATGTCAGAGCCATCTCTGCATGTGTTGCATTTATGTTGATTGTCTGTTTATGATCGTGCCATAAAATCTAATGATACTTATTTGAACCCCTGTGGCAAAGGTAGGGAAAAGGGCATGAGGAAACTTTTTTAGGGAAGTTTCTTTAGATTGTTGCAAGCTAAATTATGGAAAAAGAACTATTTCTTTTTTATTGCCCCCCAAGACATAGAAAGGTATATCTGTTTTTTGTCCATTTAGCATTACCTGTTTAATAATTAAAAAAATAATAAAGTTAAAAGTTATCTGCCAATGCAAATAGTAACAAACTACAGTAACCATTGCCTGGACTGGGCACATAGTTATTTTCTTACCCACAGCATTGGTTAAAATTGTTAGTTGTGTGTTGACAGAGAACTGATGAATTCACCATTGCTGTCATAAATATATAATATGATATCATCAGCATAGCCACAAAGAAACATCTCATGCTTCCTAAACATATTTAAGTGAAAGCATGTACCTTTTCAAAATTAAAATTTCAAAGTTTCATAAAGCTTTAGGAATCCATCTTTACAGCACTGCTCTCTTGTCTCAGGTACTGTTGTTAAAAAAAAAAAAGTACAGCTTAAGATACTCAAGACACTAATTTTTCGTTATGCTAAGCGGGAAAAATCCAGCCAGCGAGACAGGAGATCAGAATCGTCATTCTTTTAAGTCTGCATATAACTTTTTTAAAGAACTTTTTAATTTTACAGCATTATGAACCAGCTATCTCCGGTGCAGTGCATGCCTGCCTTTCTGTCATAACAAAAAATTATAAATGTGAGATTGTCCACAGTTCCTTGACAAATGACAAATGACAAATAGTCTGCTGTAGAAGTGTAAAAGTGCATGCAATAGTAAAGGCAGTTCTGAGTGGAAAAAGCCTTCAGCTTGAGTCATGATGATATGATCAGTTTGTACTTTTGGGCGAGACAGTTTCAGTCAGATAATGTCGCAGATTATTTTTGTTTTGTTATTTGTTTTGCCTTGTGTTTTGTTTGTGTACTATAAAGTTCATAATCCTTTGAATCTGCTACTGAGAAAAAAGTCTGAGGTTTTGATAGACTGCCTGATTTATTTAGTGAGTAACAAATACTCTTAAATGAACTTAATGTACTGTAGCATTTTAACTGACATTTAATTTTGTGGCTCATCTGTTGTGAATTAATGACTCTTTTCCACAATGTTCTATATCTTCTCTCCCTTTTGATAAACATCTTTTTCCAGGTATTTTGCAATATTAACCAGGATATTTTTTTTCTTCCTTTCAAATTATGATCAATCACATCATTTTGTTTTCTATCATAAAGGTTGAGTCAATCTGGTTGAGAAATTGTAACATATTGTGTTTACTTCCTTTTCTGTAATATATACACTAGGGAAAATATGACGTGCATTATATGACATTTATCATGTCTAACAGTTTTGACATGACAGTAAATTAAAACATTTAGACACAGAAGGTTTGTTTACTCTCTCTTTTAGTTGCTGCTGCTTGATCCTATCATCATTCAGTCGTTCAGTTGGTTGGTAGAGTACCAAACCACCGGTGACTCGATTTCCACTTAAGACTTTTAACTCACAGATGGCAGAGCATCGAGCCACAAGCACAGCAGTACAGATCTGCATGGCTGCTGTCATGTAGTGTGTGTAGTGAGTTTCTCAAAGCCAAAAACTAAATTTAATTTATGAGGAGGATTAGTTGTGTGTTCAAAGTCTGTCATGTGTCAGTTAACATCGTTTTACATGCTAGAATCTTTATTTGCAGTTGTTTGTTCTCCATTTTAAATGCAATCATGCCTGTTTGAATGCAAATTAAATCAAGTATTTGAAAATTGACCGGGGGGAATCATGTTTTTTTTTTACAATTGATTCTTTGACAGTGAATTAATGAAGGTTTTTTGTTTGTTTTTTTTTATGGTGCCAGAGACAGTTTAAATTTGCCAAACTAGGTGTTTTAATACCAATACCTTTTTTTGTTGTTTAAATTTGACATTAAAGTGTTTTTTTTTCCTCAACAGAATGATTTAAATATCTGTGGAAAATGTTCAGCTCTTACAAACATTCATTTTATTCAAATCCAAACAGCAAAATAGGTCAGAAGAGGGAAATTATGCTTTTTTAAAATCTATTTTGAGGTAAAGCATGTTTGTCATCAAGGCCTTATGCAGTATAAATTGAAAAATGTCCCTGCATTATGCACATCGCTGCGCTACTGTATCCTATATTTAGCATAGAAACCTCTGCAGTCAACAGAATAGCACTCTGTGACAGTGTGTGTTGTATGTAGTGCAGGTCATGCATGTGTGTGTGTGAGTGTGTTCACTAACATTGGTGTTATCTTCCTCACAGAGGTAGATAATAAGTGAACAGTCTGTTAGGTTCTCCAATTCTGCTAGCTGGCTGACAGAAATCCTCTCGTGCTTGGAGATAGCCAAAGCAAAACGCCTTTGGCATTTTAAGCCAGAGGAAGAAAATGAATAAATCATAAATAAGCAAACATCCAGACATCATAGAAATCCTCTATTTTCCACAGAATAGATGTGTCAGATGTTCCCACAGTCAGTCTCTAAATATCCATTTTGCCATCCTCTCTCTCTTTATGCACACAGTGTTGAACACGGAGATAAAAGTTTAACTCGATTTACTGGTCGCAGTCTGGAAGTGACCCTGTTTGGGTTAGCCATGATAAATCTGCTTAAGTCTTAACAAGAGATGGAGACAAACACATCACTTCATCAGTGAGGGAGAGAGAACGTTTCAGAGGTTTAGTGGTTTATATGGACTCCTCTCACCACCACACAGCTCCCACATAGAAAAAATAAATATAAGCCCTTTGACAAAATGGCCTCCTGAATATGATGTGCAACCGCCTTCCTGCCAAATGCTGAGAGCTTACTGCAAAGCATCAGACTCAGTCACTCACCTCCAATGCCAAATTATTTCAGTGCTCAACACAACTGCATAAAAAACACTCTTAACATTCTCTATTCCCCAGTCTTATTCTTTTCTTTATATCACTCTCATCACTGGTGTGTTGCAAGAATACAGTATATCTGGCCTCGTGTTAGTTTGAATTTTGAATAAAAAAACACCAGCATTCCCAAGTGCCGCTCGCTTTGCTCACAGAATACCAGAATCAGTTTGACTTTTTACATTGCAAAATACATCTACATGCAGCACACATAAACTAAAGTGCGTGAAACATTTACAAGCATGTTTTTATTCAGAGTATCTGTCAGTTTTATGAACTTGGCTCATTTCCACATCTGGACTCTTTTCATCCTGACCCTCTGACACCTTAAACCTAATCAAAGTCTTTCCTCCGCTTCAGCACTGCCCACGACTGATAAATTTACTCTCATATCCTGAGGAATTCGCCCAGTCTGCAGCAGCTTGTGAATTCCTGTAAACGTGCCTTTAGGAATCGATAGGTCCGTATCTTTTATAGTTTACGGCCACCTCAGTCAGCCATCTCAATGAGGAGAGAGCCGATGGTTCTGGATGGACACTGGTTCCCAGGAGTCATCTTGGTCGTTACCCTGAACACTATCGGACGCTGTCACTCTTCGAGTTTGATGAGGGTCAGCAGAGTTCTGTTATTAATAAAACGGATGTGCTCGACACTGGGAGAAACCGAGCAGCTGAGAAAAACCCACACAACCTTGAGGGTGGACATAAAACTAAACTGGCTAACGGTTGCATTTGAATGACTTTTAAAGTGGTCTCGGTCCGTTTGCTGCTAAATTGTATTGGCGTTTTAATACCAACACCAGTTTAAATGCACGTCAGTCTTCAAAGAAACAATATGCTGATAGAATAATTCTTCTGCAAACTAATTTAATTATTTTTGAAACAACAACAGAATACTGTTTTTTTCCCCAATCTTTTCAGGGTTTTGAAGACACAGTGAGCACAAAAACTAAATAACGAACATTGTGATGCAGAGAATTCTCAAGCAAAACAAAAGTTATTCATTTAGCTGCGAAATGCTGCTTTTTAACTCCGTTGGCAGCTGCTCAGCCTTTGATAACTCAAGTCACTCTTTGCTACTAATCTGAAGGAATCTTAAATTTACCTATTGTGATCATTCATTCAACACTGTTTCAAGAGCTTCCCAAACAACATAAACACCAAAGACATAGAGAGAAGCCTTTCCTTCCTTCCACACAAATAAGGAGCTCAATGTTTCCAATGCAAGACATCAATGATTCACTCGTATCTGAGTAATGTATATTGGGTTCATTCTACAGTCCCCTTTGATAGAGGAGCTGCCTGCATTAGTTGGAGAGCTAATTCCCACTGTAACATGTGCTTGTATGAGCACAAGCCTCTAGGAACCTCTTTTATATCAACCTCCCTCTCTTCTGCATCCAAGACATAGAGAATCCTCCCATGTGATATCTGACTGGGGACCAAGCAGCGCACCAAAGAAAAAGTCATTTACATATCCCATATCTCCTGTTTACACGGCTCCCATTTATCATCAAAGACAACTTTATGGATAGGTCTTTCAATGGTCGAGAAATATTAATCAAGCGCAGATCCAACAGGAAACAGAGGAATCAGATGCCAGAGGCCAGCATCTTCATGTCTGCGTGGTGAAGGCCCATGTCTTGGGTAAATATTGCATGCAGATAAAGTGTAGGAGTAAGCAGAAAAAGCAAATGGATGCAGCAAAGTTTGCAGAAAAAGCAGGTTTCTTGGACTCAGCATTTTGGCTTTGCCTGATGTGCTGGATTATACATTACACTGGTGTTTTTGAGGAACACGGTGATATATTTGCATGAGGTGATGTTAGTTTTCATTTATGGTACAGCGCATCGATAACATCAACACAACAAAGAAAAACAAACATATATTGCTCGAGACGAGAAGCAGTGTAGACATGCTCCATAAAGACAGCTTTGATCAGTCACTGATGCTAAGCCTGAAGCTCCATGCTGTATATCATGGAAAAAATGGGGGGGAAAAAAATGTGACTGTGGTTTACAGGCGGCGCAGTAGTGGTGATATGAGCTCACTACTCGCACAGCTCAGTCTCAACGGAAACATTAAATGGACTGTGATAAAACACCCAGTCGCAGAGGCCTCTCACTGTAGAGATCCATCCTTCCTGAGGTCTTAAGGTTCACGGCGGCAAGTTCGCGAGGCTCTTAAAGAGCATCTCCACACTAAATCTGCTGTGAAAAGCATTGCTCAGCTGAGCCCTGTGGACTAAAAAGAGTCAGCTCTGTTACACCCGACATCACAGCAGGGTGTTATTTTCAGTCCTTCCGCCTTGTGCCACAATGACCACTTAGTCACCACTTAGTCTAACTATAAGTAAATGAAAGCATTTGAACATAGCTGCTTTTCTTGTCTGTGGTGTGAAAAAGATGAGACGCCTTAGAGTAGCAAATAAAAAACAAAACAAAAATAAAGCAATTTTTTAGAGGATGTCATCAAACGTTGCCCAACCGAGACAGATTCATCTAACAAAGATAAAAACAAATTAAAATATGACTGTCTTTTGTAAGTTTTGCTTGAAAAATTAGGTGACAGTTATGTTGATCAACTTTATTTCCAGGCAGCTAATCAAATAATCAGTTTAACAAAATTTCAAGACGTCCTTAAATCAAAATCAAAGTAATACCAAGGAAAATTTAGTTAAGAATTAAGAATTTATTCAGGAGCTTACACAAAGGCACAAACAGAAAAACAAATGGCATCTACGGTAACCCCTGCACACACACACATGTTTATCGACACACACGCATGTGCTTAATAAGCAGAAAGACACACTTTTACACAGCAGACACAACAACACAGAGATACACACACACAAAATTTCTTCACGCTTTGTCTCACTTTACATATCACTGATGTAAACAGCAAAAGCACACGGGGGCACGCACGCACACACACACACATACACAAGGACACAGCACACACCTACAACAACAGCTCTCCCGACACCCACCACCAGTTTGTTGCGCTGTTCACATGCTGTCCCCCGAGTGAGAAGCTATGAGCGTGGAGTGAGAGGAGAGAACAAAGACAAAACACAGCGCTCACAGATAGGAGAATTTTATCACGCAATATAAAGGTGTCCAGTAAAGATGACATGGTTTACGTCTTCAAGGTTCAAAACATGAAAAAATATAAAACATATAATTGTTTTTTTTATATCATACAGCGAGGTGCCATTTATCTATCAAAAAAGTTATCTTTTGTCAAGGTCAGTGATGGAAAACATGGAGCATTTACAAGATTGACACATGAACTCGCTCACAGTTTTTCTCTATTGTAAGATACAACAAATTGATCATATGTCTCATTTAGTTTTAAGTTATTTTACTCTTGTTTATATTAATTACAGCACAGTATTAATCTTTATCATGTGATCTCAGAATGCAGCTTTGAACTCCATACTGTGTAAAGATTCTTTTTTTTTTCCTCCTTCTTGTTGTAAATACATGTAAGTCACATGAAGACTGCAGAGACAGAGATTAAATTAGTAAGATTTTAGCTCTAATTATAGTACAATTCCTTTATATGGGTCAAATTAGTGTTGCATTATTAATGTACAGGGTTGATGTCTTATTTAAATGTGCTGTGGAAGTGCAAGAGTGGGAGAGCATCATGAATGCCGACTGAAAAAACATGAAGCTGCTAGAAACAACATCTGAGCTGAGGACACCAGTTTAGCAACAAAGAAAGAGCGACAAGGTGTCGTTTAGGATGCTTATTTGATTTCTTGACAAATTGTCAAAGATGTTTGCCAACTTTGTCAATTTTGTCAACCAGTAACCAGGCTAATGCTAAGCTAAGCTATCCGGCAACTGTAGTTGCCAGGGACAGATTCATATTAGCCGTAGAGGGCAGATTGAATCATTTCATCTGTTCTGGCATCAAAGTATATCAGCCTGTTTCAAAAATGTAGAACTAACCCTTTAAATCAACGCTAAAAAGATATTAGTTAATGTAAAATTTAGCTAACATAACTCTTCATCTCTGGAAACGCTGATGCTTTAATTACCTTAAACTTCAGATAATCTGTAATCTGTAATTTGTATTAGGAATGCATTATGAGATCAGCAAAACATGTTTAAATTTCAAAAATTTGAGCTTTTAAAACAGTGGTTAGGTGCAGACCTCACGGTGGTCTGCAACACCCACAGTGTGAGGCAATACTGGTACTTCTCCCTTTCCTGTATAACAATAGCTTAAATTGTAAAGTGATTCTGCAGCAATCATGTGCAGACATACTAACACTCACAGAGCATTGCAAATAATCCCCCAAAGCCCAACACAGTGCCAAACCATATGTCCAGCTAGTATGTGTTCAGCCTTCCTGAGTGTTTTACGATCAAGATTACCCATGCTTGCAAAGTGGAGCATTCCCTCTTGTTTTTCTTCAGTAACACCAACATACGTATGCAAAGGCAAGATACCGCAACGCTATCTTGGAGCATGAGAATATATTCTGTCTGTAGATATAACAGTCGTATGACCGGAGCATTCGCTGCTTCCTGCTTATCATGGACCATCAGTGGCTTCTGAGATTACTGCACAGCTTTCTGCACAACATGGATCCCCAGAGATGGCTGCATGTTTAAATTTATAGAATGAAAAAAAACATTGTTATTGTGTTTTTGCTATCGATTTCAAAGCTACCAGCCTCTTCATCACATTTTTCTGAGATCAGAATTTAACCGGCCTTTTCTGTTCCTCTATGTTTTCCAAAAATGTTAATCAATAGTTGGTGTAAATAATTAAATGGAATTTAATGAATTATCTGCACATACATTGTGGTCAGATTTGAAATCATAATATGAAAAATATAAATAAAGAATACATTTATCGATATTTTTTTACTAATTAATAGATTACATATAGGAATCTGAATTTGAGACAGCTATCAAAAGGTTCACCTTTTTTTTCCATCCTTACACTTTGGCATTGTTCACATTCTAGCTTGTTTCAGAGCTGACATCTTTTTTAAATCTGTCATCTACCACCTAAACAAGTTTTGTTTCCTGAGTTTAGCCCTGAGGCAGCACTTCCTCTCAGGCTAACTAGTTGCCCCAAAAGCTCACAGCATGAGTCCAAGTGCAATCAGAGAGGCTTAATTTAGGCCAAGAGAGTCCCCCTAATGTGCTGCTGAAGCCACAAAGCCCCACAAGGCAGAACTGGAACCTGGTGAGATAAAAATGCAATTATGAAAAAACTTTTTTTTTACACAGTGCATTAACTCTGAAATAACTAAGTTTAAGAGCCACTAAACTAGCCTGGTTCCAGCCTCCGAAACATATGGACATTTTTCAATTTCGTCTGTCGATTTAAGGGCCTGGTTTTATCCCCACGTCAAACAGCTTGTTCTCAGGTGAGGCAACAACCAAGCCAAGAGGCACCTATGCAAATAAGACCGGAGCCGGTGACTTATCAATCTGTGTCAGAGACAGAAAATTGTGTCTGGATATTCCAACATGCTCAATGGTGATGTGACATTATGCATGCAGGCCCCCTGGAAATGAGCCACCCATACTGACGATGAAGTAGGCAGGGAAAAAAAAAAAAAGAAGAACAGTTTCCAGGGTTTGAAGTGGCACTCAGTCACGAGTGCCACTTCATTCCCATGACAAGCCTTCTTGAAGCGGTATGCAGACTGAGCTGCCAGATCCGATGGTGGGTTTGGATTGAAGTAGATACATGAATGCATTATACAATGACTGAGGTGCTCAATTATGACTGCTCATTTATTCCAATGAAGCTGCTCACAGGAAGCATCAAACAAAAAAAAAGTTTCTCTTATTTACTAAGACAAGTGAATCCGCGTCTTTGTCTGACTGAGCCCAGCTGTTAAATATCATCTGGATACAACTTTCGGTGGATTTTATATACTTTGGACCTGATGGTTGAAATTGCTTAAAAACCACTGTATAATTTTTTAATGGGTTTGCAGCTTAGGAAATATTCATGATGTTTGAATTGCCTATTCATTAATTTTTGGATGGAAGAAATGTTTCCTAAAGATGAGCAAGTCGACTCCATAACTATTAATAACAATATGAAGGCACAAAAGGACATGCAGTGTGAATTTGAGTTTATAGTTTAACTCAGTATTTGTTGGTTTCTATAAGTTTCGCACTAGTGTGTTATGGAGCCTCTCCGGGGGGGGGGGGGTGCAGAATGGTAGGTATTGCATAAGAAGGCGTCATTGATCGAGCATCTCACTGGGTGCTTGGTCAAAGATTCTGCAATGTTATGCTAGTAACAGCTAATGTAGCCTTGAGCTGTTAGCCTCAAGATGAGGCAGAGATGAGAAGCGGGCTGTAGATGTCTGGTAAACTCACTTTTTAAAAAAAAAAAAAAAAAAAATCGGCACTCATATTTCTTTTTCATTTTCCAGCTTGTAGTCTTCAGTTCCAGCCAACGTTATTTCATCAGATTTCACGCGGCTCCCTCTGGAACCCCCAAAAGACTTCACACAACTTTTTTTTCACATGTGCAGTGGTGCTCCCCGAGACCTGTAAACACACTCTGAAGTCTCTCCTGCGGGCATGCACACTTCCCTGACGGCAACTGGCAGGAGTGACAAGACTTTATAACATGGTAGTTTTACAGACTGTTTTCTAACCTTACATAACAAATCTCTTGCAAGGTTACCTGAAAACTGTACATTCCTGATCATGACAGCCTGGATGAGGGAGCCTCCGGGGAAAATGTTTATAATACAACAAACCACAAAACATACATAGCATTAAATATGGTTTGTGATATTTACTGACAGTGCTAATTACTCATGAAAAAAGTTGGTTATAACTGTAACATTATCATTAACAGTGTTATTCAAAGATGATTTTCAAGCAAAAAGAGGCCACGAAGAAAAATACAATATCAACTGAGTTCTTTCCACAATTTCCTCATTATATTACAGTTCTTGATAATCACATGGTGCTCCAGGTGGGAATAGCCTCAACTGCAGCAGGACCTATTCATTATTCATACTTCCCTTTCAACGCCATAGGGAAAACATCAATCAAACAAAAGCGAGCAAGTGAACTGTAGACACACTCTTACAAGACATCTATTCTTATTTCACCTCAGATGAACTTTATCTTTTGTCCTAAGAAGTTTTATAAATTACACCAAATTTTAAGTGTGACACTGCGGCCTGGCAGGTGGATGATGATATCTGACACAACTATTTCTTTTTTTTTTTAAGTGCTACGTGTTCATTTTCAGTCTGACCTGCAACAGATGTAGAGGGGTATCTCTTGGGTATCAAGCAATGGTGAAAAAAACAGAAAAAAGATAAAACACTAAAAAGAGAAACCATGACGGACGCACTGTCAGGAAAAGAGAGAGAGAGCTCCATTGTCTTCAGTGTGAGTCATGTTCATATGTGTGTGCTGTGTTTGTGCAGGAGCCATGAAAGACAAAAGATCAGTCAAACAGAAATCTACAAGGAAAGGAAAATTAGAAAGTGGGACTCCATAAACAAGAATCTGACTTATTGGCTAGTGTTGAAAAATGTGCTTTATTTTAGACAAAACACTGAGAGGCTCGGAGGCGACAGGTAAACAGAACGGTTACTCATCTGTTGTGTTGACAGTGAAATGTTGTGTGACAACAGGGAATTCATTTTGTCAAAAAAACAGGCTTCAGGGATTTAGACTACTGTTCACTCATCTCTGGGTCTCTGATCTGCTCAGAGAAGTGCTGTGTGTTGTGTCCAATAGTTGTCAGCAAAACTGCCTCATATCCCATTATTAGTTGTGTTTCAGTTATAGGAGCTCATATGTTCGAGGCTACTTGTGAAAAATACTCCACAGCTCGCTTTCTTTTACATGCATGTTATATTTACGTGCACATCAAAACGCTCACTGCTATATTTCTCACAATATCTCACAATGTCTCACAATATCTCTACACTCAATACATCAGTATTTGCTCACATGCCAGCACTGTGTCTGCAACAAAAGCAAACACCTTGTGCTTCCACAAACAGATTCAAAGTAGAGGATTATTTTACATAGAGGTAGAAAAGGATGTTCCTCCTGTTTTAAGAGACAAGAAGTAGATCAAAATATAAAAAGCTCAAACTTGTTAACAGAGGCCAATTACCAAATCTCACTATGGTTTATGTAAATATTTTCTCTCTCTCTCTCTCTCTCTTTGGAAAAACAAAACATTGAAAAAACTTCTGATTAAAACGTTTCAGCAGAAACACCGCAGGCCAAGAGGGAAAGTGGCGGTCGTTCTGTGTGATGTGCTGCATGAGAGCAGAAGATGACTGGGTTTTGCTTTCCCTTTTAGGGTGCAACCTCACTATGGGCTAACTGACAGGCAAGAAAATCCAAACTCATTCAGACCAGTTTCACCTTATGAGGATGAATTCATGGAGCAAAAACCTGTAAATGTAGAAGAAAATCACCAGCTTGCTCTTTAGTTGGTTTCTAAGCTGACCTGATTTGGTGTCTTCCTCTGCCTGCTTGGTCTCTTGATTGTAGCTGTTGACTTAACTCTCATCACCTGTGATGATCCTTGTCATGAAGCTTGTGGCCTGTACATGAAGATCCTGCTACAGCTCGGGAGTCAGGAAATCCAAAATGTGCAGGTACAAACGCTCACAAAGACATGTAAACTTAGTTGCTGTTAGTCTTGTTATTGAACTGCTGTTGTACAAGTCTGTATCAGCTCATAAATGGCTGGACTATATGTGTGTTGTTGTAATTTGTGCTCTAGTTTCTTGAATCTCTGAGAGTTCTGTGAGAATATACCCTGTAAATATTCCTTTTGCATTGAGTCTCATGATTAATCTGGAAACAACATGATTTAATAAAATAATGCCGTGTTTAAGAAGACTTGAAAGTCATTATTTCACTGCTTTTTCATGGACACAAGAAAGCAGAGGAGTAGCCAATTAGTTTAAAATAACATGACAGTAGATTAGTCTTCATCCTGTCCTCCATTTTTTTGAGTCACCAGCTGTCAGTGAGTCACACTCAAATAGAAAAACAACTGCAGCTCCTCAGATAATACAAAAACACTGCGACCATTTGAGGAGGAAACTCCCTGAAGTCTTGTGTTCACCAGTGCTGCCAAGTTTTCATGTGAAAACAAGAGATGATCCAAACATGTGGAGCCTGAATAGTTTTGAAAACTACGGTTTTTCTCAGGTCAATGGTTCTCTTTGTTTCACTCTACAGTGCTTCCACACACACACCCACACTGTTTCACTGTTATTGTCCATTATTATTGTTCTAGCTCAACGGAACATGTGATTAATGAGGTTAACATTTTTCTAGCTGAAGTGGGAAAAAAATGCATGTTTTTAGATTTTGTTTTTCACTTTTGACATCATTTAAAAGCAGAACATGTGGTAAAATTCAACATTGTGACCCTGCAAAATTTAAAGTCTACTACATATGATGGAAACAACTGATGAGAAAACAGCAACAACATCAAAAATACCAACAAAAAAGAGCAAGAACAAAATAACTCAAGGAAGACCCCCGTCCTCTTACCCCAGCCTTCTCCACGTTATTCTTTCTGGAACACATGATGGAGCCGAAGGAACTTTGTTTGTACTCTGTCTTTGTGGTGATTGCACAGTGAAATTACAGAAAATTGGCAAGGAGTTAAACAATCAACAGTCAACAATCTAGCCACGTACGTACGATGAAGCCTGGAGTTATTGTTAAAAAAAAAAGATCTTACAATCAATCCAATGAAAGAGCTGAGAGAGGCGTTGAAATTCTAGCTCCTTCATTTAAAATGATGATCAGAATCTGGGCTTTCAACAAGGTCTCCTGACAATGCAACTTCGCACATACTTCAACACTCTTGCATTCTTTGCCTCAGTGCTGTGGCGAGGTAATAATAACAGTTCCTATACGTTTACTTGGCTTTTTTTCTAAAGTCTGAAAGGCTAAAATCTCCATATCGACGAGGAAAAAGTGGGTTTTGTATCTCCAGCCTCCACCGCACTAATTACCCTGCAGCATCGTCAGTTCCCACAGCTGTTCTCCAGATCTCTAAGGGAAAAGGAATTAAATTTTGGCTTACACTCCTTAAGATGGCTGTTGGATTTAATAGAAAAAAGTCAAGCGTATTGTTTTGTAAAGGGAGGGAAAGAACATTTTTTTTAAAAAAAACCCTCCTTTGTTGGAGAGAAAGCTTCTCACTGCCTGACACCAACACAGCAAAGACAATACTCTGCATAACCTCTGAATTATTTACATATTCCAGTAGGGTACATAAACATTACTTTTATATTCCTGCCTGTGTGAGAAATGGACACAAATACTCCCTGACAGCTCTCGTCTTACAGCTCTAGCCTCGGTCCATGTGACGGTGGAAGGATCCATAGAGAAAACAGGGGACAGTATCTGCCAGCAGCGTCAATATATCGATCGCAAGCCCGGGACCAAAGGTGCTGCCATGTCACCGGTCATCCCATCGCCCCGCTTAACTTATTGATCATTTAATAGTTTTTGCCGAGACATTCAATGGTGATGTAGGGCTGAATCCTTAACATCTACATTTTCCACGTCTCTACACACATCAGTGCTTTTTTTTTTTTTTGCTTTTTTTTTTTTTATTAACATAAGGGCATTCAATTTCTCA
>JAQMCX010000048.1:12459712-12473133 GCA_029814765.1 Acanthurus leucopareius | reverse complement strand
TGGGCTTTATACTTTACACCTAAATTTTCCCCGTCTCTAAACACATCAGTGGTTTTTTTTTTTTTTTTTTTTTTTTATTAACATCAGGGCATTCAATTTCTCACAAATACATTTTCTGTTTTGGCTGAGATTAAAATCATTTCTGTTCAGGATGATTATCTACCACCAAAAGACATCTTTTCAAAGATTCTGGTCTCCTGGGCACTGATCTCTATCAATACCAGTTAAAGGAATGTCTCAGTAGCATACTAATACAAGGGCATTGGATTGTCAAACATGCCCATATGCTTGTTTCCATTATAAATGAGGTAACAAGGTTAGTTTCGGATACAAGTCAAAAAAAAAAGAAAAAGAAAGTGACCTTGCATTGTTCTTGGCTACATTTTTTTCCTGTCTGATTTATTTAGTTTTTTTTTTTTTCAAGGCACTTTCCAAGGCATCCTCTTGGCACGGTAATTTGCAGAGCACAATGGCTGTTGAGTTCAAATATTTGCAAGAAGAATAAGTTCATCTAAGCTGAATGTCCTCTCAAGAATAATTGAATGTTTACAATGAGAAAAAAAGAACTGACATTTTAGTATTCTGTGGCATTTGCTGTCATTACAGTTTGTCAACAGCATCCTGGAGTTCTTCAATTATTCATTGTGTGGAGAAAAAAAAGTTTTCACACGTGAGTAAGTAAACACTGTGATGCTGTTGTTTACTCTCCGTGATGTAAAGTGTCACCTCTCGTCTCTCTCTTTCATCTCCTCCTTTTCCACCCACAGAGTAACTGCGTGCGCTTTGGCGTGAGATGTATCACCGTCGTCATCATCGTGCTTAGGCTGTGGGAGGAAACAAAAAACAAAAAAAAACAGCTGTGTGAGTGCTCAGAGGCACAGAAATATTTACTTTGGGTCAAAATTTAAAATCTTTCATTTGAAATGAAAGATTTAAGTCCACTGGGCCAATGTGCTCATTATTTCCAACTAGCAGCTGAAAATCAATCCACAATCTGGTGCTCTGTGACCTTTTTAAATACTCATATTAGATTATTGGGTTAGTGTCGGTAAGGATATGTGTACTTCAAAACACAAGAATGTTAACTTTGCTGGTGTCTATTATTTAGCACTTAAGGCATATTTAAACATTTTAGGAAATGTGCCTATTTGTGTTCTTGACAAGACGTGGATGAAAAGACTGATGCCATTTTGTATGTCAGTATAATAAACACATGGCTACTAGCAAACCAGCTATTTTATTTTATGAATAAAGGAAACAACTAGCCTGACTCTGTAAAAAGGGAACAAAATCTGTATGTATTTTAATCTGTACATCTTTAAATTTAAAAGTTGTTTCTTTGTTTAAGCCTGTTGCAATTCAATCTGAGGAGATCACAGGAAGTGACTGGTCCTGGTTTAGGAACAGCCTAGCACATGATTCTCCATGTAATGGCGAGTGATGCTGTAAAACATATTTTGTTGCTTTTAGACAATGTCAGATCAGCTGTTTCTACATCTCCAATCTCAATGCTAAGCTAAGTTAGTCAGTTGCTGGCTAGCATCATGTTTAGCACACAGAAAAGACATACAATTTTAGGACAATGAATGAATAAATAAATAAACAAACAAACAAACAAAAACATATAAATCCAAAATTATAAGGTTTCCATTTCACTATTTTACACACACTGCTGCTCTGTATGCCATCTCTTACCTTAGGGTTAGGGTTACCTGTATAAAATAGAAATGACTGAGTTAACAGATCCTTTGCAGTATTTAAAAATTGTTTTAATACAGGCATATTGCCATAAAAAAAGTGTTTTGTTGTCAATGTGGCCTTTTTATGTTACTTTAAATACAACACAAACACAAGCAAACAGTCCACATGCATGCTTAGGCACCAAGCAATAAACACACACAAAAAATATGCATTTATGCGATTCCCAAATGCCTTTTGTGTGCAGCTTAATAATATCTGAGACCCTCTGGGTGTCAGTAAATACTTATATGGTTCCAGTGGAACAGACGCCTTGAGTAGCCTCAGTAAATGGTTTTATAAGCAGTTCAGTGAGGCATGATGTCTCCTTACCTGAAACCTCTTACTATTATCCCTCACATATTACCAGTGATACAATTTATTTTCAGGCAATTGGTGCACAGACCAATGATTCCCTTGATTGAATCTATTGCTTAGTCTAAAAATGGGCTCTCAGTCTTCAAAGAGAGAGTCACCCACGTGTCTGTGTCTTTCAGTCGTGGACTTTGCAGAGAAAACCTCCAGGAACTCTTACATTGGGAAAAAACCAAATTAAAGCCCAAGCTCTCTCTGACTCATGTTTTTTTCCAAATATTTTTGGTTTTGGCTGAGTAGATTTTAAGAGGTTTGTCTAGACTGAGGTTAGCGCAGAGGGCAAACAACGGCCAGCTGCCTTGAACAAATGTATATTATCACTGTGAAAATATTTGCCTTTAATCACTCCTGTCAGAAAGGTTACTCATCAGGAATTTCTGAATTTGTAAATGTGCTTTTCTGTTCCTTAACAAAAACACACAGAAATACCATTTTCACTCTCGCTAAAAAAGAGTGTTTAGAGTACATCAAATAAACTAAATTAAACGTGTGTTACTCACTCTAACTCCCATGACCTCCATTTATTCATGTTTACAGCTGAATAGACGCGAAACGGAGCGGTGCCAAATACCTCAGTAAACCGCGGCTGCTGATTTGATCAGGATGGCAGCGGCGGAACGGTTAATTGATTGAAATGCTGATCAAATCAAACCAAGCAAGTTGTAATTAACTCAATTCACTCAAGGATCCCCACAAAACAAGGTTACACTTTTAATCAGTAAATACTCCTCTTGGCCTATAAAATACCTTTAAGTGGCCCTTTTGCTGCCATTGTTTCTAACAGTTAACGGTTACAAATGAGCAACAAGAGATCAGAATGGATGGGGATTTTGGTGCGGTGGGTGGGGGTCTTGTTTACTCAAGATTTGGATGATTGCGTTGGAGGACTTCCTAATAACTCACATTGCTACATTATAAATCCTGCTGTCTCATGCAGGTGAACAGCGTATTGATCTTTGCACAAGAAATATAGTCCTTCCAAGACGTTTGCCTTTGTGGATGTGCGGCGTTGTGGTGTGGGAGAGGAGTCACAGACTTAAAGAGCCAATCCTCAGCATAACCGTGCATTTGTGTTCCCACCAAGGCCTCTTTTGTACGTTTTCATCAAAGTAAACAGTCGTGTGTCACAGTAGCAGTGTGTACCGATCGCAGGCTTTGAAGTTAAGTCCTCAGTAAAGGGTTTGGTACCATCTCGATAAATTGTTCTCCGGTCTCAAGCCTCAGCTGAGGGAGAAAATATTTGCTCAATCTGAGAAGGAAAAAGTGTTAACTTGCAGGTAAAAGTTGATTCTTGATACAACAGGAACAAAAGCTGTATGTGTCTGGAGACTTGAGTGGGGGGGATACCTTTAAACAAATTTTTAGTCGAATGTAATCCTGGAAATCTGAAACAACAAAAGCTGTCTGTCATTAAAAGCTGCAAAAAGCTCTGCAACAAAAAATTGGAGTTTGTTAAAGTAAAACCCTGCTAAATCTTCTTGATGCAGGAAATCTGTTGAGTGAAGTTCAAAAGAAGCCTGCTAAGCCAGACAACAAATATTTGGTTGTTTGAAACATTTGTTTTTTACTCTCTAAATATGTTAATTTTTTTATATCTTCAGCTGTTACAGTGATGCCTGTCTGACATGAAATTATTATATTTTTGTATGTTTTGGACTCCTCGCACTCTTCTCATTAAGTCAGTTCTGTCAGATATGAAATCCCAACTGACACATCTGAACAAGACTCAAACCCTAAACTCTTGGCTAATTAAACAACGGCAATAAACTACGAGAAGGGAAGTTTAGAACGGAGTGAAAGCTTGTGTCAGTCATTCAGTAGAAACTGATATATATCACTCTATTATGCATTCAGCACAAACTGACAAAAACGCTGCGGAGTGGAACGGCAGCGAGCATAGCTGACTACTCAGCAAAGCCAGCCGCCAAATATTATAAATTTCTGACGCTAATTTAAATAAAATGCAGGTTTCTGCATGTGGCGGCTCAGGCCAGTGTTTCGGTGCTAACCAGCAGATTGCTGCCTTGGATGTTTTCATAGTGGAAACAGATGGGATGGGGTTCACAGTGGCAGATCATTGTTATTATGGTCACACAGTGGGTGCATGCAAGTTATGGAAAATGTTCCTTGTCAGGCAATGCATCATGGTTCACAAGCCGAAAGGAAATGCAGGGGTTGACTTTGTAAACGTACAAGAGATAGAAATACTTAAGATGTGAATGCAGCACCTTGACAGCTGTTTTATTTTCTTTTTTTGTTGTTGTTGTCATTTAAGGATGAAATACTCACTTCTATTATAGCAGTTGTGCAATTTGTCTGATTTGATATAACAAAATGCCCAAATGCTCCTGGTAGTTTTATTCTGAACGTCACAATCATAGCCTCAATCAAAATCTCATTTTCGGTGCATTTGTAATGTTAGCGCTCAGCAGAGTGTTTGGTGCACAAAAAAAAAAAAAAAAAGTATAATAATAAGCAGAATGACAAAGAGAGGAGAAGCATGAGCTGATGCCAGTGGTATCAACGGCCTGGGACTGACAGAAGAGAGAAGAGAGAGAGAGAGAGAGAAAAAAAGAGGAGCCTGCTGGGGGGAACATAACTCTGCTCTGTGTCCCAATGCTGAGAGGAAGGGAAAGGAAGATACAATGCAATATTCTCTTTGGAATTAATTCACTGTCTCTTCTCCAAGAGCATCTAATTTAGTGTTGCTTGCCTTTCTTACTGTCTCATTCTGCCCCTCGTTCTCTCTCTCTCTGTCTCTCTCTCTCTCCCACTTTCTTCATCCATCTCCTCTACTATCTAACTGTTTCCATCCTGCTCTGTGCAACCCCCCCCCCCCCCTCCACCACCTCAGCCACCACCACCCTTCTAACCACCACCACCACCACCAACCCCTTTTCCCTTTATTGTCTCTCGTTCTCTCTTTCACTGCCTTAGGCTTTTGTTAGACTGCCTTTGTGGCGAGTGCACAGAGAAAGAGGGAGGCCTTGAACACGACTCAAGCAGTCTGATTGAGAAGGAGAGCATGAGAACCTGGAGACATGGGAGATGAGAGGGGGAGAGAGTGGATATGAAAAACCTCCCCCCCCCCCATGTGAGAGACAGACGGAATGAAGAAGGAGAGGGAGCATGCTGATAGAAACACAGACAGGCAAGGGGAGAGAGGGAAAAAAAACGGTTATCCCCTTATCCACAGTTTTAAAGAGGTTAACCTCATTAAAACTGTGGTTATGAAAATGCTGAGGGCACGGTAGATAATAAAGCCTCATGCCAATAGTACATTCTCAGTCTGAATTCATAGATACTTTACCCATGAAGTTTCAATTTGAGATTATGTCTGCATCCTTAAGGTGCTTTAGCCCCTCCTGTCCATTTGGATGAAAGGATAAAAATCTCTGTGCCCTTCAAGGTGAGGATTATTGCTGTGGGAGAAATAGCTGCCACTCCTCTCCAACTCTCTAACTTTTGCTAGAAATAAAAACACGGAGCCAGTTTTTTTTTTTTTTTTTAGTAGCTGAAATAAAAACAGCAGTAAATGAGTCAAATATGAGAAGGTCACTGTGTTTTCCAGCCCGTTGCTCATCCTAAATGGGTCCCCGTGGCCTAAATGAGGATGGATGTGAGCTGAGGAAGATTCACTGGTCTGAGCTGCAACCTCTCGACACGCCAAGGGAAAAACAAGGGCAAAGGAAACGGGAAGGGTTCACGTTGAGGACCGGCCTGACTGTGGCGAGGTTTACACACTCTGGTGTGGTGAAATCGAGGAATAGGTTTTTGCACAAACTGATTTTAGTATGTAGGCTGGAAGCAAGCACTGGGAGGAGGTCATAGGGCCTGAGTATGTGCACAGAATTAACAGCAGCACAAAAACAGAGTGTAAAGTATGCACATTCGAAAAACATATTCAGGTGGTGGTCTAAAAAAAAAAAAAACTAGAGGCAAGAATTTACAAAACACCGCAGAAATTTTCGTCAGGCTCCAACAAAGCAGAGCAGAGATTATATAGAGTCTATACAAAAGCTATTCCATCGCTTAGGTGTTTGTGATCTACCTCCAAGCTGGACCAATCAGGGCAGGGCTGGACAACACTGTCAGATACTCTCACATGGGTGACAGAGCATGTCTCGACGCAAAGGGCAGAAAATACTAGAACCAGCAAATCAATACTACAGGTTCATATATCACTGTTAGATCCGAATGTTGCTCAATTATAAACTTGTGGGTGCTATGAATACAATGTGTTGATCTTCCGCCCGGTGCTTCCTTCAACAATAATCATCAAGCCTCTGTCCTGGTGACAAATCCTCTCCGATCATCTCTCTGTTTTCTAATTGTTTTTTTCTAAATCACTGATCACTGGCGGGGATGAAACCTGAAGGAAAATCAAACTTAATGAGTATTTTTGTTTGTGTTTTTTTTATGCAAATGCAAACACGAAAAAGAAGTCATTTTTGATGCATCTCCGTCAAAGATAGCACCATTCTCAGTTGATTCATAAAATGTGACCAATACTTGTAACCAGTTATTGTTTTCTTCCTATTAACAATCTTTCTTAATGATAATACGTTTTAAACACATCATATTTTCCACTAAGACTGGTCTGCTGTGGAGACAGAGTCTGGAAACCTGGAACAATTGGAGGTGATGTGATGGTAGGAATAGAGGGCGGCGTCTCATTAAGATGATAGCAGACTTTACTGTGGGCACTGCAGATGATTTATAGGTCTAGACCAAGTGCATACAGTTATAGATCTCTATCTACATTATATCATAAGACACTTGATATCTTTCATGATTCATGATCGGGAAGCTCAAAAACACCTCAAGGTCAGACTGATAGCTACTGAATGTTGGATGATGATATTAGCTTAAAGTCAGAGCCTTATCCTGCTATTTCTTTAGTTGTGAAATATGCTCTCTAAAATCTGTGTACACACTGTTAAAACTCAATTTGCAGGTAATAAACAGGATGCATAATGTCTCTAAAACTGATGCATTCTCCCAAACAGTCAATTACTGATCTACAGTAAATATCACCTGAGGAGGACATCAGATTTAAATTACAGTCCTTTTTAAGTGGAGACTGTTGTTCTAATGACATGTTAAAATTGCGAATACATAGGAAAAAAATTAAGCTCTTGATTTGATCTGTAATTATAGTTATTGTAGGTTAATCAGTGCAAATCTGAAAGTGCCAAAGTGCAATTGTCAGATTCATTTAACCCCAAGTTTCATCAAAATCCAATCAGTGGTGGCTGAAATATCACACATGGCACCTGAACAATCAGCGTGATGCCACCCTTGTGAAAATTATCTCACTTTCAAAATGCCACCGCTCAGTGAGATACCTATTGCAGTTTAGATTAGTTTCATTACTGCCATGTCAGCGGGGCCGGAATGGATGGATGGATGAAATCCCAAGTTGGTCATTAGGATAAACCTGATCATGTTTCATTTCCCTAAGCAGCTGCAGGGACTTTTCTCCTGGAATAAGTAAAGTCCAGGCCATGAAAGTACTTCCATCTTTCATGGATTCATAATGCTGCAATATGGGCACAGATTTCATGAAATCAGAGTTAGCCTACTTGCATATTGTTACACTGAGTTTCAGTGACCTTTACTTACCACCACACCGTCAGTTTCGAGGAACAAAAGCCAATATCATGATTAAAACACAAATGTCACAGGGGTATTACAGTTGCATATATATGTACAGAATGTGTTATATTATCTCATTGTAACATAACTCAATGTTTTAGTTAGGAATGCTACTTCAACTTCTGCACTTTAAAACTGAAAAGGGCCTTCCAGAGAAAAAGGTACAACTATCCAACTTCTCTGGGTTTAAGGAAGGATCCATGGGGAGTAAAAGAGGAGGTTAAGCGAGGGCTGAAGTGGCTGATTATACACAATTTAAAGTCCCAGCCCAGGAGGCGTTTTGGAAGTGCTCTTCAGGAGGAGGAGGAGGAGGTGGCTGTCTCCATCAGCGAGACAGCGCCCCAGTCGGTTTACCGTGACCGACGGTGAAGCGCACATCCTCCGGTGAGCCAAACGTCTGTCCTTGATGCTGCGTCAATGCGCAGCGTTTAGCCGGGATGTGGGTTGACTGCACCTCCAAAACAATACTTTATTTGTCTTTTTTACAAAGAGAAAAGTTGATATCTTGCAAACCATACAGATGTATAAAAAATATTTTCAAGAGGAAATAAATGTAATTGACTGTATTTATGGATGTATTCATTGTATTAACATTTCAACTCATGCAGATCAAAGGCTGGTTGCAAAATGAAACAAAATACGACCCGTTAAGTAGATTAACACGTTTTGAATCCCTAAGAGTCAAATCCAACGCATTTTGAATTAAACTGACTAACTTGCAGGCCTTTATTCTGGAAATCTGGGCCGGAAGTGAAGATTTGCTTATTTCTGGGAAGCTTGACAGCAGGCTAGTTGTCCGGGAGCATTGAGCGCTCACGTCGCTCTCTCCACTACATCGCACCACTGCGGTAGGAGCGGGGAAGGCAGCAGCGCAGGGGGACCCGGCAGGCACAGTTCACTTGCTCCTAACGAAAAATTCAAAAGAAAGAAAAAAAAATAAAACAGGCGGCGAGTTCGTCTCTCTGCTGACTTTATTAACAGAGGAGGACTTTATACCTGAGAGGACATACACCAGCTCCCAGGGCAAAAAAAACAACCCCTACAGCCAGACGAGAGCGCAGGAGGGAGAACTTTTGGCTATTGCTCCGTGATTTTTCCCACATCACAGTAACCTTGGAAGTCAGACCTGTTCATTGTCAGACAGGATGGGACTGCTACTCCTTTCCATCGCCCTGTGTGTGAGCGCCGCTGTCCCGCAGCATGTGAAAGGTGAGCGCAAAAGTGACTGGCTGTCATTATCGTTGTCAAGACGTTTTTAACACGACCAGCATGTAGGCGTGTTGTGCACCACAAAACTGATCGATAGCGATCGAAGCATCTGTGTATATTGAAAGTGACCAAGTGAATTGATTAGAAAGGGGGAAACCCTCATGAATAGGAAAAAAAATGTACTGTGCGTTTGTGGAAAGCCTGTATTGGTTTTTTTTTTGCAGAATACGTGCAGCCTGTCAGCACGGATTTGCAATAGAAAACTACAGCTTGGAATTTATGCACGACCCCGTTGCTTTATTTGGTTTTACTTGTGTTTAAAGGACATTTGCTTGAGCCGATTAAAAACACATATTTTGATCTCCAAGTCATGCGCAATTTCTCAGAGAAAAGAAGACAAATGAGTGCGTGCACCCGGCGCGCACATTTATAGTGGAATCGTGCAGTGTTCCTGTGTTTTACGCGCCCTCACACTGATCATCTTCAGCTGTGTGCTCTGCTCCTGTGTGAGGCTTCCACTGGAAACCACAGAGCCGTGCGTCCACATCCAGATACGGCCCCGGTCGATAAATATAGAGCGGACGTCACTTTTCCCTCTTTAGAAAACTGAATTAAGAAATAAAGATTGCATGGGATGGGGGAGAAAAAAAAGATTAATGGGAAGATTTCTCGCACGTGGGCTTTAGACAGACTCATATGCTATCACTTAGAGGAAATATGCTTGATAGCCTCCTGTATCAGTTGCATCGTGGTGCCATTAATGACCAAGATGCCATCAGGAGAAGGTCAATTGTGCATTGCAAGTATAATATGGAGTCTTACCAGAAACAGACAGACTGTCTTTTGTTAGAAAGGAGATTTTATAAAGCTTACAGATTCACCTGGTCCACTGGATAAGCATTTAAATTATTTTGCAGCCCCTCCTCCTCCTCTTCCTCCTCTTCCTCCTCCTCTGCTCTTTCAGTTTTCTAGAGATGGGAATATTTAAGCTTTTGCTTGCTGTATATTTTCCATGAACAGTGCAGAACAGTACCTGTGGGATTTGTGTGAAGAAAGCAGTGTGGCCCTTGTGGAAGTGGGTCATGCCATCCTTCCTGTCTCAATTCATTTAGCAACATGCTTGCCTCGGGAGCCTCACATGTCAGACAGACCTCTGTCTCTACAGCAGGAGAGTGCCTAAAGCACAGTGTCTAAGGCTAGCAAAGCCTCACATGTGTCAACTCACAGTCAGCCGTTACAAGACGTAATACTCCCTGGTAGGCTGGCATAATGAATGCAGAGCAGAGGCAGGGAGCTTCGGTGCCTGTGGGTCAACTTGTTTCAAGGCTCAGTGAGTTAAAAATACACCCTGAACTTGTGCCGCAATTAATCATATACCAGTTAAATTTGTGCTATTGTAAAGGGATTTTGTCCATCTGTTTCCAAACAGGGTACAGCTGTAACCTCCTCCACTGTGAAGATCTGTTTTTTAGGAGCAGATGGAGGCTGATGCAGAGTGTTAAATATTCCTGATCAGTGTGTGTGAGCATCCTCAGAGCCACAGTGGTCACCCTGGTAGCTATCCTAGAAACATAACTGCTTTGGGATTACTTTTTTCTTTTTTAAAACATCCCACCGACAGACTGAAAAGAGCCCCAAAAAAGTTCTAAGGTTCAAACTCCCTTAAAGAAAGTGATATAAAGAAAGTATTGTTATAATAAGAAATCTTTTTGTGCTCACCTTTTCCCCAGTGGTCAAAGGCAGCGGGTGTCTTCAGAGACAGCTGCTAACAAACACTATTGAGAATGTCACAGGGTGCCACTGTCTTCTGAAACAAATTGATGGGGTAGAATCATTTCGCCTTCAGGTAAAAGAGACTGCATTGTTCCAAGTCAGTGTGCAATACATCACTTCCTCTGGTTGGTTACTGGTGCTGACTCTCACACATTGTTTAGAGTCCTGCCTGTCTGCCTGGACAAAGCACATGACTGCACCAGTTGTCCCTCTCTATGGAAATGTAAGATGCTTTTGTGCTTGTTTAGAGAGTCAGTTTTAATGAATTTTATGCATCTTAATTTCGGTCTCAGTCTTGTTGTAATGGCTGCACGATTAGAGCCTTTTAGGCAAATGGACAGCCATCTGGAGAGGCGATGTGATTGTCTGCTATTGGTGAATCATGATTAGTGTTAATATTCTTGATCACTGTTCATTTTGCACAGAGATTATGTCACCCATTCGGCGCAGATGAAGACGCTTGTCACTTCTAGATAGTTTAGATTGGCCCTGCAAGTTGCTCATCTTGCTCACAGACTGTTGATTTGTTTAAAACTTGAGGGAAACATCGACTTCCCTGCTAGCAGCATCTGGTACATTTGGATAAACATTTGACCTGGCTGGAAGGCAGAGGGACAGAAGTATTGGCTGCATGTAACTTGAAACAGCTTGGGATATCATTGGGTTGGCTAACCTAAGACAAATGCAGAATATTTCAATTATATTGATACTACAGTATGTGCACTGTAGGACATAAAATTCCCAAGCTATTAAATGTATTGATAAGAGCAGATATTTGACCCCTGGTTTGTAAAATAAACTGCAGCAGTGCAATATTGACTGGAGCTACAGGAAAGTCCAATGATAGAAAATGAGTCCACTATTTTGGTAGCTGATTAGTATTTTGTTTTCATGTTTTCTAAGGCCAAAATAATTAATTTACTTCCTCATTACTTATTACTCACTTGTTAAACTTCTGAAATGTGATGATTTGCTTCGCATTTCTGATAGCAAAACTGAATATTTTCAGGGTTTGGACTGATGGCCAAACAAAACCAAGTAATTTAAATCAAATTTCTTAGGCTTTGGGAAATTTTACTTGACGCTTTGCTCTATTTTTCAAACATTAATTGACAAACAAAATGAGAAAGTAACTAATCAGTAATGAAAATGAAAGTAAATTGCAACCCAGTGTTGGCCTTTTCTACAACAGTCTAAAAAAAGTCTTGAATAATTTGCTTTTCTACCCTTGAAAACAACATGTGTGACTAAGTTATATGTTATTTTGTCATCGGTTTACATTAAATTCTATTAATTTTGAGTCGCATTGTTGCGCTGCCTAGAACTAGAAAAGAACTAGAGCTTGTTTTTGCAAAATGAAATGGACACTAATGGAAGATGTGAAATGCATGCACATGATAGTCATCTATTATAAGCACATTGCATTACTGGTCACTGAAGGTTGCGGTTGATGTACAGGTGACTTTTAACAACAATGACGTGCAACCTACCTCCACAGTCACCACAGTGCCCTCACTCGGGTTTTAAATGGCACAGTCTTCAATCAGTGGAGAGAGGTCAGACCTCTGTCAGATCAGCAGCCTTGATAACCAGAGGAATTAAAACAACTGCTTGGGTTACAGCCCACACATAAGGAAATGCAAAATGGGTTACAAGAACATACAAATCAATCTCTCCATTAAGCTTTTACCTCCTCTTGCACTGACATTAGCTGCTGTCTTTATTTTTCTCATGTTTTTAGAACTTCAATGGGCCCATTTACTGTTAATGCCCATGTTCTTTAAATTCCCTTAATAATTAAAGGAGATTTGTCTCTTAAGTTGACAAGTTAATGGATACAGTGCTATTTGTCTTCTCTGTAGTCTGGCCTCTGTTGTCCTGCCTACATTTCATGCTTGACTTATTGGGAGGGCACTGGAGGGACGGTTTTAGAGGTTACAAGGACACACGCTGAGGAAGTGCTTAGCAAAGAGCCTGAATGTGGCCCTGAGATGAGAATAGGCAGCACAGTGGTGAAATAAGTTGTTAACGCCATGACACACTTGTATGCTTTCAGAGAGAAAGAAAATGACTGTGTCCCCGTTGTTTTATGTCTTTGTATCCGATTTTCCCCCCCTTGTCACCTGACAAGTGTCTCACTCAGCCAATATATCGACAGCAGTGACTTGCTGTGCTTTTTGGCCCAGCTGTAGATTTTCAAGGTGACTTCAGGCTTATTAACTTCATATTTTTTCTGTCACAGATTGAAAAGAAAACGTGTTTAAACACATAATATAGAGGAAAAGCAAACACAAAGACTGGCAGGAAAAAAGAAAAAAACCTCTATTCATACAAGTCTTTGCCTGTATTTTCCTAATCATTAAATCAATGTCTGATGTTTCTGCACACAAAACTCGGGAACATTGATTCTGAATTTTCCCAGACAGCCTGAACTGGCCATCGTGAGCACCGGGTGGGGGGGGGGAAACCCGGTGGCCTCGAGAATCAGACCAGTTTTAAAAGTGATGAATGACATGAGTGAATCAAAAAGATTCACCACTTGACAGCTACAGTCCCTCAAAACTATAAAACATGAGCGGGGGGGGGGGGGGGGGGGGGGGGGGGGGGGGGGGGCGGGGGGGGCGCGGGGGGGGGGGGGGGGGGGGGGGGGGGGGGGGGGGGGGGGGGGG
>JAQMCX010000048.1:12443091-12459612 GCA_029814765.1 Acanthurus leucopareius | reverse complement strand
ACCTACCACCAGTTCACACCCCACCCCCCCAAAAACAAAAAACCATCACCCCCCCCCCCCCCCCCCCCCAACACACACACACACACGCACACGCTTTTAACCTGATGGAATGATCTCTGCCTGTCATCACATGGTTGGTTGCATGCACACACACACACACACACACACATCAACACAGCGTTCAGTCAGTGCAGGGAGCACGCATGGCTGAGCAGTATGAAGAACAAATGGACAGCACATCAATGAGTGAATGAAGAGAAAATAAGAGAAAGAGAGCGGTTGGAGCTGAGAAGAAGCGCCTTAAAGGGGTAAAGTGGAGGTAAATGCTGTAAAATTACAGATATCTTTATAGGCAAGATAAGAGGTTTGGTGTTGTAAAAAAAAAACGAGAAAACAGCAGGGCTTCCCTCAGCACGTCATCTCACACTTACCTTGATTCTACGTTTTAAAAAGTGTAATCGTGCTGTGTGAGAAAACGGAAGATGATATTGAAGTAATTGGAAAACAAATACCTTTATACAATACCCAAGCTTCATAATGAGAAACTGAAGTCCAAATCAGAGCTCCAGGAGGACGGGGGGGGGGTACAAACACTCTGAAAATGCACAGAAAATATGGATATTTATTGTTTCGCTGCCTGAATTATTATCCCAGAGCAGCCTTGTTCTCAGACATGTAAAAGGTTTTAAAGTTTACTAAAAGCAGCATGTAACATGACGGCCGGATTAAGCAGCGACCTTCTTAGCATTCTATTAACGCCGGTGTCAAAACTCAGACGCTAACTGTGTCGGAAACAAAAAAAAGAAAGAAAAAAAAAAGTTGGAAAGAGCACTCAAGCAGTAGAAAGATTAAATGAACATTTCGTTTGTAGTGTCATTTCATATTGAGCTTTCCTCAACAAAGAGCATGCAGCAGCCCACCCTGTCATGGTTTGAGTATTCTTACGACCACATGCTGGTTTTAAGTAATCCCACTCGGTCACGATTAGTGACTCAACTTTGGGAGACACGAGCAGGCCCACACTGTGTGTGAGTGTGTGTGGCAAAAGTATAGCAGATAATAAAGTTATATGGCATCTCGCCTAAAATACATGCACCATGATAGCTGCTACACATTGTTGGGAATTGTTCATGAGTTTGCTAAGTCTGACTAACGGCTGTGGTTTTTATAAGAAGATGTGCTTTAATAACACCATTCAGACTGGACACAGCAGACATGAAGTAGCGTGTTGCAAAGCAGCTGTTGCATGCAAAATGCAACGGGTACATGCAGACTTGAGCTGTATCAAATCTATGTGTTTTTTTGTACCAAAAGCTTCTATTGACATTTCAAATTAATGTCTGTCGTCATTTTATTACGTCATCTAGCGTTAACAGAGCAGAGCAGCCGTCAGCTGCAACAAACAGGACCAGCTGACTGACACAAAGTGCAGCATTAAACAACATTAAGCAACTTTGTTATCAAGGAAAAAACTCAAAAACTGCGTGTCTGCTCAGCATCTTGCACAACGATTGCTTTTCCCCCAGCTAATGGTGCAACAGAAAGGCTGCTTTCAGCTGCTGGAGACATAACAGTAAAAACACAGTGGAGCACTCTGCCTCCCCCTCATTCTGTTATTTTCATACAAGCAGGAGACCGTGGGATGCTTCAAATTAATTGATTAATTAATTAAACAGGCTCTGTCTTTGGGCAAAAAATGGATTTTTACTCATGATTTGAAATCATAGAGAGCAATATGCATCAAGATGCATCTACAATAGTTTGTATCATTTACTAATAGCCTTCAGTATTATAATTGAATCAAATCATGAGGAACTGAGAGCTTCCCACCCAAAATCTTTCCACAATCTTTTTAGACCCCTGTTGCCAACCCCTGCTGCTGCTAATGCGATCCTAAGAAAGAAAGAAAGAAAGAAAGAAAGAAAGAAAGAAAGAAAGAAAGAAATGAAGAAAGAAAGTTATTTAACTGACAGGTCTTCTTACCAGCTCTCAAGGTGTAAACAGTTGCTTCTTTCTTAGGGAAGAAGGTTGAAATTATTTTCTAATTCTACATATATATATATAAAAAACAAAAAACATACTGTTATGCATAATTCCATACATTCCATACATTTATCAATTACAATTACATACATTAATCAAACTGTGTGATATGGCTTGATATAAAGGCAAAGTAAATTCTCTTCGGGAAGTTCAAGCATGAAAACAGATTTATGTTTATTTAAAACAGCGTCGGTGCAAAACCTTTATCATGCCTCCTGCAGTAAATAGGCTGCGTGTTATACAGCTTCCAGATTTCTCCAAAATAACTCCTGAGGGGGTTACGATGCATCATCATGCTAAGTACATTAAAAAAAAAAAAAATGTTTAGACTCCCATCCACAATCCACAGTGCAGCCTGGCATCTTCATCATGCATTACTTTTTTTTTCTTTTTTTTAATCAACACTCAAATGAGATTAGAGCTCTTAATCAGAGAAATACAGTCCAAAGATATTGTGGTTGGCCTCGTTCCTAAAGCTGCATTCATTATCCTCTCTGCTCCTTCCTCTTCTACATGAAACGGAAAACGCTAATTTCATCATTTTCTGTTTTTGTTAGCTTATACAGTAATTTACGCTTTAAATATGATCTATCTATCGATCTATCTATCTATCTATCTATCTATCTATCTATCTATCTATCTATCTATCTAAGCCTGGTAATTAACTGAATAGCTGTTCGCTGGATACAAGTACGACCATGTAATTACTGTTTCAGTGGATCTCTTTTGGTTTCTTAACACCACTTTTACGTGCCAAAAATGAGTCAGAGTGTTGAGATGAAGCTAGTGCATGTTTGTGTGTGTACGTGTGTTTTTGTGTGTTTAGGAAGGAAGTTTCGAGGCAAGAATGCAAAAACTCACTGACAAGCATCAGGGTGGATTTTCACTGCATTCCTTATTCAAGCCGAGCACAGTTTTTTGTAGAGTGAGTGGATACAGAGCGCTTCGGACCCGCCCATTCTGTCAGGGAGGTGTCAGAACAGCGTCGGCCGTTCATTATCAGCACTAGTCATGAGTGAAAGAGTCCACCTTTCCCCAGCCGATCGATAAGGCAAATAAATTATTTTGGATTAAGTGCAGAACTGCAGTAGCCTGTAAATCTGAGGAGGTGTGAGCAGTTTCAGCCTTTCAAAGCTTTAATGTGAAACCGAAGCTTTAACACAGTGAGATTAGAATTGAAATGTCAGGGTTTTTTTCACAGTTTAAAGCGTATGCATGGAGGCAGTCACTCACAGACCTTTGAATGTGCAAATGTTTTATCTTAACACAAAAAAGCAAGCTGGTAAAATACTTTTTTTTTTGTTGCCGTTTAATATCTGCTGTGTGAAAGGATATAAATGTATTTTATTTGAAGTGCGTGCTCGTAATTTATACAGTTTTTCCATCCCTCAAAGACTCCATCCTAACAATGTGTGTGCAATGTTTTCAGTTTCACAGAACTGGCAGGTACGCGAAGGCCAGCCGATCTCATATTAAGTTCGTAATGGGAGGAGATTTTGTGAGTCATTTTTCAAATAAAGCCAAAGCTTGCAACATTTCTGCTTGTCTCTTCTGGACAAGCATGCTTTAGTTACTGCAGACTGAAGTTAAGCCAGCTTTATTCAAAATAAGATTGTGGAGCTAAAGCAATGAGCTTTGCTTTGGTCAGATAAAGTCCCTCCGCTTGGCTCTTTCAATAAACCCAATCTACTTATTTGAGACTAAAAGGGTGCAGGTGGCTTAAGCTCTCATGTCCAACAAGCCATATGAGATGTGGGCTCCTTATTCTTATTCTAAAGGGCATGTTTGAATCATTAGCTCCCATGCAACCCTCTGCACAGCAGGGTTAAAAAGCTAACTTAACCTTTTTATCTTTTGCTTGAAGATGCTTTATTGCTCAGGGTGCCATCCATCTTTTTCTATTCTCTGTCCATCAATCCATCGCTCTGATTATATTTTCTTTCTTCTTCCGAGTTTAGAAGATACAGACTTGTTTTGAAGATTTGCACATTTGATCCTCAGATTTATAAGCTTCAAAGTTTACAGCATTTTAGCTTATATTTGAATATGCCGATATACCTGCACCGACAATGTGTTGTTTCTGTACTTGTGTGCGTGTGCGTGTGTGTGTGTGTGCATGTGTGCGTGCAGTTGTGTGGGTTTGTGTGCTCGTAGCTTGGAGAGGTAACCCAGAAATGTCATCACACAACGTCTAGGCAGCAATTCTGGCTCCTCTGCACACTGTGAATGTGCATCCAAACTTCACTTGTTTGCCAAAAAACAAAAAAACAACAACAACCCTTTATTTATAATGTCAGCCAGCCTGTTTTATAATAAATTGCGTTGAATGCCAAAGAAGGGGATGTGGGTGAAGGATTGAGAGCTGGAGGGAGTGTGTGTATTGATAGAAACTGTAAAATATTTTCCTGGTATCTTCTTTGATATCGACAATCAGGATGTGCCAAATTACAGCTGAAATACCTGCTCTTCAAGTCTAATATGTCCTGGACCACTGTCACACACTTTTCTCTAAGGTGATCTGAGGTAATGTCATAAAGTATGTGCCATCCATTGAGAAGTAAAGTGCAATTTTTTAAAGTGGAAGATCTCCAGTCCAGATGTTTTAGATTACCCTTGGGGAATGTTATAGCAGACACAGGAGAGAGAGAGAGAGAGAGAGAGAGATGGAAGGAGAAAAAGAGAGAGAGCTGAGAGCCAGGATGAAAATCCCCTTTAATGTGAAGTTCAATGAGCAGCAACCACTCACCTTCAAACTTCAAAGTAAAGCCCATTAGAAAATAGAAGAAAGATCATCTTGCCCACTGTGTAATCGCTGTCCATTGTCACTTATAAAGAGGGCGAAGGGGTTGCAATAAGTTGCACCATTTTGGTAATTTATAGGTACAGGCAAGACACTGATGATTAGATCACGTTTTCTCCAAATTCTTATTTTTAGAGGCGTATGAGGCAATCATAAGGAAACTGAAGCCTTAATAAGTTGAAACATGTGCTATCATGTTCCTCTGAGTCTGAGTCACTCGTTTCAGATGAGCACAGAAAGGCTGAGAATTACAAAGAGCTGCACAATAAGCAAGTCTCCTGATTTGATTCCTGAGAGACGGTGATTTTAGCTGTTTTGCCACAAAGATAATATTATAGACTGATGCCGTTCCATTCATTTATGCTGAGGTCACAGCAAGTGCTAGCAAACATGTTGGTGACTACCAAGTTTATTGTTCTGGCTTCATCTGCTGACTGTGTCCAAATAAATCTGCAAAGTACAAGATAATGTTAGTTCATGCTGGTCTTTTAAGTTTTGAGGTGATTAATGGTGCATGCTTACAGGACATTTTATGGCTTGGGGACACTGACAAAGAAAGTTATGGTAAATGTTACTCAATATTCAATATCGCCCACATTCAGTACTATGCCATGCAATAACAAAAAAGTAAAGACCGCTGCACCAAAATTATGAAACTGAATAAATATCACCAAAACATTGAACTATATACATATATGCTGTCTGATGGTCTGCATAGAGTTTTGAAAGGTTATTGTTACCGCTTGCAACTTGCCGTTTCCCTAAATCATCGTGACTTGAAAGAGGCTGCAGGGATTACAGTTGGGTTTCTCTGGTAAAAATATCCTTTTGAATTCAGTTCGACAATAAAACCAAGGACAAACTGGGTATTGCTCATCATTCATTAAGCTGAAAGTTGTTGCACTTCTCCTGTTTTGTTTCCAAAACCAGGTAGTTGGACAGTACGGTCTCTGTATTATTCACCACTGTTTGAGGTCTATGAAATATTCACTAGTGTGATCCCTCTAACCTGCCTCAGCTGTTCTGCGTAGGTGTGCTACACGGCAGATGGAGGCAAAAATCATGCAATACATCGTGAACACTTTGCTTGTAGGTTTTGCACTGCATCCAGTGTTGAAGCTGCGAGGTGCCTGACAAGTTAAATTAGCAGCTGAAAAAGTTCAAAAGTTGAAATCACGGAGCGTATTTTTAACCAAGTTCTATGCCTTGAAGAGGAGTCTTTGTGGGATAGATCTCACTCTCTCTTCCTCACTCTCTCTGTCTCTCTCCTTCTCACCAGCACATAAACTCTAGAAGTTATAATTATAACACATCAAACCGCAGTTCTTAGGTGGCTGCTGCAGCTGGTCGAGGATTTGGCTTGATGTTCTGAATAAAACTATCACATGGATTTTGCCTGCACTGTCTTCGACTGGAGAATGTGCTTATTTCACATTTTCACGCTCATCTTTTTGTGCCTGATGAATGTCTATTTAGTGCTGTCATTCAGTTTTAAATCAGTTTTTCATTTCCAGTATGTGAGTTGAGTAATATTTGCTTTCTCCTACTTCATGCTGCTTTGACAACCAATACAAAAAATCTAGTGTTTATTCCAAGAGACACAAAAACAATCCCTTTTAATTAGCTCCAGTTTAATTGTTCGCTGTTTAGCACTCACCTACAGCTGTACATTATCACTCAGCTACTCTTCGCAGAGTCTTGTCTTGCTCAGCACTGAGGCTCTTAGAGTAAGTAATGCCTGCTACACAAAATTAAGTGACCAAGGGGTAAGAAGGATGAAAAAAAATTCAATTTGTCAAGGCCTGCCCTTTGCTGTGCACACAATGCTCAGCTTAGGATGGCTAGTGTGAAGTGTGAGAGGAACAAGAATCAGAAAATATCATCCGCCTAATTCTTTGTGCGCTTCTAACATGCGTATGGTGTGATAAAGCAACATTATCGGCAGCCTCCACTTAACATTTTTCCGTGTTTTAACTGATCCTATAAAAGTATGAATGCTATCTATGCAATACAGTGAGACTTAGAGGAGTTGGAGAGTGTTTTTTAACTGTATAGGTGTCCATATGACCCATAAGTTCCCATTTAAGACCAACAGGCCCTACATTAACATGGACTTTTAAAAAGCTGTGAGGAAACTATTTGATGAAAAGATTTCAAAGGAATCTCAAAAAACTTTGGGGAAATATGCTTGTTGAAATCATTCTCATATCAGTCTTTTCAAAATGTAGCTGGAGCCAAAAACTGTTAGCTTAACTCATTTCTAAATTGTTTAATCCTGACAAGAACCAACGTTTTAAAAATGATTTGGTGATTTTCTGGGAGTTACTCTCAGGATTATCTGTGATGTGTTATTGGCACCATGCTTGAGCCAGGCAACCACTAGAAATGCCAGAAAGTCACAACTCCTAGCCAAGAAACAGTTTGGCACACAACCTGCACAAACTAGTGTTTTCCCTCAGTTTGGTCTTTTTTTTCTTCATAGGAAACAAATGAGTATAATAAGTATGTCACTGTTGGTTAGCTTTTAAGGTGCTGGTGGGTATTCAAGTTACTTTAGAGAGAGTTAGCTAGTTGCTTACTCTCGTGACTTGCCTGTATGCTAAGCTAAGCTATCACAGCAACTAGCTCCAGCTTCTTATCTCACTATTGTCACAAGCAATTAAACATAATTCTCAATATGTTTTCTTTACACTGCAAAGAAGTATAGGCCAGTGTAATAATATTATAATGTAATATCTAACTTGTGATTTGGTCTTTGAAGCTATCCGTGTCTCCCGGTCTCTTACACGCACACACACACACACACACACACACACACACACACACAAGCAAAAACACAGAAAAAAAAAAAAAGCTAAACATTTTAATTTGCCATACTACTGCATCCTTTGTGAATTTTGAATCAGAGGGTTGTTCAGTCACAGAGTGTATTTGTGTGGCATAATTTCCCTTTCATCCAAAATGCCACATGGAAAACATCATGACAACAAGAGAGCTAATGAGGTAAACATTTAACAAACAGGGTCACAGAAATGCCTTCGTGTGCTGTTGAATATGCATTAATCCTGTGAAGTAGTGACACACTTTTCAAGTAAAATGCATTTTCCCCTAGCCCCCTTTTTCTTTCCTCGCCTGTTAATCTGCACTGGCGCTGCATCACAGACACCTTCCTCTCCAGTTGTTATTGTGAAGATTCAGATGAGATGTGAACTCCACTTCTTTATACATTCTTGATACACTCTTTATACATGTTTGATGAATCTTTTTTATGATGCTTTTGGGATACGAGCATGAAAGTGGGAGATGTTGTCTTGGAAAAAAGGTACAAAAGATGGGAGGTATCCAACTTTGTAATGAGGCTAGCATGGCTCTCCTGGCTCAAAAACTAGGGCATCTGTAATGAGCGAGCAGATAAAACGAGGTGGTGAAGGCAGAGAGGAGGGAGAGGGGCATGTTGCAAACCTGAATTAAGCCAGAAGCTTTAACTTCAGCTGTCCAGTCGGTCTTTTTGTAGCTCCCACTCAACGGGTACAATGAGAGATACTGAATGAATTTATTAATTACCACTTTCTCAGACCTAATGTTTGTTTTCCCAGGAGCTCTTAACCAGATTTTTTGCAGGATGTGCCATATAAAAGAAAATTTCAAAGAAAAACTGATTTTTTTCAAAACAGTTCTACACTGGCATATACATTACAGTAATGACATTGCAAACTTAAGTTATATTTTTTGATGTTAATGTAATCAATAATACCATCACACTTATATAAAAAACTATTCTGCATGCATGCTGCAGACATGATCCAAACCAAATTACTGCCGTAACAACAGTAAAACACCTTTAAAACAGCGTTTGACAGGGTTAGAAAGACAGTGGTGGGAATTTGTGAAAAAGAAATTACCCGTCATTGTAATTTTATATGGTTATAATTTCATGGCTCGTAACCAATTTGATTTGACCTTTCCATTTTATAATTTTGGTCACCAAAGTGATGATATAAGTGTCTCAAGCCCATTGATCATTTCTTTTTTTTATCGGTGTAGGCTTTAAATATAACAAAAATGAAAAAAGAGAGTTGTATGCATGAGGATTTAAAGGCATGTTTGAAACTAAATGACTGCTTATTTCATAGTTAGGGGCTGACAAAGACCAGCTCAGGATGAGAGGTGAGCTGATTTATGGTTCAACGTGGTTTTGTGGTGAGAGTTTTTACATTTATTGACCCTGCGGTGTCATGGGAGGATACTGTATATAAAAAAGGAAAACTGCTGAGATATAACATATTGTGTTGGATTCGCAGTGTTGGACCACCTGGGCTTTGTCCTCTGGAGTTTAGGTGATAAAGGTTGCCAAATCCATTTTTCAAACACTACATGAATTAGGCATTCATAAAAGGGGCATTATGCAGGCAGTGAATAATTAACCCTGTAAAATTTACATTAGGTGTGCTCCTGCATCTGATTATGTTTTACAGTGTTTTATAATGGCAACATGAAGTTATAAAATCTGAACTCTGTGCATCTAAAATATCAAAGTAGTTTTAGAACCATTGCAGTTTTGTTTTGTTTTTTTATTCCGTAGTGACTTTATGGTTAATACTGTACATTGGTACAATGGTTAGAAAAGCTAGAGTCCTTGCTGGAGGGTTGCTGCAAAATCCTGTGAAACCTCCAGACCCTTTGCTGAGTGCATTATCACTGCCCCTGGCCCAAGATGAGGACAGGTATCGATCTTATCCTCTGACAAAAGCCCTCTGTGCACCTCTGCAGGGCTTAGAGTTGGCTAAGGCAGGATACACAGTAATGAGAGCAATAGAGGGCAGAATGAGGGACCAGCTTGTTCCTAACAAGGATGGAGACCTTTTACACTGAAGCAAAGAAAGAAGCCAGGTGGGCATTTTTTTGTCTTATTTTTTATCATTTTTTTTCCCTTGTATCCCTCCCTTCATGCACCATGCACCGTAGCCTTGATGGTCTTATCAGGAGTTTAGGACTCCTGCGGGAATATATCTCAGCGCAGACCGTCTGAAAAGTAAATTTGGTTTACTACCAGTTTGAAGTTAGAGGAGCAGTGAAGATGGTCTTAAACGATTAAAAGTATTCCTCAGAGAAAGTGGTTGGAGCTTAACCAGACCTAAGAGGATAGAATTCCTCTGGCTGGGAACAAAGATCCCACTCCTTTGAGTGCTATGGTTGGAAGCTTTTGCGGCAACACAAGTTCTTTTTTCGTCAAAAAAAAAGCCAAAGAGAGGACTTTGTGTGTGCAGGACTTTGAGGTGATGATTGTGTTGGGTGAAACTTCTAACCTCATAGTGACTGAACCTCAACCATACCACACTTATTATGGATGCTGATTGCGGGGCTCTGAATGCTGTAGGCTTTGGTTAGGGTTAGCTGGCACCATAATGAAAATGTTTCATATCCAGCAACAGATAAAAAGAGTAACTTTTGCCAAACCAATTATATATATGTGTATTATATGTGTATTATGCCTTATATATGTATTCCATTGTGGCTATGTAATTCTGTGTGTGTCTCCCCAGCATGGAAAGTGATGGAATTTATTTGTGCAACCTTGCAAAATAGACGCTGCTGGAAGCTTAATTACAGTGACTTACTTTTTACTGACTGGAAGTAAGCAAACTGGAAATACTTGAATATTTTCTGCTGCAATGTAGATGAGAAGATTGATATCACTGTAATGTCTAACAGGAAAATATGAAGCTTCCATCAGCAACCAGTTAGCCTAGCTTGGCAAAAAAGACTGGAAACAGAGAGAAACAGCCCAGCACGGATCTGCACAAAGACAAGAAACCTTCTAAAGCTTACAAATCACATAACATCTCCATCTTGTTTCTTTCATCTGTGCAGAAACTGAAGTCTGCAGCAACTTCAGGCTGCAATAATTTACCAAGAGAAGATATTTACCCCATTCACCTCTGTTATAAAACTAACTGCAAATCACTTCAAGGCTTTTTTGTGGAGCTGCAATTTTAAAGTCATGATATAGAGATATTTCCGAAAATAACAAAGCATTGTAGGCAATGGACTAGAAATTTGTGGTGATGTCTGCATGTTCAGACGCTGTTCTCAGACTGTATTGTCTCATTTTCCTTGTTTTGCTGTTTTCGGGGTCGTTTCCGGGCGTCAACTTTTTTGCAATGATGTGAAGCTCTGAGCCAGTAAGAGTGCAAGGTTATGACTTAGCGACCTGGTTACATTACTGTCTCGTCTCTGTAAGCTATCTGCAGGTATGTGCGTCTGTTTGACACGCAAACATGCACACACACACACACACACACACACACACACACACAGACAGACAGACACACACACACACACACACACACACACACACACACATACACAGAGTCTCTCTCTCTTTACAAAGCATGCTCAGCTCAACAGCTAGTCTGTTTTCGGCATCACATCAGCTGACTGTCCATGTGCTTTTGTGTTCCTTTGTATTCTGCGGCCACTGACTCACAGATCTGGACAAAATCTAGTCATGTTTGGTTTTTTATGAGAGGTGCAGGTTATATTTAAGACAGTTATAATGTCATATTGTAGGAAATTTGCAATTCATCAACACAGTTGGGTTTCATGTAGAACTACTGATTTTTTCTGTGGGTTTTTAATTGGTAAGCCTTGAAATGTCAGAAAAGTATTCAAATCAGAGATTTTTTCATTTATATGGTTATAAAACATTAGGCTGAAAAACAGCTGGAACAAGAGAATTCTTATGAATGAAAATTGTGAATAAATGTTCAAAAATCTATTATTCAACTCTTCCCTTCAGCATTTGTATCACATTACTATTCTATTTGTTTTTTGAAGCACTAAATAATTTAAAAATGGAGACCAGAGCAGATTCCTGCCTTCTGATCATCTTAAAACTCTGCAGCAGGACATTTCGTGGTGTGTGCATCATTGAGAATACAAAAGCAGGACATTTTGAGTTCTAATCAGGATTAATGCCTTGCTTGTTTATCCTCATATCAGCCTTAGAGAAGGCAAGAGTATAAACACTGGCCCAAATTGTAAGTTTAGTATTAAACAATCAATGTAACAGACATCATGTCAGTTTCAATCAAGAATCTTAAAATTTTTGCAAAGATTTTTGCCTTCAAATTGATGTTAATCTACTTCACCAATCTAGCTTTTTACTGTTTCAACTTTCTAAATGCAATGTCCGTTATACTGCCATATGTAACGTCTGTCCTGGGCAATCTCAGCACTTGTTGGTGCTGAGATTGCCCAGGAGAGCAAGTCTGCAGTTTGTTGGCTGAAGTGAGGATAGCCCCTATATCTCCTATTCAGCTTTTCTAGAATAGAATAGATCTTTACGAGGCCTGAAGGGAATTTGTCATGCACATAAAGAGAGGGGTCAGTGCACAAAATCGGACACGGTACATGCTGTACACTCCTCTTCCATTACATAAGCTCATTATCAAGACAAATCAGCTCCACAAAAAGTTGAGAATACACTCCCTCCTTAGTATATTTTATTTTTGATTTTTCTTCCATTACAGGCCTTTGCATCAGCAAGAGTTTAGTGCTTTTAAATGATATTTTACTGCAGTTTCTGTATGTATCACTTAAGCTCTAAGCTGGGTGAGAGGGAGGCCCGAATACATAGTTGCCTGCCAGAGATCACTCATGGAGGGCTGGAGAAAGTGGATGAGTGAGAAAGGGGGTTGAGGCTATAGTCTCAGCGCTAAACAGGAAGTTGCACAACATCTGTTCCTTGGCATTCAGGGAGGGAGTGAATGACCAGCTGTGTGTTTAAGAGTGCGTCTTCATGAAAAAAAGTCCTGCATCCAAGCAGACAATGTGACTTTCCTCCCTGTTTCTCAATTCTTTGAAATCTGAAAGCAACTGTATTGCATTACTCAAAGTTTCCATCTTCTTTAACTACAGTTGAAGTATCTTAAAACCATTTGAGGAGAAACAAATGTGGGCTTAATCAGTGCCAGAGGTTAGGTATTGGAGCAACATTTCAAAACAATTTAGCAAGTTGTTCTTTCACAAATCGGACAAACTGAAGTCTCTTTAGCAGACAGTCCAGACACTGTTTTTGGAACATAAGCAATTACTTCTCGGAAGTGGACACCAATAAAAACATCCTTGTATCATACTAGATGTTCCTGAGACAGACACTGCCTTTGGGCAAACACAACTTTTAAATTTTCCAGGAAGTTCATTTCAAAGTATTAGCGTTTATCATTTCCCTTCGATCAAATGAGAACCAAGAGTCAGTCTTTATTTGTGCATTTGGATATAAGAAACAGTTACAATGAAAGTCACAGCAATAACAAAAGAAAGGATGAATATCAAGATAATTAATGTGAACTTTAAATGAAGAACTAATGCAAACTTCAAAAGGATATTTACAGGAGTTTATAAGCAATTTTAAACTAGTTATGCGTATAAAAACCATGCTAAGCATCACTGTCTTTGAGAATCCTGTTCACCCAACCTAAAAAAAGAATTAGTACTGAGGAACAAGGAAGGTACATTTAAACTAAAAGATTTAAGATGTCAGAACAAGCAAAACTAGTTTTTCTTGATAGTGCTCAGTGTATAGCTGCATCAAAACCTGCAATATATATGCTTACAAGTGTAACGAGGACAAATAAAGAGAGCTGAGGTTGAGAATTGAATTAACTTTTGGTTAAAGAACATCACATAAAGCAAACCTACAAGAATTAAATCACTGAGGGCCTTCTGAAGGGATCCAAGCAGAGCTGGCACATTTTTTATTAAGATTTTAGATTTAGATTTATAGATATGAGGGACTTGTGCTGCAGTTTAACTCAGGTGAGATTAAAACATTCACTGTTGGTCCCTCCTCTTGGATGCATGCTTACAGTCTAACACCAGCCCTCACAGCCTGTGTGCTGCTGTAGAACAAAGGCTACATATCCTCTGCCCAAAGGTTGAAGCCCCAGATTCATCCTGAACACAGCAAGAAAGGAAAACAGGCAGAGGGCAGAGCCTTTGCAGATACATATACAGACAAACACATGTGAGATAATTTTTTATGAGTTTATACATGCGTACATCAGATACATCAAAAACATTCTTCTATTCGTCATTCCATTCTACTAAAGAAAAGGACTCGTGACTCCTATAGTGTTACCTAGAGAAACATCAAAAGAAGAGAACTATGATCTTTGTGCACCCTGTTGAGGTTAAAAAAAGAAAAAATTACCTTTGTTTGCATCCTCTAAGAAACCAAAACTCAGGTGCTGTTCTTTGTATGTGCAGCATGCCACCACCTACCTTCACACACACAAACACAAACACACACACACAAACACACACTCACACACACAGAAAAATGTGACATTTAACTAACAACAGTAGCATCAAGCCCAGTATCACACTGTGTATTAGTATGTGGGTGTGTGGGTGTTATTATTGGTTAAAATTTTCCATCTGACAAACAGCCAAACATTGGTAAATGCCAGTTTTTTCTGCAGGTGTGTGCACCCCCAACCCCAACAAGGTTCAGCAAGCTTTCTGAGCTTTTTCAGTGTAATGAATAAAAAAGAAAAACAACAAAATATGTAGAAAGAATCTATTTCTTACACCTGTTTATTTCTCCTTGTTAAACAGACAAAACAGACATTTTCTCAACCTAAGTATCTTTAACTTAATGGCCTTGCAAGCTTATGTAAAATATACTTAATTTAAACTTACCAGTAACAAAATTGTCTTGGATATTTGTTCCACTATTCCACAACAATTACCAGCTCTGGTTTGATACAAATAAACTCTTAATTCACTTTGTTAGATGTGTAAATACTCTAACTCTGCATGCTGTTTATCCAGGCTGCCCGTGGCTGCTGTTGCTGGCTATCTTTGGCTACATGATTTACCTCTGAACAAGAATTTAATTTGGAGCAGCAGCTCTTTGGAGGCAGACCATTAAATTAGCTTTATAAATAGACTAAAATTGCTCAAAAAATTGCCTACACAAAACAACTGTTAATGGACTCAGCCAATTGCCAGTAGTTGCTATATTCATCCAACCCCCCAACCCTGTTGCTCTGACAAACAAGCAGAAGCAGTCCAAATGGTGGCATGTCACTCCTCATTAGTAGCATTTTGCTCAAAAAAACACATCATTTGTTTGAGTCATCGGCATTAGCCCAGAGAGGTCCTGCCTGCTGCAGAACAGGCTGTGAAAGCCTGCTGCATTTGTATGTATCTACTGTGTTTAAAGTGGGCTTCATTTAGTGACTCACATGTACGTGTATGTGTGTGTATGTTGGTATTTATATTATACATTGACATTAAATGAATTTCCTTACAGCTTCAGCACATGCATGAAATTACACACCATGCCATGATAGCCAGATGACTGACAGCTTTTCTAAGTAGGTCATCTATTGAAATGCCAGCCTGTCAGTTTACATCAATGGATGCAAAGCAAAGTCAGCACCCTGTGACCAATGTCAGGCGAGCTTCAGTCTGTGTAGCCACCAACTGCATAAAGACATATTGCACTGATTCTACAGGCTGGTTATACCGATTCATATGACACTAAACATGTAAATATATTAAAGCCATTTTAGTATATATATACAGCAGCTTTTGTATACTTGTAGTCACTTATACGCATTTTGTCTTGTTTCTTGACAGCTGCCAGCCCAGTAATTTTTAAGTATAAGTATTTATTCATGTAAGATGTTAATACTTTTAAATTTACAACAAATATATTTTAATTTATACTGTGTGTGATGTCAAGGTCGCCCCTTGTGCTGACAAACCCACTCACCAAACTTAAGCACTTAGCTCTGCAGCACTCTTGTATTTAGGGTCTTCAGGCTCATTGTTTGGTTGTATGGCCTGGTTTGGTTCTTTCTTAATACTTAAATCAGCATTATGTCCAGCCAAAGCAGGCAGCTTTTTGAGCTTGGAAGCTCTGATTAACCCACTGTACTCACCTGCTCGGCGCCCAACAGTAACTAAGTAGAGACTGCAACCAGCTGCAGCATTTAGCAACTAAAAAGCCATATTTATTTAAACAAAATTCCATATGAATGCTAACTAAATGCAAAGTGATCACTAATTAGCATTGCAGATTTAAGCAAGTTTTGATGCCTTTTAAAAAAAAGTTTGGAATAAACTGCATTGATGTGCAATGTGCTCGATTTTCTCCTTTGTGCCCTAATAAACATCACAAAAGATTTAAAGTAGCGCTGTCAGTCGATTAAAATCTTTTAATTGCGATTAATCGCATTAGTGTCCTGAGTTAACTCGCGATTAATCGCAAATTAATTGCAAATTTTTCACCCTGCGCTATATGTAACTTAACAAGATATTTATTGTGTTTCTTATACTCTAGGAAAATTTGGAGAGGATAATAATAATTCCTTTGAGGAAATATTCTATTTTTTATTTTCCAATAGTTGCCAGTAAGCGCTACTGTGTTTGTCTGCCGCAAGGCCTCCACTACATTAGATTTCTCCTCTTCATATAAGTTATGTATCTTGGTTACAGTGGTGGTTCTTGAAGGCAGCTCATACTTGTAGTCGTTAGATGCTATATGAATTATTTCCCGCAAACCTTCGTCCTCAATGATGTTAATAGGTCTGCAAGCTGTAGCCACCCATTTAGCTATGGCTGCAGAGAGTTTGTTGCTTGTAGAATGGTCTACATGTCTCCGT
>JAQMCX010000048.1:12366042-12442991 GCA_029814765.1 Acanthurus leucopareius | reverse complement strand
ACACACACACACACACACACACACACACACAGACAGACAGACACACACACACACACACACACACACACACACACACAGCAGAGAAGCAAAGAGCAGACAGGATGATAAATGTGCTTAAGCTGAATTCACACAAAATCTGCAGGTTTGGCGCCTTCTTGCAGGATTGTGCAGAGGTCTGTTGGTCTTTATTTGTGTTTTAGAGCACAAGTAACACGAGGAATAAATAAGATTTTTACTGTGATTCACTGCTTTATTCATGCTGCTTTGTTGCCTTCTTCACATCTCTTTATTGACTATAGCTGGCTTGACCACTGCTGTTTTCTCGGTCTCATTGAATGAAGGAGGAGGGGCCCAGATCGAATATTGTGTCTGCAAAGACTAACAGACAATTGCTGCATATCATGCCTTGAATAAAATTTGTTGATGCTATACAGATAAAATTATAGTTTCTTCCATTTAAGACTCTCAAGACGGTTGAAAGCCATTGATTAAAAAATTAAATTTAAATCATAAAGTTCACCAAAATTTCACAAAAGCTCCTTACAAATTGATGTTGCAATCACAAGCAAAATTACCAATCAAGGAGTGAAATGAATTCAGTCTGGAACATCCCTGATATCAATGCTTGTCTGTCTGGGCCTTTAGATTTCGACCCGTTTGAAATGAGGAAATCACTGGTTTGATCTCTCTAAATACTAATGCCGCCACATTCTGCCTCAGTTTCACTAGCTGAAGACATCAACAGATGGTGAAAGTTTAAAGGACTGCCCTCAGCAAATTCACTGACTTCACAGGGGCACCTAAGATTTCTCTTATCTTCAAAAATGTCCCTGCAACCAAGACCCAGATCTGCTCTCTGTGGGCTTGGTCCTCCCAGAAGCTTTCACAGAGTTAGCGGTCAGCATGCTCCCTTTTATCAATATCCATTTTATGTGTTTGATGTGTTGCTTTTAAAAAATCTCTCACTTCTGTCTTTCTCCTCACTGGCTTAATTTCCAGTCCACTTTCCTGTGTGTTCATTCTCTTCTCTTTTGAGCATTAGAGCTGTTTCTGAACAGTAGACTGTGTACTGTATATGTTCAGCTCACCCGGACCACACTGTCTGTCTCTTTACTCTTTTATGAATCTTTTCTTTTCATTTTCAACCCCCTCTAAACATCTTCTCTCTTTTGCTGGCTTTTCCCCTCCCCGAGGCCAAATCGAGCTTATTCCCTCTAGCTATTACATCCAATTAGGAGGAATGAGAGCCTCACCCCCTCCTCCCTCTCTGCACTAACAATGTGCAATGTGAAATACAGTGGAATGAGTCAGGGTATTCTCCTCTCCTCTTTGATGTGAACAAATTACACTTCAGATACATGCTTGGCAAGGAAACAAGGATCCAGTTTTCTCTTTCAAGTCTGGAGTCTTTGTCATTCCATAAACAACCAGTGAACAATGGGAGAAGAGACTGCATGGTTTGGATTGATGGCCTCCTTTTGCAGATATTCTCTTTCAACTATAGAAAATGTTGCTTAAAATTGGATGTAAAAAACAGCATAAATATGTGTGTAATATAACGGTGGCATTGTGATAACATTGTAACTGGTCACAGACTGTGATCATCACATCATTAAATCCCTCAAGCACGCGCTTTTGCAGCCTTTCTCGAAAAAACCGTTAGCTGTTGCTGATAGTTTTCATTTCGGTAATGCCGACTTACAGCGATGTGGTTGCGTTACTTTTTTTTTTTTTTTTTTTGCATGTGCACAACATTGAGACAAATCTCTGCATAAACATTTCTTTTAACTTCAGAGGGCTTTTCAGTTGAATTTTAAAGCAGAGCTTTATGTCAGTAAAGTACCTAAGATGACCTTTAAAAACATCTTTATTTCGCAAAAATCCACGGCCTACAACAATTTAAAGAGCACAAAAGCTCATAAAAGCCATGTGAGACATGGCAGCAGTGTCACAGTTGTTGTTGTTGTTGTTGTAACAGCCAGTCATGCTGATGAAAAAAAAAATACTGAAAACACAATATTGCTTATTTTATTTTATTTAATTTTTTTTTACCTCTACTACTGTGCCTTGTTGTGGATCATAATGTAGGTATCAAGCACTGAGAAACCAGATCCTCTGAAACAGATGGCAGCTCTGGTAGGTGTTTGTTTTAAGTGCATCCAAAGCCCAGGACAGCAGCTTTTTTTTTTGTGGCACAAATTATAAATCTGGATCACGTCGAAACAGCTTGGTATAATATGTTTTTTTTTCACATTTATCAGGTGATGAAGCATCCTTGTGTTACATTCTTAAAAGAACAAATCTTTAAAACAATAACAAAATAATCTTCACCATCTCAGTAAAAACTGTATATCTCTCTCTTTTTCAAGACAACAGAAGTTAAGTTTTTGATTTTCTAAATTTTTTGTGAACACTTCAGTGGCATTTAACCCACATACATATATGAGGTTGAAGATAAATAGTAAATTTGGGGTGAACTGCTCCTTTAAGATGGTGGTGAACTGTCGCATATGGAAGCATTTGCTCTTTGTTTTGTTCTGTTTTATTCAGCTGAGCTTCCTTCCCTTTCTTCTCCTCTACCTCCCCACCTCCCTGCCCCATTTTTCTTCTTGGCACCATTGCGGTTATAATCCTTATTTGCATTATTCATTTGGATAGATTCAATAAATATACGTTCATGCTGAAGGTCAGTACGTTTCCACCGGGCTGTTTATGTTTTACCTCATTTCAAGTTACATACAGTGAAACCAGTAAAGCAGAGTTTTTTATCTGACCACATACTCATATTTATGGTGTTGTGGTATTTATATATTTGACTTTTGCTATAGCAGCCTTATTACACACTGTGTATTTGGGCTTCATCTTAGTCTAAATGTATAAGGAAACACAGTATGTGGCCCGTATGTGAGATAATCTTTAACTTGATGGATTTGAACCCCCGCCATGCAAATCAGTGTCCAAAAAGAAAAGGTTTTTACTCTTTAAACAGAGCAAAAAAATAATTTTTCAGTCTGGAATTATTTCTGGAAGAACTGCAGTAGTTAATCTGTAAATGAATAATTATGTTATCAGTATGGATGACCTGCAAAATGTTTGTGTTTCCCATCATCTGCCTGATGAGTCTGATAAGTTTCAGAATTTGTACACTTACAATGACTAGCATTAGGGATTGAATTTTTTATTGACAATTGTCAGAAAAAAAATCAATGTGTCTACTTCTGTATTCTTTTGGTCGCCTCCATCAGGGTATGGACAATCATTACTGACCATAGAACCACAGAAGACATATATTATTTGCCAACACTTGGTTTTCCCACACTGACACTGAAGAGCAGACTTAAAAAAACATATCAATATAATGTCATATACATTATGTATGAATCAGGCCTGGGACATGCCTGCACACTGTATTGACCACATTACAAAAACACTGTAGACAGTCTATCTCGATGGCTTTTTCATGTTATGCTTGGAATAGCTGTTTGATGTTTTATTTGGCTGAACATCACCTCCACAAGTGATCACATACAGCATAGAGACTGTGATTTTAAACAGAGTCATGTTTCTTTCATTTGACTCAGGCACGGTTGTCAAAGCAACAAGGCCTCTAAGATCAATGCTTTGTTTAGGGCGAGGTCAGAATGAGAAATTTATATTGATGTCTTGAGTCTATAACGGTATATGTGCTTTGAAAAAAGTTTTGAAGGAATTGACTTGTTTTGGCAATGGTTTGCAACTTTGATTAGCACCGATTTAAGCTAACAGGTACAGTGCTTTCAGTACACAGATGCCAATAGAGTCAGTCTAGAGATAACATGCAGATTTTTTCTCTCTATCAGTCAGTCTTTTAGTTTAAAAGTAGCAATATCATTCAGCCAATTATACAGCCCCTCTTTATTATACAGTCTATAAGCAGCCCTTATGCCTTTTCTACTACATTATGAAATACAGCTCTAAAGCAAAATTATACGATAACCCATACTTTAGATGTAATATCTGTCTGAAAGATATACATTTTTTAATGATATGGGCGTACTTTCACATGTTATTATTTAATAAAAAGAGGTTTAAACAGCATGTAAAGAATCCTTAGAAACCAGATGAGTTGCAAGGAAAAAATCCCATAGTGGGATGTGATGTATTTTTTTGGTCCTCTCCTTTCCCAAACCACACGTCAAAGAGTCAGTGGTTAATGGAGGACTTTACCCCGCGCGACTGTTCTGCTGACAAAAAAAAAAAAAGTAAAATGAGGATGGATGGGTTATTTACTTACAAAGAGAAAGTGTTTACCACTCTATTTGATAAAAAGGGGTAGTCTGCTGCACTTCCTCGTCATTAGTTGGAGGAACATCAGCAGTGCCTTCCTAATTATTGTTGGTATTGTGTCTGTGAGTCATTTCACAGTTTGCCACCCACTCCATTGCAAGATGATTTAATGTTAATAAGCCCTGCTATGATGGAACAAACACTTTTAAGGGTGATGTTACGTGGGAGATAGATGTGCAGTGAACATCTGCTGGGGGTTGGAAAGTAACTGTGCGTGTTTGCGTGTGCGTGTGTGTGTGCATGTGTGTGTGTGTGTGTGGGTAGGGGGGGTACAGGGAAAGGTGATATCTGCAGTGTTAATGTAGCACATGTGCACAAATTGCCATATGTGCCACAGTGCAGCTAACTAAATCCCAATTTGCAACAAACTGCCTCAGTCATTTTTTTTTCTGTCAGAAGAAGCGACAATGAGATGATACAAGGTCTGACAGTGATTATCGCCAGCTGGACTCAGTTCTGCAACTATCTAAAGCAAACAAAAAGTCTCAACTATGTTCACAATCTTTTGCCGGTCTGGTGTACATTTTCAAAAATTCTGACAGTGTGATATAAGTCGCATTTAAACTTAATGACAGTAAATGCAAGGAGTTTTATACAATAGTTGACTTATGCATCTTTGTGAACTAATTGGTGATCTGTGGTTTAAGCAATCAAGCAGTAGCAATGCACCTACAGCAGAGATGCAGCTGAGGGCGCTGTGGAGAGTTGTTGACATTTTATAGTTATCATGTGACACTGTGTAATATGTAGTGCTAAATCAGTGGACATGCAACAAGCAAGAGGTGAGTAGAAACTCATGGTTGGTACGTCCCAGTGCTTGTTTAGGATCATCAGTGCAGAAATACTTCACCAAAGCAGACACGGATTTGTTTGAACGATCCGGTCTGCCGGTTGACGTTTCCTCAAGTTGGTCCCGCCAACAATGGCGAACTCATTCCTGGCTGTAACTGAGATTTGCTTTTTGTTACTTTTTAGAACAACTGATGATTGCTAAAATGCAGCAGCCTTAATAAATGCTAATTTGCTGATTTGTGTCACTTATATAAATAACTCCTACCTAGAATTACCATTTCAAGTAGTCCATAACAATCGTATGTCATTCCTTCTCTGCAGCTGCCTGGCAATTTGATTGTGATAATTAATACTGTTCATTTATGGCTCAGAACACATGGAGCATTTTAAACTGTGACTTGAGTCATGCAGTAATTAAATGCAGCCCTGCGGCAAATTAAACTGTTTGTGTGATAATTTTATGGATTCTGTCTTCTTTTTTTTTTTCAAACCACTATGTCATGATTAAAAGGACTCATATCTTTTACTCACTGCCAAATGCTGGAAAGAAACATGAAAACTCCAGCAAAAAAGTTTAACTGCTTGAGATTCATAACATGAGACACTTGACAGACACAAAGAGGATTTGTCAACCCCAGTGAGTGGTGTCTGGGCTGCCAGCATTAGCTGTGACAGCTGACTGTCAGTCCTGATGCTACGCTGCTAAATGGGAATACGATCCATTACCCGCATTGTTTCAGACTTTGTCTTGTGCTGCCTGGCCATGGAGGTGTAGTGATATGCCTAACAGAGCCATCACATCCAATGGAGCTCAATATTATTGCTGTACAACCATCATTGTTGGGAAAATGGACTTCATATACGCTGCTTTTCTAGTCTATCAAACACTCATAGACCACATGTTAATTCACCCATTCACAAACATATTCATACACTAATGGTAGATAGCTTCATAGAGAGCGCCGCCTGCACATCAGAGACAGAAAGCCAATTTAGGGTTCAGTATGATACGCAATATTGACTTATAATGTGCGAGAGCAGGGGCTGAGCCACCGACCTTCTGATAAATGGATGATCTGCTGCACCTTTTGAGTCACAGTCTCTCCATTAGATTTGTCAGCTAATTATTAAAAATAGCAACATAATCAAAACAACACCTACACACACCTACAGTTCACAGTATATGATCAGTAAGATTTGTTGTGTGCACATGATTTGACAGTTTATTATAAAAAAATATTTTATAAATATATATATATATACTCTGATAATAGAACAAGTATTCTTAACTGTCTGTCTCCAGGAATTGTCCGTGATAGTAACATCCATTACCACTTAACTAAATTGACTTGAAAACATAATAATCTATGTTAAATGGAATAAATAATTTAATTTGCAATTGCCAAAGTCCATTTAAATTAGCAGTTATTGTCTAAATTACTATACTAAACCTATAATATATAATTTGAGGCATTATTCTGTTTCCTCCAAGACTTCTTCAGTGTAAAAAAAAAAAAAACATCCACCAGGTCAATGCAATGAGATGTGACATCATGAAAGAGTCGCTGGTGCCCAAAACTGTGTAAAAAATAGGAGTCACGATCACAATATTTGCCATTATTGTATTAACCTCTCATCCAGACAAATATGGATACATTAAAACAGCACTTTAATCTTTATAAGAGAGTTATGGGATGGATGCTGATGCCAAGGACATGACACACAGAAAATTATTCCTGCCACCTCCTCCTACTTGAAATGATCTAAATATATTACCAAAACACATTACACCTAATGAACAATTATCTCTAAAAACTGTAAATAATTTTCACTTTAATGATCCTTGAAAATCAAACAGGGTGATAATATCACATTTACATAGACATAATTAATCCTTTACATTGCTCTCCTCGTTTTCACTTTATCACTGCATCTCATCACTCAGTCTGACAGTCATATTGGTATTTCAGTCAGGTCCTATCCAAACTTTGTTCTTCAAACCTTCTGTCTTATCGAAAAGTGATGCTGAGAGAAAAATGAGCATTTGTTGTCTTTATTACTGGCGTCAAAATCCCTGACACTACATTATTCACTTGGACACTCACAGCTGTCAAGAATTTAAGCCGAGCTAAGCTGTCGCTTAAATTTGAAGGGCCACATTACAGAGAGAGAAAAAAAAAATAAAATGACCACAGACCAGATGAAACACTTTGTTGTGAAATGTCACAAAGAGTCTCTTTCAAGTAACAAAAAAGCAGTTTTCTTCCAGTTTCTGCAGATTTTTGGACCAAATGATTCCTTATTCCACCAATGTGAACCATGTGTCGTATGCTGTGTAGAATTGACTATCACTGTATCCCTTCAAAATTTATGTAATTAATCATCACATTTGCCTTGCTATATGGTATTTTAGAGTTAATAACATCCTGAAAAAGGTTAAAAACTGTTGGATCATATAGCACTCGGCATGCCATATCACAGGAGCTCACAGGAAGTTGAGTAACAGGATGACAGAGCTGCAAGTTTACGGTCTGAGGAGTTTCTTTCTCTCTTGTCTCTCACGTTCTCTGACTCCATATCTAAATGTCTGTCACCTTGTGATACTGTGATGATGTGGTTCGTCAGGGGTGATCCAAATGTATTTCACACATTCCACTTTCCTCTTGGCGCCTCATATAAATTTATCACATCTAACATCAAGCCTATGAATCTCCAAATCACTGATTATGCATTACAAAATATCTCGCCACTCACTTGGTCTTAAAATGTTGGTTTTTTTCTTGTATGTGAGATTTTATGGCTAGTTTAGCATCTTTATAACCTAGCCCTCACCTGAGGCCGCACCTGATGGCTAAAATAACTAGTAAATTACATGGTGGGTGAATTTTAATAACAATCTCAGGTGATGATGACTTGTCTGCTTCTTCCTTTCATCCTTTTACTCAACAGTGCAGTAAGGTTTTTCTCCTGTTTTTAAAGCACTAGAAAAACTGGTTACAGGTCTGTAATTATGCACTTTTTCCATCAATTCTTACATCAAATCACTTCTTCTTAATTTCGCTCTGTCTGTTTTCAGCGTGCAATGCTTTGAAAAGCCACTTAGCAAATTTTCACCCACTTGTCATGCAAGAACTTTGACCAGCAGACAGCGTAGACTGTATGACTCCAACCTCAGCAACAAGCACCTCAACTCCACTCTGAAAAATTGACTGAATGAGCTGAGTTATACGCATATTGATATCCAGACATGGATAGCGTGGTGTTGCATACCATTTCACGTCCACTGTGACTGTAGAAAGCAGTCTATGCAGGGTTATAGATCAGATCGTTTTACATTAATTAAGTAAAAGTGATGTTAAATATGAAACTGAAAATCACAGTTGGGAAAGAAATGCAGTTAATTAAATAGATGCTATTTGTTTTTAAACTGTTGATCCATACTGTTCTATTGATTCCAAATAATTTTAAACAGTGTGGTTGGATGTGAGTGTGTGCATGAAAACAGGTTGTTCCTGTTAAAGGTCACCAGCTCTGTTTAAACAAAATGACAAATGTGTTGCCATACATAATGATATGGTGTCTATTTCTGCCATGGATCCATTATTTTAGTCATCTTGTTTTTAAATTAAGTGATTAAGTCAAAAATATCTTCAACACATTTCCCACGATTCCAACCCAAAACTGGTTTATGTTAACACCTAAAAAAAAAAAAAGTGTGTTTTTGATATATGCATGTGTATCCTGCTCCATATATATATGTGTGTTTTGTATTTGTTCAACCTGGGCACCGGCTCCTCTATCTCCGCTGAACACCTTGAGGTGATATCGGCCCTGTGCTGGACTGGCTGGCTGGTTTCCATTTAGATTATGGATGGTTATTACTGCCTTCTGGCTGTCAGTCAGATTAAACCAATATGTCCCAGGATGGAGGCTCGTCGTGCAACAGAGAGGACCTTCTTCTCAGGAGGAGGAGGGGCAATTTAAATAAGTCCTCTCCAGCACCTTCCATGTTTAACAATTGTATTAGTGCAGTCTCAAGATTCATCCATGTATGAAGTATTTGCTGTTCCAAATGGAGCAGTGTGTTAGGTAACAACCTCGCCTGTTTGTCTGTATCCTTAGTACCTTATCTTCATTATCATAGCATTATGAATATAACCACAAACATAACATTGTCTCACATTCTCGGCACTAGGGATTACCCATTGTAAGAAAAGCATGAGAAAACATGCACATGACTGTAGCATTCTTATTTAACACATCAAGTTAATTATATCAACTAATTTGTAGGTTGTTGATTAGCAGAATAGTTACGCTGCTAAATAATGGAGAATATTAACATAATGTTTACTGTTATTTATGCTAACAGCTGTAATGTGCGCATGGAGCTTGTTTTTTCAACCCTCTGACAGACATGACAGACATTAAACCGAACTGATTGCTTGATGCTCATGTTTATATCAGAGCGCTTTTTGAGAAACAGTGTGTAGCTCACACGCTGGAGTGGCATTCGGTGATTGTTTCAAGATCCATTATATATTTGTTTATAGCCCTGCTGCCGAGAGAAGTCTGCTGGTGTGGCTTTGATGACAACTTTTAAAGGGAGAGAAACTGAAAGATGTTTGGTTTGCTGGATTTTTTTTTTTTTTTGAAGAGAAACATTTCAGGGCTCAAAAGAAAGGCAAATGTTGTCAGTCATGTTGCCAGGAAACAGCGTGACTAAAACAAATGTGTAACAAGTAACAACTTCCTCCTTCATACGACATGATCCTATTGTTTTTCCTCCCTGGCTTTGCATTGTTTGTTGCAATGGCTTTAAAAGCAAAGCAAGACAAAGAAAAGTCTTTTGTTGATTAACTTACGAGCATCTTCTTTGCATTTTTCCTAAAGGTTGTTGCAAATTTCATTTTCATGACCAAATACAGTAATTACATGAAAGAACTTATTAAAACATGAATTAGCAGTACTCAAAAGTCCTATCACCATGACACAATCTACAAATGGCCAAACTGTAACCAAATTGCAGGGAAAAAAAAATCAATTTCAGTATCAAGAAAAGGGATTGTCATTATTAAAAATTTCTTAGAAGTAAAAGTAAAAAGCTATCCACAGATTGTCTGGTGATAAATTAAAAAATACACTGTTTGTGGGGGTTACAGGTAGTTCAATATAATTCATGTCTGCACTGCTTGTCCATGCTGACTTGTCATTTAAAATGTACAGCTTCCTACTCTTGATCTCTTTCCAGTTGTCCTGTGCCGCTTTGATAGGACACTCTGACCCGTTTGGATCCAGGTTGACCTTCAAGTGCTGCTCTTGATGATACAAAGACAGCCTGTTCCTGTTAGGGTGCAGGATCAGGCTTAAATATAAACAAAAAACCTTGTCGTAGCCATCTGTACGCTCAGTCAGAGTGGTGACCAACTGAGCCGGGATGGTATGATTGGGAAATCATCCAGGTGCTACTTTGTAAACAATACCCAAAGTCGCCACATGCTGTCTGTAGGGTGGTGCTGTGCTTTGATGACTTTCTTAACCAGGGTGCAGTCCTGTCAGTTTTTGATTTTGTTTACGACAGCCTGGGTAGTCATCTGCTGCTCATTACCAAAGACACACAACAGGGAGGTGTTTGAAATCCATGAGCACACATCACTCATCAAGTTGTCAATGAACCTGATGCACTGCTGCTGTAGGTTTATGTGTCCCCAGTATTTTTGGTGCTCTCCTTGCACATATTGTGTCAGATATCACTTGCTATATCAGTCAGATTGGGTCATGATCTTTTCCAGTTCCCCATTTGCCATGTCCAGCTTCACTTTTATCCATGCTTCATCAGCATTTTGTATTTGCAGGGACCAGGATAAGATTATAACATTAGCCATTGCGACATTGATCAGAGCAGTGATGCTGATGAGCTACAGTGTGCATATCTTGGTCTGTAAGCCATTTGCCTTGGGGTCTTTGCCGACATCCTGGCACAGATCAGTGAAGTGTGTCAGTAGAGTGTGAGTGGTTCTGTACACAGTCTAAAGAGCACTGTAGTATGATAGCCATCAAACCGAATGCAGCTTCTTGTAGGTTAGCAAAGAATTTCAAGCAGGTTTTGTACTTCTTTGATTCTTGCTGCTCATCAGGGCCACCGCAGAAGTAATGGAACAAATCAGACAGTATCTGCAGATGCTCTTTGAGATCTACATTTACCTCAGCTTCATGAGATGTGCACAAAGCCAGGGAATGAGGGACATGGTGCACATTTATTGTGTGAGGGTTGGATCGAAGCTGTATGCCTGTGCAGCCTTTGTTTCTGTCTGTCATGACTGCAGTTTCATCAGATCCCATGTTCATTACCTTGGTTAATGGGACTTTCAGCTCCTGCATCAGTTGCCTTCACAGTCCCCATGCTTGTTTCATCCATGCATTCTCTATCTGCAACAAAATGAGCACTCAGTTGAAATGTGGCATTTATGGCTGGTTATGTCTGTAGACTCAGCTGCGAACACTATCACATTAGGAGATTCATTTACTTTTATTTTTAGGGCAGCATCCGCAGAGTCTGTCATACTGGACAGGATTCCTTGGGCTTTGTATCATTAAATGGAGGGAATGGCTTTTTCGCTGTAGTGGTAATAGATCTGAAACACCAACGTACATCAAAAAGCTACTTCAGGACTCAAACTTGGACAGGCGGACCCCCTCCTGGGCCATCCCATGAGTGGCTTTAAACAAAACCAGCACTGCTCTGTCCTGCTGGTCGGTCATTTTCTTCTGACTTTTTTTCAGTTGTCTTTGTTGAGCAGGAACACTGAGGACAGACTGATGTTCTTTGAGTGCTGATGGCTGGTGCATCTGTTTGATCCGTGCAAAGACGTGCCTGTTTTGTCACATTTTTTTACTGCTCTTTGTTTATTTTTATAACTCCAATAGTTTTGATTACATTGTAGTGTTACTCAGGGACAAAATGAAACACTCATTTTGTGAAACACTCAGTTTAACTTCCCTTTAAAAAACTGTCATACCTGAAAAACTATAGATTACTAGTCCCTTGTCTTCCAAAGCAACAGATGAGTGTCCAATGGTTAAGCACAAGATTATGCAACTGAAACTACTTGGCTAAAGCTATGGAAACAACACTGTCATGGCTCAGAGAAACCAATATTGACTGTAAAAGACGAAGTAGGTGTCAGAGTGGGCCGCTTTGTGAACCCTGCCTCTCACCTCTGCCTCCTCCTTCAGACATTTCACTAAAACAATGTAACATTGCTTTTAATTAAAGTGTAAACACAGGTCCTCCTTAGTTTATGCATACATGTACTTACATCACATGATATATGTGGGAATGGGTCAGTTATTCCTCAGCAGCTACGTGCCACTGAGGCGTTTACCCAGAGACCAGTTACAAGTGTGCCGTTTCACTGTTTTGTCAGAGGCAAACACTCTCCTCACATTCTAATCTGTTTATTAAATATGAAACGCATTTTCTCTTGTCACACAGTAATAGATAAACAGTGGTGTTCATTTGCATGGGAAATAAGCCATGTGATGCTACTCGCATGGGGTGTTTTGACTCATCTGTATAGAACACCAACAATTCATGACATACATTTGCCATCCTGGTGCATTGTGCGACTAACACTGGGTATTTTATGTTCTCTCATGATTCACCACTTCGGCACTTGGATGAACAGAAAAAAAAAAACCCACCTTCTTTTTATTATCTCTATCTTCTCAGCTTGTGTATTTTTGTGTGGGTGGAATAGTTGTCTGCACTGGGAGGCAATTTTTTTTTTCTTTCTTTTTCTTTGTACGTGTGAAATTGTGTGTGCACTCTGTATACAGTATGTGTCTGTGGGCTTGCATGTGTGTGTCTCGACCCCGATGGTAGGAAAGCAGAGGAAATGGCAGAAGAAAAAAAAAAAAGAAAAAACACACTACAGCAAGTGAAGCGTGGAATGTGCTTGGTTTTGGGATTACACTGTGTGCATGGGAAAACACAAAGAGGAGACAGATGCAAAGGATCTGGCTTTGGATCCATGTGATTGCTTCAATTTAAACTTCCTCTCATATTTAAAGCAATGTTTAAGGCTGTGGATCACTCTTTAATTGTGTCTGTTTATCACAGCGGAGTGTAAATGAATCACTCTCTACTTCGAGTTTGCCGCTGCTTGAGAAAAACATCCAGATTCTGCTGTCTGAGATGAAATTATTTGTTCCAGAGGGGTCCCAAGTTTGTCAAAACAGCTCAACTTGAATAAAGACCCTCTCCTCCCAGAAATAAAGAGGCACATTAAATGAGATTGGCAATATAAAAGTTTTTAAAAACCTCCTAGAGCACTTTGTCAACTGATTGTGCTGCCACATCCAGAAACACCACAGTGATTGCAGGCTGACGGAGCGCTGATGTTTGCTTTGTGATGAGAAGGAAAACACACTCTTTGCATGTTTCTCTGCGTTATGATTGAAAATGAGACTTGATTAGTTTTCTAGAATGGTTTTTGGACGCCCTTGCAGATGCGTGTGAAATGCTGGCATCCATAACTGTCTCCCTGTCGGCTTGATCATCTGTATGGCCTTAACCTTCTCCATATGCTAATGTATAATTAGTATTCAACGCCGCGGATGAAAACATGCACATGACATTGAGTCATACTTTAATTAAATGAGCTCATTGGTAGGCAGTTGCTTTTGAGAAATAACAGTCATGCATATTTAATATCATCTTTAGAGCACCAAATCCCAGCACATTAACGTTTGTCCGTCCATACATTCATCTGCTGAACTATTAGAAGGGACTTGTTTTATTGTCTAACACACTTCTGATCGTCTCCAGCAGTAATGATGACTTTTCTTTTTGTGGATCAATGCATCTGATGCCCTTGGTCTTTTGCCACAGTAGCTTGGTCCAGCTATCGGGCACACTTTCAGAGCAATTTTACAAGAGATGATGGAGATAGAGTGTTGTGGTAATGATGGCAGACAGGCCAAATCTCAGCGTTTGGAGCTGAACTGGGGCTCAGAAGCCAGGGATGCAGCAAACAAGAATGTATGCCACAGGGGCTAATCCTACACTGGTCCAGAATGATGAACACATATTAGTCAAAGGCCACCAACCAGGACATGGCATCATAAGAGGGTATAAATGGGGGATGGGCTGTGACAAAGTGCCAGTTTAGGCTTCGCGGCAGCAGTGTGGAGTGTTTCCGCACTACAGGTACCAGGTGTGTCGGGCTTTAAATACTGTATGCTCCCTTGGTTTACACGTCAAATGTTGCCACGCATATGGTGTTGCACAGTGCGATTAATGCTATAGTTGAATCAGCGGTGTTAACGTGCAGCTGGAGCGGTGAATACTGTGACATAGTTGTCATAAAGCTAATATAATTTCTCCCTCTACCCCTCCTCCCTCTTCTCCTCCTCTGTGTCTCAACAGCAGCAGATGGTGAGGAACCAACTTCGGCAGGTGGGAAATTTTTATGCTTGGTAACGTGATTTCCTTCATTTGCGTATGTCAGTGTGTGTCTGTGCATGATTATGTGTGTGTGAGATTAAGAGAGAGGGAGGGAGAGCGCTTTTTTTTTCAGTTTCTAAATCTTGGCCAAGCCCCTTCTTTCCTTCATTACCGTGGACTTTAATTCCTGTATCGACTCAGCGATCATGCCTGGTCAGCAGCACATGATTATATCATTTGGTAGTTCATTTCATAAGGCAATCCTATTTAAATAACTGCTGATAGTGTGGCTCAAGAGAAATATCTCGTCTTTGTCTGGTACAGCCTGATTGCTTTTCATTGGGGGAGAGATTTTCTGAATACCTGAGTGCTGAGCATAATTTCTAAGGCTGGTTTTGAAAATCATTCCCAGTCTTTGTGAGCGTTGGCTTTATAATCCATTAACTTCAGAGTGGCATTAATGTACAGAAATGTCAAAATCTCAAAACCTTGCAAATACAATAGGCTGCATCTATAAATGAATGTCTTTAGCATTAGTCTGTACAGTTTTTTCCAGTCCCCAAGGAGAGCAATGAGTGTGTTTGGCGCTGCTCTTAGAGTTAGCATGTAATAGTTTGTAAAGTGAAGATCTGTGATTCATCGTACAGAAACTTAAAATGATCTCCCTTAAAGACCATATTCATTATTCAGAGGTACTGCTTCTCATTATTGAAAGAGCTAATGTAACGGGAGCTTCATTACAATAGCAAGACCACAGAGGACAACAGTAAACACCAACCTGATTTATCTTCATCAGTGATATAATTAAAATGTCACTTCACATCCTGGAGAAGAACTGCAACAGAATACAAACTTCCTAGTTCTAAGTGCATCCTCAGCATCTAATTGTCGTTGTCTATGTGTCTGTCATTAATATTAATCTCTGTTTGTTTATTTGAGATCAGATGGGTTAAAACAAGCTTGATTTATTTAGATAAGACATAATAGCACAGAAATCAAAGTAGCTTGTCATCGTAATGCGAACATCAGTGTCATGTTGGACTTAAATTGGAGAGAAAAACACATGTACACATGTGCAATCTCATGCATACATGCATAATCTGAATATGCATTGGATACATTAGCTCTCATATGAGCCTGTTCTGTTATACCAAAAGTAGATGTCCCACAAGTTTTATTTTACACACAGAAGAAACACTGACTAAATTAAAATGCTGAATTAAATGTCAAGGTTCAAATGTCAACTTTTTTGCTCAACTTAGAGGGCAAGATTCAAAGTTATGCCGGTGGCGTAAATGTTACACAGCAGACATATAATAAAGCTATAAAAAAAAAAAAATGAGATAAAATATTGAAATTAGGTTTTGAGAATAATTAAATGCCAACTGTGAACATAATCTAGATGCTTTTATTTTTAAAGCATTATCAGTCTTAATCTGCACCTGCAAGAATAACTGTAATAAATCCTAAAAGCAAAGCCTTTTTTTGTGCTATAAACACTGCAGTTAGCAGCGAGAATGCAGCAAACAGAACAAGAAATAATTATCGAATCTGAAAATGACGTGAATGAGGTGTGACTCGTGACCGCTGACCTGGAACTGGACTTGGAGAGAAAGTAGGACTGGATGACGTGAAAGGCCGAATTTTTCCTGACAGATTTGAAGAATTTACCATATCAGCTGCCATTTCACAGCCATCGTATCTTTAACCTACATATCCACACGCCTTTGTCTGTGCTCATAAAGCGGACTGCTCCTTTATATTTGGCCTGTTTTTCTGTAAGTCCTGTTTGTTTCTCTGTTTTGTGGTGTAGTGAGGCACTGTCATTGTAATGTTGTGTATTAGTTACTTAATTACTACTCCGATTGCTGTAATAATCCTTAAATATGATCTTGACTGAATAAATAAGTGTCTTCTTTTAATTAAATGTGATCAATCACAAAGAATTCAGCTCAATAAGAGTAATTTTTTTCATTTGTTTTTTATTAAATACGAGATTTTGAGAGGCACTGGCCACTATGTACTAAGAGACTTAAGTAATCAGATATTCACTTTAAAAAAACCTTGTTCCTTTTTTAATATCCATCCTCTCCGATTTTCACATATTCAGAATTCTCCAGTGGCTTTCAGCACCATTTTATGAGCTCGCTGTGTGCATAAGACAGTGTCTCAAGTACAAAATTAATTTCTTAACATTAATAACTCAGTATAAACTGATGAAAAGAAAGTGCCATGATATATTTTTTTTCTGTCATCTGCTTGTCTTTTCATCTGAGAGACGGGAACAATGTCACTACATGCTGTGCATGAATCACACTTATAATATATTTGTTCTTAACCTGCTGTTAGAGTTAACTCTGAGAACTGAGGGAATGAGAGCATCTCAAACACACAGCTGGTTTAGTTTTCATTGTGTGGAAAAATGTGTTTCACAGGCTCTTGAATGTTTGGCCCAACATCAGTCTTTTAGAGGCACGGAATCCCTGCTATTGATAAAGCAAAGTTAATTGTGTTCTTACAGTGCAGTCTGTGGTATGCAGGGTGCATTTCCTTGTGGTGAATCCTTGACGGTTAGGCTCCGGCTTCCACGCACCATCTGCAAATCAGCATTCATGCAAAGCCTGATGCAAGGGAGGGCAGCGAAAACCACATATGTGCAGTGTCACTTTTCCCTGCAAAAAGGCTGTGGATGATCTAACCTAAAATTATATTCACATAATGCTGCAGGTGCCCCAGCAAATACCATAAATGCACGTGCACTGTGGTTGCAGCATGCGCACTGAAAATACCACAGAAGCCACTTAGACGTCAAGAGGCATAATTGTGCCTGACGAAGGTTAAGTGGATAACTAACAGTCTCCTTGCAGAACATACAGCAGTAGTCTTCCATCGAACAGGTTGGCGGCTGCTCCTCTCTTATCTCCTCGAATCTTATTAGTTTACAGCTCATTTCTTTTACCTTATAAGATTCTGTGATGCTCACAAACATTAGAATCAGAAAAAATGCCTTTGTTGAAGAAGACCTTTGGGAGTCAGGGACAACGCTCTGACATTTTCATGGCATTTAGTCTCTGACAAGACGACCTCCATCTCTGCCTTTTTTTCAGATCTTCCAGGAATGATGGTGATCTTCAGTGTGACCTCTCTGTTTGGATATTTATTTGACATATTCCAAACCATTTTGTGTCTGTGTGATTCTTACCACTTCCGATTCTTAGTGCTCTTGTGCGACTTCGTGAAACGCTGGTGGGCTGAAATGCCAGCGTGACGAGGGCACGGGAGAGAGAGAGAGGCCAAGAATTCACTAAAAGCATGAACGTACGGCGGCTCGTGTTGAGAGCACTGATGTAATATTGGTGGTACAGTGCCAACTTTCATCAGTCGAGGTGAAGGATGAGTGCAGTGACCATGAATCCGTGAACCAGTGAAGCCATCATGAAAAAAAAAAAAAGAGGCTGGGTTAAAATAGATTTGACACAATTAGGCCATGTCAGATTTCTCTGTGATGTGGCTGGCTGCACATTCAGAGCCGAGAAGCTTGGATGTAAATTTCATCCTCTTCAGGCAGGTAAAATGTGTCTCTTTTTTTAAAAAAATGTTTCATAAAAGGTTAACAAGGTGGTTGATGGGCCGGCTTGTCACTGCCGTGTAAAAATCTTAGAAATTTAAACTGAGTATGAGTCGACAGCTTCATTTTCCCAGGGAGTTTTTCATTTCCAATCATTTCGGTTGTGTCATTTAATTATCTCCTGAATCTCCTTGAAATAAAGGTTTTGTAATAAACATAGTGGATGAAACCGTGGGAGTGTTGCCCAGCTCTCAGTGCAAGAAGAAGCCATGTGAAAATACTTGTTATGTGTCCAGAAGGAATAAATGGATTAAAGGCACTTTTTTTCCAATATTCCCTCTGGAAATGGTCAGTTGACCCCACAACCTGGTCCACTTCACTGGGAATCAGAAAATTTTTTTATCATGAAATAGTCTCTAATTCTTTGCCAGACCTCATCATGACCTCAGCCTATGGTGTGAACACCAGAGAAGCAGCCAGAAGACTTTCCCCCAGCGTTTAATAATCTGTGAAATAGCTGTGATACTGTACATTTTGTAAAAAAAAATGTTGTCTCAGAGTTTAAAATAGAAAAACAGAATAAACAAGAGGCTCAGTGCTTTATATTTCTCCAAAAACAAGTAAATTCTTAATAACTAAAGCCTCTCTGGCTCTCTTTGAACTGTATCATTCATAAAGGGCCAAGTTAAAAGAGGCAGTATCATAAATTAATACTCACTTATACATTTGAAACAGGCTAATGTTTGTTTAGCTGTCAGCTGAGATGTAAGAGCACATGTGTAGACTTAACCCTGAAAATGTCAGGTCTTCATGATAGATCTGCGAGGAAACAAAGGATGCTTTCCTGTGTTTAACCATCGGTCAGGTTTTCACGGCTGATTGATTGGACTCTCTTTGCAGGCAGAACAGAAAATCACAGCGCTCTTGCCGGACACAACACAGGCTCACATCAATCACTGAGCGAGCGTCGGCTTGTACAGCAGAGCAGCAGCTGACATTCACACGAGAAAGCTGCCAATGTTTCCTCCAGACACGCATCACACAGACGCACATCACACAGCTCACGAAGAGAGCATCCACTGACAGACTGACTGACTGAGATCTTCTAAGATGATACCCGGTGTCCACCTCCTTCCCTTTTTCTTGAAAAGTTTTTCTTTTAGAAGATGTGACCCGATCTGCAGTTTTCCTTCCTTTCATCCCGGCTGCTTGCTTCACCATGCCTGTCATCCCTTCATGCATGCAAGCTGCGTGATTTACTGAAAATTAGAGCAATACATTGTGCAAAAGCAGACAAAAGGCAATTATTTTTGAAATTTTGGCATTTATGTTGTCCTTTTTTCACCCAAAAATTATTAAAACAAACCTGATGTGATTTTTTTCTGGTGTTTATGCCATGAAAGCATGTTAAGTTGTGCCTGGAGAACGTGATTTGTTTGGTTGGGGCATCTCTGTAGCACCACAGTGCTTCACTGGAGAGAGATTGAGTTTTTTATTAGTGAGTTTTAAAAGAGTTTAGTAAATTTCTAACATGGTAGCAGACACAGTGATTTCCGGTTTCTCTGGTTCTGGTTAGGTTCATTAACTTTCTTTCAATGGAATCATTTTTGATAAAATATGCTGAGTGGATGCACTTTTTTTTTTTTTGACTGTGTCCTATTATAACTGTGGCATGTGATTCTGATTACAGCATTCTTGCAGTGCGCCAGGTTTCAGCATTTTTTCCAACACATGGCGTGTAAAAAAATGCAGCGTTTTTCTCACCTTGAAGTATTCTTGGTTTTGAGATTCTCATCCAGCTCCATAAATGACAGCATCAGTACATCAGTCTTTTAGAGATATTGACTAGTAATGTTTTGGAGCCCTTTATATCTACAAAATAACAAATTTCTCACTCCAAAGTACCTCTCCCTCCCTCTCTCTCTCCCTCTCTCTATCCATCCAGCTCTCCTGCTTTTTCTGCTCTCCATTACAGAGGCTGTCAGTGTTCCTTGGTGCAACTATAGATTGTGCGTCAAAACAGCCCTGAAACCTGTCACTTCCCTCTCCCTCGGAGAGCAGGGCCTCTGTGAAAGCTATTATATGTTTCTCTGTTCGACTGATTAGCCACCGCTCTCATTATCACTGCCACCGGTCCCGGCTTCGAAATGGCCTGCCTTTGATAGTACTGCCTACTTTGTAATTCATATCCAGAGGCCTACTAATTTCAACCACAGAGCAGTAATAAGACTGCTAGAGGTGTTTTATTTGTTTGTTTCCTTTACTAAGCTCATTTTCGGCCTATATACTTCCTGGACTGTTGTTAGCCTAAATGGTCGAGCACATGATGCAGTATACAATCCAAGGTGGCGTCCGTTTGCTTGACATTGTCAAATTTCGTGGTCATGGCTGTTCATTTGTCAGATTGACTAAAGAGGACACGATAGTCAAACCCCTCGGGACTCTTTCTTGTTGCTTATCACTTAAAATGAAATAAGAGGCCTGTCTAGGCACAGTTTACCTGTCAACAGTAAGGTATGAGTGTAAAGGAATAGAATAGAAATTACATGAAAAGAGAGGAAGCTTCTAAAAAGGGCTCATGGAAACAAATTTGTTCCTTTCTTTTTCTGATTCTACTGTCAACGGGCCTTTTACAAGCTTCAACTGACCATAAGTTATCACATAAACCAGCGGGTATTCTTTTCACGTCTGCCTTTCCATGTTCAACACATGCTGAGCTCTAACTAAGTTTGCATAAAAACTCAATGTGAGACTTCCAAAGTTTCCCCATCCGGTTTCATTCCACAAAGTTTTGACATCCCCGATGCAGCCGCACAACTCAATGTTTAAAAGATGAGACAGCTATTGGCAGACCCCTGAGTTATGAAACCAATAACGCTGCGTCAAGACCTTGTCAGTTACATTTGGCCGCAAGCTTCAGGTTAGTCCGAGGCAGGTATTAGATGGCAGTAATGTGGCACCATGCTGTGGGAACTGCCAATGAAGTAATATACTGCTGTGTCATATGCTTAAGTTGTAATAAGTTTGATTCAGAGTTGCGGTTATCAGCATTGGTCCTAAAGAGATAAATTATGGGTGGAATGAAAGAACACACAGAGAAGAAAAGGTGCCCGAACTGAGTTATTAATCATTACAAGCATAACTTGAAGGCTTTTATTTTTCTTTATTGGGACTGAAATTCTTTGTTTTGTCCACTAAATCCCCAAAGCATGAATTCACTAGCAGCTGCAAAGCCTCCCAGTGTTCATTACAACCCAATGCTAAAGAGATAACAATGGTAAAGATGAATGGGAAGCTGCATACACAGCAAGAATACTCAGTGGTGATGAAGATGAATTCCCTTGCAAATTAGTGTTTGGTGCATGAGAGCCTTTTCTCCACTTTTCCCGCCACAGGGCATGGCGTAAGCTTTGATTTCCAGTGGGACTGCTGAACTGTTGTAACGCCTGCGGTGTGAAACAACAACATGGTGAAACTCTTGGAAAGAAAGCCAGAACTCAAAGTGATCACAGACCCGGTTACATGTACCAAGAAAAAAAACAACGAAACAAACACATATAATAACTGATCCAAACTCGAAACAATCTTTGCAGTCTGTATCTTTTTAAAGGGAAAGTTCTATGGGTAAACCCAACCTGCAATATTTGTATATTAATCCAACTTTATGGAGTTTCTCATTAAATGGTAAAATCCAATAAGAGCAAATATCTTCTAGGGTGATTTTGTGTACTGAGAGCAATGATAGAGACCACAGAGGCTTATATCATCGAGTTCACATACATATTTACACAGTTAGCATAAATACAACCTCAAAATTGGCCCAGGCACCTTTAAAGTTGGAATAAATGTTCTTGGAATCAAGCTTATATTGATTATTTTTATTTTCTTTACTTTTTATTTGATGCAAACTTTATCCTGGAGTTTATATTTATTTGGACTGATGGAGAGTTATGTATTGAAGACTGATGTGCGATGGCTGTCTGCACTGTCCGTGACCTGTTACAGCACTGACCACTACGCTGCACCTTTTCTTTTGTAACGAATAAACAGCAGCACCAGTGGGAGAAGGTCAGTTCTCAGTTATCTGGTGATGCATAGCAGAGCAGGTAAACATCATATGCAGTCAGTCAAGCAAACACTGTTTGCACCGTAACAATGTATTACCTAATTTTTTTTCTGCCTCAAAATTCAAGTTATTTCACTCAGTATTCAGCAAATCCAAACCTGGTGGAGCAATTAAATGTCTCCTTCACTCTCAGGAGTGGCTGTCTGTGTGCATTAGCATGCACGCTCTCCTGTGCATAAAGGTGATAGTGACCTACCTTGTAGCTACTCTGTGCTCTCCTGTTAGCGCTGTAAGGATAAAGCATTGCCTTCCTGGAGGGGACATATTCAATGATTTTTTCGACGGTTTTTAGACAGTGCCTTGGGCTGCCCTCCAGACCACAGAGAACAGCAGCAGTGACTGAAAGCCAGCCTCTCAGCTCTCCTGACAACCTAAGTTTTGCCTGTCAAACAGTTTCAATGTTTACTGTCTCCCAAGATCCGACTCGTGTTAATTTTTTAATTCAAACTTTGACACTGACATTGTGCACGGATGCACAGAGAGTATTTTGTTTCATTTTTTCTTACATAACTGGCTGGAAAAGGTTTGAAAAACAATGTTTTTGTCCCCACTGACATTGCATTCTTCTTCTTTTTCATGCATGCAGTGAAAAACAGTAAGCTACACCAGAATGAATCAGTTACCTTGAACATTGTACAAGTGTATGTACAACAAACAGCAAGCAAAAGATTCAGCCTAAGAAACTGCTTCAGTTTTTGCACCAACAGTCTTTTTAACAGGGTTTTTCCTTCTTTTTTCATTCAGGCCCTTGCCATCCAAACCCTTGCCACAACAGAGGAACATGTGAGATCAGTGAGACCTACAGGGGCGACACCTTCATCGGGTACATCTGCAAGTGCTCACCAGGATTCAGTGGAGTTCACTGCCAACACAGTAAGTTAGAACGCTCTTCTTCTTCTTCTTCTTCTCATTTCTCCTGAATATTTGCTAAAACAGAATATTTAACCAGAGTGTGTGGAAAAACCTTGGTCTCACATTTCCACAAAGTGTGTGATTTGTCTCTTTTATCTGAAAGGTTTTTGAACACAAATAGTGACCTTGAGCCGCGCATAAATGTTGAACCAGCTGACAGGAAGTAAATCGCTGTTGAAAGGACGAGTTCAGCAAAATGATAGTTGGTTTGGTAGAGAAAAGAAAACGCTGAGGTTGCTTTCTTTTGTTGAGTATGCTTTTAATAAAGGTTACTGTCAGATGGTTTTTGCTGCCTATGAGATTATACTGCGCAGTAGATCAGGAGCATTGTTCTCAACCCGAGTACAATTTATGCTCCATTTTTGAATAGACTTTCTGAACTCTTAAGCCTCTAATGCCCTGAAACTGGGCACCAGGGCGATCACTGGCCCCAGTGGGAGTATGACCACCTCCAGCAAAAACGTGGGTGAGTGCATTGCATCACTGCATTGGGTCACTGCAGGTGTGTTCTGCTGACTCTGCATTATGATTTAATTAGAGGTCTTTTGAGGTTATTGACAACATTTTATAACAGAGGAAAGCAAAGATACTGGAGGTCTCTACTGATTGTTGTTGTAAAGTATTCTGAAGTATTTTTTTCCAAAAAATATTATCAACACACAACCAAGCTGTTTAGTTTGATAGCCTTGATTGATAACTTTTACTTTGACAAACACAAGGACGAGGATCAGGTGGAGTGAGCTGTTTGGACATTTCAAAAACTCAAGACACTTCTCCTTTTCTGACTGCACTCTTTTACTTTGAAGTATTCTTAGTAAATGTTGCTGTTCTCAGCAACTTCATTGTCTCAAAGTCCCACAGCACAAATTATTAGATAGCGCCATTGCTTGATTGTGTCAATGCTACTTTAAGCATCACCTAGAAAAAAACTTATAAAGTGAAACCTTGTGATTGTGCCATTTTTATTTAAAAAAGAAAATAAAAAATCACCTAGGTAGCATAAGAAATACTCCAGTATGGATTAGACCAGCGTGATTATATTTAACCATAAAAAACTATATTTTTGAATATATCCCTGTATTTAGAAAGAGCAAGTAGTTCCGGCAGTTAGTGCTAAATCTAGCTAAACCCTGCAGTATGATATATAGGCCAAGTCCTGTGGCTGCCCTGCCTGTGCGTGTGCTTGGCAGAGCGTTGCATTGGCCTGCACACACACAGTTGTCCTTCATCGCAGGTGTGCTTGTAAGTAATGGATTTAATGTATCATGGTGCAAATTGTGTGGTGAGACGGATCATTATTGGGTTGGATGAGACAGAGGGATTGACACTCTCGAAAAAAGAGAGAGGCGTTAGTCAATACTTTTAAGAAACCGTTTATATCAGTCTTCTAATTCTGCCAGACTTATATCAAGGTTGAAGAGAGACAGCGATTCAGAGGTAAACTGAAAAGAAGAAAGGTGCTTTTTGGGGGTCAGACGGTGTCATTTTATCAACATTCACAAAATAGAAAAGGAAGTGAAGTGAGTCACTTTGTCAATGATAAGCCGCTGTGTTTGTTTTCAGCCAGAGCTGTGAGCAATTGGCGACCATTCATGTCATAATACAGTTATTGTTTCCTATTAAGCCCTTAGGATGGTGTGAAACTGATTCAATATGGGCCGAATACACATTAATGTCTGCCAATTCTCCTCATGGTCATTACAGTTGAATGTAACAAAGTGGTGGAAGGAGAGACTGACGGAAAAGAGATCTTTTTAAAATTGTTTTGGTATCTGAAAACATTTATAATATGTATGTATTTTAGATATTTAATGCAGTGAAATGAAAAAGGGCATTTGAATACTTGTCACTATAGAATGACTTAGCTAAGGTGGCCTTGTTATGGTATAGTGCTGGTTTTAAATGGAAAAAAGGACAAAAAAAAAGAGGAAAAAATGTTGGCTGGGAATTCTTCAGGCTATGTGGAAAACAACACAGACACGGGGGGTGCCTTCGTCCTGCCGAACAATCTGTCTGAATGTGTTTGTTATTTTAATGACTATCAACCAATTTCATGGGTAGATAATGATGTGTTTCCTTTCACTGCTCATGACAGTTCAAACTAGTATTTGGCGATTCAACACAATAATAGATAACAGAATGGATGTCTGTCTGCTTGGAAAACAATATTAAACCAAATCTTTAAAAGAACAAACCTTTCACTCAGGAAACAGTATTTGTAGAGGGGATTATAAATTGGATTCAGGATTGTAGGATTACGGTAGATATTAAATGATATCTACAGTAATCCAGTGCTTTAAATCAGTATTTGCCCGGATCAGTGTATGGTTGGATATATATATACTGTGTATTATATAGATGTAAAATAATAAATGTGCAGGCCAGCTTTGGTGTTTTAGTGTCTCTTACTATCTCCTTGCTCCGTCAGAGCCGAATCCAATTTCACACCTTTGAACGTTACCCTAAATACGTGCACTACATATCCTGCTTGTTAGACTCGTTTATGAAGCACAGCCAGGAATGATGTCTCACATGAACAGATAGGATAAGCACAGGCTATTTTAGACTTCTTACAGTAGTGTGTGTACTCAATGCTGCTGACTATCTTTTCCTAAGAACACAGCTGTCTGCAAGTCTACTTGAGGTGTTGAGGTTTTTTTTTTTGTTGCCTGGCAGACATCAGCTGGTATAATCTGAAGGTGATGGCAGAATGAAGTCAAAAGAGGCATTACAGTGAAAGTTTGATTTTACCTACTACTACTTTCTAAGCAACTACATCTTACAGTATCTTTTTAATACTTTACAAAATATCACTTGCTTTTTATATTCCGCCAATTGCATCTTGCAGTAAAAATGTCCTCCTGCAGCCTAATTAAGAAAATAAATGTTGGCATTGTCCTTTTCTGCAAAGGACGGATATTTACCATGAAAGCATTTCATTCTGGCCACAAGGCTGCACTTTTATGTTTCGACAATGCTGCAAGATCTGATTAGGTTTAGGCACATGTTCCATCTGCTTCAGGTTGGAAAAACATCGTATTTTGGCTTTAAATACTGAATTATGTCGTGACAAACATCTACAACAGTGGTCTCCAGCACAGCAGCTGTCATCCCTAGATACATATGTAAAGTTAATTCATGTTTTTTCAATAACAAACAATGTCAACGTTTCATTCTGGCGACTGAGCTGATCTTGAAATCAGGGTTAACTCTGGTTTGGTGTCACTGCTTTTATTATCGGAGCCCATATTATGTGCTAGTCATTCATCTTTGGAATAGTGTGGCGACACGTCCCTGAGAGAACGAATGCCATGTTATTGGGCAAGTAGCCAAACATTATAATGAACTGTCACAGTGCGGAGATTGGGACTGATTGCCTCACTCGTCATGAGGTTGCAGATCAGTTTTAGGGCGCCCGTCCTCAAGTCTAACAAGGACAAAAAAATATATATAAACTGTTGGGATTTTTTATTGTAAGGCATTTCATTTTGTAGCACAGAAGTCTGTTTAAAATGTCTCATCATAAAATTTCCTGCTGAGGTTTAATTTGGAGCTCAGAGCAAAGAGAAAATTAAAGCTAAAAGGGAAACTGTTTCCAGGATGTATGAGTCAACATGTTCAGACTGCTGGTTATTTATGCAGAAACATGTACACTGCAAAAGAAAAAATATATATATAGATATATTAGCAATCTTGCTTTATTGTCTCCTTTAATGGCTGGTGTTTACACTCTAACTCATTTCATTCATTTTCCGTGCCTCCATAGCCTGCAAGTCCTTTGAGCAGATTCCATCTTGCTCTTTGATCAATACATGTCTTTGCCTTTCTTTCTGAAACACACCAGCAGGGCACAATTGATTGAGGCTAAATGCAGGATGTGTGAGATTTATTTATTTATTTTTTTGAAAGTGTGGCCCTGTATTTGATCATGTATTGACAGTTTCTATCATGCTGTATTAGCTCTGCTGCCTCCACAGCTTCTTGCCATGGGATAATCATCCTGTGTTTATGGCTTTGGCCCAATATTAAGCCGCAAGGAGCCATTACTGTTAGTCAATTCACAGGGGACAGATCAGACTGCTTTTCATCAGCACCAGTGAAAGAGGGAAACTCCATGAGGACTTGCTCTGTGCTTACTCCTTGGTTCCACAAAGTGCATTAATGACTTGTTTTGTGTGTTTCAGGCTTATATTTTCTTATTTTGTTTTTTTTCTTTTATAATCTTCAATGTTTCATTTGGCCCTCTGACTCCACGCCCTCGTATATATTTTTATAGATGGCAGCAGAGAGAAATAGAGGTCTGACTTGTTTTCTGCCTTCATCTGCTTGTTGTGCTTAATTTACTGCTTAAGAGCAAGATGATAGCATAGACAAATGCACAGCAGCCCGAGGCAGCGTGAATGAGCATCAAAAGGACAGCGGTTACGGACATCTTAACCCTAAAACATTTGACTACAACAATAGACTACATTTGTCAGGAACGAGGCAGAGGCAGACGGCATCTCCCAGCAACCCTTCCTCCCCCGTGAACACCCACCACTTCACTTTAGTCTACTACTGCAGCACACCTCCGGAGTGGTTACCTGCGCCTCTTCAAGCGAAAAAATGACTTGCCCTTCTCAAACCTGCCACTGCTTCACAGGAGGTGACTTTGTAACAACGGGTCTGCAGTGTGTTGTGAAGGCGGGGGGAGGGATGGAAAGGATGGAGGAAGCTTTTGTAAGGCGGCATACCTTCCACTCCTCCCATGGAGGCCACAGAGAGAGGACAGCGGGTGGGGTGGAGAAAGATTGGTGGGCTGGTGGTTTTACTCGTCTCTCCTGCTCTCACCGTGGTTGAAGCAGTTGTTATCTCTTTCTAACTGTGAGGCTGCACTGTAAAAGTCACTCCAGCAAAGATCACGATGAGGCATGAAAATGCCCTTCTCCTTTTATTAAATGTTAATGGTTTCTCACCAGGACTGTAGAAATTCCAAATCCTTTTCAGTTAACCAAAGGAATTTAAGTTTCTAACAGACAATATAGTGTTGAAATGCAGCGTATAATATAATATGCATGTTTTTATGCCTTGGTGTATTGATCTCAAAACATAAAAAAATCAAGCTATTTATTGGTTAAATCAATATTTTGAGCAAGTATCAAATAAAAAATAATGCTAGGAGTTTCCACCTCAATTAAAATGAATCTTCTCCTCCAGGGAAAGTCCTAAACATGTGAATTAAGTCAGTGTTTGTCCTCAGTTTGTAGTCTTTTTGTGGAAATAATGATAGTTTTAAACCAGACATCTATTTTCAGTCACTGATCTTTCAAATTTTGTGTCCAAATCGTGTCCACAAAGTCATCCTCCTATTAATCTCAGTGATGCAGCACCACAAAGTGCTGCTGCTATTATGTAAGTAGCTTCGAGGCAAAGTGGCTCATGTGCATAAATCCACTGACTGTCTTAGATCATAGGAGAAGTATAGCTGAATTTCGTTTAAGGGCAGATTTTCACGTCAAGTTTTATAAAATTACGTTTTCGGGGCAGGCTTAGCTAACTGGATTAAGAATGATTTAAGTGCAACTATAAGTTAGAGAAAAAAAGTTTGTTAAAGAAAAACTTTCTCATGATAAACAGGAGGAAGGAGCACTTTTTATGTCCACAGAAAGTTAACCTATTTTTAAAATAAACACAGGCATCAGTTTAGTCATAGTGCCTGAAGTCTGTTCTTGTATAAATCTGTCTCATCTTAACTGCCTCTAGGTTACAAGAGTTGGGAACTTTTACTAAAATGATCCCACACTGCACACCAGCTGTATTTTTTTACGCATAAATTAGCATGAATAACTTTTAACGCCAGTTTGTTTTCTCAGGATAACTTATACCTGTTCTAAAATTTTATGACTTCGCCTCTTCTTCTGCTGCTTCTACTCTACTTCCTCTCTGGGTGATAAACACATAACTGATGCTGGTGATTGTTGTGCGTTATGTCAAGCTAACAGCCTGTAATGGCAGCATAACAGCAAAGCACTATTTCATTGCCTATGTTTTTGTTTTTTCACTGCTTCAAATCTCTTTTTTCTTCACAGTGTCATACTTTGTGAAATTCTTCAAAAACCCCACATTGTTTATCTTGTGTGTAAGCAGGGGTTTATATATATATTCCTGCTAGAGATTCCCAAGGTCATCATTGTATCACAGATCTAAAAATGGGCCTTCACTACCTCAAGTAGCCTCAGAACTATTGTGAACACTGGCTGCCTCAAGGCTCTCCCCACTGCTCCATTACTGTGATGCAGAGCCGTGTGGAGGATATGGCATTTTCAAAAACTCTCTTAGCATTACATTCTCCCACAGACCACCCACTGCTCTCAGTTTGTGGCTAAAAATCTGCATTTACAGGAAGAGAAGAGTGTAGAAAATCCAGGGGGAAGGGTCCACAGTCCACCAGACATCCAAAAGGAGCGACCACAATCACAAAGCCAAACCATCTGACGCCAATGATCGACTGCTCATGAGACACTGGGAGTGTGTCTGCACACACGTTCTGTCTGGCAGGAATCTCTACAGATCAAAACAAAAAACAAAAAAAAAAGATGGCTATGCTTGTGGGCCAGCAGTCCTGTTGTTTTAGCTCACTGCACATTTGGCATTTATTTGCTCAAAGCACAGCACATTTGTGTCACCGAAAGGGAAACAGCAGAGCACCTCTCCGTGTGTTGGTTTAATCATAATCTGATCAGTAAACATGACATTCGGTTGACTTCATGGTTATATTTTTTATCCACGTAAATAAATAGAGATCAGCACTGAAAACAGCTCTGAGATGCCTGGATGTGTGATGTATAGGATATGGATATGGAGCACTGGTGGTGAAACCGTCTTATTTGAAAGTCTGAGTTCTCTTGCTGTGATTGTCAGGCAACTGGTCATCACCTTGCACTAGGTACAACACTACATTTAAAAATAATAATAAATAAGCCAAAAATCAGCTTTTATATGACATTAAGACAACATAAGATAAGGTGCAAGCTATATTACCAAGTTATGTGTTTTCTCTTTCTTTCTCTCCTTTGTATTTGGCCTTGATATGAGTCATAATGTTGTCTTAATATTGACTTAATTAGTCATCAGCATCAACATTTGTGTTATTTAAATTAATAGTATGCAATTTCTGCCACCAGGGGTTTTTCAATCAAAAAAAAAACAAAAACAACAACAATAAAACAGAGTTTGATGATGTTGTGAAGTAGCTTGGGATCATGGGACTTTTTGTTTTACAGTTTTTAAACAGAAGGCACAGCAAAGGGCAAAAAATAATTGTGCTCTAGTGGCATAATGGAGCATATTACTGTTGCACTCTGTGTTATTTGTGTTCCCTCTATGTATATATATATGCATGAACACCAAGGCAACAGGGTCCATCAACTTCTGGTGGTGTCATGCTATTGTTTTGATTGACAGTCAGTGGCGGAAACTCACCAAGAACCAGAGTTGCTAGTGGAGATTTTAAAGATACTTTACCAGCAACTGAATGCATATAACACATTTTTGGACCTAAAGTATTAAAAAGGAATGCAATTATGGGATAATGCAAACACAATTGTCTGTGTGGTCATTAAAACTCCACAGGGGTACCTTTAAATCTGAACAAAGATAGCATAAAAGAAGTTATTGGACAGCAGAGTGTGTGCTTATGTGCTTCTTTTGTGTGCATGTGTGTGTGCTCATGCATCCTCAGAGTGAAGGAGATCCGGTCAAAGATCAGTGTTGTACTTCAAATGTCTCTTTTTCCTCTGGAATTCCTTTGCCCCTTTCTGCATCCCAAGAGGAGCTGACCCTTTCTCGCCTCTGTCAGAGGGCGTTTGAGACAACAAGCTTGAAAAACAGGCTGTGATAAAGGTGTTTATGGCCACTTTGTCTGTGCCACTGCGTTAGATATTTTATTTAGCCTGTTGGTTGAGCCTTTTGCTTAACAGCTCGACACTTACCTTTTTTGTCCTGAAGTGCTTTGACTATAAAGAATGGCACCAGACACGATTTATCAGACGTCCATGTGTTCGGCCTTGATCTTGTCAGTTTTGGCCCCATGCGTGTTCTCACCATTGATAATATAAAAGTGCCGTGACGTCACCTTGTCTGTATTTCTCCAGCAAGCTCTCAGTTCTGCATAACTTTCCAAGTAGAATCTGCTGTAGAAACATACTTTTGAGTAGGATGACCTTTGGCTAACAGAATAACAGTTGAGACTCATTTCCCACCATGCAACTTTGCTGTTTTAAGCCAAACATAATGGCACAGAAAGCCATCAGAAAGTTAAAGCTATCTGAAAACGTCTGACAGGTGGCTTGAAGTGCAGTCTTCTCAGAGAAACATAATCTTTGAGGGAAAGGGCAGCACTTTTTGAAAGAATGTGAATGTGTCAGAGCACTGAAGGACAGGAAGTGTTCAAAGTTTTTTTTTTAAAGGCTTGAATTCTTCAGCAATGTTTGTTGAGTTTAAAAGAGATATTGACAGGAAACAGAAGATTAGGAAAGTGTGTACTTTTCCAATGTTATGAAGAAAAGCAGCTATAAAACAAAGAGATGAGAACAACAAAAAAAAAATCTTATTTGTTCAATTTAGTTTTTATATCTCTTCCTTTTTTCCTCAGTCCCTGAGCACACATTTACTGGTTCCTCCTTCCTGTGGAGGAGTTGTGGGGAATGAGCTGTTACCAGGCATTAATTGTGTAAGGCCCCCTCGGACACTTGAGCCGCGCTGTCACCTCGTAGCCTCTGCAGTAAGGATGAACCCGTTGGCAGATGGCCAAAGCATAAATAGAGATGCATTTCCAAATCCCAGGTCGGAAAAAAGAGTTAGACTTAGCCCTGCGCAGGGCCTTCGGCTGCCAAAAGCCAAAACACAACACTGATAAATGTTCAGCTTGACTTCACAGGGCTACATTAATTCAGGATGGTCAGTGCCTGGCAAAATTAGTATTGGTGTTGTTTTACTACAGACCGAGTTCATTCAGGTTGAAATTTATTAAAATGTGCAGTTTTTAAACCATAACGAAGGAAAGCAGGGAGATCTTACTGTGTTTTATGACTCCAGCTTTGGTTTAATCATAAATATGACTCGGTATAGAGGAACCTACGTAGATGTGTGAATGGTCATTTTGGGAATGATAGTACTTTGGCACTTTTTGTTTCACAAAAGCATTAATAGATTCTCCCTTTTGTGTTCATTAGACACTGGACAGGGGGAGTTCAGAGGGAGGGTCAGCAAGGAAATAATTTAATAAAAATCAGTGTGAAATTACTCAGTTGAAACCTCTGAAGTATCCCAATCAGGCAGCACTATCAATATTAAACATAAGCCATTCAGAATCTGACCCTTATCAAACCTCTTTTTGAGTGGATGTGATTTTAAAAATTCGGTCATAGTTCAGCATTTTTCTTTTGATGTAAGGTTTCAACTGACTGTACTAAATTTTTTATGACTACAGTAATTATTTTCATATTTAGCTTACATGTTCCTGTATTTAATGCACATTTCTTATTTCTTTTTCTTTTCCTGACAACTTTTGTACGGATGCAATGACATTTCCACAGATATCAGATGATTAGGGATAAACTTTAATGACACAAATGTTGTGTACAACCATACCACTCTCCAGTAACTTTAGTGACCCCCTGACTTTTTGTTTAGCGCCACCATGAGTTCATCTTTGTTTAGCTGAACTATCATGACAAATGTATGCTGGATTGCTGTAAAAAATAATCATGCACATTAATGTGTCCTGCATCGTGAATTTCATAGTATTCACGTTATATTTAACATTACATTAACATGTAATGAAAGTTGCTGATAATCTTAAAAACACAGTGTAGATGTGTGTCCGGTGTGTTAGCTGTATGCTCAAATACTGTGGTCTTCTAATAGCATACATATCTCATTGTCCTCATCCCCGCCCCTCACATTAAGTCCATGCTTGCTCTTCGACTAAAACCTCCATCAGCATCACACAACATTTAAGTAAATCTGAAACATTCAAGTGAGTGAACCTCAGCGATGTTAGAGAGCTGCACTGGTTCACACATTTGCTCCGAGGTGGATCAGTATTCCACGCACACTCCTGCTGTGGAGGCTCCATCTGTAAGCTTAAAATGACACTTAAGGCTTTGCTCCGAGTGTCATTCTGTCTCTGAGCTGAGGGTTTTTCTACACACCCCAGCTTCAGCGGAACCCCCCCCCCCAGGTCTGCATGTCTTCGAAATGATGAGTGTTTGGCTTCTCAGAACTTCTCTACCTTTTCAAGGGCTTCTGGTATGCTGCTGTGAATAACTTTTCAGTGGGCTAATCCTACTTCAAAAAGCAAGGCCTTGGAATTTACTGTTCTTAATCCTGAATTCACATAGTCATGAATCATCATATCCTTTGAAACATACAGCATGAACCGCCGTGAAAGCTAGCCTACACACAAGATGGGATTTCAGAAATTTCTTAATCCATGATCAATAAAATCAATGCTTATTCTAAGCTGAGATGCACAGGGCCAATGCCGAGACGTATCACCATGAAAACATATTTCAAGGATCCATCTGGTGATTTTAAATGTCTCTTTTAGCTGGTTGTGTGACTTCATCAGACTTTGGGTTAGGAATCCTGACTCATGTGATGACTGTCACTTCAGTGGTATGGGTGAGGCAAAGACAGATTGACAGGAGAGATTGACAGTGGAGACAGGCGCTTCCACTTTCCATCATCTATCTCTGATTCAACTTGGAGAGACAGGACTTGTCTTGGCCTTGTGTTGTGTGGACTAGACACGTTTCACAGCACCACGACCTGTCAAACACGACATCCAAGGTTGATCGCTCATACACAAAGACGCAACTCTGAAGAAATGTCAGCACTTCCTGAAGTAAAGTAGCATCAAAGAACTTTCCAGACTGAAATTAATCAGGAAAAGCAATTATCTATAAACATAGAAACCGTATGTACATTACATGTGCATGAATGTGCATTGCTTCAACTGTATGAGAGCTCCAACAACAGGAGGGAGGAGACTAGATACGACTTGTGATGAAATGCAGGTGAAAAAACATTGCACGTCTGACTTAGTGGTAATACAGCCCTCGCTCTGTATGTACAGCCCGCTGAGGTGTCCTGTCTTTCCTGCTGAGACGCGAGCAGGTGGCTCTTTTATCTCTGCTTCATTCCAGCAAGTGTTGCTTTACATCAAAAACTGACAAAAATGAGTGGGGAAGGTATTATTCACAAAGAAAAATTAATAACTGTGAGGATTGCATTGCAGGATAGACAGCACAAGATTTGATGTTCTTATCAGAACTGGAACTCTATTATTTTCTAGAAGTGTTTCTTTTCTTTCTATGGTGTTAAAAGAGTTGATACATATACCATGTGCAGTATGTATAAGCCTAAAACTAGCATTGTATAATATATCTTTGAAGGTGGTCCCAATATAAATATATTAATGGTCTTTATCCTCGCTCAAGATATTCTCATAAATCTGTGATCTCGTCATAAATTGTTCTTTCACATAACTTACGAGCTAATAATTTTTTCCTTCTAAGGGTTAGCATCCAAGTAATGTAAATTACCGACTGTGTGTTTCTTATTATTCTCCTGATGAAGTTGTTTTATGAGCCCAAGGAGTTTAATCTCTTCTCAGCATCAAATCGAACATCTGCAGCATCACCATGAATCACAGGGCGTCAGCAGCAGCCTGTCCTGTGGGAAACCGTAACCTCTATAAAAAAAAAAAAAGTAGGATGATTACTTCCAAGGAAGTACGAGTGTTCAAGGTCAGGGGTTAATTATGTGGCAGGCATAAACAACCGGTTGTCCACTTCATTGCTGTCGATCAACTGACCGTAGAGGTCAAACCACTACCTCGTCTTTCTCTTGAGAGGGGTCAGGAGGATCAGCTCGCTTACCAAACATTTGTGCTCCACTGGCTCTGTGACATGAAAAAACAGATAAGATGAAACTCACCCCAGAGGAAAAAAGTACACAAGGGAGAAACTGAGTCCAGATGCAGAGATGTAACCCAATGAGACGACTCCACATGAAAGCGAAACCTCCAGTTGTGTCGCTGACAGCGTTTCAGCAGAGGAAAAATAGGCTTAACTCTGTTTTTTTTTTTTTTTTTCCCAACATCTGACTATATGACTTAATGAAGGAAGTGGGTGAAATGTAGGGGCAATACAGCTGGGACGCTACCTTTCATTCTGCTAATTAAGTCTGGGGGCTTTACAAGCGTGAGAGGATTACAAGCTATTAGCCGGCATTTATTTCAATCATTTGTGTGATTTATGTTGTTGTTGGGGCCCATTTTAGGCTCATCAATGCTACTGCATATATATTAAGGTCAAACATAAGTATATTGGCTTAATTTGACATAAATCAGCTCTGTAAATTCAATTTTTTTTCTGTCCTCTATTGAGTTTAACATGCACATACCTTAGAGTTCAAATGTTGACTTAGAACTGCAGCAAACATTAGCTGCCTAACGCTGCATAAGTGGACGCATGTCTTGTGTTTTACCTTGGCTTGTTGAAACAGACAGCAAACAAACATCTACACAGAAAAATATGTTACTACAATTTTGCTCACTGGATTTAACATTTAACTAGCCAGCTGTGGCGATTATAACCGGTACAAACCAACCTTCAAATGTCAAAAGCAGTCAGTTTAGATGCAAGATTGTTTTGTTCTTTAATAGCATTTTTTTTAGCATTACACCGTCTCTTCTTGTCCTTTGGTTTTTAAGGTGAAGGTCGAGGTGGCATTTCTGATTTTTCTTTTTTTTTATTGAAGACATTGTTTTCCTCTTTTCAAGAATGACATTAAACAAAAAATAAAAAATGCATTCCGACAGCACAAAACTCTAGTTTTGTTTTGGTCTGAGTCATTTCTTTAGCCTCTTCTCTAAAGTGTCTCCCTGCACCAAATTACTGCACAATTACTTCCACTCAGACAGGCACAAAAGTTCCAACACACTCGATGGGACTTCATCATTTCTCGCCTCTTCTTTATGGCACATTTATGCCTCCGATAACTCTCCTTTGTGCAAGATTTGACACAATATCTTTACTGTTGAATGAGCTGGAAAGCAGATTCATCGGGCCGTGTGTTTGTGTGGTGGTAGCAGGTGCAGGCGCTGCAGAGATGAGTGCAGCCCAGTGGAGAGGGCACAGGTGACCCACCTTAATGCAGACTTGTTCCTGCTCTCTGGACACACTGTGGCCAAATTAGCTCTCACAGCCAGTGCTGGTTCCTGACACATAGCACTATTCATTGCTCTCATTATTATCCAACTGAGACACTTTTTAGAGAGCAGTGGAGGAGCAAAGCCAGGAAGCGAGACGTTCCGGTGGACAGATAAGAGGACGGTGAGAGTCTGATATTATTTTTGGGGTTCAGTGCTTTAGGATGCTGTGTCTGTGTGCAAAGGTTAGGGATGATGATATTATTGAGGATAGCACACAAAGTCTTTGGAATTAATCCTGGCACTTATCCCAGTTTTAACATGCGTCAAAGGATTAAAAAAAAAAAAGCTCAATACAGGATTTGCTTTAAGTGATCCAGAATTATGTTGCATTATATTTTGTCCATCGCTGTATGTGCAATGGTTGGACAAAAAGATGATACTTGCAAAGTACTGCAATTCAGTGCAGTGCTACTTAACAGGCTTCACTCAGGTGAATCAGTATCATCCTGGCACAGTTTCAATAAAATAATAACAATCTAAGCTTCACTCAGGCAGTATTATTGGAGAGCTAGTGTGTTGCATTGCATTAAGTTGTATGCCTTGTAGTTTTATTGTCTCCATCTGCTGTAAAAATCTTGTCTCAAACTGCCTTGTTAAATATATAACCAAGATAGCTCTATTCACACTGAACTGCAGACATCTGTTGCACGGTGTTGTTTTACTCTACCTCACATTTAAATGTCCAGTGTTAGACTTTGGTTATTAGTGAGGGAAACTCCTTACATTCCTGCCTGTAGCTGTGCTGGAGAAGTTTATTTATCTAATCACTGAGCTCTTACATCTTTCTCTCCGTACATTTGCTTCACTCTTCCCTCTCCCTCTTTTTCACAGGTTCTGTCTTTTCTATCCTCTCAGTGCCTCTCCTCACCTCTTCTATATTTTTTATCCGGTGGATTAACTGCATTCCCTGAAGTAATCCCTTTTCTCCCACCTGATTTGCTGGCAATATACCGCTTTTAAGTCTCACTTTCTCTGCGCTGATCTCCCAGGGGCTAATGGCCCCTCATAAAAGGAAAGCACATTGTAAGATAGGCTGACTGTGTTTTCCTCTTTCTGTGGTATGTTGTGCTTCGGGCTATTTGAATGGCCTGCCCATTCGGTTCACCTTTTTATTTGAACCTACAATACTGGTGGCAACAAAGCAGGTTATGAACTTCAAGAGGAAAAAAAAAAACAAAAAAAAAAACACCATCACTTATCCAAGTGGTGTGATTGCAGTGGTGAAATAACAGTGAACTGTGCTGTGTGCTGAATGAAATGGGAATTGTTTATGCTACATTTCTTGGTGCTACTGTAAGTGACCGGTGACCTTTCCATGGGCCCCCCCCCCATCTCACCCAGTGTTAGCTGAGATTGACTCCAGCTCCTTCAGGACCCTCAAATATAAGCAGGAATAACTAATGGATGGAAAGATAACCACTAAATACCTGTTTTAAGCATTTTTCTTATTTTCTTTCTCCTTTGACATTTGAGTTAATGAGCCCCAAGAAGATCTTCTGTTCATTTGCCACATATACTCAAGAGCTTGTTCAATTAAGATCTGCAGCAACATATGTGACATTTATTGTGAGATATTTGCATTAATGCAGCTGCATTTAGTCACAGATGGATCTTCAGCTAATGCATTGAATTCATTACATCTCAATGTTCACAAGTGGCTGTAAAATCACATTCCCATTTAAATGTTCCACAAGGACAATTAACAGACACCAAATATTCCCTGTGCAAATTACTCTGATGGGAAATGCATGAATGGTATTTCATATTGCCATGCTGCAGCCTTGATTAATAACTGTGTAAGTATTTTTATTGTTGTTGTCACAGTTGCCTACAGTAAGTGGTTCTTGAGGATTAGAGCCATTAAAAACTGAAAAGCTGAATTGTTAAATGAGGATTTGCTATTATTATTCTCTATAACGCAAGCTTTATTTGTATTTTTTTTAGGTTAACAATTTTTAACAGGATCATAGGGCTCCTCCGAATTGATTATTATTATAATTAAAACATAATCCACCTTGATTGCTGTTACCTCCCATAATCAAGATGTCTCCTTCTCAAAAGTGCTTGTTTGTTCATCTCTGTGCTAATCATAAGTTGTCAGAGGGAGGACTTTTGTATTAGTTATGTCATTGTCTTCGGAGTTGTAATTATATCAGATAGTCTTGTTACTTTGCTCATCAACATAAGTTTGCAGCTGAGACTGGGGCATAAGAAAGAGCCCCGGTAAACATGAGGAAACAGGCACTCAAAACACACAAGCTATTAGAATCAGTTAGTAAATTAACAGGTGACTCTTATCTACCTTTCATCTGATTCTGGCAAGCATTTAAAATGTTGCGAGGAAAACAAAAAACTCATGAACTCATCACATTAAAGACAGACCTTAAATGAGACCTAGAGATCATTTTATTCCTCCCTGCTCCTGCCAAAAAACAGCCCTATAGGTGATCTGCCATAGTAGCTCATTACTAGTCTAGTCTAGTCTGGTTACCTTTAATTATTATAGGAGCAATACGGGAAGTGATGGGGTATAAATGGTTGAAAGGTCGACACAACAAATAGGTCTGGGAGGTTGGATGGGTCTAATATCAGATTTTCAACCAGGTTACTGCTGTTTGTGTGCCAGATGAAACCAAAAGTCAACATCAGTTAGTTTTAACTCATGCAAGTTGCTCAACATGTGTCGAGTACATAAAGTAAATGGAGTTATGTGATCCTCCTTTCAAACTAACCAAATATATTCAGTGCCAAAACTTTGACAAACTGCTTCAGTATCATTACTCTAGCTGTGTGTATTTGTTACTGATACTATTAAGCAACCTGCTGCTGCTTTAACATGTTAACCATGCGTTCGTCCAGCACACCTTTTCCTGGTGCTCCCTTACGCTTATATGTTATTTTGGAGATCTGTTATGGTGTTAAACTGTAATAAAAGATCATTTGTGACCAGCTGGCAGCCACAACGCTCCCTTTTTCTTTTTAAACCTACCAGACAAAATCCACAACACACAGTACCTCCTCATGCAAACCGGATAAATGAAACAAACTGTGTGTGTTTCAAGTTCAACCTTCACAACTTTTTTTATTTTAGGGTCCTTGGGGAAAAGTTTTACAGCTCGATTTAATGAAACATCTTTTCGCTCAAATAAAGTTGTCTTGTGGGTCTCTTATGGATTTTGAGGTGATTCACAAGATATTTCTTTTTTTCTCTCACTCTCTTTCTCTAACTCTCTCCCTCTGTCTCTCTCTCTCTCTCAATTATTTTACTCTCTATATTTATTTATATAAGCTTTCTGCTCTGCTGCAGATTAAAGATGCTATGGCTTCTAGTCACAGTACCTCAGTGGCCATTATGCACAACGTCCATGACTGTATTTCTCCAGAGCATAAGGCATTCAGGGAAAAAAAAAAAGATAAATTTTTGAGATATTACGAATGTGCCCAAGTGACTATTGTAGATAACATCTGAAAGAGATGAAGCACCGTGACAGACTTACTTTAATCATGTTTCACTTTCTTAAGCCTTCCAAATCTCAAGCCTGGTTACATATTCATGAAGCCAAACGTACCTATGAGTCACAGACAACTCACGGTATGTTTTAGAGGATTAAAAGTCTTGTAGCAGCCATAGGCAAGTATGGAAATCATTAGAAATTTGTTCAAGAAATTGCTCAAAAGTTTACCCCTTTTCCCACCTTCCTTCATAAATCATTCCTGTGATCCCTCTTTCCTTAACTTTACTCACAATAGAACAGAGTGCAAATATGGGTGTGATGGATCTGTCATCTTCTCCAACTGCTTAAACGAATTCATCAGAGAAAAGCTAGTTTAGCAAATACAATAAATAAGAACTTGGTGTCAAACCACTGAGATTACTGATCATCTGTCCTTTATATTTTGTGATAGTTTAATGTAGAAACTGGGGATATTTACCAAGCCTACAACAAAAGCAGGTGCCATTTGTCTAATTGTGATTTTTCAATTAAATAAAGGTTTAAACAAACATATATGTAGCTGTGAGTAAGTCAAGATTAAATCTGGTAGCGGCTGGTTAAGACTTGCTTCTTCTCTGTAAAGTAGTGGAGCAAAAGGAAGTCCTTTCTGCTGCTGAGCTGAATATTATTGAACAAAACCAATTTTTCCCACAAGAGAAAAGCTGTATAGAAATAGTAAAATGTCAGCACACAAAAATTCAAAGGCCTCACAGAGTTATGAATAATCCATATTAAAAATGTCTTATTGGTTTCAACAGACCAAAAAACAAACAAACAAAAAAAAAAATCCTTAAAGGCCAACTCAAGTTTTTAATTGACTGTGTGTAATATATGGTTGCTGATTTTCTTCCATTCTGCTCGTGCAAAAACCTCCAAACGGCCCTTTGCTTAACAGTCAGATTGCATCGCAGCAACAAACACACTTTGACTGTTTAGCACCCAGCAGAGTGATGCAACTCCTCTGCAGTTTTAATTTGCTTTTTTAAAACCGTTTCGTATCATCAGTATATCGTGGAAAATGTGACTTTTGGCAGACATTTATAGAAACCGGGGAATAATACACATCAAGCACCTACATTGAAAATTACACAGAAAAGTTTGCTAATTGTTTCAACTACAAAGAAAGTACACTAGGTTAATTGTTTCTTACATATAAAAACTTTGCTCTGTGTCTTAGCCTTAATGGGCCCCCGAGGTGCCGCGTGATTTATTAGTTCAAGAAAGCAGAGTCTTTGTAAGAGCTTTTATGGGCAGACAGAATCAAGTAACACACAGAGAAATTCAATATATGCTCCTTACCACTGCATTCTAATGAGGATGAGAATGAGCTCTTTCTAATTGCCAACATGTTTGCTACAAATAAATGAATGCACCTTTATTTGTTTCTTTGCTCTTCCAGATATCAATGAATGCGAAAGGGATCCATGCAAGAATGGGGGCATTTGCACAGATCTGGTTGCCAACTACTCCTGCGAATGCCCCGGGGAGTACATGGGAAGGAACTGTCAATACAGTAAGTGCTCGTGTTTCTCTTTTTAGTGTTTATTATTAAACCCTTTTATATCTTTCAGCACATTCCATTTAAAAGATAAATGGACAGTCAAACAAACTAATCGATCAAAGGAAGTTTTATCAGTCATTCCCACACAGAAAGTCTAACCAAGGTGTCTAACCAAGTCTTACAGACATTTTCTTGCTTTGTGATGTGTTTCAAAATGTCTATAGTTGTTATTGCACAACAACAGTATTAACTGTTCAACGGTATCTTTAAAGAGTTGGAAATTGCCATTTGAAAGGTGAAAAATTTTGTCCCAGACATGTTTTAGAAATTCTGGATTTTCAAATTAAAAAATGAGAAGAGAACGTCCACAGTTTTATTAAAAAATTCTTTCCTAATTTACTTCAAAATGGGGTGTGAGTTGATATTTTCAATGCTGGAAAGTGCACACAATAACTAAATTCTCCCTTTTTTGGATTTGGCCAGCAGAGCAATAATAAGTTGCTATTACTTTAAAACTTTAATGTCTAAAGCCTTTAGAATCCTTAAAATGTTTGTCTATTATGTTTTTCTGAACTAGAAAAGCACCATAAGCGCTTCTGGAAATGTATTCACTGAGATCAGTTACTGACTTTTTAACAGCATGTGTGTGTTATTACTCAGCGCTGCCTTCAGTCAAACAGAGAGACAGACCTGCAGCTCTTCACACATCCATGACACAGACAGAGAGCAAGAGAGAGTCAGACAGCAGTGTAACCTGGTCTCCATCTCACACCCTGCATGCTGTTATGGCTTTGGGGCTTCACTCCCACTGCCCAAAGGGTTGATGCCAAAAAAATGTGTCAAAATAACAAGGGAACATGAAAATACAGGCAGATTGTGGGCCTCTCTAAACACAGACGCTGCCTCACATTTTTAGTGGTAAGTGAAGACTGAGGGGAATAATTTCTGCATAAATCTACACATTGTTTATTTGAGAAAATACTTCATTTCATACCTTTGACTTCATAAAAAAAACATTTCAATTTCTTCTTGTATTAGTTTAGTAGAACACTTGAATAACAAGAAAATGATAATGTTCAAACAAACCAAATAAACCCTAAAGCACAATAACAATAAAAAACAAGTAAAAACCATATGAATGCTGAGAAGTCACGGCCACTTTGGGTTTCGAGCTTTCATTCTTTTTTTCTTCCTTTTCTTTTCTTTTTTTGTGGCCCAGTGGCTGTGTGCAGAGAAACGCAGCTTCTTCTTATCAGAGGTGGTTCTCTTTTTTGCCGGAGAGCTCAGTGGAGCCTCGTGTGTTTATTATGCTATTGTGAGGATTTAGCCTGCTCAGTCTAGGAACATATTAGGATTAATGTATCAGTGGACTCGGAGCCCTTAGCCATCCCTTTACTGCTACACACAAATTAATTTATCAGATCTTCTATCTCACTGTAGGTGCACCATGGCTGTTCTGCAATGGATCAGAGTTATGAATGTATGTATCCCAAAGTGATAAATATGGCAAGTTGCTGTAGTTTGCGAACTGAATGCAAAATGGTAAATAGAAAATTGTGAATTATACAGAGGAGTAAAAAGGCAGATGCTTACTGATGCAGTGTTGTAAGTGAAAAACTGCGGGAGAAAGATTTGGTCTTGCTGATTGAACATATGCCAAGCTCCATTATTTGTCTAATGATGCTCATTTCCATTTTCCCATATAAATTCAATGTTTGTACAGCATGCCATCCAGCCGTTAATTCAGCTTCAGTTATTTGCACGGTTATAAGTATCAGAACGGTTTGGTTTTGTCTCTGTACTCCAGCACGTTCAGTTCGAAATGAAACTATGACCATGAGGTAAAAAGTGCTGACTCGCAGCTTTTATCTGATTACATCCACAGCAGATGAACTGTGTAGGAATCATAGTTCCCTCTGTACAAATCCTCTGAGGGTGAGAAGAACAATAAGTCATACACTGTTCACCGAATATAGATGTTATCAACCCCAAACACCCCTTAAGCTAAAAAATGAACACTTTAAAACTGTTTTGTTGCATTTAAACCCACTGTGCTGGAGTTCAGCCAAACATGCCAGACTCCTTTTACTTTTAGATGAAACTGAATGTTTTCTGACCCCAACCCATCAAATCTCAGAATATGTAACATTTTCACATTAAAATGTCTAAAAGCAACTACATTTTTCTATAAATATTGTTGGGTTGTGTACTTACAGTATGCTCCCAACATGTTCAAACTCAGAGAGATCAAGGAAAAGCTTATTTCATTTTGGCGCTGACTTCCAAAGTAACACCAGTCAGTGATTGCTGAAGAAAGTTGGCAAACAAAATGTAACTAAAAGAAACTTTATCTTAACATTATCCATGAACATATCTGCCTGACAAAATCAGAAAAATCTTCTTCTGTAATAGATTCTGTTAAAAAATGAAAAAATAAACCTCACCTATGCTCATTCGTGATGTCATCAAACCTTTTTTTATATTGGAGAGAAATCAAGTGGCAGAAATTACTTTAGGACTTTGAAGCCAATCCAACCAACTTTAGATTTAGAATCCTGCTGTAGTTCATGTTTCAAAGAAGTTGAAACTTACATTTTCTATAATGCAACTTAATAGCATCGTTAATCACAAACTCTCTGCCCAGTAAATGCCCTCATCGTGCAAACTTTATATGCTCACACCAGCCATGTTTCTATAAATGCAAAAACAGGTCTCACATGTGGAAAGGTTTATAGAACTCGCAAAATATTCCTCATTTTAAAAAATTTTTTTCTCTGGCATACCTTTCGTGTTTTAGGAGATAATAACACATTCTTTGAAAAGTTGTGAATATCATTTCCACTACAAAAACAGCAGAAAAAAGACAGCTGAGGAGGAGTAACTATGCTTTTTGTAACTCTATTTGTTTATCAGAAAGAAGTGACATTAAAATCAGAAGTAATTTAACTTTTCTATTTAAATGCATTGTTTGCTGAATGTGTTATGGCCACATTGTATCCCCAGTAAATATCACTTACATAGAAATAGAAATAGAAATAGAAATAGAAATAGGTGGGAATCCTGGAATGTACTGTTATGCAAGGACACATTATTTTCTCAGACTTGTTCCTGCAACCCATACAGTATGTATGTATGTGTGTGGGCAAGTCTTGTACACTGCTGCAGATTAAGCAGCTGTACATTTTCTGTCTGCATCAGAAAATACTTATGAATGTTATGTGAGGAAAGCAGTGAGCTCCTGGCTGTTGTCTGTTTGGTGATGATGAAAATTTTTGCTGTAATATATAAAGCAGTTTCAATAATCATTCCTATGTTTCAAGGAGTAAAAAGAACAATTATAAATACCACATATAAATCTCAGTGAACATATATAAGAGGGCATAAGTAGAATGAGATAACCCTCAGCACAAACTGCCTGAGATTATCTACTTAAACAACTTTAGAATTGTTCCTGCTGTAATCGTCTGGAGACAATTTTCACACTACATACACTAATATGGGTTAAATGGCCAGTTAACAATCCAATATTGAGGAAAGGTGATGACTTCTGATGGCTTTGAACCATCTACCATCGGCAGAAGCAAAACTGAAATAAGTACACGTAGTTAAGCATAAACTTACCTTCGCACTAACACATCAAATAAATCCCAGTGGCCTCATATCAAATAAAGTGCAGATAGCTGGAAGCTCAGGCTGTTCCTGCAAATTAGTACATGTTTTTTTTAATGATGCTGATACATATTTTTTTGCTTTTTGTAACCCTTTTATTGTGTTTTATGTAATCCCATTTTTTTTAATTTGTTCTTTGCATCAACTGATGTGGCATCTGCATTGAGAGCATAGCTGATCATCTGTCTTCATTCCTCATGTTTAATATAACTGCTCCCAAAAGGAAAACAAATGTCTTATAATAATAATTCAAAGGTACATCATTAAAAATGTGATTTTATGTTATGAGAGATGGAAAGGATATTAATATTGGCTGATCCATAATCATCAAATAGAGAAAAAAGGATTTTTGTTCCTGTTAATTCTATCATTGTAGGGTTTTATATTTTGTGTTGCTGCCCTGCTTAAATCATTATAAGCATAATTGCATGCGGTATGCTTACACGCTGATACACCCACGTAAATGCAGGTGCATTTCATTCAATCTCATTTGTCACCTGTGGAAACAAGTATGCCGACGTCTTTTTGGTGTGTTTATTATTCTTTTCCTCATTCCTTCACTCCTCCGCATGCTCATTAGTATTGGTGTGCTGGCATTAATTTCAGTGGGGCTCTAATTTGTTTAGGCTGTAGGTAGGGCTTGTGGGAGATGGATTCAGCTGTCACATCACGGTAGTGGAGGTGTTAGTGATGTGTGCTGTCGCTGGGGCTGATGTATGCTCAGGGGCCAGCAGGCCAAGGCCCGGGGGCTGGCTGGCTTTAATGCTCTGACGAACGACTGGCAGGCAGCTCGTTAAGAGTGGCCCATCGTTGCCGCAAGGTGAGAGGGACCACAACTTTACAACAGTGTCTTGCCACAACAATCCACCTAGCGTACCTTGCAAGAGAGCTGCCCAAGAGATACGATATCCAAACAAATATGATTTATTATTGATGCAACATTGCACTTCGGCCTTAATGTCGAGTCTAAATGAGGATAAATAGATTCCATTTCACTTTCTGAAGTTAAATTAGAGAGATATGAAATCTGCTGCTCGTGTCAGAGCAGCGTGTGAAAATTCGCAGGATGCCTAACAAATTGAAAGTCAGGATTCATGAAGAATGTTTCATAAAATTGATTTGCACCTTGCACATTCCTCACATTCGGTTCGGGATATCAGCCACAACGCAATTAACACCCTTTAAATTGCTGTTAATGAATGTGCATATCTGCAAAAAGTAATTTTGTTCTCATATTAGATTGTTCATAAGGAAAATGATACTTGAATCATATTCTGCCCCTGTGGGTCAGGTTTAAAGCAGGTTTTTAGCTTTGCTAGTGGCATGACTCTGTTGGTACATCAGCTTGGTCATTACTGAACTCTGCAGTCGATGGGTTGCTATGAAATTTTGTACAGACATTCACGTTTAGCAGAGGATGAATCCGAGTGAGTCTGTTGATCCGCTGATGTTTCCTTGAATCCATCAGCAGAGTTCAGTTGTCTCATATCAATCTCAACATTTAAAAGCTGGATTGGGGCACAATCTTATACAATATTTTATACAGAAAGGATTGTTGACAACTTCACAGAGCCATAAGTGTGACATAAAGCCCTTTAGTGAGGTTTCAGACACAGAACTTATAAAAGAACATAAGTTTAATAAATTGTCATTTCAGATGTTCACATTGTTCAACTCAAACATTAAATATCAAACTTAAATGTTGCATCTAAATTCAAATGTTAATTGTAAAATTTAAATGTTAATTATGAAACTTAAAAGTTAATTTAAATCTAAAAGTTAAATCTAAACTTAAATGTTAAGTCTTAAATTTGCATATGAGCTAAATATTTAGTTTCACCAAGCCCCTGTGACATTTTGATTTGACATTTACATCATTTACAAGATTTAGTATGAAGTAGTTTCACTGAGCACTGAAATTTGAATTCATACATCTATTACAGGAAAAGAAAATGGGACGAGCGATGCTGTGACTCAGTTAAAGAAAGGATTTTGAGGCAGAAGGCACTTCTTTAGTTTTGTGTTTATTAGAGAAAGTCACTAAAAAGTAGAGATATCCAATTTCCCTGAATAACAGAATTTAGGTTGAGATAACTGAAATGCAAATGTGATGGGTTTCTATTGGATTACCACGTCTTAAAATGGAAGCTGCTTTCCTTTGCAAGACTCGTTCAAAAGACAAAATGAAGTTCATCCATCACATATCAGAGAATCAGAAACTTCTCTGAGCTTCAGCAGTGGGCTACCACGTCCACCTACACCGTCCTCTCATCAGTCTGGAGGCAATGAGTCACGCACAAGGAAGAACTAGTGAAGCAAGATTTATTTACCATAGTGGAATATATAACACACAGGGGCAAACACACACACACACACATGTACATGCACAGATATACTCTTTGCTCTCCTCCAGCTTCCACCGGATCCCCTGGACTCTCTTCAGACATTACTCACTGTCTCCCCAGCTCCCTGTTGCCAAGAACCCCACTGTTTTAGCAGCTAGATAAGTTGTGCTAAGGTTGTTTTCATTGTTCCATTCTCCTCTGACTCTCTGCTTTCTTCTGTGGCGAAAGTCTTCCCACAGCTTCCAGTGCTGCCAGTCCCATTCTATGCCAGTATGTGTGTGTGTGTGTGTGTGTGTGTGTGTGCATGTGTGTGTGTGAGTGTTTGGTTTTGAAATGCTGTGGTGTTTTGCTTAAATGATGAGTTTGGCATCACAGCCTCGCGGTGACCATCGCTCCAGGCTTCCCCTGAAGGCTGCTTTACACGGACACTTAAGGTTCAGCCTGCATGAACAAGCAGTGCCTGCGGCAGAAGTGAGCACTTCTGATGTGTCCTCATTCTTTTTGGACACTTCCAGGTTCCCTTAGCGCGCGAAACACTGTGCTTTTAATGTTCTTTTATTCATTTAATCATCATGCAAACAGAAGAAATCAAATCAGCTGTCTTCATTTTAATCAAATCCACAACTGTTAAGCAAAAGAAGAGTAATAAATTATTCCAGTCCTTCACTTTTGAACTCCAATCATTTTTTTATTCTTATTAAATACCCAAAGACAGAGTGGGAGTATTAAAACTAAACAAAGGCAACTTGACTTGCAGATCTTGAAGATGTTCCACCTCTCATCCCAACAAAAGCTCTCTTCAATCTTCACAAACCTCAAGCAAGTGCAGTTGCCTTCACTCAGCATTTAGGCATTCAGTCACCTCGATGACTGAGAAGCTTCACAGACGACAGAGTGGGAGGAATCCGCCCACATCATATTCATCATGAACTGGATATGCAATTATAAAGCAGTGAAATTAAAAAACAGCATCGGTAATAATCTGTTCTTTTTATTTTTGTTATACTAACCCATCATCCCCTTCAAAACAGACATTCAAAGAGCGAAATAAAAGTGAAAAATGCGCAAACATCTCTATCTCAGACTGTCATATCTATTTGTTTACTGCTGTTATCCAATAAGAAAGTCAGTGGGAAATAAAATTCATTTTGTCACACACTTGAGGTTTATGTTCAGTCTCATAACTTTTAACTCTAATGGGGAATAAATGTCTGAAAGTGTAGCGTCAGGTAGTGCTTCTGTGTAACACGTCCTTGTCATTCCTCCCAGAGTGTTCTTTAAACTTGGTAGACTATTTAGCAATCATAGCATTTCATTTCTGGACGTGCCTCGAGAATATTTATCAACTGATGTTCATCTTTTCTTTTGAAACTGACGATAAATTACTGGAATTCTGTCAACTACTTTTTCTCATACAGGGAAAATGGTGCTCGTTGAGAAGCTGGTAGGTGTAGAAATAAATTGTATTCATATAATTGCAAATCATGTTAGGAAAGATATTTCAAAACAAAATTGCCACGGCTAGAAATCCTTGCACTTATATCAACTGTATTCTTGACTTAGAGACTAATTAAAACTTCTGTCACATCTACTGACACCACATGTGATGACACTGTGGGTCTTGAGGAAATGAAATGATGCTCAGGTCTTTGCTTCCTGCCTGTTAAGCTGAATTTAGACACACTTTTGTGTCACCTCCAAGCTTTTTTTGTTTTCCTTCAAATTGCACAGCGTGAGAGACCAATTTCTAAGCTATTGGTAACTGAATGAGTTACATATTACGGGTTTAAACGATATCCAATGGAGAGACAATCTCCGTTACACAACTCTGCAACACAATTTATTCAGGCTGCAGAATTGTGAAGACTAGCAAACACATCTGATTTACTTTTGTTGGCAATACGCCACAGCTGTTTGAAGCCACAATTGAACCCCGGTTGAACTGTTTAGGTTGTTTTCTCAGCACACCTGAGTCCTCAATTATGATGTCTTTCCACAGGCTAAGTTATCTTATAATTGGGGGCAAACTATACAATTTGAATTTGTATTGAATCCTAATGCAATCCAAGCTGAGCTGGTGGAATATAAAAAAAAGGCAAATTTGCAGGTACACAATTAAGAAATTCTCATTTGGGAAGCAGCTGTAACTTTGTTAAACTTTCAGTGCTTTGCAGTAAACTTGTGTATCGCCTTATGTTTATATTTATTGCAGATTCCATATGGATACATCCGGAGTTTCCGTCTGTTTCTTCATTGTGTTTCATTTCTCTCGGGTTTTCAATGGTTATGAGATTTCACAATAGCTATTTTATTGGAAACACAAAGAAGTACTTGTTTCTTAGCACAATAAACTCTCAATTGGATAAACATTGCCAGAATCCCTTTCACCACAGGTATGTCTATTAAAAAAAAAGTTCTTGATTTGCCAGGCGTACCAATTAAAAAAGGAGGGAAAAGCAAGCTGCTTTAAGAAGAAAGGACAGCGCTTTTTGTCCGTGGATATTGCTTGCATGCCTTCTCACTTTCAACAATGGAGCCTGTAGGATGTTTAAAGTTGTCGGAAAGCTTGTTGACTTTGGGGATGATGCCGTCCAAAAGTGACCGCAGCTCCCGGTTGGAGGCCTGAGGGCCCTGTTACTGATGGAAGAGATGAAGGAACAATCTGTTAGTCCTTCGGCTGTGGACAGCTTGAAGGCAGAGAGGAGTCCTCTCCTTTACTGTTGGGACTTAAAAGGATTTCACCGTAATGGAAACATTAGGAATTTTTTCTTGTGATGAATCAAAGCTTATAGTTTGACAAAGACTGAGGTCAGAGAGAAAAAAAAACTATAAAGACCCCAATGACAAGGTCTCAATAAGAGGCATTCAAGAGGATACAACAACGGAGGCTGAAGGGAAAAGTGGCAGTTTCAATGGTCATGTGTAATACTGTAAAAATAGAGGAGAATGAGGTTTTCAAGGCTGAGATAAAAAAAGAATATTGACTCTGGAGACACTGAGAAGAAAAATAAAACAAAATATAAAGGACAAAGTCTCCAGCATTTCAAAATATAGCTTTTTTTTGCTATTTCAAAATCTATATGCATTCCCTTGACTGAGTTTCACTGCAGAAATTACACGAAGGCTCATCCGTCTCTTTTTCCCTCTCTTCACTCAGGATGCTCTGGACCACTGGGCATGGAGGGCGGCATAATCTCCAACCAGCAGATAACAGCCTCGTCCACCCACCGTGCTCTCTTTGGCTTGCAGAAGTGGTACCCGTACTTTGCACGCCTCAACAAGAAGGGCCTGGTCAATGCCTGGACTGCTGCTGAAAATGACAGATGGCCGTGGATTCAGGTAGAGCACAGTCACAGGACAGGAAACATACAAAGCCAGACTAGCATCACGCCAGACTGAATTCAATGATAGGCAGAGTCTTAATTACAGATACACTGAGTTCCCTTATTTCATGCAGCTTTAAATTTGATTTATGTTGTTTTTTAATTGACGGTTTTACCTCTAAAGGTGATTATTGATATTGAAAAAATGATGGCTGACATTCTGGTAGTAAAGAGCAAAAAATAGTGTTAGCTGGAGGTGGAACAGATGCCAGTGTAGTCAAGTGTGAGGAACAATGTGAAAGGGCAAAGCTGTTGTCAGCTTGTGGCTGTTACCTCTCACTTAATGATGATGGTTTGCTAACAGTTGCTCAGCTGTGCCGTCTCTTGTTTTGACATTTACTTGTGGCTCACATGATAGGAACTTAGGTGAGAGGTATTAAAGTTTTTTTATTGCACAGATGCTTTGCAAAGTCTAAACTGAGTTTAGATCAGATTTTCAAGCTGAAGTAAGTGAAAACTTGCAACAACTTCCGATGTAGCGCTCTGCACCTTTCTGAAAACCGGACAGCTTACACTAATACTACAACATGAGATGGTGTATTGTCTCCATAGCAACAACTTCTTGTTCTTCTGGTCTTACTGCTAACTTTTTAATCTTTTTATCTACATTGCTCATTGCAGTCTACTGAAATCTAAATGATAATAGTGATCATGAGATGCTTGAAACAGCTGCATTTCCAGTTTTGATAAAATGGCGAAACATATGTGGATGTGAGCATGGGGTTGAAGCTGAAAAAGCTAGCAGCAAAATGACAATGTAGGCAAGCAGAACAAAGGAGAACAAGTAAAGTTCTTAGTTAAGCAGAATATTTAAGTCGAGGCTTGTGTGTTGCTGAGCTTAGCAGGGCGAGTTCACAACACTGCAACATTTCCCATCAAAAATGTTCCAATGTTCTAAAACTAAACTTTTCTTTGAACTGGCCTCTATTTATATTCTGATCCACATATCACTGCTGTCAGGAGAGATTTGATAAATCACTTTACAACACTCAACAGCAATCATTCATTGTAATTTTCCCGTTAACCACACACACACACACACACACACACACAAAAGATTGAATTCATCTTAACAATTCAGTGCCTCTTTTTGTCATTTTGTGATAAGTGTTTCTGTGACCACCCAGGGGCCTTCATCCAAAACAGCACCATGAATTTTGAAATGAAAAGAAATTAGATGTTTACAGCAGCAAAGCACTGATACACTGACGTCTCCTTTTACTCAGGCTTTGTTAAAGACAGCCGTCACGCTGTGCCGTTAGTCAGTTCTTATTGTCAAACAGCTACATAGACAGATCAATACAATAGATTGCCTGGTGCTCCTGAATTATTGATGCACATCATTTTGGGTCCTCTTTTAATGTTAGAAAACATTCTCAATGTTAACTCCATTACAGAGTTTTAACCCAAGGAATGTAGATTGTTTAGGTGTCTTTGCATTAGCAGTGGTTGAGCTAATTGCACTGAAGAAGCTCATGTTTTCTCACCTGAAATGATGAGCCTCAGCTGTACAAACACCCATATCTGGATTTATCTCGAATAAATAGTCATACCTCTTGCTTGGCCTTGGCTTGAAACAACTTTGGCATCTTAAACAACTGTCACTTTAAGCTTCAATATATAAATCCTCTCCCAGGCTTCAGCTAGAGACTCAATATAAAGATAGAGAACAAGTATTTAGCAATTTAACGACTCAATTTTTAACTTTAACTATTCTAGATTTTTTTTTTTTCAGATTTGTTTCCTTCCCTCTTACTCTTCAGTCTCTTTTATGATGACAGAAATGCTGACAGCAACCTGCTATTAGATCCATGATACACTGCCAGTGAACTGTGAACAAAGTAATAGAAAAACACACTACAGCGTGATGGAGAAAGTGAAGCTGTTCTTAACAACAAGAGGGTTGTAAGGCAAAGAAAAAAAAAGTATTTGTAAAGAAGGAAAGATAGAGAGAGAGAGAGAGAGAAAGAAAGAAACAGGCAACATGAGTGAGAGAAAAGGGGCCTGGCACATGGAGAGGCTGAGGAGAGCGGGACATAAAACATTCAGGCGGTTTGTTTGACTTTAATGATGCCACGTGGGATGTTGTGCGGGATGCTGTAGGCATTGTGTGTTTCTACGGAGGGCCGGGATAATTGGGACGTGAGTACAGAGGTGTACAGTCATGTCAGTGTTTTGGGATTATGCTAAGGAGTTGGCGCTGTGCTTTGTTGTGCAGAGCAATTTGCAATGTGTCTCGACGTGCATGCGAGTCAGGTGAAACAGGTCGTACTGACAGATGACAACCCTATCAGGCTAGAGATCAGATTTGTCTGGCTATTTGCAAGGTTTTTTTTTTTTTCTCTGGTACAGGATGTATCTTTGGATGTCAGCCAGAGTCAGCTCCCTAAACCTCAACAAATGAATCAAACATAGAGCAACATACTTTGAATAATACATCACAGAGAGGCAGACAAAGCATTCGCTGTATGTGTGTTTGTTTGCGTTTATGTCGGTTTGTGTGTTTGTGTGTTTGTGTGTCGTGCGGGAGCGAGCTCGCCGTTGTTCACACATCTGTGTAGTGTGAGAATATCATTTTTCCACAGCCTTGACACGACTAGCTCACACATAAAATTGCATTTGAACACTCAGGGGAAATATGCTGCCAGTCTGACCAATATCAGCAAAATATAGCTGCAGCAGCCTGTGTGTGTTGGAGGAATGAAACAATCCAAATCACTTGCAGAGACTAAGAGGGTCTATACATAGTTTAATAGAAGATAAAAAAAAAATAATGATATGATGTTTCTATTCAGATCTGTGTGAGAGTGTTGACTTTTGCTGGCTTGTGCTGAAATGTATTAAACCTGCTTAGAGTCTAATTATGTCTGTCAGGGGAGCTTTTCCCTTTTCATCCCAGTGTAATCTCACTTATTAAAACAGTCAACCTGACACCGTGACCCTGACAAATTCCTTTCTGTTACAGTTTATTTTATGATCAGCGCACAACTGCAATCGTTAGTGACTGAATAAAGCACTTGGATTGATACACTGCGGTACAAAAAAAGCACATTCTTTCGACTGAATGCTATCAAGTTTCCTAGAAAAACTCATTCTTGGATAAAAACCAGTCAAGGTTCAGGACGTGTTCTAATATGAAATTATGGTGTGTGTTTCGTTTCCTTACACAATGAAAAAAAAAAGGTAAAAACCTAAATGCTGATATGCTGATGTGTGTAACTAATAGCTGCAAGTGTGTTTTATACAAAAAGAGACCGCAGCGACTTAGATAAGGCTTTTTAATTGTGTGTATGTGTGTGAGAGTGTTTATGTTCTCCAGCCTTACTTCTTTTTTTTTTTTTCTCACAACAGTGCCACAGGGCTCTTAAGTAGCTTCAAGGACACAGAGTAGTTCAATTCTTACAATGCTGCTGCAATTCCCTCAACAGTTTTCATCTCAGCAGTAATCAACAGAGGGTATATTTTCACTCGTAATGCTCCTGACCTTTGTATGCATGCATTGTGATGTTTGGCTTGTTGGCATTATTACATTTGGTAATTGGCAATATAAAGAGCTGGAAGCAAGTGATTGTGATCTTAGTTCCATTTTCAACCAAGGACTATAGCTGTAAATACATGTGTTTTTGCTGCTTTAAATAAGGCTTAATGAGCTCTGGAGAGAGCATAATGGAATATATAGAGAAGTGGTATCATCAGGGGTGCATACAACCGCAGAGCATGTAAAACAGAAACCAGAAATGCATCTTACTTAAATTGATACAAATTTCTCGTTTATTCTCAGTTCTTGTCGACACGTTTTTAAGCCGACGGGGTGAACTACTTGCCAAAGAAACAAAGACATTAAGCAGATACTTTGGTGCTCAACCACTGACGAAGAAATGGCAACGAAACGTGGCTTTAGCTCACCAAACTATAATGAAAGATAAATGGTTTCTACTCACATCTAGCAGACACAACAGGTGTGTTTTAAACATTCATTTTTCATGAAGAAAGCTAAAGCAGAGGACAGCGAGGGGGGCAACGAGGAGGAAAGTCAGGAATGTTGAGTTTGTTAAGACCTCACTGTCACTGTCCCATAGTAAACCAAATACCTTCTCCTGACACTCACCTAAGTAACTGATAAAAAAAAAAAAGTCAGATTCATCCCTGTGTATCATTTTGTTCTCCGTTGCTTAGCTGAGGCCTTTCAGGTTCTGATCAATTATGATGTAAATTGCTGAACCAGTTCTTTACAGCAGCATAACAACGGTTTGTACCATACCTGACAATTTTGTTAAAAACTTTTGCCGTCACTAACATCACAAAATAGTGAAATATTCCAGCTATGATTCCACATTCAATTTTTTTTTTTTTGGTTAAACCAATCATTTACAATCATACTGTGTGACCAAACCAAACAACAAACACTCATACATTAAGCCAGATAATATTTTGCAATTTGCTTATATAAAAGACTGAAATAATTAGTTGACTTTTCATTTTGACAGCTTCCCAAAATTTTTGAAATCAGGATTGTATTATAAAAACACCTTTGATCTCAAAGAGCCAATGAGAAATCTGCACTTTATTAAATTTTACTGTGGACAAACAGTTTCCAACATATCGGGGATGCTTCAAGTTTGTTTTTCCTGAAGGTTTTGTGGATTACAGCTAAAGGTCATAGTCAGTTCCACCATGTTGCCAGTGGTTACATGCTGAACCTTTTTCTCACAGTAGTGAGTGTTTTTTCAGAGAGAAACCCAGTTATATCACATCATGCATTATTTTTTTTGTTTTTCTTATGAAGTTGGAGAACAGACGTGATTTGATGTAGAAGTTCTTTTCTTCCGAGGCTCATGCATTTTACCCAGAGCACTTCACACACACATACACACACACAAGATGCTGTGTGTTTCATAAAAAGCAAAGGGTGAATTGGTGAAAGGGTGAAGGGTTCATTCCAAACTTTGTCTTTTACGCCGTTCCTTCGAGCTTTCTTTGGCACAAAGTCTCCAAAGCGAATGCATAGAGTGCATACATATGCCGAGGACACGCAATTCTGTAACTTTACCAGACATTTTTTGTATCAAAGTATTAATAGAAGTATAAAATCCCGCTAGAAGTAAATCTGAATCAAAGTGGATCGGTGGCTTATGTCGCATCTAAATTTGTGCATTAAAAACTGATTGCTGTTATACTCGCAGGAAAATGGTTCATCAAGAGAAGACTGACAACTTTTTTTTGGGTCATTCAAATTTTTTATGTACTCCGTTATTCACAGTTTAACACCCCCCCTTCTGCTAATTTAAGCATTTTAGGTTAACTGTCTCTCGCACTGAGGCATTTTCCTTTAAAATGACACAAGTCTGTAGACAAAAGGCTGCTGCTGGAGGATATTTCCAGCGAAGCCTCACTCAAACAAATAAATGCATCACTATTAGCGCTGAGGTGACAGACATATGTTTCTGAGTAGTCATTAAAAATGTGAAGGATCACCCCAATTACCCCAACAATGACCTTTTAGCGACATAGTTCCTAATTAGTGAGAGAAGTATCTATCTCTATAGAGAAAACTGTGGAATGCAAGGAAATGCCTCAAATGACAAAGAATGAGTCACAGCAGCTGAGGATACGAGAGGGTTCCTTATGTATAATTAACTGGATATATTGGTTTAAGTATGTTGAGAATAAAGTGTAATTGAGTCGCGTCTCTGCAGAAGGAAAATTAAAAGGAAATCAACGCTGCAGTAGAAGAATTTGACATCACTGCTTAGGTCGTTGATGGTTCAGAACAGATTGGGGAAAATAAACAGTTCTTTTCTTGTGTTGGATCTGTAAAAGCCAAAACTCTAATCTCTAATGTCGTCTGGAGACACAGCTTTGAGTTTTTTCATTAATCCAAAAGGAGGTTGTATGTTAGCAGGCTCAGACTTTCTGTTTGAGCTTTGGCTCTTAAAAATTTCACTTATAAATTGCCTTATTTCATAGTAACACTAACAGTCCTACACCAGAAAATGAGCTTAAACCCTCGAAATACCAGCCTGAATGTGGTCACATTGAAAAAGAAGCCAGACTTCCATTTCTCGTGGATCAGCTTTAAAACGGTTCATGTTCTTAACTAGAAACTGATTTTGGCTTCACAAACATAAACTGAAACACATTTTTGTGTGTCTGCGATATCATATGAAGTTTTGAATTTTTTTTAAAAAAGGATAAATGAGCTTAAAAATCAAATGGTGAGAAAAAAAATTACCTTGAGCCAATCTGGTCTTATTCATCAGAAAAATTCAGTCCTTTTCATTCTCCATTTCTGTTTTTAGGTTATTTAAGGTTAATGTTCTTTCCATTAATACTCACTCAATGCTGTGTTAATGCCAGCCGTCTGTTCTGCAGCTTTGAAAAACCAGACAGCTGTGTTTTTTTATATTTTGTCAGAGTGGGAGCTACAGTCGTGCAAAAGTGTGTTTCTTTTTCCTAAAAATGAAGAAGCTTGGTGTGACTTTGGTGCCAAAATGATTCATGACTAATTGTTGTCAGTGTTTGCGTACTTTATCTTAATTTTCACAGACTCTCAGAGGTTTTACAGTATTATAATACTGAAATCGCTCCTTGTTATCCTGGCCTACTTTTCTAAATCAATATTAACTGTAAAAATTAGGCAGTGTGTATGCGTGTGCGTGTGAATATATGTGTGTGTGTGTGTGGGGTTGGATTACAGCACCACAACTGAGTCACCACAGGCATCTTCATGTTGTCGCAGTAAAGTGAGCTGTCATCAGCTCTCATCAGCTGTGAGGAAAAATAACAATAATTTTCTAGATGCTTTTTTTAAAGAAAGCTCACCAGAATTTGAAGGCAAGTGAGCGATTTTTGCAGTCAAACAGCTGTAACAGGTTCAAGACAAACTGTTAAAATAGATGAAGTAAATTCACTCACAGGTCTTTCAGGCTTGTTGCCATTATGTAAGCAGAAAAAGGCTTTTTTTAATTAGCAGAAACATGAGCATGGGTGGAGATATGGAAGAACCAACTGCTGTTTTTAATAAGTACTTTCAATTTTAATGTTTGTTTTTATTCATAACCAAGAAATACATTAGAAGTCCAATAGACTTCTGGAGGTGTCCTTTAGGAACCATCATGTAGCTGCTATTAGTGATGTTGCTTTAGTTTGGATCATACAGTGTGATGGCCACTTGGGTCCAAGATATGAGCCAAAGTAATAAAAGTGATTGTGTAATATTACCGCTTAATATGTCCACTTTGCACTTCAGCACCAGCTTTATCCATCTCACAGCTATAAATGCAGCAAAAATAATATGACCTGATGTAAACACAAAAACATAAGTTGAATACATCAATTAAAACTTAATTGACAATGGACAAAAATCCCAACTTTGTGTAACTGCTGTTGTTAATCTGTGGGAGTACGATAAAGTGAAAGGTATAATTTAGTTGAAATTCACTCCAATCGACTCTAAGGTGGCCAATTAGGTGAAAAAAAATATGCCGAACAAACCTTGAACTGATGCATTGTGTGTCCATCCTGTTTGGATGATAATGATCCTGCTTTGTTAACGCTAAGAAGGATCTATGGGAACATTCATCACTTCCCTCTTACTTTGCTTTCCTTTTTCCTTTTGGCTGTCCGAGCAGCTTTACATTGGCACCATATTGACAGTCTGCACAGGGCTGACAGACTGAATCTGGATTGTAAGGATTGATTAAACGTTCCATTTGATCACAGACTTTCTGAATAAGATGGATGGCCCTGACAGAAAAGATACAAGGGAGCGAATTGATTCCCATGACTTGCATACACACAGTGGCTGGCACGGACACAGATGGACACGTTCAAACTCTGAAATTGGAGCTATAATTTCTTGATTTTTTTTCCCTTTTTTTTCCACTTCACAGATAAACCTGCAGAGGAGAATGAGGGTCACAGGCCTAATTACCCAGGGTGCAAAGCGTATCGGCAGCCCAGAGTACGTCAAGTCTTACAAAGTAGCCTACAGTGACGACGGGAAGACCTGGAGAACGTACAAAGTCAAGGGCAAAGACGAGGATATGGTGAGACACATAAGTGGGCACACACAAACATGAGCATACACACCCATCGCCGTTTCTCCACTCTTTTCCCGTTAGCGTCCAACTCTGTAATACACAGACGAGGATGCACACATGCCCGCACTCACACACGTGCACACACAGCGACGAGAGACTGTGCGCTCAGTCAAGGGCAGGGTGGAGGACATGATGAGATGGCTTTTTAATTAGCTCGCACACACCGGGCCCATCTTGCTGCCCCTTACCCCCCTCCACTTTTATGACTTCTAGATTGAATTTTTATACTATTTGGGGATGAACAGCCACCAAATAGGCCACACAGCGTTCTATCATTCCTGACAGCAAGCCGCGGCTGTCCTCCATTTGGCCGAGCTCTGAATGACCCCAAACCTCCAAACTTCTTCGCAAATTCATCACACGGAATCAATGAGTGTGGGGTTGTAAATTCTGTGATCTCACTTTTTGTGTATTGTCTGTCTTTTTCTCTTTTAGCACATAGTTTCCATTAAAAAAAAACCCAGAATGCATGAATGTGCATCTAAAGTGGAAATTGTAGCTGTAGAGGCAGATAAATACTTGTACAGCTGGACCTGTTAGAGTGTTTGGAGTAGCTACAAACGACCATCCATGACCTAATATAATATAATGCTGTATTTTTTTACATTGACCCGGTGCTGTCTAGTAGCAGCTCCATCCTTCTATATTGCGTGAAAACACATTACTCTATCTTTCCCGTGCTCTCTCTCTCTCTCTCTCTCTCCCTCTCTCTCACATGCAGTACATCAGTCACTCAAATCACAGAGTTTCTGTCAGACTATCTCAGGTCATTTTGATAAAACAGTCCAGAAGGTATAGCGATATAATTGGAGCACTAATTTAAAACACACCACTGTTCTTATGAATTACAGGCTCAAATGGTGCGAGAAATTGTCTATTTTTCCCTGTAATTCTAGCTCATTGACCTTGAATGACAGCAATTTGTTGAGCGTGGAGTAGACACTAGAGAAAGCTGCGCTTAGACTGCCACATTACAGCAAAACTGATCTGCTTCCATCCTCCCCGCCCCCCCCATCTACTGTTATTTCATCCCCTGCAACAGATTTTCAGAGGAAATGTTGATAACAACGCTCCATCAGCCAACTCCTTCACCCCACCCATTGAAGCCCAGTATGTGCGCATTTACCCCCAAGTCTGCAGGAGGCACTGTACCTTACGCATGGAGCTGCTCGGTTGTGAGCTAACAGGTACGTGTGCTGAACTCAGTACTGAAAATACTTCAATAAATACAAATTTTTTTGTCTAACACATTGCTGAAATGTTTCGTTTTTTAAACTTTTGCACATTCCTACACAAAACAGCACCGCACTACACAAAAGAGTTATATTGTACATATTTTAAGCGATAAATTTTTTTCATATTTTATTGTCAGTTTTATCTTTTATACCCTATTTCTTCTTCCTGACTGTGAAGGTCAGAAGGGTTATAACAAATGTGCTTGTTTTTGTTGTTTCCAGGCTGCTCTGAACCACTGGGAATGAAGTCAGGCCATGTCCAGGACTACCAGGTCACGGCCTCCAGCATCTTCAGGACTCTCAACATGGACATGTTCACTTGGGAGCCTGGAAAGGCCCGATTGGACAAACAGGGCAAAGTCAATGCCTGGACAGCTGGACACAGTGATCAGTCACAGTGGCTACAGGTAAGATGCCATCTGAGCTAAATCTGTCGTAGCTGCTGTAGATATTAGATTGTTATAGAACATTAGAGGGAATTTAAGCAACAGACAGTCGGGTTCTTGCAGAGATTTTTACTCTGCTGAATCATTAGCTCTTTCCTCCCTGGCATAGTAATGGATGGTGTGTACATGGTAATGCATGCCAATAGATTCAATTACATTTCACAGGGAAAGACTTCATTGATGTTTGCAATGTCTTTTGTGAAGGAAATTATATCTTGACATTCTAACTCTTTAAGCTATCTTTCAGTTTTATTCCTAAAAACAGTCAGTAATAGGTAGTCATTTCTTTATTATCCCTGCCAGTATTTTTGAATCCGACACCCACGCAGCTTGTGTTAGAAGAGTTTAGCCTTAACTTTGGCTGCAGCCCAGCCTTTATCTCTATGAAAGAGCCAATCCATTTGTTTTCATTACAGTAACTGATGACTGTAAATGTCTCCTGAAAGGGACAAGGCACGTCTCTAAGTGAACATTTACACCTAGACTTTCTGCTTAACAATATGTGAGATTGATGGAGGCCCAGGGAGTGTAAGATACATATCAATAAGATTCAGTCATGCCCACCGTGCCCTCACGTATGCTCTGATATATTGAAATGAAAAGGCAGTAAATGCTCTTTCTTTTAGAGTGAGAAACCGCATCTCGCAGCGAGCTGTAAAACTGAGAGCGTAGAAGAAATTGTGATGTGGATCATCTTCTCAGGGAATTGAAGATAAGAGTGATTTCTTTGATTTCTTGGCCTTTCTGCTGCACCCCGCTCCTCACGGACCACCTCCTTAGCAGTGACATAGTTAGCGCTCTGTAGTCACACTGACTCGTCTCGCTGTTATTAGATTGGTCAGGTCTTGAGTCAGATATGTATTTTATTACGCTGAAAGCTTTTTGATAAGGGTGAGGGTATGCAGGGCCGTGTGGCGGAGGAGACAGGTACTTAGGCAGGTCCCATCCAGGCCAGGGAGCTCCACTAAGCAAAATTGATTGCTGTGGGCAAAGGAAATCTTGTGGTCTCATATTACATGCTGCGCCGGCAGGAAAGGGGAGATGCTGTACAGACGCAGAAGGAAAATCAATGGCTTCCACTGCCAAGGACCATTTCTGCGAACACAGGCTTAATACAAAATCTGACTTTTGAAAGAGTTATATACTTTAGAGTACTCTTTTACATTTATACTGATATCGGTCTGTGAATGGGCCCATTTTTTATACTGAGTGATCCTCCAATATGCCTTTATTAAACTCCTATATAGTCAGTATCTTCTTATACTGGTTGCCATGGCAAATAATTGATTCTCAGTGACATTACTGAATGACTTTAAACCTTAAAGATTAATGGAATTAATCAGCAGTAATGACAAATTAAGTATTCCTATTAATCAAGACAACTGCTCTGGTGTGTAGTGAAAGCAGTAGGAACCTCTGGAAAGAATTAAATGTCAAACTGGATTTTTTTTGATGCAGAGGACTCGATAAAGTCTCCTTTTTACGGCAAACAGTTGAGTCAAGAGCTGACATGCAGAATTTTTTTGCCTTATTTGCTCTAAATTACTTTTTCTTATTTGCTCTAAAAAAAATTTTTGTCTTATTTGCTCTAAAGTAACTGAAAACCAAATTCTTTGTATGTTGTGAAATGTACTTGGCCAATAAAGCTGATTCTTATTCTGATTCTGATTCTGATTCTAAAACATCTTAAATTATTTTTCCCACAATGGAACAATCTATAAATCTACATTCAAGCTGTTAATATTATGTTTCTTGATGTTTTTTTTAATTTTCTTAGTGGTATTTATACTGAAATATTTACTGTCTTTTGATGTTTTTGTAGTTTTGTTGGCTTTAAAGAATAATATTTCAGTTTCAGTCCAAAAGGACATTGACAGTAGATCATTTTTCATCATTTGAGACAAGAGATTAAGCTGATTTAATTGTTCCTATTAGTGTTCATGTCAGTCGTAGAAATACACGACTCAGCCATGCAATGGGCCATTTAAATGTAATGATTATATTAAAAAGTTCAGAACATAGTTTCCAGCAGACTAAATACCGAATAATAGAAATTTTGTGCCACTAAAAAAATTTTAAATCCAGGAAAAAACACCAAAAACCTGGACATGCTTAAGGACTGTCCAAGCTGAAGTTTTTCTGGTGTGGCAGTAGATAAAATTACGCAGGGAAAACCAGAATCTTTCAAGATGTTTTTCAAGAGTGGAGCTGAAGCTGTCAGACTGAGCTGCCAAGTGTTCCAGCTGGCATAAGCTGATTAGTTAATTATGCACATTAACATGTCCACATAGCAAAGAGAAATTGCCAGAAAGACAGTCGCTGCTTTTGAATTTCACAGTGTCCATCTTAATGCAACACGTACACTGCAAATTCTTTTCCTGAGTACTGTTCTAGGACTGTGCAGTTTTTTGTTTGGTTTTTTTGAAGACTGTGGTAAACCCTCCTCAGACAGAGAAATAAAGAAGTTTGGAATTGAGTGATTATGTCTCTCCATCTCAAAGCTCTTAATTCCGTCGCAGTAAACAAACTACTTAGCAAGGATTCGCTTCCTGAGAGATGATGTTGAATTCATTTCTCTTTCTCATACTCTGCCTTTGTTATGCTTTGACAGACCGGTAAATGAGCACCACTGATTGGCCAGCGTGTTACACAGTTGAATAATTTTTTTGAGACCATTTGTTTGTAGATTTCTAAAATGACACTTTAAAATTCTCATATCACTATGTTTATTTGGTTTTGGTTTCCCTGTTTTGGCTAATTAAAAATTGTAAATCAGTGCTGCCTAAGAAAATGGACACTTCTGGCCTTTGTTAAGACATTCGCTGCCTCTGTCTCAGGTGCTGACTCAAGAAGGTCCTCAGTGATGTGTAGGCAACACAAGGGGAGGTGTCCCTTCTTAAAGCATGGTGAAAAACGGGGCTATTGACTTCTAATATGGCAAAGAGAGATAACTGCATGAAAGCTGATGATTTTTACATTTTGCTGAGTTCCAGTTTTTAATTACTTGAAACAGGAAAACCACAAAAGTTATTATCTTCAAACTTTTTGCATAAAGACTTGAACTGCACTTGCATGTATGACTCATCTCTTTCTACATTTGGTCACAATCTTATCAAACATCCCACATTACTATGAAGATAGTACACCTCCTTTAAGAGATTGCAGGGTAGTACTGAGTAGAGAATAGTGGTTTGTGTGGTTGTGCGCACGTTTGTGATTGGCCAATTTGCTCTGCACTGGAACAAGCACGCAGCAGGCTCTTTTATCCCAAATGACAGGCACACAGAGAGGGCCGTTAACGGGACAGACTGGTCCGGATGGCTGGTAAAAACTTTATGGATTTTTTGACGGTCCAATGGCACGGCGATGCAGCGGCAATAGCCCCAAAGGGGTTTAAACCCCGAATGCCAGATGGCCACCACTGATAGGGAATAAATGCCTCTGGACACACTAACTAAATATGAAGACAGAACACCATCTTGCAATGCTTTAAATTCACTTCAATTTATCATCCTTAGTTGAAATAAAGAGAAAATGCCTCTAAAAGGCCAAGAAGGTAATATGTGAGTAATGAAGTCAGGGGTGCTTTATCTTCACCGATCCATTCAGCAATGAAATACTAGTAATCTTATGTAAAGACATTAGGTTTAAAGCTTGATATGAACTGTTCTTTGGCTGGTTGACAATGTAATGTTATTCATAAAAAGGATTGAAAAGAGTACAGATCTAGAATTGCATTCTCCTGAGTAAATGTAAGCATGTTTTCTTACATTCATGTGAGCTTAAAAAACCTTGTTTCAAAGCAACAGGAATTAAAAAAATGATCCTTGAGTTTCCTCTGGTCGGGTTCCATCTTTAAGCTTTGTACATAATATTAGACTGAACACTTAACTCTTTAGTTTAGCTGGAGCACACTGCCATGTTCAAGGGAGCCATAAGATAATGATTTATCACTCAAAACACTTTACATTTGAGAGACTTGCTGTTGTTTCCTTTCATGTCAGGTGATGCTCATTTTTGTCACACAGAATCCACACACACATACGACCACTGCTGTACTGTGTAGGTACAATATAGAAGATGTTAGTGGTTCGGTGCTTTTCCAATGGAACGAAGCAGAAAGGTTTTTTAATGCCGCCAGATATTTTTACTTTGCTGCAGCTCATTTCTCTGCAGGTAGCTCTCTAGTTACTGTGTTGCTATGTAACTCCACTTTTAGCTGTTGCCTCACACTGTTTCAGCCTTCTCCCAATTTTCAGTCAGGAGTTCTCAGTCCCTTGCAAGACTTTTACAAACACAGTCATCTGTGTTTGTTGTGAAGGCATAAACACAGTAACACAAGCAATATAAGTCAATGAAATAGCCCCAGTAATTCTAGAAATTACCTTCCCATATCTGGTAAATCCGTGCAGGAAATAACAGTGCAGTATGGGTTTTCTACAAATAACTCCCCAACATGTTATGTTCAATTAACTATTAATAGGTATCTATCATCATACAGTGCAAAATTCATCACTTAATTTTTAACTTGTTAAATTTATTTGTGTTGCACCTGCAAAAGGTTACAAAACAAGCTATGTGAGTAATTCTGTTCTGGTGGTTCATTTGTTATCCACTGTCTCCCAGTTTTTCACACCCAATTATCTCCTTGAAGTGATAAATATGTTTGGTGTGTGGCTGTGACACCCTGATAATCACCTCTGCCTCTGATGATGCAGAGTGAACCAAAACTTGTGTGTGAAAACTTTGAGAGAACTACAGAAAGGTAAGTAAGCAAACAGTGTACGACCTTTGTCACACTTTAGCGCACACTTTGATTAACGTGGTAATGTAGTATGAGGTATGACAGGACATCTTTTTTTTTTGCAAGAAAGAAAGTGAATTATGCATCTATCATTATCGACCAAACTGGTTGGTAATTATATATTTCCAAGCATTTTCCCATGTTGTTGTCTGCATCTATAGAATCAGAGACATGATTGGTGCTAATGAGTGAGATTTCATCATCACATGTTTCAGGCTTCTATCACTATGGATAATAATAATAATAATAATAACAACCCTGCAGTAATTAAATAATAATCATTTTTCCACTGCACTTGAATGAACAGAGATTGATGTTCACATTTTATTGGACACATTTATCCAAATATTGTAGCCACTGTTCAGTTTTATTCAAGCTTTGAACTGGAAATCACACAGCTGCATGCAGGATTAGAACTTGGCAGGGTTTTTTGATGGAGGGCAGAGCAGTTAAAAATCCCACAATCCCGGCGACTTGAGTAAATGTCGACAAACATAGGCTGAGGAGAGCACACATAACAATTAAGCAAATGACTGCTGTGAGAGTGGAAGTTTGCGTAGGCAAATGCTGATGAAGTAAATAGTATTAGCTTGGCAGCTCAGGCGCTGCACATGGGGAGAAAGTAGGAGAAAGCACAGTGGGGGACTATAAAACCAGAATGGGGAGACAAAGACAAGTGGAGAGACGTAAGTAAAGTGATCTATCACAGTCACGGCTGTATCAAGCCTGTTGAGTTTTTCTGCTGGTGTTATTACAGCAGCACCAGTTTGGATGCATATATTTCCTAATTGCCAATATCAAAGTTACCTCATACTGGTGAAATATAGAGAAGCATGCAAAGAAATGGAGTTTCTTATTCTTGAAGAAATGGTGGTACACTATCTGGAATAACAACCATGAAGGTCAAGGTGGATCAGTATACAGTAGAGATGATGAAATTTTGCTTGAGCTCTACAGACACACTGTATTGGCCTCAGGAGCCAAGGTGAAAAATGTGAATTGCCATAAAAGTGTTGCTTTTGTTGGTGAAAGTTGGCAGTCACCAGAAATATTGCAGCTGTATGACAGAACTGGGTTGTTGTAATTTGTTTCCTGACTTTGGTAAAAAACCATCTGTGCAGCAAAAGGAAATTTTTTGTTGCATTCTATTTGATCGCAGCAGGAGGGTAAGGGATCCTAGTGGTGCCACCAAGTACTGTGTTGTTTTAATTGCCATCTTCTTCTCATTGCCTTCATAAATGAACATGAGATGAGAGGCATGCGAAAGCCAAACTTTAAAAGGAGATAAAAGGCAGATGATGGTTTATCTACTCGGTAGTTAGTTTCTTTCTTAATGTATTTTTCCATTGGTGTCTTTTTTGAGTCTGCTAAAAGAGTGCAGTCTAAGAGGAATAGCGCCTGGCAGAATGGTATGCTCTGTCATGGGCAAAAGTGATCATTTGTCCCTTATTGAAGTAACAGATTTGCATTCTTGAAGAACATTACAATGATTCATGGGCTCTGTTAAAGTCATAGAGACAGGAGAAGATATTACCTTAGCAAACATCAGGCATTAAGCACAGTAGTGCCGGCTTTTAACCAAGGGGGAAGTGTATAAGCCCCTAAACATTGTTCATCCAGAGCACTGGCTTCCACTTGAATTCCTATATGTCAAGTGGATATACCTAATTCATGGTCCAAAGCTCTATAAATAAAGCATTCCTTGACTCACAGTCTACTAGAACAGCGGGGGGTAGAACTGGCTATACCCGAGGATATTTCCAGCAGACTGAATGTCAGAGTGTCGTTTTGTCAGGCTGAATTCAACACAAGCGGCCCTTCAGGGGGATGCAACGCAAAACCTGATGTTGGACCATCAGTCTGCTTTACTGCAGCATCAGGTCACCTTTTAATTCTCATCTTATCCTTATGACAGAGTAACATATTAATGGTTGATTTTTGCTTAACTGAGATGGTTCTCCTGGATGAGCAGCTGGCAATGTATATAAAACGTATAAGTTGTGAGAGGTGGGGCACTGAATGCATGCTGGGACATCACGAGTGGCTTTGTTGGTTAGATGAGCACACACACAGGACCAACAAGAAGACAGACAGGAGAAGCAGAGGCGAACGAGGACACGCTTACTCTTTTATTTTGCAGAGAGCAAATATTAAATCAAAAAACTTTTGCAGAGAGCAATGATTAATAGCTTTCACTTTCAAGTGTAGCTTTTATTGTTCTTACCAATAATGAGTTAACAAATAAATGTTACATTTCAGTAGCAAAGCATACAGAAGAGCATGCGAACCATTTAATTTTAGTTTGCATTAAGTACACAGACCCACATTTCATCATATAAATGTCTCCTCACCTTAAAATAGTGTTTATGGGAATAATTCTGACTGAAAATAAGAGTTTTACATCATAAATAGTGCTTTAACCTTAACATGCATAAGATCTAAGGTTTAATTACAGTTTACATTCACCATATAAATGATCATTTACAGACTAAAACAGTGAATAAGTGTCAGTCAGGAGCCTTTTGCATGTTTTAAATGCTCGTCCTCGTTTTCTTTTCTGCTGTTGGTTTCAAGGGCATTAATAGTGCTCATCATGCTCTGAGGATTTTAAAAATATGTTTCATTTTATTGTATTACTCAAAATGTCCTTGCAAATTATAATTACATAAATTAATATACTACAGAAGTGAATTATCACAGCTGTTCGCCAATGGCCTCTCAAGCATCAATGCATGTTGACAATTCACAAAGAGCATTTTCCCATGCGGAATAGATGCTAAAAGGAACAATAAGTAGACGTAATGCAAGATTGATTCCCTTTTAGTGCCTGTGAGCATGCATTTGTTGTAATCAAGCCGGGTATTATCATTACACCAATTTTGCAGAGTACAGCTTCCTAATCAAATCGCTACCTCAAATACAGCGCTGCTGAAAACTGACTCTATTTCTTTTAATCAATAGAATTAGCTTGGTGTTTGTTTCATCCATCCACAGAGGAGACTGGCTTTAATTTGTCCCATTGAAACTCTCATCTCTTCTTGAGTATTTATGTAGTAAAGATGAAGCGTGTCCTTCCTAAAAACAGAAAAGCTGTCACGGAGAGTGTAAAGGCATTGTAGCATGAAAGGATTTAAAGGGATTTTGATCATCTGGAGTCGCAATGATCATGTCTTTATTTCAAGAACAAGAGACTAGTGCTTTGTTGAAATTACTTGCATGGGAAAATGAACAGTAAGAATTTATTGTGAACTTTCAAGGGTGAGTCGTCTTCTGTGTCCCTCAAGCTTGATCCCCCCTCTAATGGAAAACACGGTCCTACATTCATGAATTGTAAGGCAGCGTACAGAGCGTATCCTCTTAAACCCAGCATTTTTATTACTGTCATACCATATTGATCTGGTTGAAACTAGATAAAGGCACTCGTCCCTGCAGATCTGACTGTTTAAAGTTCCAATCGCATTAGATATATCCTTTTATTCCAACGTCTGCTTGGCCTTTTATCATTATTTGCCCCACTACTCCCCACAAAAAAAAAAAAAAACTGGATCAATAGGAACTTCGCCTGCAGCCAAGTTTTCTTGCTGAACTAATTAAAGCGACAGAATGTAAGAGGGACAACATCTCCAGGTGGTTTCTGTTGCAATCAGTGAGAAGCGCACAAGCATTTAGCCACAGCTGTGATGTAGGAAGAAGGTATAAGATGTATGAACACTTGCCTGTGCTTAGGCTGCTTCTAAACTTCTGTGCATGTAAAATGTCTCCTTGATTTAACCTTCGCAGGAGAGTAACATGTTGCTTTCAATTATCTAACACAGTGCTGGTAGGATTCACACATTTCCAACTGGTTTTGTTTTAGTACTATCGCTGGTGTCACATATGCCCCCAAGTGCTGCCTGAAATACTGGATCAGGTGTCATAAAGTGCATGAATCTGTGTACTGATCTGATGCCAAGTAATTTATTTATTAGAAACAGGATCCTGCTACTGACCATCAGCATCCTGTGCACCCTAATGCGGCTTAACATATTTTTTTAATGCATAAAACGCCAATATTATTAAACAGCAAACAACTTGTGCAACTTCAAGCAGATCCAAAATACAACATCCATACAGGATTAGTAGTAAACAGCCATTCAGTATCAGCAGAAACACAAAAGATCAGGCATCAGAACCTGTGTCTTAAAGCCAAAAGGGCATCAGAACATCTCTGTTTTCAACCAAGCCAAAATGTTGTCAGTGTGAGTAACAATAAGTTTCCTGTTATCAGATATAGAGCTGTGTCTAATACATTAAGTGCATCATATCTTCCTTGTTTTTGGAAGGGGAGTTTTTAACTTATCCCACAGTTTGTAGACAAAGCCACAGATACAGCCAGGGTAACAGATGTAACCACGGCTGCAGATTGCTCAGCCAGCACTTGCTCTGGCTGATGTGCCAGCTCAGTTTTCAGAAAGATGAGATCAAATATGCACCATGTAGCTGTGTATAGTGTCTGGCCGATTAGCAGACTTGGCAAGTATTTTTTTTAATATGGAAGATCATATTAAGGGGGACTGTCGTGGTTCATTATCAGACCTCCATTGATAGTCATGTCAGATGGGACCCATCTGATTTCTAACTGCTGGCTACCCAGTTAGAGCCTCCCTCATAAAACGTAGTCTAATTTAAATAGACATAAATGCAGTTTGTTGGTTCAAAAATGTCTCCCGCAGCTATAGCTAACTCGATCATCTTGAGAACATTATCCAAGATTTCAAGAAGAAACTTCGAAAGATTCCACCCTCATTTGAAAACATGCCTGATGTAAATTTCATTAAGGCATTATCGTCGGAGTCTCATTTTAATCCTGTCCAAAACGGCTCTATTTTTTTTTTTTTTTGCTCTATTTTATTCCATTTCCCTGCAGCTAGTATGCTGATTCAATTAGCTCCCAAATGAAGTTACAGAAGGGATGGTAAATCCATCTGCTTCCCTGATTCAATTGGGTGGTTTTTAGCGTCCTATCCTTAAAACCTCATCCTTAAAAAAACACAGGTCTGCTCCGAAACCTGTGTAAAGTTGCTTTCTTTGTTTTTGTTCTAGAGGGGAGCCATCTTATCCTTCAATACCACACCCTGATTCCTCATCTCCCTCTCCCTCTCCCTCTCTCCACCTCTGTCCCTCACACTCCCTCTCACCTAATGTAGGCTGCATTTATCTGTTTTATCTCGGGATGAGTGATTCATGAGTCTGCAGCAGCGCCGGCCGTAATCGTGGGATCTGCAGGAATTGTCAGAAGTGAAGGCGCCAGAGCTTAAATCAGTGCAGCAGAGATTGTATCCACTGTGTTCTGCATGTGTATCTTATGGTTTCAGACTGTCTCTAAGCTATCTCCTGACAAGCAGGTCCCCCCCAACCAACCCACCCACCCACCCACTCGCCTATGTTTAAATCAGACGTCTTTATGTTGTGCACCCAAGAGAGTGCGGACTGCACTTAAGCAGCACTGCTACATTCTGTACACCACAGTACAATGATTAATTCAGAATGGTCCAAAGTTAAGATATGCACCGTAGAAATCCGGGCATTGATTAATTTCCGGATAAGTATCATGTTGCAGAGTTCATGGACTTTCGTCCATAAATGTTTTCTGTTTTGTAATTTCATGGTTTCCTTTTTTTTCTAATAGCGTGTGAAGAACACCGTGTTTTTGTGCAGAGACTGTTTGTGTGTACGTGCGCATACGTGTGAGAATTTGGTATGAATATTTTATACACCATGTGAGAAGAAGGAGAGAGAGAGAGAGAGGGAGGTATGATGAGCTGTAAGTGCAGCAGCCGGAGTCGTAAGCGATTTTATTTTTAACTCACCTATTTTCTAGCACCTTAAAAACCCAGTATCATCATTGTTAGAATGGCAATACTTCGGATCATTAAATCAGTTCATTTTTTTATCACTTGCTTTAATATTCCAACAGAAAGCCTTGTTTTCCCCTCCAGCATGATTTACAGATTTGGTTGCAGACAGGATCACACAGGGAGACAGACTACTTTAGATTTTATCAGTAAGTGTCCATCACATGTCTAGTCACAGTGAACATTAAACAGAGTGTGAAATCCCACAAGTCCCCTTACTAGTGCAGAGCCGAGGCCATTTTTTTACGCATATGAATCCCTCACCTCACTCATGCTGACACGCTATGCATCTCTGCAGCTCCGCTTGCCGTTCTCCTCGCTGATCCAGACCACCGTGTGATTTCCTTCCTGTTTCTTCTTGCCAAGGCCAATTCCCATCATCAGTTAATGCAACCATTTAGACCGAACAAGCTAACTAAGCTTCCATCTGTTTTATGGCCGTGTGCTCTGAGTGGCCGATTAGAATTTCAGGTGGTAATGCTTCTGCTTTAATGCACCGGCTTTGATGAAAGGTTGGCTTTGTTTTTGGAGAAAAGAATAGGAATGAAATAATGCTTTAATGGTCTAAATGTGTACTTTCTATTTTAAAACACTTTGGCTATTGTGTTAAATTATAGATGGGGGGAGAAAAAACGATGTCTACAAAACAAAAGGCTGACCACGCAGGTGATTTTTCTTTTTTTTTTTTTTTTTGCAAGCTGTTAAAGGAGACAGTTACTTTCTACACAAAGAAAACATTTATAAATGCACATAACAAAGTCTCACCAATACCTCCCAGTTCTTTTAGCTGTCCTTTGCAGTAGACTTAAATAAGGAAAATGTAAGCACCTCAGTGCCTGACGTGCCTCCCATTTTAAAACAGAACATTCATGCGTGTGTGCTTGTTTAATGATCAACAAAACTAAGAGTTTAACATTCAGACACAGCTGTCCTTTGAGCTGAATGCAAACTTCAGCACGCCTACATGTGCAAAAAGACAATTTTGTTTAGCTGTTGTTTACTAAGTGTACTGTTTACCATGTTTTCCTTAGTTTAGTGTTTTGCCTGATTTGCTAATTAGTGCTAAATAGAAGCTGAAGCCGACGGAGGCGTCATTATTTTACATACTGGGGACTTAAAACTTTTGATCTGGAATCACTTTAACTATCACCATTCATTCTAAAGAGACCGTAGTTGTCTTTTGAACCAGTTCATGTTCTGAAATACTTCACTGGATAAATGAATATTGTGACCTGCTCATGGCACTGGATGAGAAATGAAGGGATCCCCGCTATTGATACATGTTCTGAATTTCATGGCTAAAGTGATGGCTTAGAGCCATGCCCCTCTTATAGCTAAGAACGTTTGACGGCACTGTGAGCATCCCGTTTTTAAACAAGACTCATTCTGCTCCATGCAGATAGCTCAGGGTTATCTACATGCAGGTGTCATTCTTTGTGTGTTAAGGCATATTATGCATACTGTGAAGATGCAAGTGTACTGGCATGAGGACCAGTGTGAGGAGGAGGAGGAGGAAGGAGGAGGATGTTAAATGCAAAGCAATGTGCATGCCATGTAAAACTGCTTGGCTTGTAAATATGTGCGCTCTCCATTTGCAATTCACTGTTGCTGTTCTGCATAGTGCTTTTTTCTTTCACATATTTATATCCCAAGTATTTTGGCTGTAAGATGTGCCTTGACCAGCCAACCAGCTGACTCTCTTAATGTACTGCCAAAACAAGTCATCTTGCGCTGCAGAGGAGACATCTATCCTCATGTCACAACGGCTCATTCCACATAGAGATGTTTCTTTCAGCCGAGTGCATTTGAATCACATTCTACATTTAGCAGTTTCAAAACACACACACACACACACACACACTGTAGGCTAACAAGTCCAATTTCAAAAAAAGAGCACATGTAAAAGGTAATGCTGGAATGTGGTCTGTGCTGGCTGAATGGTCTGAGAAAATGTGATGCAGCTGTGTGGGGACATTCTCTCTGTAACATTTCCTTTACTAACCTCAGTGCTCCAAGGCAACCTTCAGCCCGCCTGCACACCCTCTCTCTCTGTGTGAACTCAGCAGGCATTTATACCTTTTGACATCCTGCTGCCCCATGTGGAAACATCACTCACAAAAGGTGTCAGAAAGAAGATTCACTGTGTAAGTTTGCTGTGCGTCTGCATTGTGTGTGTTTGTGTGTCTGTGTGTGTGTGTGTCCCATAAGAGTTGTGCTAAAACATTAATTTCAATCACAGAAATTTGATCGAGCGCTACTGCATCTGTTAACTCGAAGACTTTAATATAAAGTCCTGCACAACATGACAAACCTCTGAGTGAGACAGATAGTTAGAGGAACGCAAAAAATGATAAATCACACAATAATGTAGAAGAAGAAACAACAAGAGAATGAAAAAAATGAAGTTGATCGAGAGCTTTGTGTGCGTGTGTGTATATGTGTGTGTGTGTGTGTGTGCATCCCTAAGAAAGAGCTTTAGAAAATGAGTCATAATGTGGTGATGGAGGCTGAAACTGCCTCCTAAGAGAATGTAAACAGAAGTGTAACATCAGCCAAGTTCCAAATGTTTGGCTGCACATTTTAAGAAGATGTATTTAGTTCTATAATTTGTGTAATAAAGTGATAAAAATCTGAGGTGACAGCTGCAGGAAGTGGCAGCGATATCAAAGTAACACTATTACATTATCTTGAAATTAAGTTACACACTTCCAAACAGGGAGTTTACTCATTCTATATAATTAACTCGTGACCCGAGGCACAAACAGAAACCTTGTTGATGTTTGGTCACACTCCTCTGCTTTGTTTGCTGTAAAAAATACTAAGTAGGGCTTTTAATGTTATCATTACAAATAAAGTTTTTATTTGTCAGATGGGATGCTTGGGTTATTTGTGGACTCTCATCCGAAAACAGTTTCTTATGTAGGTGAAACCAAACATCCATGCAAACGGCTGCCTGAAGGTATAAAAGTTTACACTTTCAAAATATTCAGATATGGCCATAAGCAAGCTGTTAGCATTTATGATCTTTTTTTTCTATTTTTCATGTTGACCTGCAGCTATTTTCAATCATCACACCTGATTTTACATTATTATAAGAAATTAGTGCTTCCTTGTCCAACAGTCTAAGTATATGAAAACCTATAGGCTGTTTATTTTCTACATTAGTAGCAAATATTTAAAGTTAATGAATATTAGTTTTAGTCTAATTTGTTTGGGCTGATGTTACTTTTGGGAAAGACTGTAAGTTCATACCACCCCATTTTGTCTCTGTGTATTTCATGGTACTGGAACAATATGTTTTACACAGACAGAGTCAAACAAGTGATATAACAATAACAACACGTTATTGTACTTTAAAGGAACTAGTTTGATTACATCATGTAACTTTCAAAGGAACTGAAAGAGGGATTGCCACGTTTCAGTGAAGCACTTCCATTAGGTCAGAGCATATGAGTTGGACTCAAAAAAGAAAGGTTCAAAGAAGAAGCAGAGGCCAATATATGCTGACTTTTAGTCTCTAATTTTGGACAAGCTGCAGAAATGCTGGCTCCCACATTTCCCATAATGCAACTTGGTAGCTTTTATTCAGCAACTACCAGACCCTGTGACATAGCATTTGATATGATAATGACTGTGATAAGTTGGGGCTCTTTTCTTAAAGTTAAGCAGTATCATATGAACTTTACATTGTAAATGTGTTTAGCTCGTTGTGGTGTTTCAGTGCATGATAAAGAAAATGAAGAGGAGCGCCACTTTGTGCTTTAATGACAGCAGCCCTGCTGTGAGGTTGATGGGCCTTAGCAGTGTCCTCCTCATGGCTCTGTGCGTTGTGCACACGCAATTCTGAATCCTGCACTGTGACCTGGGAGAATACACAGAAATATTACACACACATATGCACACGCACACACGCACACTCACAGATATTTCCCGCAGGCTTTGCAGATTAAATGAGTCCTCAACACATAGTTAAATTAGCACAGCTGGAGGGAAAATGTCAGCAGGATGCTATGAATGCATATGCTGTATTCATAAAAAAAAAGCAAACTGTGTCTCATTCTGCGCCTTACAAGGATGCTTCTCACTGAATTTATCTCCTTTGCCTGCACCGGCAGAGCCATTACAAATAGGTACTTGAGATTTACACACAAACTCTTGTCCTAATGAGCACAGCAGATGAGTGTTTGTCTGGTAGAAGTGCACAAACGCTGCCCCATCACATGCCGCCATCAAAGCGAAGTACAAATAAGTTATTGACCCTGTCTCCCTTTTTCAGTGTGCAGCTGTATTGGTGGGAGAACTGCAAGTTTATATCACATGAATTTTATTTTTTTTAATCTTCGATCCAGCAAGCAAAATCGTAAAATTGATTCTCACATATATTTCTTTTTTAGAACATCTATGCCACAAGCATTTAGAGATCGCAACAAAGACTTCATGCACTCCCACTATGTCTGGATTAACAGCTCATGGAGGAGGAAATGGGGTTGAGAGCGTGATGGAAGAAATAACAGGAGGTGGAGGCAGGAGGAGAGGCCTTGCTTTAACAAGCTTATCTCGCTCCCTAATTCAGTTTGGGGTATCAAAGTGTTGAGAGCCGGCGTCGCTAGGGGCGGTTGTATTTTTTGACCGCTACCTGTGACAGCAATTACAGGTTCCCCTTCAAGCCTGCCTTTGTTTTGGTGGCAGACTGGAGTGCTTGGGTAGAATGAGATTACCTCAATGTTCTGCAACTGGAGCATAATCAAAGCTTCACAATGCAGGGTGTCATGCCCCTCTAAATCAACCACGTAGCTTCTGCCACTGTTTCTTTCTTGCCCTCTTTAAATGTCGCTTGTTCTGACATTATTGTCGTCATAACAGAGTTGTTTTATAAAGGTATTTATATACGTTGCAGGACAAAAATATTCCACACTGCCACAACCGCAGCATCCGGAGGCAGAAATGAGCTCCACTCTACACAAAAAATGAAAACAGAGGCTAAAGGAGAAACTTCATGAATAGTGTATTCACAACAAGTGAAGCATGCATACATACTGTGTGGCATCTGCATAATTGCTCACCTGTACCACAGCATTGTTGAGAGTTGCATTATGTCGGCACGCAAAACCAAACTTCAGATGCTTTTGTCCTACTTTCATTAGCTTAACGTCTCACAGAGGGAGAACTCAAGGTTTATCCACTTGGAAGCCTTTAAGAGAGAGTGGGCTTTGTAGTTGCAAAGGCATGGCTTTGTCTACCTGTGTGTCAGAACCGAGGTCCATGCCTGCTTATGGACACTGCAGGGAGCCTGCACTTAAGAAAGCCCCTCCAGCACACCGAGGGAGTGGTCCTCAATCTTAAAGTAGCTGGGAGAAAAGAGAAGTGTCGAACCCTTGTGAGAGATGAAAACTGTGTGAGATCGTTCACATCACTGCTCAGAAAAAAAAGAAAAAAAAAAGAAAGAAAAGTTTCAGGGTTTGTAACATATTGCAGGCTATAAAAGTGCAGTGCAATGTGCTGAGATGCACAGTGGTGTTCTGCAGGAGGTGGAATGAAACTGAGCCATAACTCATGCACCACTTCACTTGTTTGCATGTGTGTGTGTGTGTGTGTGTGTGTGTGTGTGTGTGTGTGTGTGTGTGTGTGTGTGTGTGTGTGTGTGTG
>JAQMCX010000048.1:12307408-12365942 GCA_029814765.1 Acanthurus leucopareius | reverse complement strand
TGTGTTTGTTTGTGTGTGTGTGTGTGTGTGTGTGTGTGTGTGTGTGTGTGTGTGTGTGTGTGTGTGTGTGTGTGTGTTTGCTTATTTGCTTATTTGTTTAATCTATGTAGGGCACTGTTATGTTTTGTCACAGCAGTGTTACTCAGTATATGTTGGCCTATGACCAGGCCAATTAGAGTGATGCAGTAGGGATGTCTCTATATATGCAGCAGAGGAAATAAATCCACATGCTGCATGTTCCTCTCCTTTGCTCTCCCTTATGCTTCTAAATTTGGCCACTTTCTTCCTATGTGACAGCAAAATGCCAAATCGCACCCTGTTTTTCATCCTGTGAATTGATGTTGCATAGATGTAAGTGATAAGTGAGACGGCTTTAGCTATTGGAATTTAAAGAATTGAAAATGCACAAGGTGGTGTTATCATTTATCTACATCTTTTTACTTTAACAACACGTTCTCAAACGAAAAGTGACTCACCTGGAAATTTACGGGAATTCCACTTCCTTGATGTCATGTTTTTGATGTTTAGAAGTATTAAAGGTTTTTGTTGTTGTTGAACACAAAAAGAGCGATACACATTTGGTTTAATGTGCTGCAGAAATGTAAAGGTACTTCTGCGCAGTTCCCATTATGTGAAATGAACCTGAACACCTGCTGCTTTATGCTTATGAAGGATCAAAGGGAGGAATGTTATAATACTGCACTTAATGTCGTATTACAACATGAGCTGTATTTTTGCACTGCACTGTTAACCAAGTTAGTCAGCAACGCCTCCCTTTTAACTTCTGCTTTAGATTCTTCACATACATTATTTACTTGACATAACATAGCAAAAGAAACCTTAATTGACCTGTTTTAGACAGAACTGCACAATAATATCTCTGAAGCTGGGGAAATTAGACGAGTGTAATGGAGGGAATGTAGTATTTATTCGTGTTGCTGTGCATTTAGGGTTCAGTTTAACAGCTTTGTAAATCTCAGTATCCTTGTAGTCTGGTCTTGGTCCAGTGCATCGCTGTTGTGTTTCAGTTTCCAGGGAATGTTTTCAAGAGGTCTAAATGCCCCTGAACGCAGTTGGATAGACCAAAGACCAATCAGGTCAACGAACTGTGACCTATAACCAATCAAAGGAACTAAGCATGTGTTGTGGAGCAACACATGCAAGTTGGAGTGATGCTTGGTCTGATTTAGGCAATGCAGTAACATAATCTTCGTTCTTATTTCATCAAAACTGCCTGGTTTGACACTTGGATCTGAGTTTGGTGAGTCTGTTATAAACTGCATTGGAGAGATGTACAGTCAGCCAATCAGAGCAGTTAAAAAGGGTGAATGTGGCTTTTTAAATCTGAATCAGTGACATTCGACTGTCATGTATCCCATTAAACCCGTCCGATATGAACTAAACGGCTGTGATTGGCTCCACGCAGATCCTTCTGTTTGAGCAAATAAACCGTGGGCTCGACAGATTGGAGTGATAGTCACAAGCTAACAGTGCTGTGTACTTTTCTAAATAATGAAGCATAATTGAACCCTAAAATGTCAATAAAACTAACAGTTTGTGTTTACTGCCTAGCGCCACTGTGCTGTAAATTGTTTGCAACAAATGAGAAGCTATTAAAAATTAATCCAAATGGAGCAGTCTGGATTTCAGAAGCTGCTGTGCCTTGCGATTCCTGTTTTGCTGAGGCGAGGTTGTGGACTTAGCCTTGTTGTTCGATATTCTGTGAATAATTAAAACTGGCATTTTGCGGCGAGTGTCTATGTACAGTGAATCCACTGACTGCGAAAACTTTGCATCTCTAGCACTTCATCGAGAAATTAAATGTATCGTTTTACTGATTTCCTCTGCCTTTCTCTCTGTTTCTTCCCTCTTTCAGGTGGACTTGCTTGTGCCTACCAAGGTCACAGGTATCATCACCCAGGGAGCAAAAGACTTTGGCCATGTCCAGTTTGTCGGCTCATACAAACTGGCGTACAGTAATGACGGAGAGCGGTGGAGTGTATATCAAGATGAGAAACAGAGGAAGGACAAGGTAAGGAGCTTTCATAGCCAATAACAATCAAATAACGATCAGGTCGAAGCCACTTCTACCAACATATTAGCTGACTAAACTTTTCAAACTAAGGAAACATCATTGGTATGCACACGAAGTATACATTGCTGAAAAAAATACTGTGAAACCAGGAGTCCAGGTCTGCAGGTACTCTGAATACTGAAGTTTTGAATCTTATATCACATTATGGAGGCATGGGGCATTCTAGGTAAAGAGAAACAGAGCTCAATATAAAAATGCACAGGTAGGAAAGACACCTGAAGTAGACACCACACAAAGAAGCAACTGTCAAAAAGTTTGAAGCAGTCAGAGTGAAAATGTCCATATCAGGAGACCTGTCTGTTTCCCCTCTTCACTTCCCTTTAGCATCTCCTTATCTGCGGCTCTAACTGAGCTTGGCTGGTCTGTCCTACTGCCTTTCTCTGGTTTAGGATCAGATAAGACCATGCTGTCAACCTGGCCTGGCCAGTGCTATGCTGAAAATCTTGTTTACGGCCCCTTCAACAGAGTACACATCCATTCCAATCGCCCACGACAGCAGAGACAGTGCAGGGCTGCAGCAGCCTCTCTGCAGATATCAGGAGAGCTGCAGGCACAGGGTTACAGCTAAAGCTGAGGCGCCTTGTCTTTCAGATACTGGTGGCAGGAGAGGTAGTGTTTACTTTTCTGTCTTGCTGTGTTATTGAAAGATAAGCCCTACTTTGTCTGCTTATTCGTGTATTGGTGATGACTATGGAAAATCAAGCAGAGTCCAAACATGCACAGAGAAGCAAATACTGAGTAGGTGTTTGAAATGACTGTACACAAGATTTGTAACATGTCTACTGCATGATCTCTTTTGTTTTAAACTTAAAGCGCAATCTCTGTCTATATATATCTCTCTATCAATCTATGTCTTGAATATTATTATATTCAAAGCACACAGGACCATATTAAGAAGGCTCAGAGTGTGCTAATAATTATTTAACTTGTGAAAGACTTTTTTATGGAAATGTAACACTGAATATGCATAAAAAATGTATTAAAGTTATTCTGCTTTATTGAAAGGTTTGTCATTGAGCACACTTTTTAAGTGGAAGTGGAAAATTTTTCAGATATAATTTTTGGTGCTGCTAAGACATCCAGGGTGCTGCCTTTTTTTGTGGCTTTGCAGATGCAATAAAACAATCACACAATGCTGCTATCTAGTAAAAGTTACTTTTGAGAGAGGGAAGGCAAGTTAAGAGCTGTATTTGGAATATTATTTGATAAATAATTGAAGGAAAAATTATTGAGATTATGCTAGGTTCAATCTTTTATGCACTCGGCAAGCATTCATTTATTCATGCTAATATATTTCACACATTTTTTTTTAATAATAATCCAATATGCAAGCACTTGTGGATAGTTTTTCTAAAGGACTAAAATCCTTGAGTCTTAAATTTGCCACCTTGCTTGTTTTCATAGTTCACCTGCAGTCCTTGCCCTGCAGTCTGTTCACATAAAAGCATCCTCTGCGATTTCTGGCTTTCGCATAAAAAACTGAGCAGTTTGTGGATGTTATGTGATAACTTCAACTGCCATTTCAAAATTAGATTTGACTCCAAGAATGGTTTTGTTTGGTTTGGCTCAGTATGCTGGACCTAAAGCTGAAATATGAGAGCACCTCGTTAAGGCAAATAATACCCTCAGTAGCAAAATAACAAGTTATGCCCTTTACCCCTTTTTTCCCCTGATCCATTGCAGCAGCCAGTACCCAGAAATATTTTCCATATCTGCTGCTCAAGTTCCTTGCTCGAGGAGCTTATAATTTCAACACCCATGATGATCTTTGGATATGAGCCAGTGCCTGCTCAGCATGATTTTCACTAAACCAATCTCAATACTGAGCACCAGATGACTTCTATAGGCCTGCCAAGCATCATCTGAGTGGCAAAGGGAAGGAGAGCAAAATACTGTCTTGATCTTTTTATATTTGCTATGTTTCATTTTCAAATCTAATTTCAGAAATAACTGAGGGTAGAGTAATACCTTTCCTAAGCTACTCATCGATTTAAAAAACTCCTTTAAACAGATACAAGACATTTCTAGAACCATCTATAGCCTTCCTTTTGTCGTTAATGCTGTATTATCCAGAGCAAAAACCAAGGATAGGCAGTCAATCTGAGTGTGTGTCTGCTCTGTATTAGAGGGCAGACGTGTTTAGCAAGGCTTCTGAGAATGTCAATCAGTTTGTCCCCCGACGCAGCCGAGGGGCTGTTCAGATGTATGATTCTTCAAGGTGTTTTCCCCCTTCAGTCAGCTGGAGCAGCCATTAATGCTAGAGGACACATTTGGCTGTCGGACTCCCGAGGCTCCTCCTGCCACACCACAATGCTTGACTTGGCAGGGATACACTGAACGTGTGCGCGCTGTCTGTGTGTGTGTGTGTGTTTGTGTGCGCTGCGTGTGTGCGTGTGTGTGTGTGTAGGTACGTGTCTGGGTGTCTGGCTCGGGCACAGTGATAGAAGCTTGTAAGTATTCTTCTCAGCTCCCCCCTCCAGCTCCTGTGTGGCAGAGGCTGCAGGCAGTTAGATCTAGATTGAGAGAGGAGGCTCTGTCAGAATACAGATGTTGTCAAAGCGGGGCATAGTGGCACACACACACTCACTAACACACACACACACACACACAACAGAATCCCTCCACAAAATCCATCGAGTGCCTTGTTGCCTTTTCTTTGCACACAAATCCCAAATTCCTGTGTACTGCGTTCGTAACTGAGACAAGTAACAACAGAGCCTATTGTTCAGACATAATTAAACAGGGATACATCCCATAATTATACACACTGACTCTGGTGCATTCCCACATGCACATACTTTCCACACCTGTGTCACCACTCTGCCTCGTTGTGCACCACAGCTTTTTCCAAGGGTGTCAATATTTACAGTCAGTTGATGGGGGGCAATCAAGCACAAAAGTAATTGATTTATGTTTAATAGTGTTTCACTCAGTTGACACAGGGTTAATTAGCCATTAGAGTCCTCAATTCCCTCCAGGTCAGAGGGTAACTGAATGTTAGATAGCTGTGAACACAATCATCTTGAGATTAACCACCAATACTCATATTTTCTTTCTCTAAGATCTTGGAAAAATATTGAGTGTGAGGGTTAAATGAACTTCAGGATTAGAGAAACACACAACTAGATAACAGAGTGCTGTTCTCTTGGATAAAGCACTGTAGTTGTGCATTCGAGTTTAATTGAGTGTAACCACCTCTTTTAAGCCGGCGAGCCGCTCTTGACCTTTCAATGAAGACGTGGCTGAGTTTTGCTGGTATCACTGTGATTCGCTGAGGCAACACGAGGGCTGGAAACAAAGAGATCTGAGTGACCCGCTCTTTTGACCTGCACAGCAGGTTCGACTATTAGTATGGGAGTATGGGCAGAGTTGCATCTCTCGAGGCATACAAGGCTTCCCTTAGTAATGCGTACCCAAAACTCTACCAGCCTGGAAAATCAATAGATGGGAGCAGAGTTGAGCTCCTGGGTCGGTCTGAAGACACACACAGAAATCTGCCCTGTATTCTTGTGGCTCGATTCTTTCTTGGATAAAATAATTACGCTCGGGGGCAATGAAGTGAGATGATTTTAGTTGGCAGCCAGAACAAATACTATGTGGACTCTGATGGTGGGCTACACCAGTCAGCTGGCGGCTCTTCCTGTATTTTCTTGAGTCGGCTGCTGTCGGGCAGGTTGGGTTTCAGCTGCAGCAGCTGACTTTTTTTATACTCTGTTGTATCTTTATCTTATTTTTTTCTTCACCATACTAGGGCACAAAATCCATTATTCCTCCTGCTTAATAAAACCCAAGCATAGTTACATTAATTTGATTCTGGTACAGTTAAGTCAACTTTTAAAGCAGCTCTTCTGTAGGTTCTTTCCTCCCAGTGCACATGTGGATTTTAGGTCACTGTTTTATAGGACAAAACAAGAGCAGGATTCTGCAGTTTTCTAACTTTTCCAACTATAAATAATTCAGTAATGATAACTGATACATCATTTTGGCACATTCTTGGTAAAAAAAAACAAAGAAAAGAACAAAACTGATCCACAGAAAGAGCTCAGGAGATGTTTTTTGATTATGTGCATGTTGGGAACTTTGACAGACTGAGTTAGGAATGTCCCCAGATGGTCATTATATAAGAATTTTGTATGTACCATGATGCTCTCATCACCTTGTTCGTCTCCTCTCTTTTGGTTTCTTCCGAGCATAAGGTCTACAGTATTCAATTCCTTTATTGTCATTCTTCATATACCCTGTTCCAGACAGCTTGATTCAGAGACATTTCCTCTGACACTGCAGCTCCCCAGACGGTCTAGGGGAGATTCTTGTCATATTTCAATCAGCTGTCGCTTTTATGGTCTTTCTGTCCTTCCTTTGGTGTGGTGCTCTAAAGGGCCCTGTGGTCGTCTCAACACAGTTGAGACAACTTTCCCGAATATGACATTTCCTGCTTCCCAGTGTTGAATTCTGCCTTTCTGATACACAACAAAAAAAATGAAAAGAGCAAGTCAACACAGTATTGTCGAGAAATTTGTTTTCAAAGACATATGCTTCATTCCAGGCTTATTGTATTGGAACTATTGTTAGGCGACATACAATGAAGACGATAATAACTCATTGTCTGCCATTCGAGGTTTCCTTTCAACAGTTTTACAGACATTTTTTATGATGGTGGTCTAAGAGGACAATGCTTTATGGGCTTTTATTTCTTGCAATACCATGGATGGTCAGCGGGGAAAACAGTGCAGACCCTGGAAGAGTCACCAGCTCTATTAAATTCCCTGCACCTGAGAGACCTGAACACCTGCACAATAGAAAGTGCAATATATACACATTCATACAGGTTTATGATGTTTTATGTCATTTTGTTTCTTGAAAAGAGTGACTATTGTATAATCTCATATGAATAAATGATTTTTGATGAGTCTTGCACCCCAGTTTTGAAACTTTGAACACACAATGAGATGATATTTCTCAAGTTAAATTCACCAGGTGACAATAATCAGAACTCACCCTTTACCTGTGACTTATTCACTAGAATGCTAAACATCACCTTGAATGGATCACAAAAGTGTTTTAAATGTATCGGGGGGTTTGAGTTTGTTGTGGCTTAATGGAAATCAGTGGTGTTTTGTTGTGACTGCTGTGCCAGCAATGGACAGTCTAAAGCATAAATCATGTTAGACGAGATGATTGGTTGATCAGTGAACATGATGGAAGGATCCCATCTTGAAAGAGATAAACACTACTGGCTTTGTTGACTCATGCTAAGAATTATACCTATAAATTCAATTAGATTTAAATGGGTTTTTCATCACTTAAGAGGCAGTTTAAGGTGGCAAGGCTGCAAATGGAGGTACACATTGACAAATTATTTACACACATAAAAACAATCTAAAGGAAAAATATATTGTTATGCTGATAGAAAGGCATACACAGGGATTAATAGCTGTTATCAGCCCATTACTGGATGACAATATGCAACACTTTTAAGGCATATAAAGTGTCAAAGAGCATAAAAAGTCTGCACACAAAGTCAGATAACCATATCTTGTGGTTATCTTCACAGACAGTAAAAGAGAATTTAGGAAAAGTCATAAACATAAACTCTATTCGCCTTTCAGTTGGTCAACTAAGAGTTTGTTTAAAGACGCCGCAGAATTTTTCTGGTTTTCTTTATTAAATTAGAACAGAATGCTTCGAAAGTAATTGAATGTAAAATAATAATTTCATTCTGCAGACATGTGATTAAAGTTAGGCTCTCATCAACATGAACACATTCATTTAATCAGCCAGAAACAGTGTTGTAACATGTAGATATATATGGGAGACTGTTTTAAAGAAAGAAAGAAACAGAGGACGTACAGAGAGAGAGAGAGAGCAGGAAATGATGGAGAGGGCAGAATGCCATGTGCTGTAGTGTTGTTTGCTTGTCTGCAGATGCAAACCTTATCTGACTGCAGTCTAAGCTCTGTGCTACAATATAGATGAGAAAGACAGAGACAGAAGAGTTTCACTGCAGGAGGAAAATGATGAAAAAGAATGTGGGATGAAAAGGTGGCCTGCACTCGTTTGTATTAGACATGTGAAAATAAAGAAAGTGATGAAAGTGTACACCTGTCACATGATTTCAGCTTTACTCTGCAGTTAGAGGAACTCCTGAAAGCAGCGAAAAAGGACAGAATAAGGAATTACGCAACAGCAGTCATACTAATGGAAACACACACACACACACACACATGCAAGCAAAAGGAACCAAAGGTTTGATATCTTGTCACATTAATGCATATGGATCAGGGACAGTGACATCTTTAATAACCAGCTGCTACCGGAAAGCCAGTGCTCTCATGGGACTGTCTATAACATCTGCAAACCGTGTTTTTCATGCTATAGCCTCACATATAACCTTATTGAAAACTACAGTTATTATATTATAAATTATATATTATATATCACATATATATTTATAGCAGATATTAAATTTAAGGATTTTACAAACACCAACATCAAGCTAAAGTTGCAGAAGCGAACCCTCTTTACAGCATTTTAACATACTGCTTTTATAATTAGGAAGAATTACATGAAACATGAGTTTCTCTGGAGTTCCAGATGTTGCAGAAAACAAACTTCAGAAGATGAGGGAAAAGCAGAGGAATACGATCTTTATTGAGGCAACAAGGATCTGAGTTGGTCCGCAGTGCAACTGAACAGTAATCTAAGTGTAATCACCTTTATTAGGTAGTGATTCAGAAAAACATGCGTACAGTGAGAGAGATGAGGAAGCAACAGCCTTGTTAATGATTCCAGACTTTATTCGGACACAGATAGGCATTTCTAGGCTGACTGGATGTTTTTCTTGGCTTACTGGGTGTTTTATTACACTTAGGTCAAACTCTAGTCATTTTGGCAGACCACACAGGCTTCTCCTTGGCAATAACAGGATGAGTACACTGCAACAGTGGCAAAGGCGCATGGTAACACGCTGCTCAACTCGTGTAAGAGATATTAGGCTCCATGAGGGAATGAATAGTAATGATAAACATAGTAAAAAGTGTTATTGTTTTTACACAAGTGTTTTGAGAATATATTGATGCACAGGGGTTTCCCACCACACAGGGATTATGGTAAACACTATAAAGTAAAAAAAAAAAATAAGACTTGTTCATTTGTGCTTCATTTTCCATCCTAATAAAGTTTAATAAAATGTTTAATTAAGCTTTTATAGAAAGAATAAGGAAATTAAAAAAATCATAGTCATAAGTGTCAACTATGATCGTATTTTTTCCTTGACTCTCCTTTTATTTTAATCATCATGTCCTTAAATTAGTTATGTTTTAATTATATCAGCCTTTATTAACTTAACTTATAACATAAAATCACTGAGGTTTTTAAGATCATGTCGGGTGAAATTGCAGCCTCGTTCTATGCAGGTTAAAAATACATTTATGGAAACTGTTGTGTAAGCAAATGTACAACCCTTTAGATACAGAAGACTGAGTAAATATTGTCTGTGCAAACTTATTTATGCTACATTCATAATTATGTTTACAGTAGCCTGAAGCTATCATCCCAATCAGCATGTACCAGCCAAAAAAAAAAAAAAAACCCTAATACTTTGATTTTATTGCATTTCATTCAGTGAAATGAAGCCATTTGTTTAACTACCTGCATCAACATACTTGGATCTTATTTACACATATGGATTCTAAGTGGCGGGTTTTCATTAGTCAAAGCTCGGAGGCACGTTTGCATTCAGCATTTTTCCATTTTTACTGCTTCCACTGGGCCCCCATTATTTTTCTCTTGATGCCATTCTACCACTGAATGACAAAGTACTTCATTTCACAAGCAATATGTTTCCATGCATCAAAGCATCTTATTTAAAGTTTTATCAATGGTTTGACAGCGGCGACATTTTTTTTCCCTACATTTTGTTTAAAATTCTTTTATCTAAATAAGTGGAGCAGAAAACAGCTCTGTGCTTCTGTTTCATGGGCGCATTAGTTTGTCACAAGGTTGTCAGTCCTGCTTGACAAGAACATTTGGATGGAGTTAGACCTCCACATTGAGCCTTTTAGGTTTTAGGTTGCAGTGGACAGTTAAAGCATGAATTTCAGGGTTCAGTTCATTATGAAAGGACTTGTGGTTTACTGATAGTTTTTGTCCATACGTGTGAATGAGGCTTTATTTGTCTGATGAGTTCATAACGTATATTTTTACTATTTAATTTGTAATAATCATACAAAAGATACATTTGAGTGGGTTCTTTCTGTTGGCAGTGTATTTGAAGCTGCACTCCAACAATGGTAGTATTGAATTTGGCAAAACAGACTGTATCTTTGTCCTCACAAGCAGCTGCATGAAAGTTAAAAAGCTTGATTTCGAACGTCATCTCTGACCTTTTCTTGTAGGCGATATAATGTTGTGAATATCTCGTCCAACCGCACACTGTCTAAACTGTTTTTCTCTAAATTTCCTCATTTTCTTTTTGGTGCGTTACCATTATTTTTAGCTCCACAAGACCATGTTTTGAATGTCTGAATCCAAACCAGCACCGTGGATTATTTAAAGGAGAATTAGCTGAAGCTTCAACTCTAAAAAAAAGTTGAACTTCTGTCTTCAGTACCTGCTTGGATTTGGTCTGCTGAGTTTCCATTCCTCACAACAGTGAATCCCATCACATCCCAATTACACAGGCATAATCATGTCTGTTTAATTGAAATCATCATATCCTTCAGTGAAGCAGTCCCTGTAGATGCATTTCTGCCTAATATACTTCATTCTACTGTCTGTTAAGCAGACACCACAATAAGCTTCTAATAAGCTTGTTAGCTTGTTTGTATCTGCTAGTTAGTTAACCTCTGAATGGTTTTAAGGTATATCTGAAGGCTCTTAAACGCCACTAAATTGCTATAAAAGTGGCGCTCACACTTAGATGTTTCTCTCGAATACTTACATGGTTAGCTTGTAGCATGTTCGTGCAGAATGCATATTAATCTGGAGCACAATAGCTTATGAGTTTTACAGAGCCAATTCTGAAGAGACAGGGCTTTTTCTTTTATAGCAGCATTTCTGGCAGACACCAAAGCCTTTCTTTTATTGCTAAGGTGTAAAAAAAAACGCATAACAAAAAAAAAATGATGAAAAACAAGACCAGCAAGGATAAAGGTGCGTGTTAATAACACCATTCAGTAAGCAGGAAAAACAACAGTAGATGTCTGTCACTAATTGTGAGGGTGGAAGCTCCAGCTGTGCTGCTCTAACAACGCGCAATTATCCACAGGGGGAAACTGTTGATGTGCTCACATGTGTGGTGCACGAAAAAGAAAAGAGCCAAGAATAGGGCTGAGTTCAGAGAAAGTACAACTGTTATTGGCAGCGTTTGAACTGATTCTCTGATTGGCTGCACTTGATTCTATAGGTGCTCAGAAATTAGGACTTCAAGGCAGCAGTCTGCAGAAATCAGGCAGGAAATGTGGCAGGAATGTTCCACACCAGCCTGTTAAAAAAAAAAAAAAAAAAAGCCATTAGATTTGGTTTCTGTCATTTCACTGTTGAGATGTTTAGACATGTTGCCTTTTCAAGCTTTTGATTACCATATTTCAAGTCTTAAAAGCCCTTAAAAGTGCTGCTACATCAAAACTGGTTTCTGGAGTTTTTTTGTGTGAAATCATAATTAGCTTCAAAAATAATTAATCCCCATGCTGCTGTTTTTTTTATAGGTATTCCAGGGGAACTTTGACAACGACACACACAGAAAGAACGTGATAGATCCACCCATCTACGCTCGGCTCATCCGGATCCTCCCCTGGTCTTGGTACGGCAGGATCACTTTGCGCGTAGAGATACTCGGATGCACAGAGGAAGAGTGAAGTCTTTTCCTCCGTCTTTCTTGCCATTTCCCCCCCTTGTCCCTTGGCATACTGGAGTGTCTAATCCAGTATTTCAAAAATAAACTGTGCAACCTGTAAAAAGAAATCAATTTCCAATGGATTTTTCAAGAATACGTGTTTGGTTGTGGTGGGTTGCTGTTTGTTCTTTTGTACAATGATTTAAAAAAAAACCTGTCCCTGATCCACTTTTGTCTTTTAGTTTCCTCTTAAAAAGCGTGATCCTTGTCTTTTTATCCTTCTCAAGATTTACCATCCTGTTTGGAATGAACTTCTGTAATATATACGGGAGGGGAGGGGTTGGGGGTGGAGTCGGAAAAAGGGGGTCTCGCTGTGGTTTTAACTTGTTGCCATGGAAGCTATTGTACAGTGTCACTTTTTAACAAAGATGTAAAATGTGTCTGCCGTGCACCGACATCATACCATAACTAAACCGTCTGAAATAACATGTAGAAATTACACGTTATCACATTATCAAATATATTTTTACTTTGATTACTACACGTCCTCAAGCCATGCTTTCACCCTAATGGACACTGACATTACTACATCAATCCAAACACTATTAATGCTCTTGTATTATATGTAAAAGACTAAGAAATTGCATGGTGCGTGAATTATAAATGTATATTAAGACAAATCATTTAAAACCTCCAGCCCTGAGAGCAACGGCTTTTCTTTAGGGACCTATTTTTATGTGCATTTTTAAATAGTTCTGAAACATTAAGACACACTGCAAAAGCTTACTGGAGATGAGTGATATGTGAGCCAAGAAACAAGCGCTGCAGTTCAACGTGGCACTGCAGCGCTGACGCTGAGGCTCACAGGCTGCCGAGAGTTGAAATGTCTCAATGCTCTCACAAGGTGTTTCCAATTTTTTTTTTTTTGCATCCTTTTCTAAGATATTTTCAATTTTCATTTGTGCTTGTTCTCTTTCTGTATTTATTTAGATTTATTTGTCTCAGCTGTCAGATGCACAAAATCTGTTTATAAATCCGTGTCGTCTTAGAGATCTAAGTTGAATCAATTAAGAAGCTCAGGATAGATGTCATTCAATAAACTGCAAGTGTACAATTTTTGGCCACCTATTTGAAGATTTCTGTGTATTATTAATTTTAAAAAAAAATGTAAACTGAATGAGAGCAATTATTTAAATCATGTCCATATATGCATTATTCAAGTAATAAAAGCAGCCTTTTATTTTCTTTAATCCTTTGAGATGATAAAAAAGGACTTTTAATTAATTTCTTTATATCAAAAAGAGAGAAAATGTCCAAGATGAATACTATAATAATATATGTCATTATCTCAAACCCACAATGACGATATCTATGGCAACAGTATGCAGATCTAACTTAAAAATGGGCAGTGTCTTAATATAAAGGGATATAATTAATATTGTCATACTGGGCGATGAGAGAAGAAGAGTTGAAATATATAAGAACTTGTGAGTTATTTTCACATGACATGACAGCAGCTGTCTGCATGTTCAAACGGTTTTAGGATGTTAAAAATAATAAGACACATTAAGGTCACGGGGAGATAACGATGCGGCTTTGCCAATCACATCAAAACATTCTGTTTATGCAATTTTCTCGCTCTGGGTTTTGCTGCTGGCTGCATCCTGCAGCAGATAAACAGTGGCTGGTTGAATAAATGGAAGCCAACAAGTACCTGAGCTATCGCAGCAGTGTCAAACCTTACAGCCCATTCTGCACGGCTTAAAAATAGGCCTGGATTACTCCAGTGGTTTCCACTCTTGACTGGTTTTAACAAAGCTCTGAAGTGCAGGAGTAAGAGCTGTAGGGAGCCGTGTCTACTTTTATGCTTCATGTTTCACTTACAACTTGTCAGCTTTCAGTCACTTAACCAAACAATCATTTCATATTGTAGGAATAAAAATGTGTTTGATCAGAGGTTGCAGCCCAGCCTTAAAGACAAGTAAGACATTCACAGGGAAACTTTAATTTGATGCATCAGCCTTTCTAAATAGAGATGATTGCCTGGCTTGATTGAAAATACAAGAGTGCCACTGTTATTTTCTTCACTTTATATTTAATGAATAAAAATGCATTGGAAACAACATTTTTGGACTTAATTCTACATTCAAAACGATGAAAAGCACAGCCACAAAAACACCAAGAAATGCGTCACCATCCAAATATCTTGTAGCTTACTCTACATTGTTGTGTGCCAGGGCATTCTCAGCTGTCATGCCATCAACATGGATGTCGTTGTAGTTCAAACGTAACTGTACGAAGTCTGAAAATAAAACATCAAAAAACTGAATTGCTGTCTGGATAATTGGAGCTGAGTGTAGCCAACTGTATTTTTGGTTTGGCAAATTTACAATATGATATACAGTATATGATATAGTATACCATAATGGCCCTGGTGTGTTTAAAGACAGAAATATCATTTATGTGTGTTATGTTGCCATATTGGGTCTGTACTTTAGTGTAAGTTACAGTGAAAGACTTTGCTGTAGATTACCAGTGTGTGAAAATTGTTATTGGTGTGATCGGTCATTCCTCGGGTTCATTCACACAGGATGAGCATAAACAGATTACTTCTCAAAGATTATTTGTCTGGTAACATTTTTTCCATTTTGAGTCTCCAATCGTTTGTTGCCAAGTAGCTCTATCTTGGCCGGCATCTGCTGTGATTGATCTTTGTAGTCAGCTCCCTGTTGGCAGGCCTGCTGCAAAGCTTTGAGGAAGTTTGCATGGTTTGAGTTTGAACAGTACAGTATAACAAAGATGTCCACAGGCACATTATGTTCTTGCATATCATAAAAAAAATCTACTAGCCTTTACTTTGTACTCACCATCAAATGTCTTGTGCATTGTAAAACTTCATCTCACAAGTTTCCAAAGGAGAACAAAGTGGAAGCTCATATTGTCTTTGTATTTCTGTGTCCTCTGTTCACATGTTCTTTCTTACCTCCTCGGTCTGAGTGTCAATCACTATCTGAAAAACGTACCTATTATAATGCTGGTTAGGTTCAAGCCTGCAGAGGAGCGTGAGAAACTGTGTACAGTCAAAAAGAAAAAAAAAATGTGTTGCTTCAAGCGAAAGCTCTTTCAGTTTGACAAATAAAAACATATCTGTGAAAAAGACGTGCTTGCTTTGTTTTCTTTAAATGTCTGATCTCTTATTCTGTTTATTCCTTCGGTATGAAAGGTGATATCTTGTTACAGGATGTATGCTTTATCCCACCTTCCTCGATCTCTGTCAGTCAAGTCGCCACCTCCGCACTTGTCACTCATCTTGATGAGCTGAAAGTTCCTCCCACCGTAGCACGAGGCTGAAGTGTCAGGTGTTCGTACAGCCCTCAGGTGTTGCTGACAGAAACAGCAGCTGAAGGAAATTATCAATATTAACCTTATCAACCTTGTTTTAAAAAGTCTTGTATATTGTTTGACATCGTAGTTATTTTGCTTTCGACTGCCGCTCTTGTTATACAGTTGCCATTCAAGCGATAATTCTATTTGGAGTCATAACCAGGCTAATTGTTGCCCTGTTTATGCACCACAAAAACACTGACCATCCAGTTTTACTGTAATGGCAGATTGTAGATTTACATGCACAATGTGGCTTTAAATTTAAATAAATAATGAAATGGCAAAGATACAAAGGTGACAAAATCAGCCTAATAGCTCAAGGAAACTAACATCAAATCACACACCACTTAGATCTCAGTTGGGTAATATTTACTTAAAAGAAAGTGCGAATACATCAGTTTACAGTTGGTCAGTGAAGCTGATTGCAGCTTCAAAGACTATTTACTGTGCAGACTTTGGCCATTTGTTCCTTTATGTTACATTGGCGACAACTTTTGTTTGACAGAGGGAGAGATGAGACTTAAAAGGGCAAAATAAAAGGACCTTACTGGTTTTTGATCTTATGACATGTAAATGGGCCTTTAAAAGTGTCAGTAATATGTGTCAAAGCCACACTGATCAGATCACAAGGCGGTCGACAAAGTGTCTTGCAGGAATAGATGAATCAAGCTAAGAGAAACACGGTCCTAACAACACAGAAGGGGGCACTGCTGTGTTGTGACTAACCAGTTTAAGCTTCTGGCTTATGCTAGGAGCAGAGGAAGAAAGAGTGACTTCCAGGTTAAACCGCAGAGGATGCAGAAAGACGTATGGGAGATCACCAGGTAAGAGACACCTCTCGAAATAAAGATACTGTTATGTGGAGTTTTGCTTTACCCACATCTATGTCTAATTTATCCTTAAAAAAAAACAACTGAAAGACAATGACAAAGAGCAGGTTGGCCAACTGGATCAAAGCCAACCTGCAGACACAACTGCTTATAGTTAGGAAAGACGGCGACCTGGAGAGACTGGTGAGTTTTTCAAAAACACACATTCCCCCTGCAGAGAAATGTTTACACTCATACAGAAAACATACAGGATAGACTTTCGCAACAAAAGCAACATAGGCAGGAAGAGGTCGGGAGCTTCAGGTTAGCAGTCAATGCTATGCTAATCGGGCTAACAAAGTAACACTAGTCGATACAAGAAAATCATGTTTTTACACTTTTGATCTCCAAATATAATGAGTGGTCTGAGGAAGTTCACTCACTATGTGAGGATGCACTGTATGATGACAGTGACTACAGGTTTATTGTCTGTGATAACCAAACAGCTCTATAGTTAGATCACATAAAAACTTTTAAAAAAAAAAAAAATTATCTAAAATGTTCCGGTCACTGCTGACTCACCAGCTTCATTTGCATCAACATAATTGGAAGTTAAATAATTTAGGAACTATCCTCCAAAAGATTAAAAAAAGCATAAATATACCGAAGCTTGTACTTTAAAGTTTAATTACTGAAATAAAAACCTTCCTGGGAAAGAGTCTGTTGGCTTTACTCAGCTTGGCCGTTTACTCCATCAAGCTTGGCATTGTGTCAACATGGTTTTAGCGCATTAAGCTGCGTTCATTGATTTTATTTGTCCTGCCAGTCCTATTTTGTGCGTCTCTCAGGTGTGTTCTCACAGTTGTGGCAGGGAATCAAAGTGTGTGTTGCTGGCCTGACGTAGCTGTTGAGGCTGAAATGTCCAGGAATGAAATTGTTACCAAAGTGTCAGTGTAGAGGGGGGTAATTGCCTCGTAACTCAGGTGAGTGAAGCTACTAGGCAATTAAAAGCTAATTAGAAAACAATCAGTTTAGTCTGGTTGTCCTTTCCATTACAGCTCGATTAGTAAAGATTCTGCATTTAAAGTCTGACGAAAAGAAAAGAGTGACCTCTTTTTTTGGCTGACTTTGTGGAAGAATGTTCTTTTAAATGGATGTTTCCTGTGTGGTATTTTACCTGCATCAAATCAATAGTGTACTCAGGTTTTTCCACATAAATAATTTGTGTAGTGAAGGACTCAAAACTGTGACTGCATATGAAAGGAAACTTATATTTTCAAGATTTGAGGTTTTTAATGTTCTTAAAATGCAGCTGTTGTTTCTCTGTGCTACTACTGAATCATAAAATTGCATGAATGCATAAATAATAAGTTTATAACGATGAAAATTACTTTTTGCCATGAAGTGCTAAGGATAAGCTGCGAAATCATACAGCCTGAGGATAAAAGCAGTGTTTTGGTGGAGCAGCTGCACGTGCTTCTGTATATCTTATCAGATGGCAGCAGGGTGATCGGACTGTGGCTCAGGTCTCAGAACTACATTTAATAACCTTTAGATTCTGTGCAGGCACGTCACTTCGCCAACATCACTTAAGCTTGGTAAATGAATACCAAAGATGTACTTGGTAGTTTTATTCACTCGCTGCAGAGCTTGTTTGTCCTGGGCCTTGAACATCTCATAACAGTTTGTGATGCTCTCAGTCACCTGGGTTGATATATTGAAATTATCAGTCTTATTAATGTGCACTGGTTTTCTTTAAACTCAATAAACAAAGGAAAGTGGCTGGAGGAGAGAACATATTTGCTAGTGAACATAATTCGGCCCAAATATGTACTTTCAGTTTACATCAGGGTTATAATAAAACTGATAAAATAACATCAATATTTATAATACTGTGAATAAAGCTTTGTCTTTTGCTGCACAGACATTAAGTACTGCTCCCTTTTGTGCCTTTTTATTTGTGATCTGTTTCATCCCTTTATTACAACAATTTTCATATTACTTCTGTTATCTCATTTCTAACCTTTTATCTTCTCAGTTCCCTCTTTTGTTCTCCGAAAGTCTTCAATTCAATCTATCTGTCTACACAACAGTTCATCGTAGCTCCGTCTCATTTCAAGAGGCTGTTATTTTCACTGTAAGAAGCTCGCTGTGTAAAAGTGCAGCCACACATTGTTTGCCATCTTAATTTTAAACATTTCCATCGTAGCTCGGATTTGCCTCTGTTTTCTTGACCTTTTTATTCCCTTTCCAATTTCTCTTCTTTTATCTTTTCCCATGCAAGAGGCATAATTCTATTACTGCCTTCAAAAGGCAAGTCATATTTATTTTCGTGACCCACTGATTAAATTTAGCTTTGCAAACTGATGAATGGAGTTGGCAGATTAAAGCATCACTGCACTTTGTAAACCTAAGGTGGAAGAAGGCGAAGACATGTTCATTAAAAAAGACCCGCTGTGAAAAATTGATTTTTATCCCTATATGAGAAATAATGCAGGTGGTTTGACAATGCTACCTTTATGTGAGTGTAGCAAATTGCATAGCAAATTGCTTTAAACTTGATTAGGTTCCTGCAAAAGTGACATGCTATAATTTAAATACTTTGACACAAGTGAAATGTGTTATATTGTAAGACACACTGAATAGGATGTGGAAACTTACACTGGCAAGCGAGCCAATGCAGAGTGATAATGACTTCAGAGAGATCAGTAGATTTAACTGGAAGAAATGTTAGCAGAGCATTTAAAATAAAATTATTTCACTAAAACCAAACTCCAGAGAGGAAATGTCAAATATTGCACAGCAGCATCATAGAACTTAACAATATTAAATATGCTCAATAATATTAAATATCTACACGGCCTTGCAAGGTTTTATTTCCAACACAGTCTTTGCCCCCTGAGATATTAAACATTTCAAGTGTGATGTTGCATAGAAATATGAAGAAGTTATTTTTGAAATGCCAGAATGAAAGTGTGTGAAAGTGTGTGGGGTTAAATGAGTATGATATAGACACTGCAAAGTATTCTTGAATCTAATTAACTTTATATCTTTAGTATGTGTTATCATCAGGGTCATGTCTACTCCTATCCAGTCAAATATCACATAATCAGAGAAAACGACAGTGCTTGGATCACTTTAAGGTCCTCTAGCTGTTCCAATGCATAAATCGACTAAAATGGGTGATAGACTAACAAGAGTGGCAAAGGATCTCAGTGAAAAGAGAAGGGTTTTTTTTTTGTTGTTTTTTTCCGGAGCTGCCTTCAATTGTCTAAAAAAAAAAAACAGAAATAGTTTTAAAAGCATTTCATTTTTAAAAGTCTATGTACTACAAGGTTGAGAGGTTGTGTGACTCATGTTGTACTCATGTGCTGCTCAACGTCCCAGTGGATCCATAATCCTACATGCATTTTACAGTCTATTTTCTGCATATCTGTATTTTCTGTCTGTTCTATACACGTGAGAGTCACAAATATGTGATTTGTGGTTTTATAAATAAAGCTGATTTGATCACTCAGTGTTCATTTTGAAGTCTGCTGTGTGTAATGGAGCTGTAAATGTTTAAATCTCCATTTTTCTGAGCAAGATGATAGAAATACTCACTAAGGAAACTCCATTGACTGAGTTATATGGTTCAAAGCTCTAGATCTTATTGTCATAAATTAAACAAAGAATCTCCCACTCTTTGTACACATAACTGTATGTTGCAAGACTGTAAAAGAAAAGGTTAATAGACCTGAAAAATCTTGTACTGTGTTGTTATCCATTTTATCCATTTGGAGCCCAGAGATAAAATCCAGTAAATCCACGGCAATAAATGCTTTGTCAAGGATGAATAAGCCAGTTCTGATGATGGATAACATTATGCTGATCGTATAATAGGTTACATTCATTTGTAAATCCAGCTTTGGATGCTTCTGAGCTTCTGTTTGTCCTCTCCTGTCTGGGGGTGTGTTGACATGAATATACAGTCAGGAGGGATGAGGTCATTTTATCATCTCACTGATGCAACTCACATGGTCAAGTTCGACATCTAAACAAGAGTCACTGCCTAACGAGAATTGGCATTTTTCCTGCCTCACACTGCAGATGTTGCATTTAAAATAGAATTCAGCGCCGATGTTAGTGTATCATTCTGACACTTGGTTTAGAGGAGAGGGAGATGAGCTACTTAAATATGCAAAGCTGAGTGACATGATGATACGGAGGGGAGCTATGCAGTGCATTTAAAGTTTAACCAACATTTCCTTTCGCTTTATTAACAGCACATCTGATCCACATAAAATTGTTTTCAGCATCCAGACTAGACAGTTTGCAGCATAATTGTCCAACTCTTACATCATTCTGCTCGTAACTATAGCTCTAACTTTATAATAAACCATTATTATGGCTCGACTCTGAGGCCACAATGAAAGAGAGAAACACACACACAAGTGATTAACTCAAAGAAAGGAATTGTATTTAAGAGACAAATTTAACTTAACAAATGTGTGAAGTTATAAAAAAAAAACCAAATCCAATTTGAAGCACTTTTGTTGAAGCTGACAAAGTAATGATCTGTACTCCATGGGACGAATCTGCTCACAATGTCTGCGCAATAATCCTACATGGTTTCACTTTTTAGCCCATTTGTAGAAACTGTGGTGACAAATTTCATCTCGCCTCAGGCAGAGCGTTTCTATCTGGAACATTACAGCACCCCCCACTGTTTGAGCTATATATAGTGTCACTTATCATATGGGCCAAATTTGTCTGCGTGGCGTTTTTGTTTGTCACAATGAGTATTGAGGGCAAATGAGTTTCAAGCACCCTCTTGTTATCTTGTTTGTGTAGTCTTTGGGGACTTTTTGGCAGAACTGGGCCAGTCTTGTGTACACTCTTCACTTCCCTAATGAAACTGATGCAAATGTTATTTTGGGTTTGGTTATTGTACCTGTAAAACATTCAAGTGGGACAGAAGTTACAACTAAACATCTTCTGAAAGCATCAAACTTAGTCTCATCAGGTATTATTGGGGTCAACTTGGTTGCATTCTTACACATGTATTGTGCGTTTAATGTATTTCAGAGGAAGTCTTATTGATATGATAAAAATAAAAAAACTTATGTTAATGTGGGAAGAGAACATGTGTACCAAAGCCTAATACAGTAAAAATATCTATCAGAAAGATATCTTAAGAGGCATCTTGGATAAAATTTGTTCTCATTGTGTTCAACCTTTACATGGAGGTGAGTGTCTGTAAGCCACTTTAGATTACATGCTCTTCTTTATTACTTCAAAGTCAGTATTTCACATTGTAACATGCATTGGCTCATATGGGCTTGGACTGATGACCGAAGAAGTGGGGAATTGTGGTTATTATTATTATTTCTCTTATTGTCGAAAAAAGATTTTAAAAAACAGTTTATCTTAAACACGTGGGACTACCTGTTTTTATTTGGCTTTTAGGTTCGCCTAAGGCTACTTCATGGTTTTTGTCAAATCTCCTCTTATTTCTAATGTTCACAGTGTGTTTAAAACTGTTGTTTTTTTCGTAAGCTCTTTCAATTTCATATATTATTACTTTGATTCTAATTTTACCATTTAGTCTGAATTTTGTAGTGAATTAAGTAGTTATTTTTTCATTTTTTTACATTTGTTCTCTTAATATTCGTTATTGCATTACATTATGTGAAATATCTATAAATATGTTATGTATTGCAGAACAATCTGACTCATCCACATGCAAGCACTTTGCATTCATTCCTGCTAATTTTAGATGAACCATAATAATAGAACCAACTTGATTTTAATATTCATGTTTTGACTGTCTGGTTTAAGTTGGAGCTGTAGTCACTTATGTGTTTATATGAACAGCTGATAAAAAATTACCATGTTTATTGCGTTATGGGTTATTTGTTCTGACGCACCAACATAAATTTTCTGACTGTGCAGTTTCCTTCAGTGCTACAGAGAGTTTAAGCTCATTGTTTTGGTTTTACCACCTGCAGCAGTGTTTTATTCTGTCTCAGTCTTATTACAACCATTTCTAGCTGCAATAGGCAGCTGTATTCAGGTAAAAGCCCAAAAAGAAAAAAAGAAAACCCTGTGTGCTAGCTGCTCAGAGCCAGTCAGTAGATGACAACAGTTTGCTGGTGGACAGAATGGAGCATTAAGCAGCTAAAGAGTCAAATATTTGTTTTAGGTTTTGATTGAAATCAGAGCAGAACTGGCAAAGTGAATGATGGACATTTGTCATAATTTTCCCTCCTGTTGAGGAAGTTGAGGCAGCAGTAATGTGTCCAGTAAAGCTTAATAAACATTATAAAAATTTTATTACAAAAAAAAATTTATGACATGATAAAAAATTTAAACATCTCAGCAAGCAAAGTGACATTGTCTTCAAGTTTGTATAACAAAAAATCAGCAGTGTTTTAGGATACCTCACTTTAATTTTTTCTGGGGTTGGATATAATTAACATAAAAGCTTTGTCATGATTTAAATTTTCACACCTCTGTGTGCGGTTAAAACTCAGTATTATGACTCCTGTAACAGAATGTGAAAGGTTAATAAGAAGATTTATTAAACAATGCAGTAAAATGACTGGCGAGAAAATGAAAGGAAAGCAGAGGTTGGAAGAGAATAATGACCTGAAATTACCTATTAACTGTGTTTAAACTTGATCAGTACAGTCTCTTTAATAGGCATTTTTAGTGATAAGAAAAAATGAATCGCTGCATTGCGTTAGCTTTACATCATTATGACAAAACTGGGATGACTTAAGCACTTTACCTTCTTTCCCTGGTGTCTTTTTTTATGTACTTTAGCAGTCTTTAAAGCTTCTTTTCTCATTTTAGCTGAATATGAATAAAAGCAAACTCTGGTTTGTCAGATGCATTGTAATTATAATTAGCAAGAGAAGAGGTAAAAGACTTTCCTCCCTCCTGACAGAGTGAATAGATGAGACATCCGGAGATGAGGTCTCTGTCCTTCAGTGATGTGACTGTTTGATGGAGTGATAAGAACTTTGCTGCAGAGTCGATTAAAGATACATGAGCTGAGCTCCAACGAGCTTCCAGTCCATGTCAAACAGGAACCTGAGAGTTTTTAGCCTGTGAAAGTCACCTCTTTAAGGACTTGCAGAGAGCCTGACAAGAAGTACAGTCTGAACTACTTGTTACTGGATGTAATGCTTAAAGCTTCAAGAACACATTGAAAGCTTCTGGGTTGGGGCAAATAGTCCTCGAAGCTCTGAGAGAGGTGCTTTTCTTTAGGTTGGCATTTTATGTGACACTGCCAACTTATAGTTCACTTTTTCACAGATAATCTTCTTTATGTTAATCCTTCTTGAAACCCTGTCCATTGGATAATTAAGTGAGACGTATTCAGTTTAAAGGTTAAACATTCAGTTAAATCTGAAAATAAAAGACTTCTTTCTATTCTGTTGCAGAGTTAACTAACAAAGTAAACATGATAACCAGCCAGCTTCAGCCGTCTTGTCTTGCAATACCATTTTGTACCAGAAGAGGCATTATTCACATGGTATAATTCAGAGCTTGTTGCTGATTCTGATTGATGCCTGACTTTCCTCTTGTGCCTCCTCCATTTCACACTTCTCCTCTACCTGCCTGAACCTGCTGTGTCCTCGTCCTCACATTATCACTCCTGGTCTGACGAGCTGTAAATCACCTCAGTTCTGTATTTCCTGTCCTCAAACTGGCCTCCATCAGTCTTGGAGGCTGTGTTTGGTCCAGGTGTCACCATATTCACTGGCACACTGTTGAGTCCAGCTCTGTTTGCTGTAATTATGGTGCCCCTTTTGGCACTGCTCCACCCAAGCTTCCCCACATGGCCCCTAATTGTCCTCCTTCACTTGGGCCTGGACAGCTTCTCCTCCTGGTTATCTCAGCTTTTGTGCTGATGAAATAAACACCAGAACAAAGATCTCAGTCTGAGCGTAGTCAGTCGGCATTAATAGGCTGTTAGCTGGTGGCTAACCAAGATAACTACTTAATGACGATGAAAGTTAGCAGTTTCCCTCACAACAGGTCATTAATTTTCACAGCTTGGAAAGGTTCTTAAACACTGCTCCTTTGCCACAAGTGTTCATTGCATCGGCCTCTTGAGTTTTCCTCATATTGCTATTTAAAGTCATTTTTTATTTAACTATATATAATATTATATAAAATGTTACTGAACACTCTATAAAAGACAGACAGACAGAGTCTTGGCAGGTTACTGGCGGTTTGTTGTTTGATAAAGATATCTCGTTTAAACAACAACATATGTCTCTCGCTTGTCTGCGTGAAAGTAAATGTCATCAGAGGGAATATTGAGAGACATTTTTATTAGATATTTTGAAAATCGGATTATTTTATTTCTCACACTGAGCTGTTTTTCTTCCACAGACACTCATCTGCCGCTCTGCATTCACTGACTTTTGAACTGAATGAAGTTCTGTAGCTTTTACACTATACAGCTAGTTTTAGAATAACTTATGGCAACTCTTTATTTATTTATTTGATCCCGTTGGTATGTGAAACCCAGCCAACATGTTTAAATTACTTCTTTGTCTGGCAGTTCAAATATACAGGTTTTATAGATGCTCTGTGGACCCAATTAGAAACAAATAATACAAACAAAATCCCCCATGATGCTAAGAGTGTGGGTTGGATATTTGTATGCGCAGTGAAACTGTAGCCTAAAGCATTTTCACTGCATATATATTGTAAAAACACTTTGGTCTTGTATCATTTACATTTGGGATTGTCATATTTTGGGCTCTGAAACACAACAGAACAAACAACTTGAGATTTTTTTTCAACTCTTAACCGCAACTTTCACTTTTAGAGGACAAATAATATTACTTTTTTTTTTTAATTTACCTGCTTACAGATTTTATTCTCTTAAAAACTTGTTAATCACGCGTTAACAACTCTGCTGCTTCCCATAAAATGTCTAATAAAATGCCCCTGTGCTTAAAAAATCTTCCAAGCTGAGGTTAAAAATTCAAAGATACTCTTATCATGAGACTAAAACCAAAGTCCCAATGAAACTCTGTCCGTACAAACTTTTTTAAACTGCTTTTTAACACAGAATAAACGCCTCAAAACTAAAGATAGAAAATGATTACATGCCTTTGACTGTCATGTGGTCTGAATGCTTGGTTCTGTGAAGACAATAATTTAGTTACCATTATACAATACATTAATTTATACCGACTCTTACAAACCCAACAGAGAGCACAAATGTAATTAAAATTTAATGACAATGTACCACTATTGCACTATTTATCATGTTAATATTTTTTGGGTTAGGTTAGAATATGATAAAGTTGTGTATTTTGCTGATGCCTCACATTATGTAAAATGTTTATGTGGATTATAATAACTTTAAATCAATCGTAGTTTCATTTTTAAATTAGCTTTTCATATTCCTCTTTACATATTCAATAGATTTCTCATTATCAGTTCATCCCATGTATCGCTCCTCTTTTCCATTGGATTGCACTCAGCCAGATGCAATTAAAGTGTTTTAATGGGTCGTTTCCCACAGAAAACATTTTTCTGTGACTAGTGATCCTTGTACTCGAGAAGATCATGAGCAGGAGTCAAAGTATGCATATGTGTGCATCCATATGTGTACGGATGCATGTGAGTGTATGCATGCACGTGTGTGTGTGTGTGTGTGTGTGTGTGTGTGTGTGTGTGTGTGCTTGCAAGTGCAATGCTTGTTGCTTGGAATATCGCAATAGCTGAGCAGCTTAATAGACCGAGCTTCAGGAGGTCAGCACACACTCATATTTAACGGAGAAGCTCTTCCTTGTAAATATGCTACGTTGAGCCGGAGCCTGCCCTCTAACATCAGAGCTGAATGCATGCCCTTTGGCAAAACACTCGAAGGGAGGTGTTGTTATCTAGAGGGTAAACATACTATCTCATTCATGATCAGAACCTCAAGGACATTTTAACGAGAAAGGGAGATTGAATCCTTGGCTCAACGTGATGGATGCAGTGGCTTTTTTTTTAACCGAGAACTCACAGTTTTACAACCCCAGGTTTCACACTACTTTCACAATGTAAGCTTAACACACCTACATTGAATCATACATTATTTCTTAAAAAAAGGAACAAAATACTGTATGTATTACATTTGTTACAGTGACTGAAATTCTTGCTTCTTTTACACATGTTCAGTGCAAAAAGATAATAGAAACCTGTCATCAATGGTGAAAAATAAACCAACAATATGTGCATATTTATACAGTACGTTTTTCCCAACAGCTTCATATAAAAAACACACATACCCTCCGAGGAAGTCATATGGGTAAACAAACATTTAAATCCTTGCAGAAATATTAAATCCTTGCCATTTGCATAAGCTTTTTTATTTACATTTTGAGATGGCAGAGATCATACCAAATTGGCATGAAAGCCCAATGAGCCATTTGGGTGCAGCGTTACACTTCAGAGGGCCTTTCAAACCAACCGCCCTCTCATCTCTGCCAATGAATGCTGCATGTCATTAAAACTTAATGCCAAAACACAGAAGGCGACTCAGTAGTTTTATCAAGACTGAATAATTGTGACTTGAAATCCACATCAGGAGGCAGAAAAAGACATGAAGAGGAAATGAAAAGGAATAACCACTGAGATCATCTCTGCAGATATACATGTTTCATTGCATAAAATATATTCAGTGCTGAAATTTAGATCATAGAAACTAAATGGTGCTGCGAAATGCCTGCAGGGAATATGGTTCCTTATCCTGTGAAAGAACGGTAAGGCTGATTGCTGGTTAGGAGATGAGAACAGCAGGTGGACTGTAATATTCATGAGGTTGACAAAAATGATTCTGATAGGAATTTGTTTTTATTTCAAGCAGGCAAAAAGAGAAAAAACCATCTCCTAATCTTGAATGAACTGTTATTTTCAGAGTAAACTGGTGGATTTAATGTGTCTTTCCAGTTTATTGGTCCTTTGTTGAATCTTATCAGTAAACTTTTCAAGCAATTATAAGTTTTTTTTTGGAAGAGGAATTTGGCTTTGTGGCTGTTTCATCGTTTAAGGTGATATCAAAGTGTTGTTTAAAGTTCACAAACAGAGAGCAAGCTCGGAGTCAGAAAAGGAGAAAGCAGACCTGAGTGAAGAGCATTCAGGTCTGACCTTAACCAAACCCTCAAAGCTTGAGAGACAGGACAGGATGAAGAATATGAGGCAGGATGTGACTTGGAAGAGGAAATAGCTTTGATGCCTGCTATTCCAATCTGGTCAATCAGCAATCAGAGCGCACTGAAACACTAATGAGGGGTTTCAACACAGGATTCAGCGCTGCTGCTGGTGATGCAGATGTGATATGACAGTTAAATCGTCTACGGAAGGAAAATGCACTCGGCCTGTTTGGAGCTGTGATGGAGTGAGCTGCAGAGTTTCTCAGGTTTGAAGGGTTATTTAAGAAAAAAAGAAAATATTTTATACCTGCAGGTATTCATAGCAAATAAATGACCTGGATGAATGAGAACATTCACAGATATACCTGCAGGTATGACACCAGAGAATCAGAGGAATATACCAGTCAAACAGCCCAAGAGAGGTGATAATAATATACATCACTGATGTTTCACACACTCTGATGTGAGAGACCAAGTTTTAAATCATCCTTAGTCTGTTTGCTAATACTCATAATGCAGTATGAGTGGCTCATCAATCAGGATATTTATTCTCAAATTATCACGGTTAAATGTTTTGACATAAAACAGATGCACTACAATGATTTTTAATATTAAGAGGATTTTGGTTCAACCATTCTTTATTAATTAATATCATGACCATGCCAAATAAACGCAGGACTAACTGGTCTACTAGCTACCACTTCATTTCCTTTAATGCTAGAATGGGACAAATATTAATAGAAGAATAAATTTTGTTGCTTCCTCTTGCAATAGTTTACTGATCAGGGCTGTCAAGATATCAGATTTTTACTGCACAATGTTGTTGCCTGAGGCATTCGCAAGGATATTATTGCAATGTCAATAGGATTTTTAAAAAAAAAAAAAAAACTATAATGCTATCAGTCAAATTCATATTTTACTTGCTTGTTTTGTCTCTCAAATGAATAACACTTAAATCACCAATGAGTGGAGGTGGGAAAAGAGTCTGTTCAATCAGTACAAACAGAACAGTTTCATCAGTGTTATTGTCACCTTCTATGACAAAGTGAGAACAGAAGGGAACAAAAAAGACTCGTTTTTTAACACTTTGTTATCATATGTGTATTTTTAACACAATGTCAATATTTTTTTCATTGTCAGTGTAAGTATATTGCAACACCTCTATCATCAGCATTCTGGCATCAAATATAAATCTAATTAAAACAAACAGGCATTCTGCATGGATTACCTGCTTATTCGACCTTCACTAAGTCATGATATGTAAACTTACACACTTAAAGAAGTCACATTCTCTAAAACTGACACAACAGTGCAGTAAATACATGCAATTCCTGGATTTTGCATTTTTAAGGGGTATTTTCCCTCTTCGGTTGCACAGACATCATGATTTATCATAAATGATTGTCTCTTATTATATCAAGTATTGCATAATAGCTGGATTGTGATGCTATATTCAGATAGTACTGCATTTTGAATTGTGCTGTGCTCATACTTGTGTGTACTATGAACATGGTGGCATTTGTTTGCATGCGCATTTCTGAGTGTTTGGGGAAAAAGCGAATAAGCACAATAAATAGAAAACCATTGACAGGAACAGCCCAACGCTTGTCTCCCTCCTCCACACAGAAACCAGAGTATTTGGTGTTTTTAATAAAGCAGCTTGTTTGGGCATTGTCTGAGCTTGAAAACGGTGCACGGCAGCTGCCCAGGCATCGACTCCACTCTGAGGGCTGCCTCGACAACCCAGCCTAATAACACGGACGGTTAAAGCCCACTATTGCTCTCCAAATGGCGGCATCTGTCCCCGCCAGCTGTCCTCGTTTGTGTTCTCATGTGCTCAGGTCAGGCCACCTACCGCGACCTCTTTTAGCTGGCTGGGGGCTCAAACATCACCAGGCCTGATGCTGCCAGTTGTTCAGCTACCAGGACAGGTGAACTTGCCTTGGCTGCATCCAGTCATCGCTCAGCCTGTTTGATCTGCATCATGAACCACATGTGTAACACGGCGCATTTAGCCAGCGTTGCTCAGCAGTGGGTCTCAGCTCAAGCATTAGCGGCTAAAGCCTCACAGAGGTCAGACAAATATGGGGACGATGGATGGCAGCAATACATTCAATTTCGAAATGATGTGAAATAAGATCAGTTATCTACTTGTTTTTCTTTTCCTGACTCGAAAGTCCTAAATTATCTTTGGATTGCTCTTCTCTTCTTCCAGTTACCGTTCTGTCACATTAAAACAAATAAACCAGGTCAGGTGTGTTTACGGTTCGGCAGCTGAAACACTTGATTAAAGTTTGGGAAAGATTGTGGTTAAGGTCAAAATAAACTTCCAGACGTTCCTGCAGTGAACATAAACAAACTAGAATGCTGTTTGTGATATTAAGGATTTTCATTTCACACAAAGACAGAGGGAAGAAAATGAGAACATGTAATTATCTGGGGTTTAAATGGATAAAGTCAGCATGAAATACAGCTGTGGACCTTTAGAGAGACAATTGTTCAAACAGGTGTAATGTTGCAAAATCACTGATTCCTCGGTATGTGTGTATCAAATCATTTCTGTCTTTTGTTGTTTTGTTTATAATTTTAATTTGAATATCTTTTCACTGCGTGTTGGAGAATGGGAACCAAGTCAACCATGATAGCAGTGGCACTGTTTGATTTTATTTTACAGTTCTGAAATCATTCTGAGAAAATAACAGGGGATATCAGACTGAGATCCATTTATGACACTGAAATGAACATGTGAAAGAAAATTAGCATGCTGTCCTGTCCCACTTAATGTGCATCTAACAGGAGATATGTGTATTTGCAGCATTTGTGACATGCAAACACACGTTATCTCGTGTTTTTGTTCACAAGCACAGCTGCAGGCCCATGTTTATGCGTGAACATGTGTTAGTCACGTGAAGTGAAAAGGTTACGAATCATCAAAGCTAGTGATCATGAAACCTAATTTACTCTTTTAATGAGATATTTGCACAAGGCGATTATTTCTGCAAACCAATCCCGGTATTACACAGATGAAACGTAATTGGCTAATTGTCAAAACGTCATGTAGTCTTCTGCAGCCACACATATTCCATTATTGAGATAGCCGATGTGAGAGTGGTAGCAGCATGTGGTTGTGTCTGGGAACAAGCTAGCTCTATCTTCCTCGCAGGGCTGCATTAAGAGCTGTCTGTGAGGTCTGATAAGAGACCACAAATTAGTGACATTTTAATTACGGAGCCATTTGGATTCTCTGCCTTTGTTTTATAACAAGGACAGTAAAATAACTTTTGGAATGCTTACAGTAACTCACCCTATCTCCGCGGCATACAAAAAGACAACAATGTGAAGTGCAATGTTAGCATATCATGTTAGTATCAATCAAAGCCAAAAAAAAAAGGAAAGCAAGAGTTATAACAGGATACCTCTTTTCTGTACCTAAAAGCCTAATTGGAAGTTCTCTGAAGCTCCTCATTATCTCCTTTTGCTTCACTAAGATCTCTGCATCCTAAACTTTAATGTTGTTTCACAAGTCATGTGACTTCACACCATCACACTGTCTTTGCAAAAACAATTTTTATTTCAGGATCCACAGTTCACAGTTCAAAATTGCACCCTTCATTAATTCTGTATCACAGTCAATCATCAAAAGTATAATCAGCAGTATGTTCATTTAAATATCTGTGGAGATGTGTTGATTCCATGCCTCTCCTCCAGGTTGGGTGGGAATGTGATGATTTCTGCTTTAAAGGGATAGTTCACATTTACATAAATACATAATAAAAAAAAATACATATACATTCCTCTTGCCTCCGGTGCTGTTTGTCCATTTTGATTGTTTTTGGCATGAGTTGCAGAGTTTCTGACTTATTGACGACCATCAGTGTCCGTGTAAAATTTGACATGCTGTTGGCGTAACAGGAAGTCAGCTGATCAAATTCATTTTGATCCAACATTTTGGCACCATGCATGTTTATATCAAATGTCATGACAGTCTGTTCAATGGTTGCTAACATCTTTTTTAGTCCAGGCCAAAGTAGTGGACTGACGAACTGACAGACAAATAACCTGACATTACAACACTGCCATTATTAAACGGAGTTTGGCTTTAGTCAGGAATAACTGCCGGCTCTGTGTTTTGCTTTTAACAGTTTAAAAACAATAATCAACTCCAGTGAATCAATGAAGTGAAAGCCAAATAATTTTTCGATTACAAGAAATTTCTACTTGTAGGATTTCTCTGTAATTCCCTGGTTTTGATGTTTACACTGTAAATATTTATAAGACATCTAACGGGGAAACAGTCTCACCTCTTTCCTTGTATCGTCGGAGCTGTTTTAGTCTGAATGGATGCAGCTCATCTCCTCTCCAGCATCATAGAAGCAGACACAATGCTCAGACTGTTTAAGAAGTGTTTTTGGTGATTTTCCTCCATGTTGCCAGGGAGGGCGACGCTGCCAGCATAGCAGACGTTTCATTAGGACATGAAAAAGAAGATGAAGGGAAAACCTGATTTGCATAAAAATAATATTACAGTGAAATAGCAATCAAATGGTGCAGGGCCATGCTGAAAGTGTCATCCTCCTGAGACAAGACCGGGGATAAATCTTTAATTGAAAAAAAAAAAGAAAAGGGGATAAAACCTTTCATAGATAAGATGCACAAGCTCTTTCATCTTTTTTTTTCAATGTTCTCATATTGTTCTCCCTTTCTTGCTGTTGTTTTTTCCCTCCACTCACTCCTTCATTACTTATTTATATCTTGTTTTTGGCATAGCCTGTTCTGGGATTACTGCGCTGTGAATGGAATGTCTATGAGCTGCCATGTAACTATCTGATGCCAAGCGAGGTTTTACAAGAATGCTATGGGGTAGCATCAACACGTGAAATGTGGCAGACAGACATTGGCTCTCCCTGGAAGACAAGTATATTAGTTTGTGTGAAGCAACAGAAGTATACAGCGTATTGATTACAGTATCTGACTAGTAAAATACTCTTAAGGAATTTTAAATACACATCTTTCCCTGCAAGCGTTCAAGTGAGTGTTTGAAACTAAAAAAGTAACAATCCGTCTTTGTGTGTATAAAGTGTGGAAGTTTCCCTCCATGTGAACTCAAGAATACATTCATGATCATGAGCGCTTAAAGAGTACAATGAACACTCCATTACAATTCCAACGTGATTAAAGAACCTTTCTAGTTGCAAAATCAATGTCGCTGAGACGCCGATGCCAGAGAGGGCACATATCATTCATCAGGCCAAATGAGAATAGGGCTAACGAGCTAGACGTGGTCTGCTGCGGTATCGCGTTGGGCCACATGGTCCTGTAATGCAGTAATGAGGAGGAATGGCTGAGGCGTGAAGAGAAGCCAAGTGGCGGGGTGAAGGCCACTAATTCCCCTCGCCTGGAACCAGAGATAAGAGACAGATTAAGATTAACAATGTCCAGCCTGTTGAAAGACTAATTATGAGGCACTCGGAGCAGTTGCTAACTTCTGTAGGTGCACCTCACAGAGGCACTCCGGAGTTCGTCCACTTGTGGTTTGTATGTGTGTGAGTGCCTGTGTGTGCATGTGTGTGTGTGTGTGTGTATGTGTGTTACTTTCCTCCTCCTCTCTGTTTCCTCTTTAGTCCTCTGTTCAGGGTCTTCTGAGTCTTAGCTAAGCCTCTTTTTTTCAGAGGGTTCACATGTCAGCTGTTTCCACCCTGCTTGACTTTGCACACTCCACTCCTCTCATCCACTATTCCAGCCACTGCATTACATTTTTGCTCAGAGTCAAGTGTCACTGTCAGGTCATATCCATTCAGATCCAAAAAGTTTGGAGTTGTAATACTGAAAAATGAATTTTATTTTGAAGCAGTGAAATCAGAAAGCTGGAATATGCTTTGTGTTTCTGGTTTTGTTTAACTATACTGAGTAAGTTATAAACACTACTTTGACAATTGAGCATATGAGGTTGATATGAGAACATATTAACAAACAGTTTCCAACGAACACATGTAGCCGACACAGTGTAAACATTGGCATTTATTTGGAGTGTGTCAGCCTACCTGCTGTCCAAAATTGGCTTTCTGGTTAGCTTTTTGTTTTTCTTTCAAACACCTGACTCTTCAGCTGTGCTCTATGTGCTTTTTTTGCCATAACTGTGTGCTGAAAATCTTTACCTCTGAAGGAAGCTGCTGCTGCAGCTGGAAATCAGTTTGTGGGACCAGTGAAGATTAACTGTGCAGTAAATTTGAAGCTGTAAAACCAAAAACATTGAGCGAAAAAGGTGCTGAAGCACCCGTGGTGCAACTGCAGTGTTGAGTAAAAAGTTATCTGGTGGTTCATTACAACAAGCTCCACTTTTACAAAAGAAACCAGTGCATAAAATATAGATGACAGCAAGAGTCGGTGCGTATCATCAGACTTTAGGTTTTCAGGGAGTTTATATAGTGGGGGATGATTTAGAACTTAGAATTGTCGCCCTTATTTCCGTAAAATTAACTTGACTTTGAAGAGCACATATAAAAACTGCCAATTAATCTGCATCATTAATCTTCTGCAGCTAATTAGAGACATCATCAACAGCTGCACCAGCTGAAGATGTCTATTACACCCTCTCTCTGCAGTATGCATCACATAAACAAGCAAGGACGAAGGATGTGAACTTGCCGGAGAGTCTCTGGGAGACTCTGGGAGATGTAAGGAGCTGATTATTAGCCATAGCTACCGTGCTGCTGCTGCTGCTGCTGCTGCTGACATCAGGTTTGTAATTTTTGATCACTGAAGCAATTTTACTGCGGCTCTTGTAGCCTGGCTGAGAACAGAGCAACCGATGGAGAGACCTGAGAATTTCCTTTTAAAGCCGTTCTCTGCCGTGAGGCACTAAAGTGCAGCCTCAGACTGCCTTCTGCGCCTGAGGGAGAAGGAGCATGAAGTCAGCTGTGGCGGGGGCAGGTTGAGGGCTGTTACTGCACAAGAGCTCGCAGGAATATGTCTGTATCCTATATATATATATATATATATATATGAATAAATATGCTGTACAGTATATATGTATAGCTTCATATTCTTTTATGTGTTTGAAATAATACTGACTGTACTCTGAGCTTGTCCAGATCTATCAAATAAAGTTCCACAGGCAGCAGTACAGTATGGCTCTGTTAAACTGTACGTGCACCTGTGAATATCTTATGTGGCTTTTTATTTCCAGCTTCCCCTTCCTCTCCCATGCATAATGCATATCTGTCACCTGCACTCTGTCTGAGCGACTAACTGTCTCTGTATCAAAGAATTTTCTGACCTGTGGAAGACTTCAATTCAAAACACACAAACACGAACACAGACACATGGATGCTGCTCTGTAGTAGTTTGATGACTTCAGTCTGATCCCATTTTCTTCTTAGCTTCTTCTATTTTTATTTCTTCTTCAGTAGATTTTCACTCAGTTTCTTGGCTGACTCTTGTAGCTGGAGTTCTTATTCCTTTTAGAAATGTTTTGACTCAGTGAGTTTTCATCTCACTGGGATGTGTGAGGCTGTGTACTCCCCCTGAGCGTTTTCATGTGTACCAACTGCAACCTATGGCTGCACCGAGGTGATTTACACAAAATGTGGTTTACACACAATTCCTGTTTTATCATTAACTTCTTATTAAAAGAAATGTTTTTTTTCTGCAAATGAATAGGAAAGTTAATGCAACAAAATATGACTAACATGAAACATTGCATTTGTTCCATGAAATAATATTTATACATGTATTATCTTATAAGGAAGAAAGCTATTTATTGTCACAAGAGGAAAATGTCTCCGGATATAAAAAAGAAATCTGATCTTATAGTTGTAAACACATTAAGAAAAACATGAAATTGTTAAAAAAGAAAGACATTTACAGGCAATAGAAATTAGTCGGAATGTTATAGAGCAACATTACCCTCACTATTAAGCTGTGATGTCTATAATTATTTGAATTAAGTCAGTTCAAGTCCAGTTAGTTATTTACATAATGCCAACATAAGATGTCTCAGACTCTTTCTATATGGAGCCCTACACTGTAATTTACTGGTACCCAATAATTGAAAGGTATTTCCACATGAGCAAGCACTTGGGGACAGTGGAAGAGGGAAAGCTACTTTTAAACAGGTAGAAACCTCGGAAAAGAACCTGACTCAAAGGTGGCTGATCATGTAACGCTACCAATCAGGTTTAGAGAGCAAGAGACAGACAGACTGATGGGTGGGGGGGCTGAGCTGATCCAATCAAGCTTTTTGGGGGGCTCAACACAATTAAATTTTGCTCTGGAAGCTGTGATTAGAATGCAGATGTTATCTCCACTTCCTTAAAGAGGCACTGGTTCATTTGAGATGTTATCAGCTTATGTGACAGCTATTACTGTCATTTAATTATTTAAGACCACCTCCTCTCGTAACGACACACACGACTTGTAGGCAAACCACTTTCAGCGGAGACTCAGTAACACACATAGCAAATTGCTCAAATGCTGCATGTTAATTCAATTTAAGTCACAATCTCTCATGAGCATCTTCCTTTCCTTCAACCCTTAAGTCTTTTTTAGCTCTACAATGTCTGTTCCTGTGTTAAAAGAAACAGGTGATTTTTTCACAAAGCTTTTTAGTGGTAAATTCCCTTAGTGGTTGCAAAATAAATTTACTTGCTAACAACAGTGTTATATGGCAACATTAAAATCTAAAAAGAAAATAGCATTGCACGTGCTATTTATTATAGTTTGGACCTAAACAATGCACAAAAAATGTTCCTAGTGAATATCTTTGTACGCTAGTTTGGTCATAAAGCATGACAGGGACTTCATTAATACTAAGCTCTTTAGTTCACATGGTTATTGCTAATTCATGGTACGCATACGGCTGTAAATAGTTGATTCCCAGCTGGCCACAGCGCTCACTGCACTGTCTGACTTCCTTTTAAGTTTGTGCTGTAGAGCCAAACATGGCATTGCATCCAAGTCAAGCAGTGTTGCTCCATGGCAGATAATTGGTAAATTCGCACAGCCTCTAGTCATGAATTCTGTATGTCAACAAATTGGGCTCTAAAGACACTGCCTTAGCATCTGTGACTCTAAAAATCCTGGTCCCAAATGTGACACATAAAACTCCCCCATTTTATGGTACCAGGGGCTGCAGTAGGGTTTGCCATAAAGCCATACCTAATTCTCACAGCCATAACACACAACACACATCTCAAATGTTCATGGCTCTGTTTGCCAACATCCTCATTCCTCTGTAATACGCCTGAAGAAAAAAAAAACTCTCTTAAAGACAAAAGATCTGGCATATCTTGTCATAACATTTTCTTTAAACAATGAGAAAATCTGTGCTTCAGTTGTGGTCACATCATTTTCTATATCTCAGCCTGCACAAGAACAAATGTGTGCAAGATTTTTTTTTTTTTTTGCAGTTGCTGCAAATGCGGTTGCTTGGTTTCCATTTCTTTCATCATTGTTTATTTGGAGATGGCAGATGCAAACCCGACTGCGGGGCAGGGAGGCTGTCAAAGAGGGAGTCCAAGTGTTGCTGTTAAAACACCTGAGGATGTGTTTTAACAGCAACATTGATATATCGAATATATAATTGGAGATGGTGGGAGGTGTTCTGACACGTGCAAGTGTTGCTATTTAAATACCTGAGGAGGCGTTTGAACACAGGAGTGGAATCCCAGCTTGGACAAACCTTCAGTGGAGTTCTCTCATGTGTGTTTGGGTTTCCACCGGTTGCTCCAGTTGCACCCATCATCAAAAAAACATGTATGTTAGATTACATAAGAGTTGGTATCAAGGCATTGATCAGCGGCTGCCCATTGCTCCTTGTAACCAGGCTGGGATAAATGCAGAAAATTAATTTCCCTACAAGGATCAATAATGGATAGCTTTAAAGGAAGAAAAGAAAAACATTCAGTCCTGGTCTTGCAGTCATACAGAACAACTCAGTCAGTAACACACCCACTCACTTATCCCACCCGCTTTCCAGCTCAGTTTCTCCCGGTACTTTCCACTAAACTCCTCATCATTGAGTGCATTGGTGTATGGCAGTGATTGGATAATGAGTCATATGCAAATACTTGAATATTGAGGCTGAAGTTTTGCTTCTCTTCATACTGTGGTAGGTACAGCAGAAGTCAGCATACTGCCGTCTCAGAGCAGATCTCCAATGTAAAGCAATGTGACCCATTTTTGTGTCTGTTCTTGAATAGAGGCCAGTGATCCGAGCTCAGCAGATGGCACGTTTGTATTTATGTCACAAATTGTACATAACAACAAAGGATTCATTGTGTTATTGGTGGTTTTTCCATTTGCATCAATTTGAATTCAAAATTTAATTAAACCAAAATATTTGCTTTTCACACAAAATATTGCAAAATAAAGGTGAATTACAGTTAAAGTGAAAGACAAATTTCGTATAGATTTTAGTCCTTTCATAGTTTTCTCTTCTCATGTGGCTCCATTTTCTTTCAAAGTGATGAAATTCTGTCCATCTACGTCTCCTTGTGACCCAGACCGAGTCATGAGATTAATTGCTTTGACATTCGTGGTGATCCCACTTCAACCTTAAAGTTCTTTAAGTATGGGCCTCACACATCCGACTGGAAAGTCATGGTCTGGAAAGACTGAAACCACACGAATAAAACACAGAGACTGAAGAAAGTATTGAGAGAAATTAGACAGACGGAAAGCTACAGTATGACATTAGATGACCTGTGCAGTGCAGATACTTCAGGAGTCTGCACCGTGCAGGATATTGGATGGTTTGCCTAGTCATGTGTGAAAGTATAGGAGAGCCCTGGGGGCTTCAAGAGAAAATGCTTGATGATCCACGTCTTGTAGGCCTATAGTTTAGCCTGGCAGCAACACTGATAAAAAAAAGCTTTTCTTCACGGGGTCGAATGTCTATGACTCCAGATACAAGACAAAGGAAATCAATAGAATTATAAGATTCATCTTTGTGGGAAAGAAGCCAAACTCACAATGAAGTGGCATCCATGTCTCGGATGTCTCTTCCCACACTTCGTAGCTTGAGACCCAAAAGATACATTAGGTGTCTCCCTGGAACCCAAATATCTTAGCATGTAAAAAATAAAAAAACTGACTTGACTTTAGTTGACATGTTTATGATTTCAGAGGGGAAGAAAAGTTGCATTGGCTTTTTAATCTGGGTGTGTTGCTTTGCAATTCGTTTTCCCATTAACTCTTGTTGATAAGGATTAGGGCCCCTGAACTCAACATCAATGATGTTAAAAGGCAGACAGGATCCATTCAAAGATTATTAACAAATGGAAATGTGCTGCACGCTTGTCTCCAAACAGTCCCGACCCCGATTTAAATATAGCTTGTCTACTACAACTGACCCTGATTCCGTGACTCTGACCCGGTGGTCTTGCCTTCTGGTCGTGCTGCAGCATGTTCAATAATGCAGGGCTGGGAGGCAGCAGTGGTGATGGGAGGGGGTTAAGAGTGTTCCTCAATACCACTTAAGTCCTTCTTCAGCAAACAAAGCAAGAGGTGAAGGAATCCAGCAAGAGGAGGCAAGACTTTAACAAAGTGAAGGCAAAAGACAACATGAGAGAAGAAAAAAAACCCAAGTCTAACCATTCAACCAGATCTAATCAATTTGTGTGCAAATAGCATGCAGTGCATGCACTGAAGTCCAATTTTGTGTGCAGGTTTTAAGCCATCTCCACCTACAAACCTCTGTGGAGACAGATCGACAACAAAGGCCCTCTGACAGTGGATTTAACAGTAATGTGACCTTCATCCTCATCGTAATGTGGTAAAATAAACACGATTAATTTTGTGAAACTGTCCAAGTTTGGTAAGTATGATGCAAAAAACCACTCGATGAACATTAAAAACATGGACCTTACTCAAGAACATTGAATCCATCCATGGCCACAAGTACATTTAAAAAAAAAAAACCTCACTGCTGACTTACGATTTCAAATCACCTTCTGTATGAAAGATTTGTGTTTGTTAAATCCATCCACCGTCTCAACCTTGACCTTATTCTGACTCCCTCTGTCTTTAAGCTGACAACATATAGACTATATATGGTTTTTGGATGCATCTGCTCTCTGCAGAAATGAATAAAATGTTGTATCACCTGCATGCAAAACTGAACTTTGGCATACGCTCTGCACACTAAGTCAAGTTATTAGTGTGTAGATTCAAGAGACAGGGTTACAATATATGAAGAGCATCAAGAATCTGACAAAACGTTAGCTTAAATCACCTAAGGTGTATTTTTTCCATTGTGTGTTTTCTCCACAGGCCACTGAGGATAGTCTTTAAAATGAAACCAACCGTGTACATTTAATATCATGTCCAAAAAAAAAAAGAAAAAAAAAAGTAATTTCCTCTCACCAGACCATCTGAGGTTTAGCTGGAGCTCACTGACCTCACAGCTGGACTGACCAGCGGGGGGACTTTGGGGGTAGAGGGCTAACACTGAGCAAAGCCTGATGCTTTCCAAACTGACCCACTGTGCCTAATCACCACCATTAAGTAGGATTTTTGCAGCGGAAGAACCACTAATGGAATTTATAATCACTTGGATTAAAAGCCGCGTCAGGAGAAAAACCGTTGTTTTGTCTGTTTGTTTTTGGATATTTTTTAATCAGATTCTTTTGTTGCTTCGCTCCTTAAACAACATCATCATCAAGTTTGTTTTTATGCTGTTGTTTTATTTCAGTGCTTCATGAATAAAAATGTCTTTTGGCAGGAAAGTCACACCTCAGCTCCCACCTTCATGAGTCTCTGGCCCCATTGGATCCATTTCAGGAGAGAAAAAAATTCCAGCCTTTCAGTCTGTCCAGTATTTAGCTTTTTTTTTTTTTTTACTTTGAAACATCATTGACTTGTACGCAAAGCCATTTTCACTCTCCTTTGCCTATTCATCCACTGCTATTGTAAGTCCAGTTCCATTTTTTTTTTCCCCTTTCAAATAAAATCATTAAAAAACATCCTTTGTCGTTTTGTCTTCAGAGAGACAAGGATATAATTCCAGACTGTAACACTTTCACGACCACAGACTGAACAACACAATATTTCACTCCCAAGTGTGAAACAACTGCTCACAAATGAATATCTAAAAGTGTCGAAAGAAAGAAAAAAAACATTGGTCACACTCAGCAGTCACAAGTCGACAACACACACTGATGGTGTGTAAGAGTCATCACTCTGCTCTTGACAGTGATGATGTTAAATTAAGAAAAATCTATCCCCTGATTTTACTTATCAAGTCTTGGGCGTTCAAACATGACAAGATGAACACAAAAATGAGTACAAGTGTCATTTTCCAGGGATTTTGAAAGAGCTGATATGTAGGCTGCTTCAAAGGGAATAATTGCAAAAGGGTATTTGTGTTCAGTGTTTTTAAATAAATTGGACAAGATTTTGCACAAGAATAAAGTGTTATTATTGTGCATGTAAGAAGTTAAAGGTGTTTGAGAACAGAGGAGATGCAGGTCAAAGGATTCAGGCCTCTTGCACTGTAACTCAGTTTAGTCTTACTCCGCAGTAACTCATCATTTCTTACACGTGTATTTTTGCTTCCTCTTGCAAGTTTTGCTTTGCTTCCTCAAGTATGGCACCTAATAACTTTCAAACATGAACACACACTTTGTCTTGCAACTCGCCTTGCTGAATAAGCAGCCAAAAAAAACTGAGTTTTCAGGCTAGCAAGATAATTACTCACGTTAAACAATATGTTATCTTACCTGCAAATGTCACTCTGGCTGGTTCGGATGCTGGTGTTGGTAACTCTTGTCACATCACTGCTAACAAAACACTTTCTGTCCATGACTGGCTGCACCACAGAGATGTTTACTTTGCCTATATGTCTTCTCCTTGAGCTCAGCTCCCCTCAACTCATTAAGATGCAGCTGGCAGTTCTTGAGACGGATAGACGGATAAGTAAATGAGCTTTCTGTTGATTTTAGCAACATCGTCTGAACACATATAACACATTAAACAAGAAGTGCAAGAGAGAAAAAAAAAGTTTGCTTCAGTAAAAGTGCAAAAGTATTTGCAACAAAATCTTCTGAAAGTATCAAACATGACAGTAGTAACGATGTAATGTAATGATACAGAATGGCTTCTGTCAGTATCGAATCATTGTGATATTTTTTGCTGTATAAGCATGACCTTTAATGTTGTGGGGAAGTGGATGCAAATCACAGTTGAGGGGACTTATTAGAGCATCATGTTTTATAAGCTGATCACATTTTTCATTAGTAAAATTCTAAAATGCAAACCAACTGGTAACAGATAACTATCAGATAAATAACATACAACATTATATTTTTTCAGAAATGTAGTAGAAAAATCATAATAATTGGTGTGATATGGTAACATGTAACTATAGTTCAACTCTAAAGATTCCACATATGTGCAATTAATGTCTGCACATGGCATTTTCTAAGAAATGATGTAAGCGTGTAAAAAATAAAAAAAAATGTATCTGTATTTCTGTGTTGCACAATTCAAAAATCAGTCAGCCTCTGTTGAAATGTGACCAATAACAAACAATCTGAGTTTCTGCTGGGGTGCATATGCCATCATACTCTGACCGTCTTGCAGCATTGTTACAGCACACATGTATTTATGTAATGAGACACCCCAGTGTAACATTATGCAACTCGGCACATAGTGGGTGTTCTTCACTGAACTGCCTGAGATAGGTGTACGTCTCCCGCTCCACCCAGCCCTCTCTTGTTTTCATGTTTCTTTGATGTGTTGTAAAATTGCATTCCTATGATAACAGGCATGAACTGTAGCTATCAGAGGAACTGTTCAGAAAACATAGTGCGTTTAATTTATTTAAATGTGTGAATTTTAAACAGGAAAATGTTCCGCATAGGTTAAAAAGGTCAGAAAATACACTAGTGCAAATACATTAGCAGCATGCACATGCATAAGAAGCATACAGAGAGCAGTGATTGCATCCACCTACCCCTTTCTACCCACCTTCTTCCTCAAGCTCATTTGTAAAAAGAGGGGAAAAGTCCAGGAGGAGCATGATGTGTCCAATGGTGCTATCTGCTGTTCACTGGCTCACACTGCACCTAATTACAGCAGTGCACTTGGCTCTGAAAATGTCTGTGAGAGGCAAATAAAGGAAACAAAAGAGATCCTGATGAAATGTATTTACATCTTTGTTTAAATATCACATCAATAGTAATCTAAGTTACTCTGACCCAGATTTTCATCTCACGTGTCAGACCTTATTTGATGTTACATTAATATTTATTACAGATGCATGGATACATACTTTAGTCAGAAACAGTTGTAGAGCTCCAACTGCTACTACAGCAGTCCTGTTCGCATGTTTCCTCAATAATTGTTCATACAATGATACAATATTGAATTTTATAACCTAAATCTGCTTCTACAAACCCTCTTTTGTATCTTAAGTTCAATTTCCACGCAGGGATCATGTCATGCTCATCGTATCTTGGGATGCTTTGCATAGTTACTGTGTCACAGTGATTTGAAGATAATATATTCATACTACTTTACTAGTTGGCCCTACAAAGATGTAAGTTTAGACAAGGGCAATCTATTTAAACATGCATTGTTATCTCCTTCATTTTGAAGAAAAACATCCTTGTTCTGGGTCCATTAACTGTACAGACAGCTCCACCTGCTGTTTAGACTTAATTTATTACCCAGAGCGGCTCTGTTAAGGTGCGTGTTGAACAACAAATGGGGCAGAATGGTTATCTTGCCTTGGATGAATCTACTGCATCTATCTTCCTTCCAGAGAAAATGTGTTAGGCGATGAAGGATTAGAGGTAAAAGTGTGTGTGTTACCACAGCTCAGGCTGACTAACATCCTACCCGATGGAGATCATCAGTTGCTGATGTATCATAACACAAACAGCATAAAACGGTCTCCCATCTCCCTCCTCTTCCTTTTCCTGACATTTTCTTTATGTTATGTCTCAGTACCTAAATGTGGGGGTGGTCCCAAGCCATTACCAGCCCCCAAAGAGATGAACAATATCCCTATGGTGATATCTATCATGGCATCGGCCCTTGAGAGACTAATAAGGGAAGAAAAAAACTGGGCCACCCGGAGGCAGCTATGATTGATGATGTGCTGAGGTCAATGTGACCAGCCAATCATGGTTCAGTAAGCACAACACGAAGCAGGGACATCTCAGGCCCGATCCTAGGTGGGCGAAAAAGAGAAGTTGGCAGGGTGTAACAGTTTAATTTGTATGTGGTTATTCCCAGGTTTGGACCTGCAGAAAGTGAAAATGGTGTCACCATCACACCTGAAGACTCATATCTGCAGGAAGCTGATGCCCATGGTGGATCAGCGGCGGAAGGGATGAAACACGTTTACCTGCTCTCACACAGCTGTCGGCTTCCTGCTGCTGTGTGACATGTAACTCACAGGATGTCTGTGATTTTTCTTGTGTTGTCATGTGTCTGTTCAAACACACCTATCACAGCCATCAAGAAGAAGACCCAACGTTTTCTATGTGGAACAAGTGCCTGAGTCTACACCGTGACAACCTTCTCCTCAAAGTAATTCTTCAGCAAGTGACAAGGATTCCTTTGGCTTAAAAAAAAAACAACAAAACATCTTGTGTGGTGGATAAAGCAGCATTACTCGTTCTTCCTCCTCTGAAATCTTTCATGTAGTTTGGCTGAAGTTTTCTTCACTTCAAAAGTTGTCTGAGTCCTTCATCCTTCCATTAATACTCTTGGTAGAATACAGGGAGAAGAAAAGTCCAAAGAAACCAGCTGTCCTTGTATTGTCTGCCTCAGGTTTCCCCGTCAGAGGAATGTGAGTACACAGAGAGGGTCAATATTGATCCGCGTCTCCAGCTTTGTCACCTTCACTGAATGACACTGATTGTCTTTGACCTTTGACCTGCCTTACACTTTGTTTTGACAGTCTAATAACTGAATTTCACTTTACTGAAGAGGCTGAGCTGATTTTAAGATGCATGGACTGCAAAAGTATCAGTGATAGAAGAGGGTGAAGTAGAGTGTGGATTATATAACCAGTAAGAACTTTTCACAAGTGACACAGTACAGTGCAGATTGATGCACTATGTGTTTGTGCGCATTGAAATTCTGCAAGTGTGCTGCAACATTATTGTGTATTTATTATTTTTATACTCATATTTTTATTCTGTCAAAGTCAGTGTAATCTTTATTATCTCCATGGGGCAATTTGTTGCACAGTCAGCAGTAAAACAGTGAACAACACAGACTAACCAGCTAAGAATAACAAATTATTATATGAGTATTTGTACTTAGCCTGCTTTATGCTTTGTAGAGAAATCTCTGATTCTTATCAAAAGATTATTATGCTCTTGCAGTACTAACAAAAGATTGCATCCATAATTGATAATATGCAGGTGAATTATTTAAAAATTGACCTGGAAAACACTTTAGTAACAGTGTATATACACAGCGCTACATCATAGATCTTTTTTCAAGGAATTTAATTCCCCAGAGAGCAGAGATGCATAATTGCTCTGTCATTTTAAGGAGCTTTATGCAAAAAAATGCAAATCAGTGATTTCTCAGTGCTCCAGCATTAGGATTCTTGTTCTCCTGTTTATCGAGAGTAATTTGGTACAATTTCCACTCACACATTGCGATTACACACCACTTAACTTGCAGGCAACATGCATGTTCAAAATGTTTGTGTCTGACCTTTGACCCTGAGCAAACAAGAAGAGAACAGGCTCATTCATTCAGCCTATCCCATATCGCACTCCTGTTATTTCTCCTCCGCTCTATTACCTCGCACACTGACAGCTATAAATTAGTGTTGGAACAAACACACCGAGCTAAAAACTGAGTGGTAGTTAGAGGTTTAAAGGGATACTAACACAAGCTCATTTCCAGCACCTTCGATGCCCACGGCTCTTCTCCTTGTGAGGCTTGTATTTCCAAAGAGGCTCTGAGGGACTACTTTACAGTCTACAAACTGCAATTTTTTTTTGTGGTCAGCAGAAAATATATCCATGCATTATACATAGTAATGGTTGAGCTTTGATCATAAAGTAAAGCTATTGTGTTACTGCATGTGTAGTAAAAGTATGACAAATTAATTTCAGTCAGGAGACCCATCTGTGGTTAAAGTAGCGGCGTTTAAAAGAAGATAGGAAGCAGCATATCAGCAGAGTTATTGTTCAATGCAGCTCAGTAACCTCTTGCTACTGACTGCTGTGAGCTTGTAAGCTCAGTTAGCGTTTGGGTTAAGTTGCAACCAGTGGCCTGATTGGCTTATTAGTCTAACTGGACCAGACCCCTTGGAGCAAAAGATGAGTATATGTGTTGAACCGAACTCTGCAGCCTTCCAGCAAACATGGCCAAACCAGGACTGAACAGCCTCCAAGACTTGAGGCCAGTTTGACAATGGAGATCATACCCGACTGATTCTGCAGAGGCTTTGATCAGGACTCTGAGTCTGGGGACTATGAAGATGTGGCCAGCGAGGACAGGAAAGCAGAGTGGGAGGAAAAGCGGGCACCAGCCGCAGGGATTTTCACATTAAACTTAGTGGTTTGGGGTTTTGTTGAACCAGTGGAAAGACAAACCAAGATGGATTTGGTGAATTTTGTTTTCGTTTGTTTCTGTCGTCTTTGAAGTGTGCTTTATGATGGGTTAACAAGGCCATCATATACAAGACAGGATGGGCGGGGCTCGCTAGTTAGCATGCTACACAATTCTTAAACATCTCTGACATGTTGCATCTGCATATTCTGTTAATTATGATACTTTAACATACATCATGGACAAATGCTTCACAATTTTTTTACTTTTAACTAGTCCAAAAAACAGTAATAAAGCTTTTTTTTCTGCTGCTGGATGTTCTTGTATTCTTCTCATGTCCACTTGCTTTTTCTTTTGCTTTCTTACTACAGTAGTTGTATATTATATTCCAGCACAGGGGATTACTGTGGCCTTTGATGATAGCACACAAAGTATTTTCCATTGCTCTGGGTCCTATCGTAGGAGAGAAAACAAGCTAGTGCTGTTCAATCGACCTGTCAAAAAACAGAGGCATAACCGTAGATAATCCTTATGAGAATTCACCCAGAAAAAAAGATAGGGATGGCGTTGTCCCTGTATCAGACACTTCTGCAGTGCATTCTGTCGTCTCCCCCCCCGCTTTTCCAAAACTGTCAGAGGAGTGGAAAGAAGAGGAAGAGCAAAACAAAAGGGCAAAAAACACAAGACAAGTTCTTTGAGATTCATTTTTAAACTAACATACCAGATGTGCTCTCTGTCTGCGTTTTGCCTAGGGAGAGTTCATTTCACCTTGCAAAAGCCGTTTTCAGCAGCTCCAAACTTCTATAATCCATGAAACTTTTTTTTCTTTTTTTAAACTGGACCTATCATCAGGTGCACACATGGGAAATCAAATGCTACCATCCATTCCAGCTGCTTCCTCCCTGTGTATGAAAAATGTGTGCAGGAGCCTCTCAACAGTGTGAAATTACTCCCCTGGGTGGGCAGAGAAAAGGCAGTCAGCCAAAGAATGTCACCTGGATTCAACTCAGTGTCCCCTCATTTGTCATGACTCTCCTGCACGGCACAGGCACAACTTATAGAAGTGTCGCTTTTTTTCGCGGTGCCCTATAAACTGTTGTTGCTGATGCTGTTTTTCGTTGTCATGTTGAGAAACAACCTCGTAGCCTTTGGGACTGTTTTGCCAAAGAGCGTTGTCCACGCTTCCAGTTCCACTGACAATTTACCAGGTTCTGTAAACAGCTCTGTCTGCAACTTTTTCTACATTTACCCTTTTTAACGTAATAGAAAAACAGAATAACTTGTCCTTATTAGATATTTCCCTCTGTAGAGTCCCTACAAGTGTGCATTCTTACAATAAGTGCTTTTGAGAAAACTTGAAAATAATACACATTAAAAATGCAAAGAGTGGGATGGCAGAAATAGAGGAAAGAAAGCGAGGCAGCACACGTTTTTTCACAGCAGACTGAGTCTGATTGGTATGAATGTCACATTGTGCCTGAGGAGTGTGAAGGAGAGTCATTACACTCGCAGAGGAAGCAGGGGAGGGCGTCTTTTTGAACTCTGTGCATTTGTTTTGAAGTTTGCTTCCAATTATCATGTTTTGGTCACTTCCTCAGGGTAACATTTGGTATTTAATGTGAGCACGTCACACACACATTTTCAAAGCTGGTGCTCGTTTGTTTTGAACTGCATTCTGTTGATTTTTTTGTTTTTTCTGCAAATATATGTACTTCAAACATGAACTCGCTCAGATTGGAACGCATTTCTATAAATTACATGCACAGCGCCTATACTCATAGCATCAAACAAGGAGATTCTCTCTCATCAATTCCAAAAGTTGATAGAAAAAAAGTTGACTGTACATCAGTGTCCAGTTTTATGTGCACACATGCCATTTCTGCGTGATGGGCGTGACTGTGAAGTCAGAGTCTCTCACAGCTAATAAAACTGCACTGCATGTCTTCTGTCTTGAGTTGGCGCTCAGCTGAATTAATACAGTCTTTATGGGCTGGGCTTGTGTCACTGTTAAACACCTCACGTATACTGTACATGTGCAGCACATATACTGTACATGTGCAGCGCATATACTGTAAATGAACAGTATGTGTGCAAGAATGTGTGACAGGACAACTAGGTAAGCTGGTTATATGGTTAATATTCAGTACACATTTACAAATGTTCACATTTTTAAAACTCCTTTTGATGTTTTCATTTCATTATTGTGCTGCCTACATGCTGCTATTATCCGATTCATTAGCATGTGGCAGAAGAGAGGGTTAAATGGTTTCAGGGAGTGTGTGGAAGGGTGTGTGTGTGTGTGTGTGTTTCTGTGTTTGTGTTTTTATTAGACACTACAACAGGATGCTTAACGGAAAGGGTTATGTTGTCAGGCTTTCAGTAAAACTCAAATCCCAGCAAGGAAATATGGAATTGCATTACATTAATAAGACCTCACAATAAAACACACAGCTTATTTGTGTGCATCACACACATGGTGAACACATGTTAAATCCATCCATGAATGTGTCACTGGGTTATGTCCCAGTGTGTACGTCTATGTTTTGTGCAGCGTGTCTGTGCAGTCATGGAGCCGTGCAGAGCGTTTCTGTGGGTGTTTTGCTAGCTGTCACTCCAGTGATCCATCTTGCCTCCTTCTCAGCTTCTGGTGTGCCACAAGCTATGCAGGGAATTTGCTCAGGGAATTGAACTAGGATTTAAACCAGGATTTCACATAAAAATGCCATATTTCATTTGAGTAATAAAGTGACCATTTAATATTTTGTCATTTGAGTACACATTCATTCATGAGGAGTTCTGGATCCTGGTGCTGGGAAAGGATCTACTATAGTATGGTTAATCAGTTAAAATTCAACATAGTTATTGTATTTTAATGTTTAAGAAATATACAAAAATGTTTAATTTGTTGTATTTGATGATAGAAAAGTCTGCTGACAATCTGCTGTAATGCATGCAATGAAAAGAGTTCAGTTATTGAGTCAATATAAAACATCTCTATAAGAAATATGAGGGATGGCTGAAGGTTTTTCCCTCATGTTTGACAAAAATCCATGTCCATAAATGTGAAGGGTCAGTGGTCATTGCACTGTTGTACCTCATGTTTTAAATGCCTCTCCACTCCCAGACTGCAGTTTTGCTTTCTCAGGATGATGTTTGATGTATGTTTGGCTCCACAAAAACACTAAAAATGTCAGTAAAGTTGTTTTATCACCATGCAAAGGTAATAAAACTATCTACTTTTTATGCCCTCAGGTTTGCGTTTACTATCTCTTTATGGGTTCTCACTTATTCCAGAGTATATATCAGTCTTTATTCTATTTAATTATACATTTGCAAAAAAAAATTTCCAGCAGAGGAAGGCTACTGGCTATACATGCAGGCTGTGTGAGTTACAGATTTGGCATAATTACGGAAGATAGAGAACAGAAGAAGACATTGAGAGCACAGCTGCGTGCATTTAGCTGCCAACTGATGCTTACGCTCTGCTGGGGTTTGCAATGCATCTTATGAGACAGCACATACTGGGGTAGCACTGACCAACAACAATATGTGCAGTACATTTCATCGTCCAAAATCAAGATGAGCACTGCCAATCCCACAGCTACGATTTATTCTCTCGTATGTTTTCTATCAGTAAGTTGGGTCGTGCTGCTCTCCACAGACAGCCAGTGATTACCATGACATTGATTTCATAATGTTTACACCATCTATATTGTGTAATATCTACAGCAGCTAACAGAACCCTCCGAGGGTTCGCAGGAACCAGCGTGGTCTTTATCAGCTTGACACAGTGTTAGTTGTGTTAATGCACAGACTTTAATGACATCATCCATTACTGCATCCTCCAGTCATTAGCCGCAGCTAGAAGCCACTCAAACAGACAGCTGGGATTAAGCCTTATAGAAAGCTCTTGTCTTATGCAGGGCGTATTCCTAATTTAATAATACTAATATAACCCGTTAAAGCTGCTAGTAGCTAAAATGTTTGAAATGATAAATGTGGAGTTTTCTGTGCCGTGACACTAAAGTCGACCTGGCTGCTGATCAGGATCATGTGAACCATTTAGAGAACCGCGGTATATACAGCAGTGACACAAAATAAATAATCTATAAGATGAATACCCAACAGGGAATAAGGAAACCCCTGAGTGAGGCTGTTTGAAGGAATTACACTGGTTTTAAGAGCATCATCATTTACTGCACATTCAGGGCAGGTTTACTGGAAGAAGTGAGTAACAGCACCACGCAAACCACAACTTTGGGACTAAAAAATGAAGCCAACACAGAAGTACAAAAAACTGCTGTTCTTCAATGGCCACTTTAGGCTGAAACTTTTAAAAGGCAGTCAAATTTGAAAAAAAAAAAATCTATGTATTATAAAGTAATGTGGCGACATAGACAGATGTAAACCGCTCGTAGGGTCAAAGCTTTGGAAATCAGGCCTGAAACACTGCTAACGATAGTTCTCTCTGAAGTAGCAAGATTTGGTCAAGTAGTAAGATTCAGTTACTCATTTTAACTGTTTTCATCAGTACTCAGTTTAAAAATGCCATTACTGGATTTTTTTTGTTGGTTCATTGGTTTTAGATAATGAACTCCCATTTTTTTAAAAACCTTTTAAAGACATACAAAGAAAACTTCCTTGTTAAAAATAATAAGTGGTTTGCACAAAACTTTCATGTATGACGACATATTTTAAAAAAAAAAAAAAAAAAAAGTGGCTCTGTTTACTCCAAAACAACCACACAATGTCTTTTAAAATATAGGGAGCTCTGGTTTCAGTGGAACATTTCATACATTCATCAAATGCCATAAACTCTAACTCTGAATATGAAGCATTCTTTCACTTTCTCCGACCTGAGCCAGTCTGTTATCAGCAGAGATGTGAATATTTTCCTGTGTAACATTCAATAATGCTTTGGCCTCAGCATTGTTACAGCACGCCAGCCTCTCAGATGGATTACATTGTTTTCCTAATTGCTGCATTCTTGACTTTTGCAAGTCAAATTTAAATATTGAATGTGTACAAAAAAAATGGATGGCTCCTTTAATCGGTCCGTCTGCTACTGCAACAAAACAGCCATTTATTTGTCTCTTTTTCTATTCTTTGGCACCGAAACCAACCAAGCTAATGAGCAAATAACTTGCAATATTTTTTCAATCATTCAGAGAGCTATTCGGTCATGAGAAAGCTGAGGTTTTATTATTATTTCCACTCTACTCATGCACTTACAATTAACACAACATCTTATGCGACTTTGGAGTTTTATGTGTATACTAAGAATTATTTTATATTTCTAAGAATGGCTCATGTAATAGCCTACAAAAACTGAGCTGAGGCCCGAAGCAAGGAAAAAAAAAAACTCTTTTCCTGTCTCCGTTTAAAAACAGACAACTCACTGTTAATGCTGGGGGATTAGTGAGGGAGACCTGCGTAAGCCCTGAATGAGCTGTGAAACCACCGTCACAGTCAGCACTGAGAGGATGATGCCACTGATGATGTCAGCTTGTTGACCAGCCTGTGAGTTACCTCAGCTAATAAAGTGCTGTGCCCCCATTAAGCCAGTAGAGGCCAGGGCACATTAATAGTTTTTTTTTCTTGTATTGAGTGGACGTATTCTTAGAAAGTGTTTTTACTGGAACTATCACCTCATAGTAAAAACCACCATGTGGAGGCTGCATGCAGTCCTTTTATCTGTAAGAGGTTTCGTCCAGGTGCTCAAGTTTACACCTGCTTAATCCAAAGACAGGCAGTTCAGGAAAACTGGGAGCTCTGAATGAACAGAGTGTATATGAGATGGACTATTTTCTGATCATCATTTCTCGCACAATGTGAGCATGATGGCTGGTATTTTAAAAATTTGTTCCATAATGAAAAATCACACATACTTTTGTGTCTATCATGAGACACAAGCTATTTTAGTCGGCATACTTTCGCCAGATCACAAGCACATTGTCTGCGAGCTGAGTGGGACGAGTGTTGCTTGTACCAATTTTGATTCCTAAATGAATCACTAAGAGCAGACTTTACCAAAATAAGTTTACTGTGCCCTTGTTGTGTAAAATTGAGTTTGTGCATCACATGCAAATTCTTCACAAAAAGTCAGTATGAGATGTTTTGAATGGATAATTCTGTGTTCAGTACAACCATGTCAGGTCTAGTTATAGCTGTTACCCTCACTTCATACAGGAGGCTCCACTGGAAACAAATTCACAGCAAGTCAGCAACCACAACAATTATAAGTTACAAGAATTTGCCAGACAATAAAGAAACTGTATGTACAGAGTCTCTCATTAATTTGCATTGCACACGATGGTGTGTAGTTACCTTGGCAACGGACAGAGGCCGTTAATGGGCACGGGGAGCCAATGGACCAGAGCTGGTAAACTGTGAGATTAGATATTTTTTGGAACAAGGAAGTATCACTGCAGACTGCTTACCTTTCAGACTTTAGAAAATAAATTATTAAAAAAAACACAGTTTGTTTGTACTTGTCCTGCTTTGGTCTGAAATCAGATAAATATCCCTATAGAACATGATCAGATAAGGACAAATCTCAGGTGTCCCCTCCTTGCGGCCTTAAATGATTTAGGAAGCATATGAGACCTCTGAGAAATAAGTGGTACCAAATGTTGCTCCCCTTTTTTTGTAACAATGGGTCACTGTTGAGTGGAATTATTTGCAGCAGAGCAGTACAACGGCGGTTGTTCAGTTGCCATCAATGGGCTTTTAAGACAATTCAAAACATATGCGGCAGACAAACTGTTCAGCAACTCATTTATTTATGTGTCCATATGTTTCATTTTCCTTTGTGCACATTGATTGATTCCATTCCTAATCCTTAAAAGGATGGAACATTAGTCTCGACGCTTCTGACACTGGCTATCTGTCTTTTTTTTTTTTTACGTTTTGATTAACATGCATTGTATTTATTGTGCTCATACTTTTATTTGCCAGCAGACTTCAAAGACAATTTATTATATCTTTGTATAATTTTATCCATATGTCACCTGTTTCCACCTCTTCTGCTTAGTCAAAAACCAGGAGATGCACTTTATAGCCCAGATGATTGTGTAAATGGCTGGACTACTGGCTGACGTAATCCCGCTGAGGCCCGCCGGGATCCACTTGTTCCTGAAAGTAAATCTGGGCCTTCCTCAAAGCGAAGCAGCTGAGCATGCTGAGAGCGCCTCGGAAAAGACTGACACAGCTGTGACCTCAGTCTCTGCTGAATCAGCTTTGTTACAGATCGGATACCATCATCCATTTTCTGCTGTCACCTGCTGTGCGAACCGGTTTCTTTAAAATCAGTCAAAACGTCAGTTAGGTCAGCGTGCAGTATTTCTCTGTGGTTTTACCTGGTTTGAAGTTCAGTTTCTTTACATTTCCCAGAGTCTCGTATATAATGGAGGGGTAATTAGAGACCAGAGAACAGCCAGCATCGTGACGGGTTGTTTCCCATGGAATTAAGCGTCTATGGAAAGGAACACCGACTTCCACACTGAGCACATTAGTACAGAATTACAAAAAGCGTTGAGGTAAACCAGAGACAATCTCCAAGATGGTGAACTCCGACCATAAACTCACAGTGACTGGAACATCTTAGCACGAATAATCCTGAAAATACAGGAAATTGCTCTTGATGTTAATTTATCAACTTTATACTTTAATTTATGTTTATGAAATGTTACCAGCGCTGTGGTACTGTGCCTTTCAAACACTGTGATATCTCACATACATCATGTGAAACCACCCTCCTATAATGGCAGCCTGTGAAGGTGTTGAAACGCCTTGGTTGGAAAAACTTTGCACAGCTTCAGTGCTAACACAAGAACATAAAAAATCTATGAAATATTTTCTAAAATGGAGCCTTAACTGTGCAAAGAGGGAGTCACAGAATTTGAGCTTTTACTGAAAAAATTCAAAGTTTAGTCTTAATAACCTGAGATAGTGATAGTGATGTTTATCAGATTCAGAGTTTCCACATTGCGTCAGAAGGCTCTGACGGAAGCATCACCTCTGTGTAACCATTCACTGTTACCATAGCTGACAGTGAAATAAGACAGATGGACAGTACCAGGCTCTGACATCCTCCATTTTTTCTGTTCTTCTCATTCAACTTTATCAAACATGTTTTTGACCCTGAGCCTGTAGAAGTTTTCCGGGACTGTGTGTTTTTGTCACATTACAGCCTGCTGGTGGGAAAGGCAGAGGAATAGACGGGAAACAGCTTAATGTTCAGTAGCCCATAAGCTTTATTGCCTGGCAGGGAATTCAGCCTGCACGTGGTACAGTCAAAGGAAATTATGTTCTATAAAGCACGGACCCTATAGAAGAGGATAAGCATGTTAACGTGAGGACTCTCCTGGACTTTCTTTTTTTTTTTCTTTCAGAGGCCAACTCTTGCCCACCGGACATGAGCGATATCTTAATCAATATCAGGGGGTAACTTCATCTTATAGTCCCCTCTTGTTAGTTTGGTGTGCCTTGTTTTGTTCAGCTGCAGCATCTGGTTCATTTTACACAGCAGATGAAAGATTGTTAATATGAACTCTGAGAGCACAAAAGTCGACCTCCGCCCATCTTTACAAACACAAGACGTTATGGTTTCACGGTGGTTCTTTGTAGTGAACCGCACTGCCTTTGCATACTGTATATACCAGCGCTTCACAAAGAACATTGATGTTCCACACATGGTCCTTAAGGTTCTTGATTGGTTCTGCAGTTTTTTTCCCATAAAATGGGCAGATGATATGGAATGTAGTGCTGACTAACTGCTGCATGTCCGGGAACGTGGAGATGCGCTGGGCTTTCCTAAGAATTCCTCTCAGCATCTCTTTTTTTCCCCCCCATCTTATCAGCTCAGATTGTATCACTTGCACTAAATGTACTATTTAATATGCCCTCAGAGGAGTGCCGCCTTACTGATGGTGCTGTGTTCTCCTGTTAAGTGAATAACCAACACAGACGCGGTGTGACTTGAATTGCTTACATTTGTCTCATGCAGCCAAGAGAAGTAGTGTCCATATTTTAGAGACTATGTTTAGTTTTTATGCCACAGGAGGAGATTATGAATAGACTGCAGTGGATGTCTGCACTGTGGAGCCTTGTCCTCTATGCAAAACAAAACTAAACACAGTGTTTTAAAGGTTTTCTAGAAGTATATGTTTGGTCTTTATAAAGCGACTTTTAGGAAGACATCCTGACAGGAACCTGAGACCATGCAAACTTGTTGAGCATGTGAGGCCCAGAGGTTTGGTCGGGACCCCTTTGGCATCATGTTTTTAAAGCACTGGATACCCCTTAAGCATCTGGCTGCAACACACAAAGCCTTCCTGCCACTCAGCCTTTTTAATATGAAGTTAAGTGTGAAACAGTCATTGTTTAAAACATGTGTTCAACGCTGTGAAACGGTTGTTTTTGAACAGTTGTTTTTCTGTGAAATGGTTGTGGTTTTTGGTAACTTGGTAACTAAAAAAAATATTTGTTTTGGTTTAGGAAGAGATCATTGACTTCAACCGTCCCTGAGGTGAAAGTTCTGTATCCAACACCCCTCTGCCCTGACACAACCCCTTTTGGGACTCATTAATTGAAGTCATTGCTTTAAGGGTCAAATATTGCAGTGGATTGGTTTACACTGAAGTCACTTCAAAGCCTGGGTGTCACTAACAGATGCTAAGGGGGTTCCCCTGTCCTTAAGTGGACTTAAATGGACCTGATTTTAATTGGATTTCTCCTTATTTTCTTTTTCAAATGATATATCACTTTAAACCTCGTCTCTTCCGACTCTTGATCCCTCCATTGTTCTCATTACCCTCCTCTGTGGGGAACATGTGGAAGCTATTTTCATGTGGCGATGTAAATCCAAGAACAGGGGAGCAGCTAGAGGCAGCTGCACATCACAGTGAAAATCACAGAGCAGTCAGCCAGGCAGATTTAGAGCAGGGATACTCCACACAAAGCGAAAGAAATAGGAGTGAATGTCAAAACTGTTGCATTTAATACATTTTAAATCATGTCATTTAAATTTCCCTTTGCACCCTCCTTTGTATATAGTATGATCTATAGGTGATTTTTCTGGCATACTATCCTTTTTTTCAGCCTGAAATGACTCTATTTTATACTGTAATATTCATCTAAAGCGCGAAGCAGGAGCAGTGTAAAGGTGTTGTGCTTATTTGTTGAGAAGAAAAGAGGTGTAAAGGGGAAAAGGTGGACGGGAAGCAGAATTTTAGGGGAAAGAAAGGGAATGGGCATGAAGAGAACATTACACAGTCCTGCCATAAAAGAGCCCTGTTACTTTGCCCAGAACACACCAGTGTTGGATGGCTACGGCTGAAACCTGAACTTTCTTGGATCCGATTGCGGAACAAATTCTGGATCTTAGCTTCTGTGCTTATATTTCATCACACATGGGAAAAATGTCCCTTACTTGTCAGTAAGGACACATCCTGCACAGAGGGATCCATCGCTGATCTTTAAGTTGGCAGTCGTTAGAGCTAATTCCATTAGAAAGTCATATTTCTCATATGTTGCGTTGTGTAGGGAGACAAAGGAACATTATGCAGTATGTCACTGCTACAGAACATAAGACAGCAAATCGCTGCAATCCATTTAGAAGCCTCCATTAAAGCCACATGTTTCTTCAGTTGTTCCAGTTCTAGGGGACCTCAGTGAAGGAGAAGAACAGCTGGTCAATGTACCATAACACTGTCCCCGAACCCATTTGAGGTTTGGGGGTGGCCTTCCTGTCTGTGCTAGCGCTTTAAAATTATAGGGTGGCCCTAAAATCTCGATCCCCCTTGCCCACCACAGTTCCCTGCATTGGATCTGCTTGGAGGCACTTCTATTGAAAGAGTGTTTATAAACCAGCATGCAGAGAGAAAACAAGAGTATCTTGTTTGGTAAGTGAAGAGATGGAAGATTTGTGGATACACCCAAAACCACAGAAATTAGGCAATTGATACTACGAAATAATAAAAAAAAATTGAATGAAGACATGAATTCCTGTTTAGCCACTCATTGGGTGGGTTGGATGTTTGGTGGGTGGGTGGGTGTTGTGAGTCGAGGCAATCTTGTAAAATTTGAATGATTGCTCTTTTGTTGAATGTTAAGCGTGTTTATGGACACTCGTGGCCACTCTGAAGTCTGTCATGTCGACTTACATGCGTCAAAGTCTCTGTGATTCATTGACCTTAAGCCATCATGCTTAACCTTGGAGTGTGTTCACTGCAGCCCCAGATGTTGCTGCAACACTGCAGGCTATGTGCATCCTATGATGCTGGGAAAAAGCTCCAGCATTGCAAGTAATAAAACCCATTAATGAGCAAAAGTTGAAGTGAAAGATCAGTACAAGGTGTTTTTATAGTTATGATCTTTGGTTTTCTTCTCATTAGCCTGTGTGATGGTTCATCATGATTTTTGTTCTTTTCAATTTATGTTTCCTTCTTCCTTGTTCCTGGGTTGAAGACCAGAGGTGATAAATTATTTTGAATTAAGAGGCCAAAGCATGTGGAGCAGGTTGCCTTGCATGGGAATGTAAATCAGCGTCTGACTGAAGGTGGAAAAGGAAGAAGAAACAGAGAGTGACAAGGCCTATAATGATTACTCCAGCAAAAGGACTAATAGAGCTTACAGCCATCCCTCCAACCAAGGATTATTTCCTGTCAAACAGGGGTCTGTTCAGCAGGATCGACAAAAGGAGAGGATGGAACGAATTCATTCCTTTCCCATTTCTTCTCTCTTTTCACACTGCTTCCTGTTACACAAAGGATCCTCTGTGAGAAGAGATGGTGTGTGGCAGGGGAGGCGGGGTGAGCAGGGAGTTGGGGGTTGTGGGTAATAGGCAGAAGTGCACTGGCATGCAGTCTTGGCCAAACATTTAATTAATCAATAACCAGCTAGTGCACCCTCACAAATGTGTCACTCTGCATGGCTAGTCATCTGTCATGATGGGTGTGATTTTTGCTGAAACTTTAAGCTGAAAAACCACAAGTACATAAACACAAGAATATGAAATTTTAGTAATAATAGACGTATCAATAACATAGCCATCTAAATACTACAATGAGTGGGCTTTAGAATGCCAAAGTGTTTTGTTTAATCTATCTCTATCTTTTACAGGCATTTGCAAAGTAAAAGAGATTTACGTTATCTTTGCAGTGAGTACTGACACCTTTAATTCTCACATATACCAAGAACAGAAATTTGAGTTATTACAGTGAATAAATTAAATTTCTCCGGAAAATTCTGTGAGACTATATGGAGAAAGTTGCACACTTTTCACTACTTAGTTGTATGTGCTTAGTTGTATTTAAAAATATATATATATTAAAGATCAGGTGAGAATTTTTAAGATATAAAAGTATTTTATTGGTACTGTTCCTTAACCTGCCTGTAGATGTCATTAATTTAATTGGTAACATCAACAGTATGATTTTATGCTTTATTGAACTTTTGATAAAGACCTACACTTCCATCAATTATTTCAATTTAAAAAAATGTAATTAACGCAATAAAACAGTTCATGTGAGCCCTTTTTTTTTGCAAGTTATGCTTCTGCCACTTGAATCGATGCAAAATCAGCTGCTAGCTGTCTACTAGCTGCCACACAGTTATTGGTGGCAATGTTTATCCTCTTCACCTTTTTTTTTGTATAAATATTGCCTTGAATTGGCTCGTTTTGTGATTATATGACTGTTTAGTTGTTCACTCTTCTTGCTTGCTTTCTGGGTAA
>JAQMCX010000048.1:12274299-12307308 GCA_029814765.1 Acanthurus leucopareius | reverse complement strand
AGATTGAAATTGGTCATCTGACAATTAATATCTCTTAGAGTCTGCATGTACGGGACCTAAGATGATGTTGATTTGTCATAAGTATATTTATCTCTAGGTTATATAGGACAGGATGCAAGGCAGTTGTTAAGTTTAGGGAGCTATGCACTCAGTCTGGTCCATTTTCTGTAGCACAAGTTTCTTGTGTTTACCTTAAATATGGTCACTTATGATCCTTAAAACAATGATGGCAAGTCCAGGTTCATAAGCAGAACTCCACAAACCTCTGGTTTATGTTTCGGTGGCTGATCTACTTTTTAATACAATCTGTGGTTCTCATGATTGAACTGATATGATTGCAAACATCTGAGGAACACATGTAAACTGATTTAATTTCATAGGTAGATAAATATTTCAGTAACACATGTTTCTGCTCATGTGTCAGCCTTTTTTTCCAGCAGTTGTTTAACACTGAACAGTATGTTGTATTCCACATGTCTGATTTTCCCATTTGATATCAGGTAGCACAAGCTTTATGTAAGTTCCTATAAGTGAGAGACTCCTTTAAATGTCTGCAGAGACCATTTTCACCCAAGAGATGTAAGTCCAGACTCATCAGAGTTTCCTTTATGTTTGGCTCATCAAATGGGTTTTATGTTTAATCGATTACAAATGAAGGAACTCCTCTGGAGTAATCACTGCTCTCTGTTAAACAGAGGCCTGAAAACAAATCATACAGTTTGTCTTGAAGTCATGTCTGTACCATGTGTGTGACGTTCAACATATGGTATCTATAATTTAACCGTACTGGCTCGAGAGGGATCTACGCTCTTTTCACTCAAGGTCTCAATTGTATCTCCAGCTGTGAAATGATTTCCCTACAGATCTTGTGGTTGATTGACAGTTTTCATCTTCTTATGTGCCAGTGTGATTCCCTCAAGTCATGGTGTGTTTTTTTTATGCGTGTGTTTTTTAAACATCTTAAAGTTTTGATCATGATGCATTCTGAGTTTGGATACCATATGTTTCCAATTGGCAAACGGATACTTGAAGCCAGCTTTTTAGTTTCAAGTGCGGTGAGAACTGATGTGATTGAAGCTGATATCTGTCTTTTATTCACAATGCCAGGTGTCTGAGTGACCCCACCCGTGTCCTTGGCCGGAGCTCCGGTTGGGACCCTGAGATCTGCATGGATAGTATGACTTTTTATGGTTCCTTAAATCAATCATGAACCAAAAGCACATGTGGCTACAGCGCTTGCTCCTGTGTTATTCATTAAATGTGTAAGGGTGCAATAATTTGCCACAAATCCACCCAAACTATCTTCCCACAGCCCAGCCCTTATTATCTCAATTGTCATTTGATGCTGAATTTTCCTCTCAGCTAAATGTCTTTTCAACCACAATCTGGCATCCAGCCTCGATGTGGCTCAGCCTGGCATTTCAGAATTCAGAGATTCCTTTATTTTACCTCCAACAGCAGATCTCCTTAAATACAATAAATTAGGTGATAATTATTTCACAGCAATAAAAGGAAATTGAGTTTAGAAACTGTAATACTGTATTTTCTCCAGGAAAACAGAAGATTTTCATTCATACCTGCATGACAGAATATTTTCCTTAACTGAATCATTTTATTAGTTCTTCCAGACAGTTCAGCCCATCTAACTTATATTTCAGGAAGAACTGTTTAATGTACAGATGAGTAATGATAAAGAAAACAGCTTGCAGGACTCAGTAAAGAGACGGGAAGCCAGTAATTGTTAAGATGGTGACACATTACAGGTCACACAAGTACTAAAATTTCTTTGCACTCATAAGAAAACTGAAAGCAGATCGGTTCCCATAAACAATGCTTTTAATGAATGTACTCATTTCCCAGAGCAGCTGTAAATGCTTTAACTGTGCCATGTGGTCCGTGAATGCATCCCAGCAAACCTGTGGAGAAATGTGTGAGCTTTGACAACTTACTGAAATTACACCTATGTTTCCACGGCTCCCTTTTGCTTATATTTACACAGCTCCATCAGTATGGAATTTACAGCTTTCCATTCAAAATATTTAAAGACACCCACTGTTTTGGCTTTAAAGGTCTGTGCCAGTGGTTTTGCATCTTACACCCCATTTCACCACAGGCTACTGCCGACATTTCATTAAAGCATAGTGTTGCACATAAAGTTTTTTAAGTGTGCTTCTCTGACTTGCCTGATGCAATTGCACTCCTGTAATCTGCATACAAAATGAAAATCCACTTGAACAGATAAAAACTCGCTTAAGATAGCAACCTAATCACAGGAAGCTATACTAATTAGTCCCATTTGCATACTATATAGTCATTCCAACTATATTCTGAGAAAAAAAGTTTGTGTAAACCCTTCAGAAAAGTTTTTGTTTTCTGACTTAAATAACATACACTAATGTCTCAAATGAAACTAGTTTTATGCAAAAAATCCTAAACAGCAGTAGAGAATATAAATATAGAGATATAAATATGGATAGTGCATGTCTGCTGACAGCATGCTCAGTCATTGTTTATCTCTGAGTAAATTTGTAAGAGCAGATTGATAATTAATGTCTGCCATGCATTAGCACAGAGCAACTCTGCAAGTTTTACAAGAATAAAAGCATGACATGATGTTTACTGTGATGCATCTGTCTCACTTCGCTGTTGAAATGAGATAGAAAAATTTTAGACATATGATCCTGTAATCAGTAATATTCAAGGGCAACTGGTGGATCATGGTTTTAAGAATTGAGGTTGTTGCACAATTGTAGAGCCCACGGAGGCAAATTTTTGACTTTGGACTGCAAAATCGACAAATAAATTTAAATTATTTTTCATGATTTCAAATTAATAAGATAATAGATTTTGAGTTTAAAAGTTTGACTGTTCCAGTGCAATCTTCAGGAGCACACAGATATCATCCTTACATACTTACAGTAGAAGTATCTTATTTATATGATATTCTTAAATTTTCCTCTCTCTTGAATCCTGTTAATGGTGGGGCTTCTGGAAAAACCACAGTGTTGTTCTGTGTGACTGTGGCATTGCAGTTCCCATGTGCTCCTCACTGTTATGGCTACCTAGGCTACATTAGCTCACCACAAACACAAGTCAAATGAATCCCGTTGCACCTTAAGCCTGCAGACCATGAGACGCTTGTTTCATGAGGCATGACTCAGATGCACGTATTCTGCTCTGAGTCATGTCCTACCAAATTACATTCAGTGTGTGTTCTGCACCAGTCAGACTGTATATGTTAGCATGTGCCAAAACCTTGTATAACAGACTACCAGACTAACAGGCTACTGCGGCACACCCTCACTTGTGAAGTTTTACAACTGATGACATTTAAGGAAAAGTTAAGACAAATGATTCCATTACAAGCCATCTACATGTTCACTGGTCTAGTTCTGAGAAAAATGACTGCATGAAATGTTACATAAATATCTTAAGCCACCTCTAAGGCTCCATAAAGATTCAGTGTTTTGGTATGTCAGTGCTGTCACCAATGCAAATCATTGCATGTGTTTTCCATAGTGATTCATATTGATACAATTTTATATCTTATCAACTCCGTCAAAAACTTAACTGCGGTCTGCCGACAGTAAAAATCCCCCTGCTGATTTTCAGGCACCCTGTGCTAAACCATCACAGTTGACAACATGATTTAATATTGCTAGCTGACATAACTGTAATTGCTCAAGTTGTGTTACTGCTGTTGTGGACTCTCCCACAGTCCTCTGCAGCTGTGGCCAACAGAGAGCCATACATTCACGTGCCCCCCGGTGAGAATTCGGTTGCCAAGTACAAGAGGGAGGCAAACTATCAGATGGAGACGGGACAAAAAAAGAAAATACTAAGCAGAAACAAATGGCTGCATGTGACACAGCAGTATATGATATTCAATTTCCTCATGGTGTAAAGCAATCCAATGTTTGTTCTACGGTGCATATTTATACAAGAACATATAACACAGGCTTTAATTGATTCATCAGTGTGACTGAAACTTGGGTGGGATCTCAAGACATATGACAGATGCAACAGTGAAAAGTTTTCCATGGCTTAACCTGAGTCTATTGGTTTTGAGTGAGCACTGAATCAGAGTTGGCCTCCTCGTCAATTTATGATGCCAAAGAAAAAAATAAAAACCTTTCAGTCTCTTTGTTTTGCAAGTTAAATATCAAGTGTCGCCCCATCTGAAACATAACTATTGACAGTGCTGGCAGATGTATTGAGATTTATTGCTTTTGCTTTTATTACTAGTTAGCAACGAGCTGGTGAAAATATAATAGTTAGGATTAAGTCAGATATCAGGCTTTAGTGGAAACCAAAATGGAGCTGAAAGGGAGTGACTATGGGACTTAACTTTGAGCAGATTTCCAGGGGCATGACTGGTGAATGCTTCTGTTGTTGCATAACTTCTAAAGAGTATCTAAGGTGTGTTATTTGATGTATGGCCTTGCTTCTGGTGGCTTTTATGGCTCAGTGTGATTGTTAAATGATTCTTTCTAGCTAGATTCTTTCTAGCTAAATAGCATTAACTACAGAATAAAAAGGCAACACTTTATATTCATAATTTACTCTTCCAAAAGTTTTATTTATTATGCATTTCACAAAATCAGCCTTTCTAACCGGTCCTATCTAACTTGTGCTGCATCCTGACTGCCTGCAGGAAATAAAGGTTAGCTTAGTTTTTACAGCCCAATAGATGAACTTTACTTTTGCCTGCACAGCCACTTCTCCTCAGAAAGGACATTTCAAATAACATTTCATGTGCTCAGCACACATTAATACAAATTCTAATTCAAAACACTAACTACTTCATTCAGTCATACTGCTTGATGCAAGTTTTAACATTTTAACCATCTACTACATCCATGCTATTGCTTGTTTCTACTTATGCAGATGTTTGGCTGACTGATGTGTAATGTTCCTAAAAATGATGAAAACTGTCACAAAGTTACTCTGTTATATGAGATGAGTCAGCTGTTAGTTGACCAGTGTATGTAAACTTGAAGAACCATGAAGAAACAAAGGTTACATAACCCTCAAAGCAAACCACAATTAAGCTCCTCACAGCATGTAGGCATGTGCATCACAGAGGCCCAGCAGCGCTTCAAGAAATAAAACTACATTTTTTGGTTTTATGGTAGGATAACAAAAACAGAGGAGACAGAAAATTAATAAAAAACTTCTCACATAATATTTGTGACAAAATAAAACATAAATAACCATCTCACCGTAAAAGAAATAAAACTGCAAAAACATCTTGCAAGCCACTTGTATCAGACCTCCATTACAAGTTAGATAAAAACTGTTGAGTCGGTCTCTGATTTTTTGATCCACTGGGCTTTGAAGAATCATTTGAACCTCTTGGGTTTCTTAACTGCTGCACTTTTGTTTTTGTTTGTCAGTGTCAAAGCCAGCAGATGGATGATACGTCTCGACAACCAAAGCACAGTTCTTCTCCACTGATGCCACCGACGCCCTGGCCACCATTCAGTAATTGCTCACAGATGGCACAGAGACCAGCCGAGGACGCCGAGCGAAGACCAACATGTGTGGAGCCATCTCTAATCAAAATCTGATGACAGAGAATATTCATTACGAAACACGAAAATGAAACACGGTCTATTGATTCCTCTCTGATCTGATATGAATGAGACCAGACTGTGACACACCAGCTGTGTGGCGTCATAGCTGCTCCGCTCACGTATGTACCAATTCAACACATATTCTTTCTTACTCCACCCAGACTTTTCAAAGCCCCAGTCTCTCAATTCATTGTCTCAACACTTTATGACCAGAAGCAAACAGCGTATTATCCCCACGTCATCTTCACAAATGTTTCCAAGTCTAATCACATGTTGTCGGTGCAGATAATGAGGAACACATGTTTGGCGGTGGCTTGCGTGAATGTGGCTAACATGGGATAACCCATGCTTGTTCAGCTTCAACCTTTCCCGTCCAACCCTATGGAAAGGTTTATATAAGAGCCTCCTGGCAGTCGGTCGCTTTTCGGATGCTACACGCCATCCTGCCCGTATGCATCTGATGGGTGGGACCCAAGGAGAGCTGCTGTATGTTAACAGGAACCGTACCACCCGTCGAAGAGCTGGGAGCTCAGCAAGCAGAGAGCCAGCTGTGAATGTGCTTATGGCCCTGAGATTTGGCTGACACAGCAGACACGTGAAGGAGACTCTGGGTTGGACGCCTCTCAGCCTCAAGACATTCAATATACATATACAGGCCAGGACATTCTGTACTCCCAAATGTGCACATATACAGATGCATAAGATTATACAGTATTAAGAAATATCCACAAATGGACACACACGTATACTCACTAATGTGATATGTCTTATATGAACAGACACACTAGTGCAGCAGCTCTGCCAAAACCGCAAAAGTGGTATTCATGGAGATGCCAATACTCATCGCCAGTGCTGCTTGTGTTGCAACTGTTGCACAGGGAAATTTAAGTTTGGTCTCAGTAATTCACTTTTTCATCACTAAGTACAGAAATTGCTCCCTCGGTGTCTCATACAGCAGAGACAAAGTGGAGTCTTAGAAATAACATTTTCTATACTCAAGTATACTTCATTTTTCAGTTTCCGTGTTGATAGATGTCCACTTGTTGAGTTTAAAATGAGTCATTTTTTTTAGTTGACAAAATGCAGCGATTTAAATCTGATTTCCTTGACTTTGCCGTATAAGTCTATGAGTTTCCCTCCACCTGTTTTTATGCACACTTAAAGTTTGCAACACAGTTCTAAAACAAACTTTTCCAAATATTGCAAAAATGTTCCTGCCCTTTGGCTAATGTGGGGAAGCTGATGTATTTATTGTGTAAAAAAAAGTAAAATGCAGCAAGGTTCAGTGGGAACAAACTTGCTGATTAATCATGAAATGGTACACCCATGAAGCCCACGTGACTAAAACTTACACAAAAAATGTTACATCTGTGTGAGGAGATTAGAACGTCCTGTTATAAATGGATAAAACATACAGGAATTGGATGATTCAATCACCTTTTCTACATTTTTAATTTCAGGTTTGACTCATTTCTTGCAATAATATACTGTTGCATCCTTTTCTTCTGCAAAAGTTTTAAAGCTCCTGACTAAAGAAATAAGAAAATGTTCATCTCTATCTCTAAAATTCCTATAATCTATCTATGCTCTTGTTAGGACTGATTTGTTTCTCCCCTAATGCAGCTGGTAAGTGCAGCAATTATGCAATATTTCATCGCCCAGGTTTCATTAGCAAAGAGCACTGAGGAGAATTAATACTGAGCCATAACACTGAATGCAAACCAATAAGTTTCTCATATTGAATGCCAAGCTCTTTCAAACGTAATTATGTTGACTACACAAATAATTAGTTTCATAATGTGGTTTAGATATCTGATGATGTCTTGACAACACATGTTTAGCCACATAACACTTTTCATTGATTGCACTGGTTTCTCCTATGCACCAATAAAGCATGCACACTCCACCCTGCACAAGATGATTCCTTTGTCAAACAGGACCAAAGGTTTACTTCTTATAACACGAAACAGATTTCTTTTAAATGTTTATACATGGCGAATTTTTTTTGCTCTTGCAAATGCATGTTTGCTGGAAAGCAAAGAGATACCAACTTATATGATGCATTCTTGCAGCCAGCAGTAAAATTGCTACATTTGGGGGCTACCTACACCTCTGATATCCTCAGAGGGGGATTGCAGCTTTGGTTTACAGTCTAAGTCCAAAGTCTCTGTACCCTCAAACTGGAACCATGAATGTTTATAAGATCATCCTGGGCGTATCACTGTCTTATATAACGGTTCTTCAGATCTCTAGAGGATTGGGGGAATCGAAGGCAGGGGCAGGGGGGATGCGCCTAGGGCAAGCTGCAACTTTAGAATATACAACCTGGTCCCACCATATACTCTGCTGTAACCTCTGCAGGTTTTGAAGGATTGACATATGGAGCAGAGGAGAGAAAGAGAGAAAGAAAACAGTTTGGGTTTTCCCAGCTGTAATAGCTGCAGTGATGGAGTGGTCCAGAACAGCATCTGCAGTGTGTTGCTCCACTCCCTGCCTTGCCATCCTTCAAAGACAATCCAGGCGGCTGAGAAAACGTTTAGGAGAGACCACACAGGCCCCTTTTGCTCATGGCTGGTCGCAAATCCATATCCTGTCTCCTCAGAGCTGTTCTGCTGTCTCTGCTTTACTATAGTATCGGAAAAGACTGAGAGAAACATACCCATAATTACAGTAACTGCGGAGGGGCTAACTGTGGGGAGGGTAGGCACTGGCAGCCTTGGTCTCTTAACCTTCTTTGTTCCAGATGTCTCTGACAAAACTTTAAACACATTCAAAAAGGGAGAGAGACAAGGGGAAAAAAACTTGATTTTAAATATGTGTAGAATAAATACTATAGGAAAAAAAAAGAAAGGCAAGAAAATGAGTAACAACTGAAAGGAGCAAAGGAGGACAAAGCAAAATTATGACTTGTTGGCAGACCTTTGTATATATTTTTACGGCCCCTTTACATTTTATGGCCTTGCAGCAAACATACATATTAGCCAATAAGGCTTGAAAGTGCCTACACAAACAGTGTGTGTGTGTGGGTGTGTGTTGTGTGTCTGTTTATGTGGAAAGAGTTCAGAGTGATGCATGATATCAATATTTTACATATGAACATTAATTTTGATTTATGTAACTGAAGACTTTTAGAGTGATCATAAAAAACAGCAAAAAAATCAAATGAGGCATAAAGTAAGAATGAATTACATTTAATAGAGTGAAAATATACCAAGGCTGTAAGTCATAAAAAATAAGTGCATGCAAAAATGTAAATTTTAAGATTATATTTAACTCGCCTCTTGGGAGGATGAATGTATATCTGACCAGCTTCAATGATATTACCTGAAGTACCACTGCACTGCCTCTCTCACAGGACCCATTTAAGTTCTACTTCTATCTAATATACAAATTATTCTGCATAGTTGTCTGAGGCTTAATTGTCTTTGCTGTATCTTTCATTCCCCAAGGGAAAGGAGGGAGTATGAAGCTGAGCATGGTGATGGGCTGAGGGGTGGGGGGGAGTGGTCTCAATCATGCTAGGCTACAATAAAAGGCTCTTGTCTGGACCTCTTAAGAGCCCAAACTTTCCAGTGGCACCACAGGCGGGCTGCTGCACAGCGACAGACAGACAGAAAGAGGGACCGCTAGTTGAATAAAAATTGAAAGAGAGGCAAAAAATTTTAAGCTAAAATTTGGCTCTTCTAAAATATTTCAACTTTGTGCATTTTTTCCTTTCCAAGTTTTATATTTATATTTTTATTGAAGAGGGCCACTTTGTGTGAAAAAAAAAAAAAAGAGAGAAAATGACGAGTCTGCTGTGTATCACAATAATCTCCCTGAGCCTGGCTGCCAGTGCATACAGTCAGGAGACGAGTACTCCTCCAGACTTGGGTACTCCTCCGGACCTGAGTACTCCTCCAGAGACGGGTACTCATGCAGAGACGGGTACTCATGCAGAGACAAGTACTCATCCAGTGCCGAGTAATGCAACGAGTACTTCCACAGGGATGGGTGCTTTCCCATCATTTCAAGGTAAGTTTAGGTTTAATATTCATGCATGAAGGTCTGTATGTAACATCTTTTGTGAATGCATGTGTGTATGTGCAATTGTGTTGCTGTGCATGGAGAATAAAATTAGAAGTGAATGATTAGCTGTGTGAGGGACCTGAGCACAGTGGTACCAAAGCTCAGGCTTTTCAAACAACAGGGTCATTGTAGCAGTAGGTAACAGAGTTGTCTCTGGGGTAACACACTCACACACAGTGTGACTCACCATTGACTCATTGACTTGCTGCATACAGACCAACACAGCATGGACTAGCTTGTGAAAACTGTAAATCACCCTGTCATTCAAAATGATTTACTGCACATTGCAAATGAATGAGGACCACACTATTGATACTGCTGGTTGCATCTTTAAAATTGCTCTCAATGACTGAAACTGAGCTTTTGGTGCTTGTTCCTTTCTTTTTATATAGTAAATTCCTTCAACAGGAGAGTGCAAAAATGTCCAAGAATTTTCCAGGAAAGAGTCTTGACCTTTGTCATTTTTTTCTGTCATTTTATCAGTCATCTGTCTCCCTCTTCCTGTTGGCAGACAGAAAAATGGAAAACCTAAAATGGTATTTTATCAGAGAGCACCTGCACTCCATCATGAGTTTGTTATAATTCAAATTCACACCCGCCAACAGGATGACACACTGAGGCGGCTGCTGCAACCGCAAGCTGTGAAATTCCAGAATAGATCTACAGCCACAGTGCAGGGGGAAAAAAAATGACTAGTTACAGTAGAGGCTCTCATGTTATATGAGTGATATTTAATATGCTTTCAGCAGCCCTGCAAGCTGACACAGTGGATGTCAAATTAGGGGTGTCTCCGCACTCTCCCTCCTCAGACAAGAGGAAATAGTTTGTCTGGGAGGAGAATAATTTCACTTTAGGAGGAGTTTTTTTAATCCAAACATTGAACTGGTTCCAACTGGCCAGTGATGTCACAGGTGTGTGTCTGTACAGTTTGCATTTTGTGAATACGTCACCTAAGTGTCTGCATTATGTAAAAGCATTGGCTCAGCTCAGGTCCGTTCAATCATTGTTCCGAACCGTATAGCTTTTATTGGCCGTATATAAGCAGTGTATTTTCTGTCTGTTCACGGGGCGTTGCCTGTCCTTATACCCACTGACTCACTCTGGCAGCGGGGAGCTTTTGGAAATCTGCCAAGGTAACAGGCACCATGACAGGAGCGAAGTTAAGATTAACGACCCAGAGCCAAACGTATAGAGCCACATGCTGAACAGCAGCCAAATGACTCTGTTTTTCCCTGTGAGGTAATAGTCTGTTAAGTCTAATGCTTACTGTAGTTGTTGGTTACTGAGGCTTGGCCCGGTTGCTAGGGCTGGGTGGGAAAAAAGGAGTTTGGCTGCAAATGGGCTGAGGCCGGGGGCTAACTCGAAAATGTGCTCAGGCTGGGAGATGAGAGCCCTGCTCGGTGCTTGCATTCGCGGTGATTCACAACGACGGTTTACTATACAGTACATGTGTGCTGTGATTTTATATGTGTACCCATGTGAGTGACACACCAATCCCCAGTGTTTGCGCTCGTTCTGCATGACAGAAAGCAGGAAGGAGTTTATTGTAGTTGGCCTGCTGTGTTTGTTCCAGCTGTGCTTGTTAATTCTTTCTCCATATTGACACAAACGGGCCAGCAGCAGAACAGAACAAAGATGTGGGATGTTGTACAGCATCTCGAGTCAAGCTGTTTCTCCAGAGGGTGTGGCATATTGTGACTGCTCTCTGATGATTCCCATCCTTTTGCAGAGGAGGGATGTGGGTGAATTAAACATTTCATGTTCATTTTGGCCTCAACAACATAATTAGACTCTTATATTTGAGGGATATCTAGGTCACTGAGTAGACTTGGAGGACTGTAATGTTGTTGTAAATCTACAGTTTGGTGTTACAAAGAAGCAGATGGTTCCAATCACTTGCAAATACAACTTTTAACACAGTGAGAGAGAATTGTGCTCCGTCATAAAATGCCTGTAGGTCTTGGCCGCAGCTGCAGAGCTTTTTTATTGTCATTCACATGTGTTCATTTACTTTTGTGCTTTGCTCTCATTCCCAGCTGCACTCCATGAAAATTTAAGATAAAAGCTACTGAGAATTATTTGACATACTATTTTTATGTTAAATGTGACAATGTGAAAACACCTCTGACCTCAGAGAGTCTTATATAAATAGGACTCAGTTTGAGGTGTGACAAAGAGAAGAAAGGCCCCCTTCTCTCCCTGAAAGGCTAAGTACACACAACAGGCTGTTGCTTTATGAGTGCAGTGCGTCTCACATGGTCGGGGCCACATTCTCCTGTGGGACATGTGTCTGCCGTTATTTGCAGGAGTAGGAAAAAGTGTAGAATTACTTTAAACACGCCTGTCTCTCTGTCTGCTACTGACTCAGGCATCAATTTCTTCAAGGTTGCTCCAGAATTTACAGTATGTACAACAGAAAGCACTTCTTCTATGCTTTTATTTAGGAATGTATAAGGTCTGGGGTTTGAATGAATCCTCTAATTCACGAGCTCTTTTCTCTGTAATATTTTGACTTTGAATCAATCTCCCTCTTCCTTCTCAGATTTCAGGATCTCAAACCACATCCAGCTTTCGTTTTTAGTCTCTAAACAAAACAAAGTTTCCATGAGACAGTATAATGAGCCTTTTTACTCTGTCCACTCTGATTTCCTGAAATTTGGAAATTTTAAGGCATAAATATTGGACGGCCTCACACTTGGTGAGCTGGTGTTGACGTAACCATCACTTTTGCCAGGGCATTTCATTGGCAATTTAGTCACCCTGGGTCTTTCAGGTTTCAGTAACACTTCAACTGCTACCAATGCAGAGACTTTATGAGACACAGCCAAGCAGTGAGTCATTACTCACTGACAGAATGGGCAAACAGGAATTTTGTCCAGACTGCTTTTAAACTCTGCAGTGCTTTTAAAGACATTAGTAATTAGCATTGGCAAAGGGGTTGTTTCCTAGATTGCAAAGTACCTGGCATCTTGTTGACCAGCCAAGAAGTGAGTGAGACTACTGGGTGTGGTGATTGGGTAATGGAAGTAACTTCTTGCATACAAGAAGATTGCAGTCCAATGTAAGAAATGAAAAAAAAAAGGTAGAAAAAGAGTCACGAGGTCTGACTGAAGGGTAGATTAGGGGTCTGTCAGCAGTACCTCTGCTAATTAAATCCTTCTGCAGCAGAGCTCAATACTAATGATCTGTGCACCAGTGAATATAGTCCAGACATGCGTTTACTGTGTGGTTAGAATGGAGGATTGGGGCAGTTTAGGCGCAGGGTTGATTAGAAGTCATTTTGTTGTCACTCCTCTGTGAGCAGAAGGTAGCAATCCAGTCGCTCCAATTATTTCCCGCATTGCCCATGTGGGAAATGTTTTCCCTGTTGAAGACCAATTGACACAGTTTTCCAGTTATGGATGTGGCGTTGCTGCTCAAAGTGAGGCGGCTTAAACCAAATGCTCGCATTCTCAGTCAGGAAAAAAAAAGAGAAGCAGACTGGTCTAGACACAGATCATCCATATTGAGTAAGTGGAGCAGAAAATAAATCAGAAACAGCAGCTCAGGCTTTTTTAGTGAATGCTAAACATGACAACGCATACTCAAGGGATGATTCTTAAGCACTGAACCTGGAATTAACAAAACTGCTTGGTTGCATAAGATTAATAGTTATGTCTGCAGACCACTTTCAGCTAAAAGGCTGCTAAGTTCTGTAATTGTCATGTTATGCTCAAAGTCCTTTGCACTGCATTTTGCCTTCACTTGCAGGGCTGATGTTGCAAAGCTATACCTGCAGTGCTAGAGGTCAGAGGCTGGGTACATCCATCCATCTGGTGCTTATTATTATTGCCTGGCACAGGCCACTGCTTGTTGGCTGAGGTGCTCTTATCCAAGCAAACCCTGTGAGGTCTATACATAGAGGTCAAGCAGATTGTCGAGACCCACAGTGAGACATAAATGACCCGCTGTTTTGAGTTAAATGGTGCCCTAGTTTGGACAGGCGGGATAGAAAAGGGATTGTACAAAGTAAATTCAGGAAGAAAAAAATGATGATGGCTGGATTCTGTAAATCATTAACCATAACTGCTTACTTTTCCTTTAATTCACTGTCTCAGATACTTGAACACAAATCAGATGGAGCGGATGAAAGTTAAGCACTTCATTTTGAGGGTTAATGCTGAGAATCAAAGGTTTATAAGTGCCAGGACTAACAAGAGCAGGAAGGAGACTGAGGAGGGCGTTTGTCTCAAGGGGCTGAAGACTGGCTGGTATCCAATACTGTTTCCAATAAACCAAACTGGATACCCCCAGACTCTTTGATAGTTTTGTGTAAGAATGGTTATGCTAAAAGTGTAATACACTGAGACTTCTTGATTGCATATGCTGAAAGATGCTGCTAAAAGAGAAGGGAAATAAAATGGGAAAATTTTGCAAAGTTTGTCTTTTTTCTGTATTTTCTCAAACTTTTGCTGCATCAGTTTAATGCTAAGTACTAAAAAGGCAAAAGTTTCCGGATACAATCGCCCGATATTATGCATTAAATACAGTTCCAATTTATATACACTTTAGATGACATTTTCCTGTTCAACTCTAAGTCATATGGGCACAATCATTGTCAAACCCAAATTAAGTTATGTCATGTTTTTCTTTTTTCCAGTGAGAGTTTTTGCTGAGTTGGGTGACAATATCACCCTGCCCTGCCGGCTCCAGTCCCTTGACACCTTCGGTAACATGGGTATCCGGGTCAAATGGACCAAGGTGGCACATGATGAGTCACTGAATGAGGATGTGCTGCTTTCGATGGGATTCCACAGGAAGACTTTTGGAAACTTCGAGGACCGTGTCTATTTGCAGGCACCTGACAGTGAGGATGCCTCCTTAGTAATAACTGATGTCTCCATGCTCGACATGGGAAAATACCGCTGTGAGATCATCACCGGGACAGAAGACGCCGTTCAAGAGATTATCTTGGATGTCCAAGGTGGCATCATTGATGGTAAATATTGCAAATATATTTATTTAAAAACTGATCTTATGGATGGTTCTTAAAATATGAGATAATAAGCTGTAATGATATTTAAAAATCACTGCATGTGTCTCTTTTTCTGGCTAAAATGCATAATCAGGACAAATCACCTTCCTCTGCAATATTTTGGTAACTGAAAACATCCACATTTTCTAAAAACGAGCACACAAAGAGCAGACAGCTTGTGCTCATTTATCCAAACCGCTGTAATGATTCGGTCATGATTACATTTGAATACTGCTCAAGATAAGTAAACAGAAACACATTTTCCATCTTTTACGGTCCATATACTCATACAATTGACTTACTCATTAGATTTTATAATGAATAAGTTGTCTTCCTTTTAAAATGTGGAATTCAAAGAGAAACTGCTTTTCATGCAAGTTACAGTTATTTAAATATTAATAAGTGCAATCTTGCACTGTAACCTGCTAAATCATTGCAGTATGTTAGAGCTCCTCTGCACCAAAGGGCAGCTCCCACCCACCTTTTCTTAATAGTTTTTCACATGTGTGAAGGATCAATGTGGGTGGAGGCTGAACACGCACATGTAACTTTAGACAAAAGTGGTGTGAACAGGATAATATTAACCTTAAGCTGTTCAAAAATTCTGAAAAATCTCTTCAAAGTCATGAAATACATTTAATGTACTACCAAAAAGACTTGGTATGAGAAGGCATCCATGAAAGTAAAATATATGAGTATTTCTGCCATTAAGTCTGCAGCATCATGTACATTTTTCTTTTTTACTGGATTGCATTCAATTATTTTTGAATCATTATTTTATTACCTCTCGTTGGATCCATGTAGTTAAAGTCATTTAGAGTACTTTACTTTGATCTTTAATGCATCAGAACTTTAGAGCTAGGGCGCATAAGACAACCTTTTCTTCCTGTCAAGTTAGCAAGTTGTTGGACAAGAGGTCCACATTTTTAAACACATAAAACTGAACATAGACTGATAGGTTGACATATCATCACATTAACTCCATCTCCTCTGCTTTGCTCAGGTGTTGTGTTCCCATACTCCCCCATTTTGGGTCGCTACAATCTGAACTACGAAGATGCTGTGCAGGCCTGTACGGAGCAGGGTGCTGTGGTTGCCAGCTTCGATCAGCTGTATGAGGCTTATAAAGGCGGCCTGGACTGGTGCAACGCTGGCTGGCTGAATGATGGCACAGTGCAGTATCCTATCACCAATCCCAGAGAGCCTTGTGGTGGCACCAACAATGGGCCTGGCGTCAGAAACTATGGTCGCCTTAACAAGCTAAGCCGCTATGATGTGTTCTGCTTTGCCACTGCACTCAAGGGTGAGTTGTTTTTTCTCATTTATCAATTTTCTTGATTCAACAGTTTTGTTCTGTACTCTTGAGCCAGGCTTGCTAAGGGAAATACATTATAATTAAAGGTTTTGGTAAGACCTTGCTTGATAGACCAGAATTCTATCATGAAAATAAAGCTTCACTTCTGACTGCCTGTTTCTCTGCTGATAGGCCATTTCTATTGGCTGGTCCAACCCGAGAGGCTGACCTATGACGAGGCTGTGCAGGCGTGCTTGGATGATGGTGCAGAAATTGCCAAGGTGGGCCAGATGTATGCTGCCTGGAAGCTCGCAGGCTACGATCGCTGCGATGCTGGCTGGTTGGCTGATGGAAGCGTCCGCTACCCCATCTCCAGGCCCCGCAAGAACTGCAGCCCCACAGAGGCTGCAGTGCGCTTTGTTGGATTCTCAGACAAATCGCAGAAGTCTTATGGCGTGTACTGCTACAGGGCTTAGCAGTGAGGGGCTAGATAAGAGCAGTAAAGCCATGACCACCAAAGAGCAGCAACAACCACAACCAATAAAATCAACAATTAAGCATACAAGCTTCGGATCTTAACTAGCATGAACTCAATACCTTTCTGAAACTGTGATAACCCTTTTTTTTAACGCCTAAAAACTCAAATACTGTACATTTTACATCAATATGCAACGAATGACAAAATATTTTATAGCCATTAAGTTTTGTTTTTCTCTTCTTGTGCATTCATTAGTTTAACATGGACTGTCGAGGGAAAGGCAACAGTTTTAATGTATGAGTGATGTGAGAACTATAGGAGAACTAGATGGTTGAGAGACATCATCTAAGTTTAACTTGTCCTCCACAGAATGATTAGATGTGTGAATTTCAAGATTTAGAGCCTTTATGCTCACGTGCAGATGATATTTGCTGCTTTAAAATTTGCCTAAAGAACAAGAACACATAATATTTCATGCATTTATCAAGTATCACATCAATAAAAGACCAGATTGATTACAGAGTAATAAACGTAACTTGGCTAGTACTGTTGAGCTATAGATACATGTTATTTGCAGTAAGTTTTCAGTTGGATCCCTCTCTAATCAGAGTTGAAGCTATTTTTTTAACCTTTAAACTGCCAAAAGGTTTTTTTTTTTCTCAAACCTGTGAGATCAAATTTACTGTTTAACAGGAAAATGAATGTAAATTTCTTGATGGACTGTGACCTATTCATTTTAGATCAACTCCCACTTACAATTTGAAAGACATTTTTACTATTTTTATCTTATGTTTGTTAATTTTTAACAAAATACTTGTTTTTTTTTACTTTTTTAATGATGTTCACTAGTAGTTTTTTACATGTTTATAATGTTCTTTTTAAAAGAAAAAAATTCAGATTCTGTCACTTAGAAATTTTTGGTGAGGTGTATTTTTGAGACAACATACTTTTAACGCATACAAAACAGCAATATTTCAGCCAAACAGTGAATACAGAACCAGTGCAGACTTTCCCTTTTGCCCTGAACACAACCTTTGGACGAAACATCACCCAGATTGTCTTACAGTTGCAGCAATTCCACAAGGAATCCAGTATTACAGGCTTTACAAGTAAAACTAGCATATGTTTGCGCTAAAATCCGCTCTGACTGCAGTTTCACAAAGTCTTACTGAGGTTATGAGCTGTAAACGGTAAATCCCCACTGGAACTCTATTCTTTTAAAGACCTGAGTAATGCTTATGATCAGTTACACTCATAGCAAAGGATTTATAGACAGTCTTGCTGTGACTGGTTCCCAAAAACCATTTGTGAATAAGGAGTCATAACTAAAATAAGAAATTTCAAAAGGCCCCCCTAAAAGAATCCTAATAGTTCATGTAGTTATGTTCTGGCATACAAAGCCGGTAATCTAAAGGTTTGCCACATACAAAAGATAACACCCTTTCTAGATATCAGTCACAAAAGTAATTAGATATTTTGTGTTTTGCTTTTTGTTACACTATCCCTATATACTTTTTCTAACCCTAGGCACTGACATATACTTACTGCAGGTTACATGTGGTAATAATCTGATGCATTGTTTGTAAAAGCAAAACTTAAAAATGTCTGTTACACGTGTACACTCTTGTGCATGAAAAAAGGTGAAGGTAGTTTTGTATCTTATCACCATGTACCTTTTTCAACAAAGCAGTTTGAAATAAAAAGAATGCAACCTTTAAGTCAATTTTGTCTCGCTTTTTTTTCCAATTAATGGCATTTGTATTTTTACTGGAACCAAATCAGCATGTTCGGTGTGGAGTTACTGAGGTTTAAGCAGAGACTTAAACAGTATTGTTTGGACTGCCATGGCCATGAGCCATGTATCTGGCATGAGCTCATGTCACTGAGAGGGCTCAAGATTAGACTCTCCTCACTTTTATTTATTCTTTGGCATTTTTTAAAATTCAAAGCCAGGCTGCCAGCCCACTGCATCGTGAGACAAAGGGAACAGTACCACAGTCTTTAAGAGTGCTTGTGGGGATGCATGGGAATGGGGTCAGATTAGGGTTGGTACAGCAGTGAAACGCAAGACAAATGTAAATGTGTGTGATGGAAAAAAGTCCATTGATGCAAGCTTTTTGTTCTTTAGACGTTGAGGAGGATAGAAACTGAGAAAAAAGGGACAGATTGTGCAGAACTTTTTGTGCTTTTTCCTGCATTGAAAAAAATGTGATGCTGAAGTCTCAAATTAAATTTGAAGAGTAAACTATACAATTACACACTTGATGTAAATGCACAAAACATTGCTGGACGCTTGTAGCATGAAATGAGCTTTTCTTTGTCTCTGGCTTTGTTTATGCTGCAATCAGACCGTAAAATTGATGAGCAATTGTTGTGCAAACATTGTCTCATTGCTGATTGATTTTGCAGGAGTAATACTGATCATTTTACTTGCTTTATTCCTGTCATTTTAATTAATCGAATGTTTCAGATTTTTTAGCAGATTTTCACCGAGTCTAATGATGCTACATCTTAAACACTTGTCACTCAAAGGTCTCCAGATTTGGTAACGTGTCAGGAAAATTGTAAGGTAATGAGTGAATGATAGGAACTCTGATTAGACTAAACTGATAGTGAGGTACCTCTCAAGCCCAAGGAGCTAACAGAAGGAGCCAGGGTGCTTTTTTTTCCCAAAACAAACCTTGAAAGCTTGCTAAATCTCAGAGAGACTTGGGCTGAGAGGTCTGCATTTTTTTACTGATTACCCTGAAGTTATGAGGCAAGAAAGTAGGTTTAACTCTCACTGGGGAAGCAGACTGTAATCAAAAGACAAGTCTTCTCTAATGAAAGCATGAGCAGTCACAGTGAAAACCACAGAAACCCCAACTTACACAAAGATTACATTGAGAAACTTGATGTTATTACTCTGGCAATTGTTCTTTGGGGTATTAGACAGTGTCAGTGTGAACTTCAAGTCACTGCTGTTTGAGGAGGCACTCTGGGAATACTGTGAACTGTTACGTGCTGAAAAAGCTTTTGATTTACGCCAAGAGAAATAATCTGCTTCCTTTATGCACCACCATGCAGGCATGGTTATTCTTTGACATTCAAGAGGAGCCACATATAGCCACGCTATTGACTTAAAAAGCTTTAGGTGCTATGTAGGTGCAGGTTCACAGTTCCACAGTATCAGCCATTTCAGCATATGCATCACTATTTCCTATTCCAGTTCGAACTACATCTGTGTGCTATAATTCACATTGTGACATCCTATCTGCTTCCCCTGAATGTAACGTCTGTCTACCAGGAGGCTTGTGAAACATGTTTAACAGCTTTTTCAGATGTGTCTGATGTATGTGCAAGACATTGCAATACTTTGAAAATGAGACATAAGTATTGTGTTTTTCAGAAAGTGAGTCACAGAATTCAGTGTGAATGTGTCACATTATGTTTTAGGTTTCCATGAGTTGTGTGGGGGCTGTACAGAGGAAACGAAAATACCTACAGTCCTCCATGGCAATAAGCTGAGAGAACTTTTTATGGTTTATGGCCTAGTCTGATAGCACTACCTGCTGGTGAAACCACTGCACTACTTACTTCCCACAAAATTTGCCTTAAGCATTAGATGGCCAAACACGTGGGACACTTTCAAATGTGATATAATAAAATATTGTTAAAAGGTCGCTGCATTATTAAAGTGCTACATAACTAAGTAAGGAAAAATTTTAACCAAAACATCTGGAGAAAACTTATGAAAACACAAGAAGAGCAACAATGTGCAACACTCTAATACCATTCACTGCATCTCCAAAGATACAAAATTAAACGCTTTTTGTATATAATATCCATATATTTTTATTTCTTTTGTGATTTAGAGCAACAGTTTGATCTTGTTGAAAAAAAACCAAACAAACACAAACATCCCATACATTCACATTGTGAAATTAAAAACAGACTGTTATAAATATAAAATGATATTGAATGCACATTAGGGCTGAAACACACACACACCGACATTCACAGGCAGACAAAACAAACATTTATTTTCATTTAAAAAAAAGATGGAGACACATGTAACCATCCACACCTATGACTATTTTGCTAAAGTTGCAAAACAACATCATTGCAGCCCCTTTTAACCCAAGTAGCCCCATATTATTGCAGCTGATGGGGCCCACTTTTCTTTGGTCCACTGCTGGCATTAAACTTGTGAAAAGACAAATAAATTTGTTCTGTTTTGTATTTTTCATCTTCATTGCATCCCATTTAGACAGTCTGTGTTTGTGGCTGGTTTCTTGCTGTGGACAGAATAAAAATGTACGAGGAGCGCTGCTGTTCTGGGTGACAGCAACATATTTTACCTATGAGGATAAAACAAGTAAGGAGATGAAGAGCAGCTCAAAACTAAATAATATGGATTTCTGCCACCACAGCTGTTTCGTTCAAGTCCGTTGAGTGTTTCACAAAATACATTCTCTCAATGACTGATTCAAATTTAACACAATGACAGGAAAGTTACAGTGTGCAGAAGAAAAGCATTTCCTTAAAAAAAAATCATTACAAACTACATCAGCAACAGCAACAGATGGGAGCAAAACTCTTTGGTGTATATCTATGAACAGCATTAAAGTTATTGTAAACATGCTGCATCAAATCCTTGTAAGTAAAGCACAGAACATACAGGCTACTTGAGCCACAATTCCCTTCTTTTATTTCAAAATAACCGACTGGAATCGATTTCCATCAGTATAAAAGGCATTGTCAGTAAATACTCAGAGCGTGTTCTCTCGTATTTAATTGAAAAAATTCATACAAAAGGAAAACTGCCAGGTTTTTTAAAATCTAAAGAAATCTGTCATTAAACATTTATCTTGAAAAGACACTGATAACAACCAGTAATGTTGAAGTTAATGACAGATGGTAACTTGGTCCCATGAAATCTGCCACTACAAAGAAGGCCTCCAAAAAGTTAACAAAGCAACTTGGTGAAATGTCCTCACATTAATATGACAGTAATAGTAATCTGGAATCTGGTACAGCTATAAACTCATGTTTCAGAATATGATTTGTGCCTATACTGATTGGGAGTAAAGACTGGAGATTCTATATGAAGGTTTACAGTTCTAAAAATATGTAATATAATATTCCAGTAATGTGAACTATGAGTCCTTTGCCGGATCAGTCATAGCCAATGTTTCTATTGTGTTTTGAGGACCCGATCGAATCTCTTGTATTAAAATAAACATAGTTATAAATTTGAGGATTTCAATACATATGCATGCAAGCTCATTAAAAGGAAGTCCAGCTTAAAACAGCACGACATACTAACGGATTCCTTTACATAACATAAGCGCTATAATTTTCACAACAGCCCTTTTTTTCTATGAATAAGTAACACTGCTGGTGTTTTTAAAAAGCACAATCAGTGTACAAAGGTGTTAGAATGTATTATTTGATAAGCAACAGACAAGGAAACGTCTTTAGCAGTTTAATAACGAATGATGAGTGTACGTTTTCCTTTTCCAGTGGCCAGCTGAAAGTATTTGATCCAAATTGGCAGTGTTACAAAAACATTGCCCCTTGATATTAAAAGTCATGTATCAATATCTCTTTAAAAGGCACTTCATAAGATTCCGTCATCATCCATAATGCAAGAAAACTGCAGGTTATCCCCTTGGTTTCTTTGATGAGTTTTCTCTTGATCTTTTCCTTTGAGAATCCTTTTCTTCTTTGCACACAAGCATTAGCCATGTGTCTTCGTCTCAGGTAAAATGTGCCATGTTACATGACAATCACCGTCTCTTCCGCTTACGTTCAGTCCTGTCTCTCCTTCCCCGGTAGTGCTGATGGGGTAAGTGGACAGCCTCATTTTGCCATCTAACGAAGTTATTAAAGCTGTAGAGACTATTGTGTTGATGTTTTCTGATAAAGGTCCTCTGATAGCTTGATGCTGTAAGAGAAAGATCATATATTAGCACTAAAACGATGATAGTGTTCTACAAATTAATATACAGTGAGATGTCCATCTCCATCTATTGAAGGCGATGCTTGTTGTACTTACGAGTTATGCAGGAGATTTTAGGGATATCCCAATGTCCATTGCCACGGCAGCGAATAGTTGGGACGTGCCTCTGAATAAAACCTGTTCGACACTGGTACCTCACCAGCGCGTTAATCTCATATCTGTCCCGTTTCGTACCAAACGTTCGTGCATTTTCCACCAGAGGAGGTTGGCTGCAGGCCACTGAGAAACAGAAGTAACAATATGTTAAAGTGACTAGTTTCAAGTATGAGTATGAGCTTAGGTATGAGATGGTTTATGCTGATTCAGCAGAATTTTTACCTGTGCCTTTCTTGCATGTGAAGGTGAGGTGGTAATTGCACGGAACGTCATTCCACTGACCATCCTCGTGCCATATCATCACAACACAATCCTCTCCAGAACTGAAGAAGCTGTCAGGTTGGTTGGGCCTCCAGTTTTCATATTGCTAAAGTAAGAGCAAAGAATAAAGAGTGAGACATTAAGATGACTTTCATGTCCTTCAAAAAGACTTTTCACTGAGCGGCAAATAGGCCATAAAGGACATAAAATCCCCGTCAAAAACACAATAATTCCAACCTAAATATAGACACAGAGATAATTATTTTTACCATTAAAACCTGATTTGGGATCAGTAGTTTTAATTTTTTTTTAATATAATATACCAGGAGACACCAGTGGGAAGATTACCAATCTGAACATTTGCTCTTACCACCACCTTTCTTCTTCCACAGAAGTGAATTTAGAAAACAGAAATACTGTGTTGTTTTTGCAGCAGTTTCAAATTACTGCAGTTTCAATAAATGGCCACAAGAGAGAGCAATCAAATCTTTCTATCAGCCAGCTGAAACTAAGCTGCTTTGTGACCTCATCAGTTCAGCTAATAGGCCCCTTGTGACTTATGCAAGGAAATGTAACCAAAACATTTGTAAAATAGGCTTAAAGACCATATTCAAGTCACAGCTGACAACACTGCCAACATTGCTAATCGCATTAAGCCATAAGCCATGACAAGTTCCTTAAAACTTGTTCAGTTCAGTGCACTTTATTAAGACTATTAATGAGCAATAATAATCATATACTTTTCTATACTATTGTATACTAGACATAATCAGTATCCAGTAAATGCTACAGGCACAACACTAGAGGGCTTTGTGATGATGGACAGATAGGTTACGTCAATACATAAACAGTGAGCATGCCTAGCATTATATGTGTGATTTTGATGGCAAAAATTCTTCACACACTTTCCTAGATGTACATTCACACATTAACACAGTATACACACAGCTGTAGTGCTGAGGGGCATTCAACCAGGAACTGATGCTACCTTCGGTCTTTCAACGTGTTCTAGGTTCAAAGTCTCTTCAAAGCTGTGACCCACTCACTCCTCCAATCATGCCCTGAGGCTCTGCTACTCTGTCATTATGGTTAGCAAACACACACTGGCTTCCTGCTCAGCTCACTTCAAGTTAACAAATGGGGGACCCGTCAACTGTGAAGCAGGCCTGCATCCTCCTCAAAATAATCAAACCGACTTTGATCTCCCACACCCACACACACACACAAACAACCAAATAACACCAGTGGAACAGTGGGGCACTGGGTGTTTCAATGACCCATTGTCAATATTTATAAATTTTCTTTAAATTTTTCCAAAGGTAAATATTTCACATTTGCATAAGAGCCTTTTTACTATATTTAAATCCACTGGAGCTGACCACCCACACAGATTCCCTGGGTTGCTTCTATCCAGTTTTTTTCCCCCAAGCACAGGTGCTGTCCATCTGTGTGTCTGCCTGCCTGGTGGCCCTTCCCCCGGGTGGTTGCCTCCTGGCAGGGCCTTCTGATTTGTGTGGAGGTCGAAGGGGAATCATACCTGTCTATGCCTGCCAAACTTCCCCCTACATAGCGTCACTCACACCTTCATCACTCCTCAATCTCTCAGCTGAGCAAGGGTCTCAGTAGGAAGGCTGCCCTTATCTTTGAGCCCCTGGGCTGTCTCTATGCTTTCCCTATCTCTGGTCCTGGAGGATATTTTTTAAGTGAGGACATGAATCTGTGCAACACGGATGCACATAGTAATTAGGCACTTTCCTGTCTAGTGAGGAGAATCTCAAGTAACTACAACGGATGCAACAGCTCCACTTATGTGCTGTCTTATAAACAGTGTGCATTTCTCTTCCTTGCCTACTCTTTTACATTGGATTGTAAAACTATTGAAGCGTTGTTGCAGCTATTGGTTTTCTTTTGTTGGGCTCTCATTTGTTATAAGGATTCAGCGGCGCCTTGTGGCATGTTGTACACCAGATTTATCACTAGTACAGTCACCCACCAGGGTCTAGCAATATGAGACAGGGGAAAGTACATCATGAGAAAGTCACCACAGTCCCTGCAAAGAATGACTTCCCCTAGATGACTCTATCATCAGCATTTTTTTAAATATTTACACTGTCTCTGTGCCATGTTTGTTGAGACAAAAATATGTGAGAAAGCAACTTATCTTACCATAGGGCTGCCGTCAGTCCAGCGGAAGTCACTGTCAAACATCTTATCATTCAGGCCAATCCACTGGTAGTCCTGACCAAGACCTGCAAAAACAGAGTAGGGTGTCACCATATTTCCTTTTTAGGGCTGCTCTGTTACAGAAAGTTCAAGAGGAATAAAGAGCTAGCAATGGCATTTAGGATGCCTGAATCATTGCAATATATTTCCTGCATTTACCATACAACTATATTTTTGTTTTTGATGTGGCTGTAAAAGAAAATTTTAACAGTTTCAATCTTGTCATGTGGATTCATTGAAGTAGGATTTAAGCATATTTCTCTTTCTATAATATATTACGTACAGCTATGTAAACTTACGGTTGACAAACTGTTGCTCCTCATGGGAGAGGATGCTGGTCAGATGAGCCCCCTGGATGCGACACTCTCTCTCTGCTGTGTCCCAGTTTCTTCTGTTTGGGAAGTACTTGTAGCATTGGCCATGAAACTTATGCCAGCCATAGTCACATGTTTGTGTATCTAATTGGACAGAAAGAAGGAGGGAATAAGATTTACGAGAAAAACTGATTTGCGATAGATGAACAGACATATGATGGGTTAAAGGGACAGTTAACCAAAAAGTCAAAAAACATATTTTACCACTTATCTGTTGTGCTGTTTATTCAATCCCCATGTAAATTGCAATAAAAATTATTATTTACTACAACAGATTATTTTTTAAGTTTCTTTTTTAATGTGTTCATAAATGCAAAACCAAATCAGTTAATCAGATATAGTCCAAATTACATTCAGGTTCATCAACGTCACACGAGTTATGCAGTTGCAACTTCTTTAAATTATACTTGACCCAAAAAATAAGGCGGTGATGAGATTATGAGATTTAAAAATTAATTAAAATGTATGAATTTTGCATCATTTCACCAAAGACTGGGAATTTTCCCAGTCACTCCTTTATACCATCCTCATCATGGCCAAACTATTGGTATGTGTATGTATGTTTGTACCAACACATTTAATGCTGCAGAATTCAAGCATTCAAATTCATTCTCTGCTTGCCCCACCACCCAACCCCTCTATCCACATTCAGCTCTTAAACATAGCTACAGAAAAGCAGAGGCAGAATCCTCCTTTGGGTTGTTCCTCTTCAAGTCACTTTTTCTCTGTTTCTCCTGGCAAAAATTTCTAAGACAGCAGCTGCTTCTAAATACACAATCTGGGTGTGATTCACTGATGAGAAATCCTGACGAAATTTAGGGTGTAGACACCGGTCAAGAAAAAGACGCCCAGGCAGATGATGCCCTGTGTTCAACACACTTGGGATGGAAGTGGGTCACAACTGGGAAAAGTAAAACTAAAGGGATATGGGAGCTTCAGAACTAATTAATCCATTTTTTTCAAGAAATGCCTTGTGTCTAAGTTTTGTGATATACTCAGGAAATCCGTTGTAATTTCCAGTAAAAATGATGTAAATGGAAATATCAAAAAGTGGCTAGCCTAGCATACCTGTGGTAAAGGGCACACCAAATCTAATGTAGCACTAAGAGCTCAAAAAAAAAAGCATGGAACATTAAAAATGGGTAAACTGCCAGTGACTAAAAGTTGTTGCAACATAAACTAAAGGGTAATTTAATTAACCCAAGTATTATCAGATAAGACCCTAACTTGAACCACAAACAAACTGTAAATAGAGAGATTGTGGTGATGAGATAAATCTGGTGCATATGACTCAGCTAAAGTCTGGGAGAAACCTTAATATTTTGTTTCTCTGGTTTATTTCCCAGGGACTCAGTTGATGATATAAAGTGTCAAAATACATTATCAAATGCAAGACCAGAAAATGTTTATTCTATTGTGTATAGTTAAAGTTGAGACTAAACACTTTTGATGGTTGGAGTTAATTACAAAACAAATAAAACAAAAACATTTTATTATTTTGAGTAAGAATACTCAGGAAGAAATTAGGAAAAAAATATTATGTAGCAACACACTTACCCTCCTCACAATACAGCCCTGAGTAGCTTGGAAGGCACACACATGTGAAGGAAGCCAACCCATCAACGCACGTACCTCCATTGCGACAAGGGTTCGACTGGCACTCATCAGTATCTACAGGAGAGATAGACATAATGAATAACAAAAGACAAAAACATCTGCTTTTACTTATTACATTTAAACCATTTATTAATTAAATGCTTCCTGGGTGATGGTTGAGGCATTGAGATATTGTGAAAGGGATTTGTGATTCTCAGTACTGTACCTGTTTCACAGCGGTCACCGCTGTAACCAGGAGCACAGCTACATGTATGGATACTGCCGCTCATATAGCAAGATCCGCCATTCAGACAAATGTTTTCTGAACACGAGTGAACTTCTATTGGGACATTGAAAAAAGCAAAGAAAGTTTTTTTTTTCTTTCCGCAAATTAGTTTGAAGCTTACAGATTTTGTCGTATTGCCTTGAAAGCTATTTAAAGAAACTTACCTAGTATTTCAACAGCCTCTCCAATGATAGTGTGTTCCAAATCGAGTCCTGCACCAGGTAGTGCAGTTGTTTCCTCCTTTCTTAGTGGTGGTTCTCCTTCGATGAGTGTTGGAGATTCTGTTGAGTCCTGGTCAAGGGTATCCACCAGAGAAAAAGAGGATGACTGAGTGGTGGCTACAGGTGCAACTGACGCTGGATGGTTTTGTACTTGAGCTAGGGTAGTTGTCCCTGTAGGTATTTGTGTGTGAGGAAAGACATCTCCCTCACTTTTGCCCACAACTTCATCTTTCCATGTGGTGGTTTCAACACCAGTGGACTCCATTTTTGAAACTGTGGTAGCATCTACCTTGAACACAGTCTGAATATTATCTGGGGACAGAGACTGTTCCTCCATTCTTTCAGTATTTGGTTTCTTTGTAGTAATCATCTCTCCAGACGCACTCTCAGAACTAACTGACCAACTTTCAGCCCCAGTGCCAAGGATGAAGGGTGACTTGGTCGTGGCAGATAGAAACGCAGAGGTGGTGTTTTCAACCTCATCACTATTCAACTGAACAGTGCTTTTTGTGGACATGCTTTCTTCTGAGCTACTAATACTTTTTGAATCACTTTCAGAACTGGAGGAGGATGCTGCACTGACAGAAGCTGAAGCAGAGGGTGAGAAAGTGATAGCTGCTGCTGCTGCTCCTGGGGTTGGATAATTTATAGTCTCAAAAAGGTTGTCATCTGGAGAAGAGAGCTTTATTTGGACATCTGTATCTAGAGATGGTCCAATACTTGCATCACCGGAAACTTGATTAACAGTGGGTTTCATTGTCAAATCTTCAATTGAAGCTGATAAAGCTTCACGAGTTGTGGTTGGTAATACATCCTGAGAATAAGGTTTGGAGGAAATGCGTTCATCTGGCATTGTGGTAATCACTACTTTTGCATCTGAGCTTAAGAGTTCTGGAGTTGTAAATTCAACCCTGGCAGGCTCTTTGGAAACTATTGTTTTAACAGTGGGAAGTGAGGTTATTGCAGCATCAGTAGATGTTTCAAGGACTTCCCTGTCTTTGTTTGTGCTATCTTCCACATCAGTTGAAAATTCCTCAGTTAAAGGTACTTGACTTGCTACTTCAGCTGTCTTATCTTCCAGTGATGTGGTTTTAAGTCCAGTTTGAGGAGTTACATCACTAAGTTCAAAGTGCTGGCTTGACTCCTCACTAGGTAACATTGGGGTGGTTGTCTCCAACAAAGTTTTCTCAGAGAAGATGTTAGTTTGGGGATGATGAGTGAATGCAATTTCAGACCTTGCTTGTTGGAAGGACACATCAGATGAAGTTGTGTCTGGTTCTGGAACAAATGTGGTGACAAAGTTAACCATCACATCAGGCTTAAAAATACTTTGCTGAGAGGATACTGTGGATGTAGACATGGATTCTTTGGTAACTAAAGAGGTTATGTGGTCCCTTGTGATTTCTTCTTGTGATGGGGTTGACATTGCTCCATCAGTAGGAGATGAAAACGTTTCTGACCATGATGTTTGCTCTACCTCTGGGGTAATTTCACTTGTCTGAGTTTCAGTCTGCTGCGTCACTGTGGTAGGTTTTGTTGTGCTAAAGAGAGACGATACTGAAGGATCTACAGTCTTGAAACTCTCAGATGTCACCGTCTTAGGTAATGTAGTTGTGATATCAGGAATCTCACTCTCAGTGCCTTTCATACCTGCAACATTATCAGTGCTGTATAAAGAAGGTAATGTTCTTGTAGATTGCATTTGGTCTGTGTTCACTGTACTGTGCATAGGAGCAGCTGTCTGTGTCACAGGCTTTGACACGTGAGTGTAATCATATGATTCATCCTTCCTTGTAACCTGAGCAGCGGATGTTTCAGTTGGCTTCCTAGTGCTATACAGACTGGAAGCAGATACTGCAATTTCTGTCTCACTTTTGCCAGGTTCAGATGAGGCAAATGATACTGCTTCAGCCTCAACTCTTGAAGCTGTCAATATACCAGAAGTTTGATCACCTGAGGTGTCTCTATCAGTATCTGTGACAGACAGTTTTACCGTTTCATTTTCAACTGTGCTGTGCATGTACTCTTCACTAGATACTGTCGTGACTGAGCTGGTGTCAGTTGTTTCAGTTAAGGTTTGTGAAGGAAAAGATGAGGGGGGGGTTATTTCATTGACAGCTTCTGTGACATTATTAGGATCCTCACCTGATAAATCATCCAGCCCCAGCCCTGTAGCTGGTTTGGTATCATTCTCAGTAGGGAAAAATGTCTCTTTACTGGATGTCTCCATAGGAGAATCACTTTTCACAGTTGAAGGCTTTGAAGTAGGGTCCAAATACTGAGAGGATGTTGAGGCTCCTGTCAAATCTGTGGCTGAGGTTGCATCTGAAGTTACTGAGGTAGGAGAAAAGAAGGAGGCACTACCAGTCCCTGAACCCTCTGGCTCTTCTGTTATCTCAAACTTCTGTGTCATTGTGACTGCTGTGACACCTCCAGCTTCCTCTGTCTGGATAGTTGGGTAAAATGAAGAAGAGGGAACTATCGAGATGGTATCTGCATCAATGATAGTTTCATCTTTTATAAAAAGCTCTGGAGTGGGGCTGCCTTCTGTTATGTTGTCTGTAACTGCAGAGAAAAGCTCATCTTCATTGTTTGCATCCTCTGTAAATATAATGGTTGTGCTGGTTGATGGTTTAGACACATGTAGGACCATGGTAGGTGTTTGCTCTGTTTGGTCAGTCTTGGCTTGACTGCTACTAGGCGTGATGATCACAACCTGTTGGTCTGTAACACCGTGATATATAATGGAGGGAACAGGGGTTGACGACGACGTAATTCCATCTTGCTTATGTTTACTGCTGGAGCTTGCTGTGGTGAAGTCAAATGTAGTGTGATCACTGACAGAAGTTTCAACTGTATGGGGCAAACTTGTTGTATAGGAGGACTGCATTATGTACTCAGCTTCAGTGCTATTAATTGTTCCAGTGCTTGAAATAGGAGGCTCTGTTGCTTCAGTAGGGATTGGGCCTTCTGTATCTAAAGTACTTGTACCCTCCTGTGAGGAAAACTGCTCATCAGAGGTTGGCGTAACTGAAACAAAAGATGCAGTTTCACCTGTAGCTTCTCCGAATGTAACAATCTCCATCACTGATGGCTTTGATGTGAATATCTCAGAGATTTGGTCACTAAAACTCTCTCCTTCTGTCAAAGTAAAGGCTGGACTTGATGTTGATGCTTCAGTTGCAGATACAGATGCACTAACTGACTGCGCAGATGAGACAGAATAGACTACTGTTATGTTCTGCTTCTCAGTACTGTAGAGAGAAGAAGCGGCAGTAACAGCTGATTTTGGGGTATCAGGTGTTCCACTTTCAAGCATTGCTGTTGTTTTAGGCTTCTCTTTGTTGATAAAGGAAGAGTCTGTTTTCTCTGTTCTATCAACAGATGCACTTTCAAGAGATGATGCTGTTGTCGTTGGTTTCTCTGTGCTGAACAATGATGACACTGTAGCATTCACCTTAGGAAAAACACTGGTGGTGTGGTCCCCTGAACCATCCTCCTCTGTATACATTGAGCTTGTAACTGTTGAGGGAGCAGTACTACTCAGAGGTGACTCAGCTGGTCTTTCAGTTACTTTTGTGGAGGAAGGCACTGATTCCAAAAGTAAGGGCTTTTTGCTAATAGCAGAGTCCCAACTATCAGCAGTATCCAATTTATCTGAAGATGTAACCGAAGCATCAGACTCTGTGTCATTTGCGGCTGAAGATGCCTCAGAAGACATCTGAGACAAAATATCAACTGAGCTTCCATGAACTGTCGAAGCAAGCATTTCTGGAGATATTGAAGTTGGCTTCTCAGTGCTGTAAAAAGAGGTATTTGCAGTGCCGGTTGATATTTGTGTAAAAACATCATCAGTTGACTTATCGCTTTTCTGGTCACTTGAGCTCTCCTCAGTGAAGGCAACAGTGCTAGAGGACAAAATGATTTGCTTTGTACCTGCTACAGTAGAGGACAACACAGGAGCACTTGTGACCATGACAGATGTAGTTGACCCATCAAAACTGTCAGCACCTGAACTCTCATCCTCGGCCGCAGAGTCATCTGTGAAGGCTCCACTGCCCTGCTCAGTAAGGTAATTCTCAGTACTTGTCATCTGTGGTGATCTGGTTGATGACATAAATTCTTTTGTAAGTTGTGCACTGGAATGAGTGGAGGATGCAGCAGTTAACACACTGGATGTACTCTCAGTCTCATCTATTTCAGTCTCGTCTGTGGCCACAACAAACTGATCCAGGGGTGTTTTGGTAGTCTCAATGGATACCTCTGCACCAGAACCATCTGGGCTTGATTCCAAATCACCCTCTTCAGTTGAGTAACCAGAGCTCTCCATGTCAATGTAAGTAGAGGTTTCCTTTGACGTAAACACTGTGACACTCTGAATTGCTGGTGATTGAGAGGATTTAAGTGTAAGGGAACTTGTTGTGACAGTTGTAAAGTCCTTATTATTTGAACTGTCTTTCTCAACAAATGTGGACATAACTGGTGATCCAATCGTGGTTGTTACAAAGGTTGTTTGTTCTACAATGGGTTGCTCAACCGCTGTTGTTTTTTCTAGGGGAATTTCATCTGTGGATGCAGATGTGCCATGTCCCAAGTACTCTACTTCAGAAAAATAATCGCTTCCGAACTCAGACACTGATTTAAGTGTGGTATATAGTTTGGTAGCATCTGTAGACTTGTCTGTAATGAACTGTGGTGAGGATTGGGTGGATGACTCAACAAGAGGTTGAGCTGTTCCTGTAGGGAGTACGAATTTGCTTTGAGAATCACTGGAAGCAGTTAGTGGGGCCAGTGTAGGTCTTTCAGTGCTAAAGAGGGAAGAAGCTACAGTTACAGGAGATATCAAAACTTCACTTGTTTCTGTTTCAGGTAATGCTGTTGTCAATAGCACTTTCTCTGTGTTAATCATTGAAAACAGTGTGTTAGCAGTAGTTTCTGTTTCCTTCATATGAACCTCTGTCTGACTATCTGATGTTTCATCCATTGAAGTGCTCTTTGTTGTTTCTGCAAACATTGCTGGCGTTGTGTCTGTACTTAACATAGAAGAAACAGGAGTAATGGAAAAATCTGCTGAACCATCTTCATCAGGGAATATATATCTTGGGTCCATGGTAAAAGCACTCTTGGTAGATTTATCAGTTGTTCTCATAAGGGTTGGCAATGATTCAATTAATGTCAAGTCTGTGCTAATTGTGTCGGCTTCATCTAGTTTTACTGAGGGTGTGATATCCTCATCAGATGGAGTGAGAGCTGACTCTGTTTCCCCAGTAAGAGAAGAGACTGATAGCTGCTCAGTCTGAGATGTGACAGCACTTTCATCTTCTCTAGCAGATTGTGCTGTTGGTTTCTCTGTGCTGAACAATATAGAGTCAGTAGATGTTGTGAAGATTATTTCATCAGTGAAATCTGCAGTGACTCCAGAACCCTCTGTTTCTGTCATCAAGGGGAATGATGTTGTTTCAGGGCTCATTGTTGATTCCTTGATGGAAGGACTGGACTCTACCATTGTAACTTCACT
>JAQMCX010000048.1:12194485-12269869 GCA_029814765.1 Acanthurus leucopareius | reverse complement strand
ATAAGGCGCACTGTCGGTTTTTGAGAAAATTAAAGGCTTTTAGGTGCGCCTTATAGTGCGGAAAATACGGTATTCTGTATATTAAAGAGGACACTTGAACTTAGAAGTTGCCAAGTGCTTCAACAATGTTAACAAAGTCTTTATCTATTATTTTAATAAAGGTACTCCTAATCTGATTTACACAATAAATGACATACTAACACCATAATTAAGAATTATAGTATATCTGTTTGCCAGCAACGTATATTGCATTTATCATACAACTATAAATGTGGCTTTTATATGAAATTTTCACCAGACATTTCAGATCATATTGATGTGTCTAACATCTTCCACCAATGCCACATTGTATATTCCAAAACATAATCACAAACTACTGTTATAAAATCAGAGAAGTTAAATAAGAACACATTTGCCCAGTTTTCATATAGTAACCCATCTTCTCTGAAAGATGGTTTCCTAAAATGACTACACCACACAACTGCCCAAATATTAAAGCTGTTACACTGCGACCAATAAAATGAACCAATAGATTCCACTTTTATTCTTTGACGCTGAGAGAAGCTTTTGAGTCCATGACTCTGTAAGAATTGGCGTGAGGGAAAATAAAAAAAACCTTGTCATACTCAACAAATGTCTACAATACATGCCTGTTGATAAGCATATCATGTTTATAACACTGGCCCAAACAATTGCGCACTATCATAAAATAATATTGATTTATTTGACTCATTTGGATTGCTCTCAACAAGAACATGCATTTCAGCTTGAATTAATAATAAAAAAAAACCCTTGAGAGTGAGTCATACCATCAAGCATCGACAAATCCACTAATTTGCATGGCATGGGGGGTAAAAAGAACAGAGCCATGGTCAATAATAAAATAAACAGTTTGGTGCTACTCAGGAGGAGAAAAGATTTTTCATGTAAACAAAACATGAATTTCTTTGGTATTCAAATTTTGCTACTTCAGTCTCCCTCACTCTGTCTTTTTTTTGTGTGTGTCTCTGCTCTTTTTTCTCTCATTCTTTGTTTCCCACAAATGGTGATTCAGACAGATTATTGGTTGCAAAGAGGAACAGCTGCACCAGCTCAGCTCTTGCAGAAAGACACCTGTTTAAAACACAGGATAGGCCTGGGAACTCAGGCAACAGACCCACCTGACTGACTCATGTACACTCTAAACTTACACACTACCTTTCTCTCTAGTCACATGATTTTCCCGGAGCTAATTAGACATAAATGTTCATATTTGAGAGACCTACAGAAGCACTTTCAAGCCCACATAATGTAGTTTGGCTTATCATTTTATTTTATTATTATTACTTTTGTTAATTTTTGAAATGCTGTTGGTTACTTAATCCAACCAAATCAACTTAACCCCCAGTGGAAACAGATAATTCTTTGAATCAGTATCTTTTTATCAAAACTACTTGATGGATTTTGGTGAACAACAGAGCAATGACTATATACAAACCCATACTGTATCTGTGACTTACCAATAATATACACAATATATACAGAGCTAGATGAAGGTAGTTATTTGAAGATGGTAAAAATTAAGGTTGCTCTGTAACATTAGAGTTTACAAAGTTAGCAATCAGTCAGCAGATACCCAATCACATCAGCAAATGACCAACTACCAGAATTTTCAAGTTCAAGCTCAAGGGCAAATGAAGTTATTTAAAGGTACAGCTTTACATTTTGGGAAATAAACTTATTTAGATACCACTCTCATGCCTGTCTGGTAAGTACTGCAAAGAAAACCTCAAAATCTTACCAATTTGTCTAATTACAGGTTGAAAAACCTCTTTATTTTGACCTGAAACTAGACTGTTTCAGACTATGTCAGACTTTTTCTTGGCCACAAACAGTTGTCAGGCAACAGAGTCAAATTATTCCATTTAGGATCAGTTCATAAAGTCTTAGTGAACTAAATGTTAAATAGGTACATCCTTACCATTAAAAAGTGCTGCTGGTGATCTGTACATTATTTTATGACATTTGGGGTTTTGGTATGCTTTGGCTTCAGCCATGAATGACGTGTAAACATTTTATAAACATTTCATTTAAATGTCTTTAAATAATTGTAAACATGCAGACCTTAATGAGCATCCTGATATTATTGTGCAATTTGTCACCACTCTTTCAGATAACACGCTTCTCCCTGTGCCACAATATTTTCCACAAGTTTTTCCCACACAAACTGGGAGGGCAGCAAGAGACCTTCAGTGTCTCAGCTGAGCCACATCTCATGATGTAGCAGTCTAAGTAGCTATAATCACTCGTTTGGGTCAAGCAGCCTCCAGATGTCCTGACAGAGAGGAGAGACTCTGCGTTAGCAGCAATGACATCACCTCTGGTGGTGTCCAGTCTAGGCTAAAGACAGGCATCTGTGCTTACTTAGGTAGAATGCCAACTCTGTTATTGCCAGGTTTGCTGTCAGTGAGCTGGTACACGCACACACAAGGAAAGAAACACTACAAATGCACAGTGATATGCAGTAAAAATACGCATAAGGCTTTAAAACATACAGACTTATGTCTTACAGTCCTGCTCGTGTACACAAAATTATACTGGTTATGTAATGTGTACTCCTCTGCAACTAAACTGACAACATGGTACTGTATAAATGCTGATGGACACAAAGCAGTTTGTCGGTGTGTATAATCTGAAGTAAAGATTGCTGCCTTCCCATACTGGGTTTGCACCTACCACAAAGCCAGAACAAGTTCCAAAAAACTGTCAAATGACCAGATTATTCACTTGTGTACTTTTCCAGTTCACCAGACTCCAGTTCACCACTCTCACATCTGAGCTGCTCTTCAGGGAGCCCAGTTCAGATGTGAGAGTAAATCAAAGGAGTAAAAAAATGATGCAGCTGCTATTTGCATATGAGAACATGTGCGGTGGATCTAAAAGTCACAGCCTGATTGTGTATTTCTTTGACTTGTTTCTACAGATGATTGACATAACATAAAAAGTGTCATTTCCCAATGTCACTTTAAGTGAGCAAGAAATACAAACTATAAAATGTCACTATTAACTACACTCACAGCAGAAACACTTAAATAACAGCAAAATGTGAGAGAATTATCTCAAACATAAAATTGGGTTTATAATCACATTTTGACCACAATCATTCCAACCTGCTCTCTCTGTACTGCCATTGCCCCAAGTCTTTTTTTCTCTTTCTCTTCCTCTCTTTCTAACTTTCTCACTCTTGTCTATGTCAAAATCATTATCAGGACATCTGCTTGGACGAACTGACTGAGGAGGTCCTAAGGCTAAGCAGTCTGTCAACAGCAGTCCACCCTGAGCACACACACAAACATGAGCCTGAGGGAAAACAAAACACTTCCACCTCATTCATTCTGAGAGAACTTTCTATTGACTCGCATGTAACTGCTTTTATGTTACATTAAAGTTTCCACTTAACATTGTAGACAATTAGGAGAGACAGTCTGACAATGCTGACTATATTTTAAATGCTTGTGAAGCATTTATAAAAGAAAAAAAAGGACAATATTTTTGTTTGAGCTTTTGATTTCAATTGGTTGGATGTAAATGAAAGAAAAAATCCAACCAACCAACCAACGGCAGAGTCACTATGCATCTCCTCTCTAATGTGACCTCAGTTTACTTCTGTCACTATACATTCTCACCAGCAGACAATCACCAGACAAATCTAGCACCTCAGCATCCCGCAACTGCAAACTATTAATTAAGCTTCAATTGAATTCCTTTGCATTAAATCCAAAAATGTCTGTTAGCGCTTTTAGGGTTTGAGGAAAGTTTTTATGTCTTACCTGATACATTCTGCATGGTGCTCACTTGGACAGACCGTGCATCAGGAGTGGGGGTTGTGGCAGCCACAGCAGAAGGCAGGGGAACGTATGTAAAGAACTCTGTGCCGATGTCTGCTGCTGTGTTATCCTCTGACAGGGAATCACCACTGTGCTCTGGCAACTGAATGGTGGACTCATCAAAGACATGTACACTAGTTGAAGATGTCACATCTTCAGCTAACATTTCACCATCAATCAGGATGGTGGAGGCTGTTGGCAGGGTCTCATCTTGTATTTGAGGTGCGGTTTGTGTTGAAGTACTGGTAGTTTGTGGTGTTTCTGTGGTGGTGATCTCCAGCTCACTGCTCAGGCTGGTGTGAGTCTGAATGCTTATTGTCCCATCACTTTCGCTGTCTGATAGGCTGGATACGAGGTCGTGTTGGGATGGCTGAGGAGGTGGAGGTCCCTCCACTGCAAAAATAGTTTCAATTTCATCAGTGTTTAGATCATAGTCAGGGAATGGTGTAGTCGAATGCAGCCAGCCAGTTAAAGGGGTTGATTCTGAGAAACCTAACACTTCCTCATCGATCAGTTCAGCTGATTCGGTTGCCAGATCGTCAAGGTCAGAGGCCATTGCTGTGGTGATCCCAGAATCCAGAATAGTTTCCTCAGTCTTCCCCTCAGCAAACATGGGCTCTGTGATTACAGAGGCATCTAGTATGGGGACATCCGGTTGGATTGTGTTGATCTCAATTACTGAGTGATCGTCTGGTTCCTGGATTGGTTTGGACATTGAGTCTGGGCCGTCTGTTGTGCTCTGGGGTTCTGGGAATGTGTCGCCCCTTTGTGCAAATTCCACAGCTGTTACATTTTCATTTACAAAGTCATCAATGTCTAAGTCTGCTACATCAGCAGTGTCCTCATGCTCTTCTTTGATAGTGGGTTCTACTGTGGTGACTAACTCTTCTTCTTGGCGAGCAGGGTGAGGTGGAGCCATACTGGTAGAGAACATTGATGGAGGATTTGTAGGAGATAATGCGTCTGGAAACTCTCCCTCTGATTCAGTTTCAGATTTTGGGGTAAGTGCAGTGGTGCTACTTTCCAATAAAGGAGTGGATGTAATGGAGCTGATGGTGGTGCTGATGATTTCAAGGAAAGACATATCCACAAAGGAAGTCAGGTTCATTACCTCTCTCCTTCCTGAAAAACACATATGAGCACATCAGAAACAAATAAAGTCAAAATTATAAAAATCATCTGTCTGACTATCTAATCAGACAGATTAAATAATCTGTCTGATTAAATGTAAAACACACTTATGGTGTGTTTATTATCAAAACACTGAGATTCTGCAAGTGCAACAATGATGCAGTTACTGCAAAAGAAACAACTGCAGACAATGAAACATATCCTAAAGAATAACTTAGGATAAAAAAAAGAAGGAAAGACACTTCAATTTCTTTTTCTGCACAAAAAAAGATCCCAGTTAAAACTGAACTGAATTGTGGTCAGTTTGATAGTCATTATACAACCAGTTTATATACAAAGTTTATTTAACCTATATGAATCCCACTGATAAAATTTAGTTTTACTCAATATTTATCTTCTGGTCAAACTCCCCTCCCCCCAGCATCAACTCTATGCCCCTCCTCCAGGGTGGCCTGCTCCACAGTTTGACAACCACTGCATTACAGTACACAGACTTAAACATTTCTTAGAAACCTTAGTGTGAAGGACTTCCTCTTGGGACTCTTGCCGCTGTTTATAACCTGAACTAACATTAACTCACTCAGTGTTTTCAAAGAAACTGTGAAACCAGTTCTTAATATAAAACAAGGCTTTTATCTGCACTAGATTTGTTGGCAAATAACCTCAGTTATTATCTTAAAGTATCAGCGAAGCCAATTTTATCAAGCTGATTTTCCATTTATTAGTCTGTCCCTTGTATCTGATGAAATTGGATAGTTTGCCATCAGTTAATGGTGGATGAGGTCATTTTTAAACTGTCCTATTTTCAGTGAAAAACCAAGTGCACTTTTCTCTAAACATTTCCTGGTCTTCCTGAAAGGATTTAGATGGCTGTAACAGAGGGAACAGCACATAAACTTTAGGTAACCTGTTGTGGGTTTGTTACAGTTAGGTAATGTCCGTCCTCTTTGCACTGTCTTGCCTGAATGTTTGGCTGGGTGTTTACTTGTATTTTTCCTGTTGTTGAGCGTCTTTACATCTTTCAGGGATGGTCTTCAACTTCTCATAAATGAACTTTTCTACTTATTCTTAAGGTTTCATTAATAAGTAAATCCCTCCTAACTCCTTTATGTTTCTCTTGCCTCCTCCTCCTCCCTGCTCCTTTGTCCTCTTATGCTCTCATTTCCTCACGCCCATAAAAAGCAGTGTTGAAGCTTTCCTTGGTGGCACAGACAGATTGTGTAAAGCCAGCTGTTGACCATTACGTACTATCCCTCTTTTTAATGAAGCTATCTCTGATGTAAGGAGTGAGGCACGTTTTTCCCTTACAGAAATAGTAAAGCCTGCTCTTAGAGGGAGTGAATTATCTCACCCATGCTTTTTAGCTGTTGCTGTTACAGAGGCATTTGTTTTCTTCAGGCCAATCCAGAGACCAATTACCCCTCTTTCCCTCTGCACCAACCTCCTTTCTCCCTGTCTCTCTGTGTAGTTTAACTTGCGCGGGTTTACATAATATTTCATTTTTTAAATATTATTAGGAGTGGGAGAGCAGGAAACGATGGAGTAAGTCCCATCAAACAAGGGTACTTAAAGGGGCACTTAGGCAGCGGGGTAAATACAACAGCACTAAGAGAGCTGACATGAAATACACAGAACAGGAGGTGGGACTGGCCTGTTTGTGTGCCCTCTGAACTCCATGAGGACTTATCACCGAGAGAGTTAGCATTGCTCAGGGGCAGTAAATGGCCAGGCAGAGGTTGGCTTATCTCTCCAACCTCTCATTTGTAAAGATGGAAAGGCTGTGTCAAGGGTCACTAAGGATGACTGAATTTAGAAGTCCAGCAGTAGCTTTGTCCATTATCCAAACGTCTGCTCTGATAAGTACAAGTGAGAATGACAGAGGGCAAACTCTGACAGCGGAAATGAGATGAGAAAGGCAAAAAGGGAGTTAGATAGTGAGACTAAAAAGAATGACAGGTGTGGTATTAGTTACTTTTTCTGCCTCTCTAAATGGCAACTATCATCTGCCATTTGGTTTGCCCTGGGGAGACTGATTAGTTAAGAACACACATTTTGAGGGATTAGCCTAATTCTGCTAAGTTGCACTGAACCATAAGGTGATAGGATCCATAGCTAGCTGTCTTCCCATGGTCAGTGATCACAATGGTTTTGCAGCAAGGAGCTGTCTCCATGCATACCTTAGTGTTTCCCACAAAAGTCTAAAGACAATTAAAATGATTTACAGAAGTCAATATTAAAGAAATTTGGCATTCTCTACCCCTTAGCTACAAGGATTTGTTTTGAAGCTGTTTAGTTGGTATTAATTAAACAATTAATTAGACCCCTCATTAATGTGATGCTAAGCACTTAAATATATACACTGTTTTAATTTGTTTTCACATCATCAGTGAAGTTGTATAAGGATAACACTTAAGCATTGTGACTTCACTCTTCTGTTGGCTAATTTTGTTGTCATAGAAATGGGCAGGAAACTTAAAATGTGAGACAGTGAGATCAACTGTAGACTAAAGTCTGAATGACAGGTCAGAGGTGTGACATGCAAAGCTCAAAAATGATTCCTATACTTTGCTTATTTTGTCATTGTCATTGAAACTAGCGAAGCAAAAAGTCACACACTGAAAAAAGCAATGAACTAAAGATGTGACAGGCTGTAAACATTTTCAAATGTTGTCTAACATTTTTAAATGTTGTCTGGTTCAGATGTGGGAATTTGTACAGTGAGGCAGAAAACCAAAGGGTGGGAGAGCAAAGGCGAACAGGAGATGAGATCATAGCTCCCTTCAGTCCAGGCCTACTTTTGACAGAGAAAGATCTGTGCCTTCAGTCACTGTCTGCCTCTGCCTAACCCAAACTATAAACATATACACCATATGACACCATATGCAGGTAAAGTTTGCCTCATGACTCAATATAAATTCTGTAAAGACCGTGAGAAGCAAGTTTACCTTTAAAACAGTAGGCCCCGAGTTTTGTTGTTGGTTCTGGGAAGCCAGTCTGGTTTCTGAAGCGATACATGGTCCTGACGCCCAGCAGGCCTCCCCCACACTGCATTTTGGGTACTGCGACTGGATGTCGTGCACTGCCATCAGAGAGCCAGCCATAGTCACATCTGTCCAGACCCTGTCGCCAGGCAGCATGGAGCTGACCAGGGGATGCTAGCACTGCATTTTTCTTCTTACACTCGTTACTGGCCTCTTCAAAAGTCATCTTCTGGGTCACAGGAGCATAGTAAACTTCACCTGAAATACAGAGAGCAAAATGCACTGGAGTTCAAGCGAAAAGCCCAAAGTCGAAGGCAGCATGGAAACTAATCTTTAGTGATCACGGCAACAAAATCTGATTATTTTAAGTAAACATTCACCCAGGGCAGAAGGTTTTATTCACATTTTAATAAAATCCACAAATTTTGGCATGTGTCAGTGCTGTATTACTAACAGATGCATTGTCGTTTCATATTTACTCTTTACTACTTTGCACTGAAAAAAGAACTAAACAGCCTGATCTGAAGTAATCTCAAGCTCCAAAATTTTAGACCAGTTTGACCTTTCAGAGGAGACATAGCCATAAAACAGCTGACAAAAGTCACAGCTGCGCAGGGCACGGACCCAAACATCTCCCACCAATCATATTTAGGACAACAGTAGTTCATTCATTATATTAATCTGAGGTGGGATAGCAATGCAGACAATGTGCCTTGCCTGTAAATGAATGCGTCTGTACTTAACACATTAAGTTATCACTCTAGAGTGAGTGAAAAAGATTACACCTTTTGTTTCTTATTATTCCTGTAAGGACACCTAAGGTCAGCGCAGTACGATCGTTTGTCTTTGCTAAAAGGGCGATAAAAATGAAAAACTACAGAAAAGCAATATCTAAACAGCGTTTAAAGAGTGGATGAAGGATTGACTACATGTTTCCATTTAGTCTTGGGCGTAACAAAAATGTCTCATGCCGGTTTCATCCAACTGATTTACAATTGAATTGAGATTATCCTCCAAGAAATGTCTTCCCTCTCACAAGTAGACAAGAGACCAAACTTCACTTTCATTTGCCTTTCATTTGACATTCTCACTTTTGCTTCATTTTAATTTCAAATCTAAGTTTTATTGGACATTTTCTGCTCTTTTAAATGTATTGATGACCAGTAACTTATGTTCAAGTAAAACTGTTATAAAAGGAAAAGCTAAAGGTAAAAGCTCCACCTGGCTAAATCATTGCTAGATTGCGGGAGGTATCAATGAGTCAAAACATCACCTCATCGCCAGGTAAATCTCTCTGTATTCCGCTTGCACTTTAAAGTTAAGAGTTGGTTATTTGATTACTGTTCTGAAGCCTGGACTTTGACATATTTGCTGTCACCATCATGTTTTTCATTGTTGTATGTTTGCTTTTGGAGCGAGAAGTAAACGAATTTGGAGAAAAGGATGGAGCAGGGGACGATATGTATTGCTACCAATGACTGTGTAACACACAGTACATGGCGAGCTGCTGCTCTCACGCAAAGCAGCCAGGCCCTTAATAATGCAGTGCCCTACAGTGCGGTTCACAAAAATGTACTCCCTGCACAGTTGCCATAAATAGGGAACTTATCCAATGAGACCAAAACATTTTTTTGTTTTAATTTTGCTTTTGTTTTTTGTTCAGGTGGTAAACATGTTTATTTCTGCTCTAAATTTGGAGTCACTGCCTACCTGTATGTATATGTCATAAGCTTGCATCAGCAGTGCTTTTTGCATTCACTCTTACTGACAGAGGAAGGAAACAAAAGTACCAAACTGAAAGTTTTAGTAGCTTGTTTTGATTTATTGTTATTTATTGTTGGTATTTTATGAATGTAAACTAGTTAAATGAAAACACGCCTGCACATCATGGCCAAGAACACTTTGGTCAAATATGCATGTAAAGTTTCGTGTAGCTATCAAAATGCTAAGTGGAAGATGTATGTGTGAGTCCCTGGTGTTTGAGGGGAGGGGTGACATTTCCTGGCTGATAGCTGACATCATTGTACACATCTGCTCGTAACACTAACAACACAAATGTCACATACTCACATGACATACGCAATGTTCAGAACTAACTGATCTGCAACTTTTGTTAAAATAACTTAAACTTATATAAAGTTCTGTGATGGGGTTGAACTGTACAAATTCCACACAGGAAAGCAACTACAGAGCACTGACTTTTGATTTGTCAAGAGGGATATTAACACTCATAAATTGCTCTGAGTGGAGCTTTTTGTTGACAGTTTTTCAATAACTGCTATTGTGGAATATTCATTTTGATTTCTGTATTATATAAACATTATTAGGTACAATTCCTTGACTTAATTCCCTTTCTACAACACGTAAAGCTTTTTGGCGCAAAAAATCAGATTAAAACTTACACACTGTCACCAATTCAGTATTCTAAAAAAAACAATTATGTATATTTTTACAGCAGTTTAATAAGCTGTGAAAGTAATTTGTTTTGGCACAGCAATGATTTTGAGATTTCGTCATTTCTGCCAGAGGGTGTGTCAGTGCCACTTAAGGACTTCAAAAGACCAAGAAATAAAAAATAAGTCCAATATAGTGGCTGACTTACCATCAAGCTTGTCTACGTAGCAGTAAACATCATAGGTGTCTGTAGCTTTCCTGGTCCCATATGACCGAATACCAGGTTTAGCTTGTAGGTTACCATAGCAGCCCTTTCTTGGCTTTGTTATTGGGTATCTGTGTGATAGAGAGAGAAGTCATTAAAGCACTGTGGTCATACCATTTAACTTTTGTGAAAAAGCACTTATATTCACATCTGTATACAATTAAATTAAACAGATATCATTAAATAGCAGGGTCGTTCAAAAAAGAAATTACTTTAGGCAGATAATTAAAGTGCAGCTAACCTCACTGTTTGGTCAGAAATCCAGCCGGCATCACACTGATCAAACCCATCCTCATAGGCTGCTTTCAATTGGTCATAAGTAGCAATGCTTGCTCCAACACTTTGGCAAGTTTTGACAGCCTTCTGGTAGTCTAAAGTATACCTGCTGGTGCTTGTCCGGTAGTGAAACACAACACCTGTCAACAATGTGCAAAAAAAAAAAAAAAGAAAAAAGATAAGACAGTCCATAACTAAAACCATATTAAAGTTTTGTCCAGAGGCATGAACATAATGATGTGGAATTAATCATCATAATTTCAGTGCTATAATTTTTTGCAAATGTTTTATGATCGTTTCATTCAGGTTTTGTCCCATGAGAAAAAGTAATTGAGTCTTTCGGCTTCTTTTCAATTCACCACAAATGAACAAAGAAAATTATTGCAGATGATGCCATGGCCCTGAAATCCCCATGTTTGTGGGTAGTAAACAGCTGTAAAAGCTATGATTGATTATCTTAATTAGCATGGCAGATAGTTGGAAAGGAGGTTGTGCCTATTGTAAAGTGAAAAACCGAAACTTTCCCAGTATCCCCAACCACACCCATATTTGTTTATACCAAAACATGAATTTCTTCTCCAGAGTAGTTCTCAAGTGAGAAAGACTAAAGCCAACCATGCAGATTTGGTGCCTATAACTAACCAAACTCTGACTCTTGGGTCATAATAGCTTTTGTTCTACCAATACCAACATGTGGAATATTGGTCATATTTTGTTTTTGATGCCTGATTAAATTAAAATACTGTCATATTTGTGAAAGACAGCTGCCCAATAGTCTATTCTGAATCATTTTCAAGAATACATTGCCTCTAAAATCAGACAAATGGAAAACTGTGGTTACTTTGCATAACTGCTGTTTAGCTCCTGTTATCAAAGCAAGCAGAGGGGCGCCAAAGTTCTCTCATTCAGTTTACATTTCTATCACCACTTGTATTCTATTTCACTATTATTACACCATTACAGCAACCCCCCTTTTACACCGAGAGTATCTGAGAGTTTTTTGTCTGATTCCAATATGGAAGATTCTCTTACCGTTGACATCGAGGTTAACTGTATCCTGGGTATCCTCTATACCATACAGGACCTCACAGCGATAAATGCCTGCATCACTGGCACGCAGCTTCACCATTGTTAGTGAGGCATCACCTACATCCTCAGGGTGACTGGGCACCGAAACACGGCTCCTGTAGCTGGAGCCTATTTTGATGACCCCATTTTGTGCAACCAGCACTGTGGACTCTACCTCTCCCTCTATTTTGGTCCATTTGATGCGCAAGTAATCTCTACTATAAGTGGCGGTTCCATTAGGACCGATGACTGGTGGTGACGTTGGGAGGATGGAGAAGAAGCAGGGAAGATTTACCTTCCCCGAGAGAAACCCAGTGACAGGTCTGATTATGGATAATGCAGTGGAAGCTGAAAGGCAAAAAAGCAAAAGGGTTAAATCAATATCAACTCATATTCATTGTTTTACTAGTCTATTTGGTGACTGCTTTGCTACTGTTCATTTTTCTACATTTTTTTCATCCAGACAGATACATGTCTCTTCAGTTCACTCTCATTCTAACAGATGCAAGTGCTAACAAATTTACAGCGACGGGGTGTGACAACTACACCCAGCCTAATAAAAAAAAAAAACACATGCATCATGGCCTGAAAATGACTCTTGGAAAGTCAAACCTCATCCTTAAAATGATGGGAGTGGGAACTCATTTAACACTGCCTGCAGTGTATGTGCAGCATGTTTGCATGACATAAATGTAATTGGTTAAACAGTGATCACATGGTTGGGTCATGTCATATTACGACACTGCTCAGTTCTGTGAATGTTAGTTTACAGTCTCAAATAACTCCACCTTCACCTACATGACAACTAATTGACGATGATGACAAGTAGACCCACATATTAGAAGAGAAATATGTCATCAGCCTGCTGCACACTGGACAATATCATGGATCTACCTTCTCATGGCCTCCTACTCTTTTCTCAGCTTCAACTTCAAACTGATGTTAGACACCTACATTGCAGCACAGTGCGCGGGTAATTAGCTTAATTCTACAATACGAAACAACATTCGGTTGCAAGCAGTTAAGTTTTACACTGCTGCTACACAAGACAAAGTCAACAGTTACCATGATTAAACCCCCTCTGCCCTATGATCTGTCCGCAGTTCAACCTCCTGACTGTACAGTCTAATCCCACTTCTATGTGATAAAGCAAAGCAAAAGGGGGTGTCAGACAGGATGCCAGACACAAATGAATGACAACAGTCTGAATCACACATAGCCCTGTGGAGAGGAAGAAAATTTACCTTCTTTTTCTGTGGTGTGTGTCTGTGTGGGTGGGTGGGGGGGTTCACAAGGAACAATGGAATGCTCTAGAAACAGTGGTGGGACAGCCCCCAAGGCATGAGTGTGTGTGCTTTAACAGAGGGCCATATTAGGATTAGGGGTGAAACCAGCTGTTATTTCCAGACTGGGAGCCCAGTCTAATTGAAAGGTGTCCATCCATCCCCGCAGACAAGGCCACGGACTTGGGGCCTGAAGAGCCAGGGGAGCCAGAGGGGCCTAAAATGCTAATCTCAGTGGCCGGCACTGTCACCTTCACCACTGAGTAAATTGTAGAAGTTTTCACAGGAAGAAGACTGGACAAGAGTAGTCACAGTCTGCTACTTTAAGAACAGAGTGAAGCCTTGATGCTTTGAGGCTCCGCTCACACATCAGTCAGCTGGCCACAGATAAACTCCAGTATGCAGATGCCAGCTGAATGTAACCATGTCAAATGACTTTGTGTTTTGGTGCAACACAGAGAGATGGAGAGAGGAAAAGAAAGAGGGGCGAGGAAGATGAAGAAAAGGGGAGAAAGAGGGGGGAGACTGGGAGAAGGAGGGAGTGAGAGAGGAGTGACTAAGGAAGAGAGAGGGGTGGATGAGAAGCATTTACTCATTAAAAACTTACCTGTTGCAGTTGCAGCTTCACAGAGACAATATAACCACAGGATGTGCTTTATATTTAGTATCATCTGTTGGAAAAAATGAAAAGCAGATCACTCATTTGATGATACATACATGTATATACATCTGTTGAGTTAAAATGAATACATTTGCTTCTTTTCTATCAATTAACAAGTATAAACATATTTTTACTCATCTTAACATTGGAATAACTAACTATCTGGATATTAGTACAGCCTGCAATCTCTCTGGTAACTGAACAATCTACTGATATTGCTTGGTTTAAAAAAATCTATTTAATACTTGATTTATCTTTTTTTCTAGATATGAATAAACTGACCTCCCCTTTGACACTGGGAACATTACATGTACCCAATATATCACTTTATCTGACATTTTTTTTAATTGTTTATATTCGAATAAAATTATGGAGACAAAAAAGTGACATTTATTGAATCACACTGGTGATTTGGCTGAGGGGTTAGTTTCCCGAGTTCCTCCAACAAAGTTTTTTGGAGACCAGAGCAGTAGCTGAAGCCCACCGCCCTCATTTTCACTCCGCTGAATAAACACAAGTGTTGGGTCGCAGTGGGAGCTCCAGGCGGTTCAATATAAAAAACGAGACGCTCACAAGGCTCTATAATGAGAATTGGCTATAATAAATGATTATCATCTCAACTATTTTTGGGTGGGTATGTCTGTGACTTCATGCCAGCAGTCTATCCCGAGTCAACGGACCCACCCAAATGAAAACTAAGTTAAATGAAAACTAAGTTAAATGAAACTTTCGGGGAGACAAAAAGACAAAGAAGAAGGGGACTCATATATTTGTGTTCTGATTTAAAAAAAAATATGTATGTGTATTGGCGCAGATTGGTGCGCGTAAACTGGAGGCAGTCACGGAGGGATTTCTAGGAAAAGAAAAAAAGTCATTTTGAATAACAGCACTTCAGCATCACACAGGCGCTTAATCGGTATCAGATTTTTAGAGCCAGTGGTCTTCAAAGGGCAGATGGGGGATGCTCCCCGCTATGAAACACAAATATCTGCTACCGGGAGCAACAATTCTGATATTCTCATCCACTAAAAAGTTTGATAAAACTTCAGCGACCGGTTTCACTGCCGTTCCGATGACTTTTTTTCTTCATAGAAACACCTGCTGCTTGTGGATGCGCCACCGAGATTAAAGAATAGCGAGGTATTGCTAACTTATATTTAAAATTATAAAGCGTAAAGTAAAGAAGGTAGAATAGCCAAAAGCTAGTCTAACTCCAGTGCTGAGTTTTGAAATTCACTTGCCTCACTCGGAAGCGGGACGCAGCAGTGTGGGTTATCTGAGGACAGCACGGCATCACTCGGATTGAATCGTTTGCAGACGGAGAAGTTAACTTTCTAAAACTGATTTCTTTTGTTTGATAGTAAAATGTAAGTTAACATATCACAAATGAATAACTACATAAAAATAAACGAGTCAAGTGTTGAATTTATGGCATAATCTTTGTTTTAGAGAAATACTCAATCTATAGTTCAGTTTTAACTAATAAAAGAAAATACTTACCTTTAAAGGTGTTTTATTCCATAAAATGAATAAATATCAGTATATGTCCTTAAATCTAGTTAATCCCACTGCGTAACATGCGTGCGTAATAGGTGCCCAAATATGTCCACTCCAAATCGGCGCAGTGTGGGTTACTTCCCCGGTGCGCCTTTCTCTTCTTCTTCTTGATGCTCCAGAGTTGCAGGGTCCGACTCAGGGATGATCCTGCTTCAGCACAGAGCGACAGAAACCGTGAAGTGCTGGCAAGCGACAAGTTCAATTTTGCCAAACGCACACTGTTATTTCGTTGGTGTTAGAGAGGAGGGGCAGAGTGCCCATCCGAAAAGTGAATGAGACACCTTTGGGAGGAGGGGAAAAGCTTATTTGGTCCTTTGCCTAAGAGGTACACATTCTTATCCAATCAGACTCTTCCTATAGCACGGGGATCATATGTGCAGGTAACACACTTTTCATTTTAGAGAGCGCATCCTCACTTCAGAAGGCCATATCTGATTATATTTATGGATAACATAACATCAGTCAAATGAGAATTTAAAATGTATCAAATTCAAATTTCTATTATATGGTGTCATCTTTTTAACGCTTGCAGCGAGAGAAAGGTGTTTAATCAAATCCTCAATTAACTTGATGCCCTGCTCAGAGCGCACCGGGCAGGGCGGCGGTGGAAACGGGTGGTGCAGACATGTCTATGAAACTGAGTCACAAGCTCTTGTTTGTTTCAGCAGCACATTGCTGTCAGTATTAAAAGGGAGTTCTCTCCTCCACCCCATTTAGCCACTTTGGACCAGACTCAGAGTCTCGGGTCTGACGCTTATTAGATTTCAAGATGAAATGGTATCAATTAAGTTGTTTAAATGTAGACAAGTTTTAATTGTAATGTTGTATTTTCATTTTGAGGCTTGAAAATAGAGACAAGACCACGGACAGACCAGCCTGCAGAAATGTATCAGTCTAGAGTGACAATAGACCAGCTTACCTCTGATTAACATGACCCCATCACTGATGTGGAGGTAAACTGTAACCTCTGTGCTTGGCTTTTCCACATGGGGGAGAGGATGGACCACAGTAGATCAACTCTTGCCTAATAATCACTATGACTGACTAATGTTAGTTGGTAGGAGGTACAAGCTGACTGAGCTGAGCTTGTATGTGTGTGTGTGTGTGTGTGTGTGTGTGTGGTGGGTAATCTTCTGTCTGGCAGTGATTACAACTCCCAGCAGTGTGGGATAAGATGTGGAAATTAAGGTTTGTCTTAACTGAACAGCAAATAATTGAATTATTTGAATACCTCTAATTGGCCCGAATAAAAATATCTACTTTTTTGTGAGACATCGCAAGGAGAAACAATATAACAGGTAACAATTCAGTTTGTTATCTGTTATAAAAACAGAATGGTGATCTATGCAAAGGTAAATATTGTTCATTAAAAGATCACAGTATTGCGTAATAAACTCTCTAAAGGACTGACATCCTGTTTCACTGCAATTCATTAGGATAACACCTTGTTCCTGGTTCTTCAGTGTTTGCATAAGGAATCTCTTTTGTGCCATTTAAACCAACCGTAGAACAATAAACAAATTCAAAAGAAGGCTTTTCCATGTGGGATGTGTATATTGAATGAGCTCTTTAAAGTTTTAAATTATAAAGCAAGCTACGTGAAATTTTGCTATTATTTTGCTTTAAAATTTCGCAATACAGAGACTTTCAGCAAAAACATTTCACAGAACAAGACACATGCAAACCTATCAACGTGTGCATTAAAGATTTTGTTTCAATTTTAAAATGTAACTTAAGTTATTCTGAAGAGTGACATAAACATTTACTTCCTCCAACTTAACATAGTGAAGGAGCCTTTTTTATTAACAGATCAACATCATGAATGACTTCAGCAGGGGGTTACACAATGTTGCAATGTCCAAAGTGTTCGTTAACGACGTAACGACAGCTTTAAAAGACATATAGACTTCTGCATGTGAATCAGAGCTGACGGGTAGGTCTGGTTGCTGACTTTAGAGGGGCGGACTAATTGTTCAAAATCATGGTGTTGCCTTCTAAGGACACTAACACCAGCTGAGAGCAGGAGCAGAGGTGATAAGGCCCTGACAGAGAAGATTGCCCTTCAAGCCTCAGGGCCCTTGTAAAAAGTCATAGGTGCCTTTTCCATACCTGTGTGCATTATAATCATCTCAGCACCCACCAGTCATCCACAGTACATCTTTCCTCTGCATGGCTGGACTGGTCTGGACAGCCGGACTCTGAGAAAGAGAGGAGGTGAAAGGAAAGGCTGGAGTTAGCAAGTTGTTCATTTGAACTTATTTCCTATCTAATGCACAACCTTCCCCCTTTCTGCGGCCTTACAGCAACACTTTTACATGGTGTTCCTTGATGTCTCTATAGACATTTAATTTAACCAAATTTAGAGAATGAAACTTGAACACATCTTCAGTATTGGCAGTTTTAGACATGTTTGAACTCCCAGCATGCAGAGGAAACAAATGTGCATGTGCTGCAATCAATAACAGAGTGACAAAGACAGATCGCATTCTAGTGTCAAAGCTCCAGGAAACAGGTTTCAAAATTTATCCAAACGACTTGACAAAGAGCTCAAACTGACCTGAATCTGAGTGGAATTTGCCACCTGACCCCAGCATAGTTTAACAACTAGGCTTCTCAGTTTTAGAGGTACGGGAATCATTTAATCATTTTACTGCTCTCCCCTCTCAACTGAGTCATCGTTAAGTTAAAAGTTGCAAGTCACTTATTGCCGTGTAAAACGTCTCTACTGTACGTGTAACCGTGGAAGTCCTGTTGCCTTTCAGTGCTCATAAATCAATGAGTCAGAGAGCCAATCAACAAGTGTTTGATCCTGGTGATCCGCTGTGCAGGGCCCCAAGATGACCCACATATCACATGACCAATAAAGGTGGTCTACCTCCGGCCCCATGCCACCTAAGACAGCATAAAAGGGGCGTTAAATTTCTCCAACCCTAAGGGACCTGTCCTCCTGACACTCACAATATTAAAGGCCAAAGCTGCTCTGACTGTAAGGCCCAACAGATCAGTGCGTCCCCGTGGTTCTGTAAATGAAAATCACCTTGTATCTACAAGCATCCGCAGCACAGAGGAAAGCTGGAATCACTGCAAAGTCACCTGATATGTTTGACAATGTGTTTGCTCCTGAATAAATAAATTAAATAAAAACATCTGACAAGTGGGACACAACAAGTTTACAAAATGATCCTTTAGGCATTGTTTGGAGACAAGAAAATTAATAAATAATGGTGTGAAACACGTTGTAAGCCTGTAATTTAACTGTCAAGCAAACGCCAAACTAGTGACACATACAGACAAAACAGAAAAAACAGCTTGTTGTGATTTCCCAAGGTGCAGGAAAGCAAGCTTGTGGTGTGTGTGTTCAGCGACTGAACCCCCCGTTTAGGGCAGAAAATGTGGGGAAATGAAGCTGCCTGTGGACAGATTTGAACCATGATCCTTTGGAGCGAGGAGGCCCAGACCACCGAGGCTGATCCTTTCGGCTTTAGTGGGAGGCCCAGAAAGGTAAGCAACAGCACAGGAGCTGATTTTAATCAGGTTTCCTCAGACCAAAATCAGGTCAATGTATGTTTTGCCTGTTTTGTTAAAACTATATTTAGTGATATTGTCTGAGAAAAAAAGGAGGTAAATTTGATGGAGGTCAGCGTGCAGACAGACTAGAGTCTGAATGATATGAGAGTTTTGAGACCACCACTGATATTAGTATAAAAAATATTATTTTCATTATAGGATCATGACAAATACAAGCAGAGTGGTAAAATGTTTTACAGTTAAACAATAAACTCTAACCATGACATCAGCAGTTAGATGAGTGTACATTTTTAACATTCAACCTGAAATCATAAGTAACACACACATACGGAAAAAAAATGTAAATGTTAAACTTGAGTTAGTAACAGGGTCAAAACACTCAAAACTGCACACTGTTACAGCCTTCTCTACTGTAATTTCCTTTCATACCAACAACATCATTATTGATACATCTGGGTCAAGTCATGCAGTCATATTAACATATAGATTAGGTTCTAATTACAGGCAATACTGTTCTGGTGGTCCATAAAATAATGTTAAATTTATCTTTATCTCTTAATAATATTCCAAAAAGGAAAATCATCAACACATCTGAAGAAAACAGCGAGTGCCTTAATGACAAATTTTAGACTTGAAATTCTAACAGTGAACCATGAGTTGTTTTTTTGTTTTCATAAAAACACAAGCAGAGAGCACTAACAAAATGCCAATTTTCTTCCCAGCTGTCCACGCCCACTCGTTTCTACAACTTCCGAACAACATAAAAATAATTGAAAGGGAAAAAGACAGAAAAAGAAAAATGCTTCACACTGCCATTGTGAGGACGACTTGCACCAGTGGTACAACTGTCTGGAGTCCTCAGTACCAGGTGTCATTGAGGTAGGCACCAGGTGTCAATCAACATGCAGGAGTCAGTCGGTGACAGCTGGTGGACTGTTAGGTGGTCTGAGGAGTGTTGCAGAGATTCATGAGTTTGTTCTGCTGTCCACTAATATGTGCCTCTAGTGAGAGCCATAAACCCTCTCTGCCTTTGTTTTTTAATCATCTGTTGCTCCATTTTTACCCCGCAATTTTGTCTTTATAATTTTTCATCCCTCTTCCTTTTACTCATGCAGTGTTGGTAAACACCAAATACCACGGGACCACATTAAGGTTCCATTAGAAGAGGGACATTTTTCTTCTTTCCTGCTCTGTTAAAGAGACAGAAGATTAATATGCACAGCATGGGCAAAATGTAATAAAGCTTTTTTAAAAACCATATAATCATCACCAGAGATGTGACAGGTAAAGAAACAGCAGAAGTTCTGCCGTGGTGAGGATGACTCATTCATAAAATAAGGCCTGTCTAAGTTTCCATTGATTAAAGATTTTATCAGATTGTAATTTTACTGTTTTCCAGCCTAATCCCTTCTTATGAAATCAGCCTTTACCTGCCCTCTGAGGACTTGGATAAGTGTCATACAAAACAAATTAGTAGGTATCTAAAATATGCAATCTATGGCATTTTAAAGACAATGTAAAATTTCATTGGATATCCATGGTAGAATTCCCAAGGGAGTCAAGTTACAGCCAAAGAAAAAAAATGGATGTGTGAGAGAGTCGCTTATTAAGTCAGTCAGCAATTAGGCCTATGCAAGAGAAGGCAATGCGGACAGCTTGTCAATCCTTTGGTCTCAAACCAAGAGGAAGCCAAGATAATAACATAATACATTCCCAACCATGAGAGAAAATCAAGTCAGCCGTAGAGAGTCATTTTGGTTTTTGGTCCCAATTACCATTTTAAAGGATGTTTTGGTTAAAAGTGCAATAAAAAGTCTTTCTTTATGTCATCCATCCAAATGCTTGGGTGGCACATGCTGTATTTAGAATGACTTAGATGTTACTGTACATTACTGTACATTTTGAGTAACTAATCTACAAAAACATGGAAAATGTTATGAGGACAAAAACCAAAACACTTGCAAACATCACAATTCATCTTAATGAGCAGAAACATGAGTCAGGTCTCAACCCTCTCATACTTATAGGGTCGTAAAATAAGTGGTAAAAATGAGGAGACGCATAATTTTATCTACACATGAGTAACCATGGATGAAGATGAAAATGTAGCTTTATATAGAACAAAGTCACAGCTTCATGATGTGAAAAAGGAGAAAGTCCCCCTTGAGCTCAGTCTTCAGCAGGGTGTCATTATCACACATTTTAATGTTAAACTCCTTTCCTCCTAAAACCTGCAGAACATTTGGTTTAATTCAAATAATGAGGCCAATAAATTCACACCAGCATGTCAAAGAGAAACCACTCATTATTCACGGCGATCAAAAGGCTGCTTAATGAATGAGCTGAAACAAGACGCATAGTCTCAGCCATCGGCAAAACTTGTGAACCAGAATGAAAACAACCTCACAGCTGGAACACAAGTCAGCGATAAATGTAAAGTGGAGATTTCTGTTTGTTTCAGCAGAAAGAGACATTTTACCTGTATGGAACAGTACTGCAAAATAAGTGGCTTTAGTGTCAGTTGGTATTTAGAACTATATTCTTTTCCCACATCTTCAGAGGATAAGAAACAACCTGGAAAGTTGTTGTATATGATGGCTAGAATGGCCTTAAAGCTATACTAGAAGAAAAAGACTGTGCAAGGAGTCAAACATGAGTATATGTGTGTACAAACTTCTTCTATGGTCTCACATATACACTTATATATACACAGGGCAGAGGGTCACACTATTGATTTAAAGTGGTCGAGCAGGAAGGCTCACTGCTGGTTTTGTCTCGCTCTGAAATATATTCTCTCAGTTTCAAACAGTGCTCCCACTGGCTTACTTCCTTATGTGTGCTGCCCCCAGCAGAAACCGCTGCACTGCCCACTGTGAGCAAAAGAAGAAACAGGTAATACAGTGTGACACCATGAGACCACCAAAAGCGATCAATTTCTAGAGTTAGAGAGATTATCAACAGATTAAATTGTGTTTTAAATTTACTTCTTTGCTCTGCTGTGCATAATTCAATTAAATTTTACTAAATCACCAAAATGAGCGTGCAATAATCAAAAGAAAGCATAATTGGTCCAATATGTCTAAGGGGTAAGAAAACTGTTACTCATAACAGCGTATTTCATTCACTATTTACAAATAAGTTGTCATTTTCTGTTTTCAAACATTGCTTGTGTGAGGCCAAGTTGTTTCAGACATTACAGTGTAAGGCGGTGAGCAGTGAGAGTAGAGCACAGCCTAACAACACACAAAGACCACTCTGTCTCACTGCAGCTCCGTAGCTGGAAAGCAGGAAGACTAATGTCATTTCCCAGGACGATGGGAATCCTACAGGTGCACGCAGTAAGTGAATGACGATGATAAGCAAGTGACTGAACGTTTAATTTCAACCTGGCACAGCAGTCATCGCTCCCTCACAAACCCGTTCAGCTGCATGGGTTGCTGTAGAGCCGGTGGATCTGGAGTGCCCTTGCTAAAAGGCCACATGGTTGTAACTTTCACATTTTAATCCAGAATGAAATCTAATGTGAACTCTCCAGTGTCAACAGACTATCAGGAGTTCATCCATTAATAAGAGCTATAAAGGTGTGCTTATTACAAGTTACCCATTTTTAAACACAGTTATTGATCGATCAATACTTAGCATTTAAAGAATGTTATGTTGGTCTGTATGTATATTTACCAGTAGTGCAGTAGTATAGGAGTAGTATTTATACACATCAGTAGTTAGAAGTCCATTTTCCAACCCTGCAATTCAGAGTTCAAGTCCCCTCTGCGGTTAGTTGAAGGCAAAGAAATACACTTTGGTTAAGAATCAGGGTTTTAGAGGAAATACTTTATTCATAATAAAGTAATTCTCAATAATTCACTATCATTTGAAATCAACATTTAGTTCTTAAGACCATGACAGGAAGTTCTTACAAGTGAAACAAATTACACATCTTAGTTTCTAACTTATTTTATCTGATGACTCTTATTTTCAAAATTGATGCTCCTCATAGCTGTTTGTTACCTCTTTCTTAGATAATGACATACAGTTCAGAAGTGGTTCAGTAATGGCAAATTATTGCAGAGTAGTATTACTTTAAGTCAGGTTGAAAACTAACCTCTTAAAAATAAGACATTTCCCAGTATATATTCACCCGGAAAACATTAGAAAAACATTTTCAGTCTTTGACTTTACATAATGTGACTTTCTCCTTCATGTATTTTAATACATTACCAGGAAACATTTGTTTCATTTGAAGTAAAAAAATAAAATAAAATGCAAATATTTAAAATGTATTTTTAATTTAAAATACAGTACTTTGTTCTGTTCAAAATAAAGAACCAACACAAACAGGCATGTTTTAAATTATTTAGCATCTAATAAATAAGCCTGCCCCTTGTAATATTCTCAGTGACGCCACTTAATGAAATGCTCAGTGCAGTCTCCCTGTCTTTGGCATTTTGTCTCATCCTCCATCGCATGTTGCCATGTGAGAAACTGATGTGAATTTTCGATGTGAATTGCATTATTGATGGGATGTACAGAGAAAAGAGTGTGACATTCCTGTGAGGATTACCAAACCAGCAAGCGCGTGTTGTGGGATTATCCTGGCGGCCACCCGTGGTCTTCAGCAGACATAGGTATCATCAGAATCATAAAAGACGGCAGGAAGGTCCAGAAGTCAAAGGTAGAATGGTCAGATAAAGACCCTGAATAGGTCTCCATAGGTTCATTACTGTCAGTGTGAAGACACACTGTGATGACCTCAGGACCTAAAGCTGGTAGCAGAGGTAAAGTAGGAGGAGGAGGTGAAGACGGTGAGAGACAACATAACCCTATTAACCCTCTGCAAAAACACCTCCCAGGTAGCTTGGGCCTCAGAGCATCTGCGGAATAAAGGCAGATGAAAATAAGAAAAAAGCGGGAGGTCAAATTATTGTTCGCAAAATGCTAGTTTAGAAAAAGGAAATGAGAGAGACGGTGCATAGTTTATTTTCATAATTAGAAGAGGGACGAAAACATCAGCAAGACATGATGAATAAGTAACAACAAAGCAGCTTTGGTGTTTTGTTGGTGACACCCTGCTCTCTGGGTGTAGCTTGTCTTAGAGTTCTTACTTCCTCTAGTATCTCATAGAGCAAAGGCAGAGGGGCTTGAGACGATTCAAGATAAGTTCAAACTTTTGAGAGAAATTGCTTTAACTGTATGGTTCAGAATCTCTACCATGTTTTCCAAGTGTTTGGCAGCAATGCCATCAGTTCCTAGGGAAGCACTGGAGGATGTTAAGGATTTGTTCTCCCATGATCACTGACACATCTGGGCAAAGTCTTGACTGCAGCACCATATGGAGCAAGCTGATGGAGCGTTCGGAAAAAGGCAGCATCATTACTTGCTCATCTTTTGATTAACAGAAGACGAGAGACAAGCAGAAAGTCTCGCATGAGAGCTGTGGCAGGTAATTGTTGCAGTTAAAGCCGACCAGCTGGCACTTACATGCTCTCAGTTTCTGAAAACTGCTTTCGCAATCGAAGACAATCTGGGGACACTTCCAGGATACTGTTGCCTGTTTGTCACTGTTTTGCTCATGTGTATTGAGGTGAGGGTTGACTAGCTTACAGCAGTTTGCCGTAGCAGTACTTGGATTAAGGAAACCTGTTGATTACAAAGTTTATTGAATAAATCATGTTTATGATGACTTCAGGATGTCATCTATTTAATGAGGAGGAAGGTGGAGATATGACAGAGACAAAGCAGGGCAAAAACAGAAGGAAAAGAGGGTAAAGGAAAAGTTAGTTGTAATACAAAGAGTAGTTCACAACAATAACGCAAAAATCACATTTGAAATGCTTTTTTTTTTTGCTATCAATATGGAGATTAAATTGAGAATCACAGTTCAATATATGGGCGGTAATATTGATATGACTTATATTATATTCTCCACAAGATCTTCAAGTTAGTATGTGTTTTCATTTGAATTCAAAAGCTCTTGATGTCATGGTTTATTTGAACCAAGTGTCACTACAGTAATTTTTTTTTTAGTTCTGTTTATTTTCCAGCCATCACCCAAATGTAAGCTGTAGGAAGATGTTATGAGGTTTTCAGATTTAAAAGAAAAGTCACTGCAACAAATGTATAATGAACAAGTATGAGGATATGAACTTATCAGATGAAGCATATATTGAAAGACAGCATGATGAATACAGAAAGTTGATTTTAGTGTCCCAGTGCAACCACTAAATCTGGACTATTGCTGCTGATTGCTACAGATTTTTTGTATTCTCTGTTTCTTGATACAGCACACACATTGTGATAAATGTTGCTTTCAGACTTTTCTTTTGCAGCTGTGGTACAAATAGAAGTTGCAGTGTTAGTTAATATTTGTTTGAGCCCATTTGTAGTCAATCAAGGAAGCAGTCCAGGAAACTCTGGTCTTTCTTCTGCAATGAGTCATCAATTAGAACACGTGCAGCTGTTGAATGAGGACAGACCTCACAACACTGTATGTTTGAGCCGGATGTTCAGGAGACACCTCTGAAAATCCAAACACTAACATAAGCTGATTTATCTTTTAAAGTCGGTCAGACCCACCAGTGAGTCCATCTTTATGAAGTCATGATGTTAAGATGTTCACACTCATAAAAAGGTTTTCTAGATTCTCCCACGGGAAAAATTAAACTAATTTAAGAAGTGAAATGCCACCAGTAGAATATAAAAAGTCAGTGTCTTTTATTTTTTGGTGGACTAAATTTTTAAAAATCCATCACATCCTTGTGATTAACTCATTATAATTTTAGGAATGGAGCATTTTAATCATCTTGCAGGGATCAGAGGCAGCAGGAGGAGTGCCCCTGATAACTAATACAATCAATAGAGTAAAACCATATTTATGCCAAAATCAATAGATTTAAGCAGGTTTTTTGAATGTGGGTCATCTCACTAAAATAAGCGATTAACCCCTTTCCAATTACCAGCAGACAAATTTACTTAAATGTCTATTTTCTGGAGTGTCACTACAATATCATTACCAGGGGAATAGCAGAAAGCAGCGCTGAGTTCAATGACAGTTTCCACTGTCTTTCCTTCAAACTCAACACTAACTGACTAATGTTCAAAAGCTCTTTAAAACTTGCAGAGTTTGTGGTTGAGATAACAAAGAGTTACCAACAGAGGCGACAAGCCTTTAATGCCTCCATGGTAGCTTCTGTTGATATAACTATGTTGTCATAGCATCGCAGCAAAAAAGGGGTCAAATCTAGCGTGTTCATCCGACTTTCATGTTTACTTCACTGCCAATCACAGCTGGACCCGATAAATACCCATGATTACTGCAATGTCATTTGACACAGAAATGAATGCTGATTGTGCCCTCTCAGTGCCAGATGTTAGTGGGTGTTAGTGGGTTTTTCTTCCAGGGTGACGGGGGTATAAAATGAGGAAAACCAGTTAGATAATTACACAAAAAGGCGCAGAGCCCAGAGCAGACACTGTTGGATGCTGGGAATTGTGTGCCATGTGTTTTTTTCTGTAACACCAGTGATGACGACAAAATGATGAGTCAGCCCTCTTTAATGAAAGGAGCAGAAGATAAAAGTTCAGCAGAGCAAGCCACATCTGTTACTGCGGTGGTTTTTCAGACATTTGTCTGAGACAAGAAACTGAAAAAAATTCATGAATGAAATTTGAGGGAAATGAGAAAAAAGCTTCACAGGCCCATAAAACTAAGCTTGAAATGATTTTCCTACTATTGTTGTTTAGATCTGGTGTGGGACCACATTAAACAGCTCATAATTTAAATGACAGCAAACATGAGAGGTTGAAGATCTTAATCTTCAAAATCTAATTCTCTCAAGTTCACATGAATTTTCCCATCTAAACTCCTAAAAAGACAAGTAATGTCCTTGTCCTGCTACTCTATGTGAAGAGTGACTCCACAAAACAGCTTAATGGGCTTTAAAAAAGTCAGTAATCTAGGAGAAGCAGATTCAAGAACAACTATGACAGATGATATGGTGATACATAAGCTGTACTGGTCATCTGACAAACCTGCAGCTTTACTCCTGCTCGAAAGACTCTGGGCTCGAGGAGTGAAGAAACCTCCGCTTACGTGTTGGTTCTTCATCTTCATCGTCAGAAAATGTGCGATCCACAGGGATGCCATGGCACACTAGATTACGACCTAAATACAGGGTAAATACACACACACACACACACACACACACACAGACAAATAGAACCATTTAGAAAACCACCAATCTGTAGCAGACAACATTATTACTTTGCGGTTACTATTTTAAGCAAGTGCATTGTTATCCAAAGATGTCACTGATGATCCTGAAATATGAGAGTAATTAATTTGAAAAACATTATCAAACCTGTGTCAGAAGCTAATTTTGACCACCGACTGTTAGACTTTAACTTTCTCAAACACCTCTAAACAAATGTATCTAAAAGCCTGCATGCTGAGGGCTTATCTTGAACCACATTTTTGGCATTGTTCGGGTGGTTTCATTGCTGAAACTGAAATTCTCCATCTTGACTGCCGAGACCTTAAATCTCAATCAATGTCATTTGTTGCCTATTTGTGTCATTTTCAGGGCTCTTTTTCCCTCCGATGACCTCTCTTCACCCTTGACAACTTAACACCTAAAGTCCTGCGAACGTTATCAGGACCTGGGATCTGACATTCCATACAAGCCCAGTCAGACTCGGATACAATCATTTATATACAGATGGATGAACAAACACACCTGTTTGCCCTTTAACACTGCTGCCAGCCAATTCAGACACAAAGATCAACAGATTGAGAGGCTGATAAAACGCTCAAGATTAAATAAGCAATGTGATTTTAATTTTAAAGGTGAAAATAAGTGAAGTTTGGAATTTAAGTTCATTTGGTTATTAGAACAACCATTTCCACTATTTTCATCCACTTTTCTCTTCCATCATGGCCCTAAAACCCGATCAGACAGCCCAGATACTAACGCTGCCCCTTTTTTTAAAATTCTATTTTCCTTTCTTCGCCATCTGTTTTATATTCAGTCTCCTCATTGTGACTAACATTGTTTCTATGTTGTCTCATTAAGATGCTAAACCTGGAGGGAACAAGTCAAATAGAGTTTCCTATTTTGTCTCTGATCCTGCTCTGTCATTTGTCTCTCTTATCAGGCTCTGATATGAAAACACCCCAAGGCACAGGGGTTAGCCAGGGCCAAATACGTCAAAGGGGAACTGTGTAGCCCACTATGCTGAATAAATGCTGGGTGGATTTTTAAATGCTATTGTGCACACAGTTTCTGATCTGAGTCAAACTTTGCAATAGCCAAATGGGTGGGGACTTGAACTGAGCACAACAAATGTCAGTGAGGGCAGAAATTCACCAAAGTTTACTTACTGAATGTGTTTACTGATGCTGTAAACACAAGACACAAGACTGCTATTGCTCACAACGTATGCTTCATATCCTCCAGTGACTGTGAGGATAAATTCATTGGCTGATGGACTTGTCAAACTAAAGCTGCACAATGTAATAAAGAAAGGGTAACAGTGCAACAGGCATCAATTAGCCTATTGTAAAAGCCATTGGCATAAATATATGGTTGTTGCCACCACAGTGCTCAAGGCCAACAAAAGACACACCCAATCTGAACAGCTGGACAGCTGAATTTATGTAAATTCAATTTTGGAACACACACCCAGAATGTTAAAAGGCTCAACTATGGAGGGAAATGGGGACAAATCTATCGTGGCAGAAAAAAAAAAAAAAGGTGATTGGTGCTGGTAGATTTTCTCTGACAAGCTGAAAACAAGAGCAGGCATTGTAAAACCTTTTGGACTGCAAACAACAAAGTGTGTAAGCCAAGGCTCTTACTGTGCAATCTACAACCTCCATCCATCTTCACTGAGTCCAGGCTTGGAGAGAGAGCATGAATGGGAGGGAGCACTCACATGTGTGTGTGCAAGAGAAAGTGCATAAAAAAGAGAAGAGAACAACTGAATCTGCTGAAGCAACTGTAACGTTGCCGTGTTTTGCTCTCGGGGGGTGCGTGATCTTGGCTCTGAACACAAACAGCATTGAGAAAGCGATCAGTGGGCTATCCCAGCAGACTGCAGCACTCTAACACAGGGGGGAGTGACTCAGCAGATGTGACATCAAGCCTTCTCTGCATGATGCAGGAAGGGGAAGACCACCACAGCAGACTTCGCCGGGTGGGTTTATGATTCACTGAAAAGTGATTCCTCGAACCCGGCTGCCCAAGGGTGTACTCCTTGCCTGTGTGTGCTTTCAAGTTTACGTTAAAACCTTTTGCTTCCATAATCGATTACACTCAGCTGTCAAGTTTATTAGACAGTAAAATCAGTTTCAAGGAAAACTAAAGCTTGAGAATTTCACTTGAGAGCCTGCGTTAATACTGAGTCACATCGTGACCTATGACATCACAACAAGTACCGGGAAAGGGCGAAAATTTGCCATGTTCAATTCACGCACACCCTACTCCACCAAGACATGGTGCATGTGCAGAACTACTGGAGCACAGTGTGTGTGTGTGTGTGTGTGTGTGTGTGTGTGTGTGTGTGTGTGTGTGTGTGTGTGTGTGTGTGTGTGTGTGTGTGCCTGTTTCACTGTAACCAAAAATTTGTATAAAGGTGACCCGTGAGAACCTCCTAAATGAGTTACAGTACACCAGGAAGCCTCTGAAGACTTACTGCAAAGTTTTAAATTACTCTCTCTAACTCTCACATCCTTGAGTGTTCAACATTTACCTTATGTGCCCTCATCATTTCACCTCTAAATCTTACATGTTTTATCTGGCAGCTCTCGCTTTGTGCTTTTAAATACAGCTCTATCATACAAAACCTTCCATTGTGATCACACATCTGTTTACTCATGAATACACAGCTAACTGCCAATTTTTATTAAGTTATGAGCTGCACTGGTTAGGTTTTGCCTTGCCTCTTGAGAAAAGTCTTTGTAATTTCATTCGGAGTAATGGAAGGAAATATCTAATTTTGGTTACTTTCTTTGATTTTGCTGTTGCAATATTCTGACAAAGGCAAAAATGAAGACACACATACACACACCTGTAATGAGGATAGTTGGCTCTTGAGATGGATGGATGCTCTCAACGTGCTCCTCTCTGTCATCTTCACCATGATTAGTGTCATTGTCACTAAGAGAAAAATCACAAGTTTGAGAGATGATGTTATCTCATGTTACAATTCTGTCAAAATCTTTGGATGATCATCTTTAAATATTTCATTTTATTAACCACAAGGCACAGTGGCAAAGTCAGTCACATATGCAGTGATTATGAGGGAAATCTTCCATTTGTACACTGTGTCTTGGAATGCTGAAGGACATCACACACAGACTTGAACAAAAAACAAATTAGCCACTGTCTGTGCTGAAGCCAAAGGTGTGGCACACACACATACGCAGATCTGACGGCACTGGGCTGACCTAAAAGAGTGCAACTGAGGCAATGACCTAAATATGTGGATTTCCTCTTTATACAGAATTCTCAATACTATACATTACATTATGTCAGTTCATTGGCCAACAATAATGTGTTTCACATAAAATGTTAAGCAAATAGTCTCGCATGTACCTACAAGAAAGCAAGGGAGCTGGAATTATTAGTTAAATGGCAGAGAACGAAAATGTACCATTTGTGATGACTGTTACTTTGTTAGTCAGACAAACCAGTGCCTTGATTTCAAGGTAAATCCTTGTGACTTACAATTCATCAGGCCCGAAAGTTCTTGTAACCACATATACTTATACATAGGTACAAGAAAATACATGATAAATAAACCGACAAAAAAAATTCACTCGTTGACCTGCATTTTGTAGCAACGCCAGCCAGTTTTTGCCAGTTCATCACAGAATTAAAGGTAGCCATGCCATGCTAACCTTTGTCTCCCCTCCTCATTTCTCTGCTGGTCACTGGTCTGTTGGAGCTGGCGAACAGCATCCTGCAGGCCTCTGATCTTGGCCTTCTTCTCATTCAGCACCATGACAAAACGTGAGAAAAGTTCCTGCTCCAACTTCTCCTTATCCTGAACCTGCTGCTCCAACCTAATGAGAAAAACACAGACACCAATGTGCAGCAAAATACATGCAACAAAAAGGATCCCTACTTGTGCATGCCTACGCATGTACATGGACACAAATGCATTCATGAATACAGACAGAATGCGTAGTTAAAACTGAGTTTTCTTGTCATATTTTAATATGAAGAAGAATAATGCCTATGTGTCCACCTTATGCAAAAATAAGTTTAGGAAAGAGCAAAGCAGATTAAAAACTGCAGAAAAAATATAGGTTTAAAAAAGCATCGGGGTTATATATAAAATAAGGGTTAGACAAGTGGATTATTTGAAGTTAGTTCCCAGAAATGACAAGCTTAGTTTGCAAGACTGGGTGGAACCTCAATACTCTCAAATGGGCGAAGAATGATGAGGTCATACTAGGTGACTGCTGTGTATATGAACAGCTGGCAGCATTACTTTAAGAGACAAAGAGAGCTTGTATGCCAACAAGACAATCAATACACAAAAACCAGCAGTAAACATGATAACAAAAAGAACAGACCATGTTGTGGTATTTTTGGTTTTAACTTGATATTTGCTCTCCATCTCATATTTTTTTATACAGACTCATTTGAATACATCACCATAAAAATACAGAGCTGCTTTATTCTTAATCCTTACTCTCTAAGTATTCTCTGGTGCTCTTGTTTCAGTTTGCAGTTCTCCTTTAACAGCTTGCAGTTGTCTGACTCCAGATCCACACTGTGCTTGAGGGAATGGCCAATCATCTCCTGGTTCAGCTCTAGAGAGTCCGGAGCTGGCTGGAGCTCAACAGAACCCAAGTTCACCTAAAAAAGGGGGAAAAAAAGGAGGCAATGTAAGACTGCATGTTAACTGTAGTTTAACTGCACACGTTTACTGATACGTAGGCTGTGTTCTCTTGAATACCAAAGAAAAATTACTTCTAAGGTAGACAAGAGAGGGTAATCCAAATCCCATTTTATAGGAAATCTAGATTAATATGTACAGTAACATTGCTTAGTCTGTTGGTTGGCTGGGTTCATTACTCATGAACAGCTGACAGACTCAGCAATGAGGCCAAGTCTCAGTACTCTACTGTTGCTCCTTAGCACTGACAGATGACAGTTAAGGTCACTGGTAACACACGATAAGCATAAGCTCACTGTGCCTCTCTTTGAACCCATCCAACTGGGAGAGGACTGATTTAAGACTCCATCTCCCAGCTGCACCTGGGGTACCTTGGGATCCTTTAAGAAAAGCCAGAGGACGCTACATGAAAAAGTGGAAAAGTAAATCTGGTAACACAATCCTGACAAGTAAGAGGCATGAAAAGTAAAGCAAGGTTTAACTGATTGATAACCTGATGCTCACAAAGCAGCTCCCAGAACCTGCTTAGAGTGAAAAATTAGGAAAATAAGGCTTTGCATCTTAATGTCATTTTGTCAAGGTGCGACAAACTATTACATCACAGTTTCTTAGAAGTGGGAGACTTTATAAGATGATGAGGTGTTTTCTTCTGTCTTGGAGGAACACAGGTTGAATTCATTGGTCATCAGTAAACTATCCAAGTGAGCACACAGTTTCCTCTCTGTTGCTTCTTGCTGGTGACTCTCTGGAATCACAAGCAGGCTTCAGATGTAATAAAACATTCCTCATTTGGTTTGCAATTTGGCACCAAATCACAGAGAAGGGCTGAGGCTTTGCAGTAGACGACAGACAAATGAGGAAATTTTCTAACATCTCGCTGATGTGTTGAATTTTTTAAATCCCACCATAGCCCTCTAATTTTAAATATGCAGAATTTGACTAAATCTACAGCAAACAGCTATAATTAAATACAGAATATCCCAAGGCGAAGAAACACTGTTAAACTCAGAGTGAGTGTCTTCTGATCAAAGCTTCCACACCAAGCATGTTTTTTTTTTCAAATAGCTGCACAATCTCTGCTGCCTGTTGCCTCGGAGATTCTGCCATACACGCATACAAACACACACGTGAACAAAGGTACTGCTCACGATGCTCTGGGAAACCAGAAGGTGATGTGGTGCTAAATCTTCACTGGGCTGTTTCGAGGTCGCAGACCCACTGTAATAAAGCCGCCATCTTCAAAAGCTCTCATAAAATACTTGTCATTTTTGTCCCAGGCTGATGCTGTCCTGGCAGGCCACACAGCTGTTTTGCTCTCCACTAGTGGACCTTAACACGTTTCAATGAGTGGAAATTTGCTCCTTATAGCTCCTGGATCTTCAATAATTTAGCATCCCTGTCTGTTTTATTTGCTCTTCTGCTCTTTCTTATAATGTTGAATTTTGTTTTCTATCTTCTTTTCGGTTCTCTCCCTCTTTCTCTCTTTGTCTCTTACAGCACAAACTTTTCTGCAGTTTTGTGCATGAACTGATTTACGAATACTAAAATTGAAAAAATCAACACTTAGAATGTTGCAATCCTATTTTGCAGCAACAAAAGCCACTAAATCCTAATAACTAATACATGTAATTAGCCCATCTTTTAATTTAATGATCAAACTGTGATAAATCTTTAAAAATCTTTAAAAATCCATTCACACAGGCACATGTTCTCTCAGAGCCACTGCTGCCAATAATGCTCTGTCAAACACAACAAGATACTCCGTTATTTAAAAAAAAGGTCAATTTAATAGGACAGAAACACAGGGGGGACCACCCAAGATCTAAAAAGAAGAGCCCATAAAATCTGGAGCAACATCAGGATGCCACAGTGATCCAATGCAGGCTCCTTTGAGAGATTTAGATGGAATCTGTGTGAATCTGAGCTTCAAAAGTCCCAACAAATTAGTATAACTGTAATGCAGTGTTTTTGCAATATGATCCACCACTAATAAGGTAAGAAAACACTTGAAAAGGCCCAATAAGAATGGCTAATGTTTGGCTTGGTCAGGATTGTGAATTTTAACAGTGCAATTAACTGAGTCCAATTCAAAGGTGGAGCAACAACATGCTACAGCAGACTACACATTAGAACTGGGAAATATATCAATATTGTACTAATACTGTCATACAAAACTAGACATTGTCTCAGATTTCAGTTATTGTTACATTGTGAACTGTTCTCTTTTTCTGGTTTTAAAGGCAGTGTACTGTAAAGTGGCGTGACTTTCCAAACTTATTAGACTGCTGTAGCTGTTCTAATGTTTGCTTTTACCAATTTCATCATTATAGACACATTACTGATGATCATTGATCAAAAATCCCATTGTGTAAATATTTTGTAAAAATCCAAATAGTCATCCAACCAACTCTGTCACAACATTAAAAGTGGGGTATTTGGTCAAAAATATAATATTTGGTTTTGTTCGTATCACCCAGCCCTACGTTCAGCCTTGCTATTTGGGATATTTTGAATAATTTATTCATTTATATTTTACACAGCTGTATATTTGCCTTGTCTGTGCATTTTAATTTGATGTCAGTCTGGTTTAGCAAAAGTGCTTTTCACATTTTAAGTGTGGCTTTGCCTTATTACTTAACATTTATCCCACTTTATAGAGAACGCCTCAGAATACCTACATTGCCATTCAGTTTGAAAATAGTGTGCACTAATATTTGCCCACTTAAATTATATTGCAATGTAATTCATTTAGTCTACAAGTCTGATAACATTATAATGACAAGGACTTTGTCAAACTTTGTTATTAAAGTTTTACAGGCTGAGACCATTTAAGACCAGATACAAAGATCTAAACTGCTCAAAGCACAACCCTTATTTACTGGATTAACATTGGAGATGACACTCAGCTGCTGTTTATTTCTTCTGCTCCTTCCCTTAAATACCAAAGGTAGTGTGTTTCACTGTCTTTACTTTCAGGATTTCAAAGAAGACCAACTGCAGTAAACATGCAAATTCCAGATCACCAAAAGTTTACCTTTAGTTTTCTGTGCAGCATGGAAAGAGGAAGATGTAAATCTGAAAATGTAGGCATATAGAAATGCTACACCTAACTGATGATAGACAGCTATAAAGGTGATTTTTTTTCTGTTTAAAGACAAAAAAGGTTCAAAGTTTCTTTTATTTTCTTGGGCTTCAGCTTCTCTACTGAGACACAAAGATAAAACTAAAGGTCAGTCTGCATGCTGCTGCCAGCCTCTGCCAAGGTGTGGGAGGTCAGACTGTTAGTCTGTGATCCACGACCCACTGCCACATTTTTCTACTGTTTTTGTTTGACTAAAACAACAATAAATAAGCAGATCACTCATAGCTGTTTATTCAGCGTCCAACAGAATGTGAACTTTTTTTTTCTACAGGGTAGTCTGAAGTATGATAATTAAGAAGTCAATGCAGCTAACATGACAGCACAAAACAGAGAAAAAGAAAAAGTCATGTCGTGATAAAGCTCATGAACCTACAAACTCTAAAAAAAATCATTGGTTCAGGACAGAGCACACTGTATACAGCATCAAAAAATAGACTAAACAATTTGAGATTTGTTAAATCTTCTAACCAATTACTTTTTTAGTTTCAGGATAAGTTTGTCTGACCATGGTCGGGCATGCTCTGATGTGTGTGTGGTCTGACTGTTTGTTTGTGTGTGTGTGTCCCCAGACAGCTAGCCAGATCATAAGGTCGAACCCATGGAGAAGGGGGACGTAGGTGTGGTGGACAAAGCCAAAAGAAGACTGTCCCACTGAAAATGATACCATAACACACTGTGGGCACAGAGGACACAAAGCTTTCTTTATCACACCGTCCAACACATTGCTAGAGACAAAACCCCACCCGGGGTTCAGAGGACAATAACCCCTTTAATTAATACCAAGCAATCAAAATTTACATTTAGAATCACTGAATTTAAAAGATTACTTGGCATAATCTCATTTCCAACCAAAATATCCAGCTCAAAAAATATTTTCACAATGTTTAAGTTTCCCTTTTTTATCTATATTAAAAAAAAGCAAAAAATATAATGAACCTGTCAGAGGTCCAGTCCTGTCCTTTTTTCTTTATCAAAATCATGATTGTGTGCAGGGAAACAGGGAAGCGAGTGGGTGACTACTGTGTGCATGATGACAAAGAGACAGTGTTCAAGGGTGGGCAAGGGTGCTCACTATGGGAAGTGTGGGCACTGAGCAGAGATCAGCCTGTCCCATCAGCTCCTTCGTCCACTGTGCAGAGGCGTGAGGCCAGATAAAGAGCAGGAAGTGAGGGGCGACAGCAGTTAGTCCTTCGCCGATAGCATGAATGTTCCCATAAACACAGGGCCGGTTATCTGCCTTGAGGTATCTGTTAAGAGTGCTGGCTTCAGAGATGTTTGAAGCAAAGGTAGGAACACATTTGTAGGTTTACTGACATTAATATTATACATTTCAGCCAGACAGACAAACTGTATCAACTACAGTGTAGAACCACTGTGAGGCTGAATTGCTGCAGCAGGAAAGACGCGTTGGTGGATCAGACTCCTCATTGTGGTCAGGATTCAAATCTGGCATCCAGTTGAACCACAACTTTCCAGACATAAAAATCAGAACAAAATCTGAACCTAAACTGTAAAAGCCAAACATGAAACCAATTTGTTATAAATTTTGCTTTTGATGTTATGATAACTGTGTTTGTTTTTTTTTCTCAAAATGCAACCTCTAAGGATTTAAAATTTTAATAGATGGTTAATGGGCGTTTCTGTTTGAACCTATCAAGGCATGACCAGTGTATTAACATGAACTAGCGACATTCAAAGGATCAGTTTTCACACGTAGGCAGATGGGGGTTCTTGGCTCCTAGATGATAGAGTGAAAAATCAAATAGGCCCTGTGAGTAACTATCAGTCAAGTAGCTTCCGAAATGTTGTGATATTGTGCTTTTCTTGATTTCATTTTTAACCTTGCAGGAAAGAACAACACGTCCTCATTAAAAGAAGAGAAAAGGACAGTGTGGAAGGTTTTTCTTGATCAAAAAGATGTAATGTTTTTCCCTGAACTGGCTTCTGCAAGAGTAATGAATGTGATAGCCAGTCACCCTCAAACTTTTTTTTTTTTGCCCTTTGCAAAAACTGTCTATGACCTGTTTTACAGATGGACACGTGAAATAAATCCTATGGATATTTGATACATTCCATTCCGCATTTCAGGTTCTTTCGTTTTATTGTAAATTGGGTATCTCTAGGCTTTTTGGAATATGTAAGAAAAAATACAAAACATGCAACTTAAAGACAAAACATTTTTGACAAATCAGGCTGTCAATGTGCAAACTTGTTCATTATTACAGTAAATACTGGTACTTTTGACACCTCAGAATTTAGAATAATTAAATCAGATTGAGAAAAACATGGTCTACTAAGGACAGAGCCTTATTGATCCACCCAGATTCATCTTGAATATGTAAATTCTGTTTGAATCCTCAAAAGTGCTTTATCTATTACAATTGGTAATTGTTTGTGATGGAACTTGTTTTTTCACCAATGACAGATTGGTACTTAAATAGACATTAAGGAGGAGATAATGTCAGACGTAACTACACAAACCACCTGCCTAGTAGATGTTCTAGCAAAAAACAACCAAATTACATTTGTCATTACACCTCTGGGGTCATATTCATAAATTATTAACGCCAGGTTAAGTTCACCACCTGTTTTGACTCCAACCACCTTTCTTCTATTTCCAAAGGAAACCTGACACATTTTTGGTCATTTCTGCACCCTGAAATTATCTGGCTGGGAAAATATGTTCCACTTTTTAACCTCTGACAGGTTAAAAAAAGGGGAGGGGGCAAAGAGAAAGAGGGGAAAAAGAAGAAAAAAGAAAAAAAGAAGCAGGTGTTGGACAAGAGTGGTAATTTGCACTTAATGCAAATAGTCCCCTAGGATTCATAGATTTGTGTCTACCCCACACATACTGCACAGAGTGATCATTACTGTCAGCAACAATGTGAGCCTGGATTACACTTTTAAAAAGCACATGTGGGGCTGAAGAGATGTAGGCTGCTGTAAATCATTTTGTGTGGTCTAGTTGCTCCTCTTGGCAAACATCTTTTTCCTGTGCAAAAAAAAAAACAAAAAAAAAACAACACCACCTACAAATGCAGGAGTTCATTCAAATCAAAACCAGTGAGACTGTTTAGTTTGGGAATGTAAAAGTCAAATGATGCTGGTAACGACAAGTATCCTAAATAAGAGTGTGTGATTTAATGTATGAAGACATTTTTTGACACAGGAAAGGGGCATCAGAAATGTCCATAGTGCTGCTCCACTAAAAAAGTCTTGATTAAGAATGTTTACACAAGGGATGTCTCCAGCGGTGACCCCACTACGTCCCTGTAGTGACACCAGTCAATCATTGTTAATTTTATTCTACTACTACTTTAACTTTTACTTTAACTATTTTATTTCATAATTTTATTACTGGACTGGAATGGAACTTGAAGGGTGCAGAACTTCTATACCTTAATATCTCTGGTGACATTTATTTCAAAAAATTTATATTTAGATGTGAGTAAGACTATAAATAGCTGCATTTTGATGGTGTAATTATGATTCAATGGCCTCATCAAAGTTTTAGAAAAAGCATCAGAATTGTGGCAATATTACAAATTCCTATCTCGCAATGATAAAGTAAAAATATATTTGTGTATTATGTGTAGCCCTGTGATTCGGATCAGCACCAAATTGGACAGGTTCTTTTTTGGCCCATGCTACACCCTTTTACCAAGTTTTGTGAAAATCTGGGTACAAATTTTTCCATAGCACTGTTAACAAACAGATAAAAAACAAACTATATAATTTAACCCCTTTTGCAGAGGTAAATATGGGATATAGATACACAAGACTACTTTTTGTCGAGTATGGCATCACATGGCTGAAAGCTCACTAAAACCAACAGGATGTCTGCACGTGTCTGGACACGGACGCATGTGCACATAAACACACTTGTATACACAGCCCATACTAATAGAGGCAAAGAAAGCCAGGGGGAGTTTCAGACAGAAAAGCAAAAGGAAAATCAACTGTTGTTTAACATTGTTAGATGGGTACGGCCCTATCCATAAATCAGGGTTTATGGTCTCTACAGTGTTCCTAACCCCCTGGCCTTTTCCCTCCGGTCTCTCCTACATGCACAGCAGACCCTGGACCCCAAGTGACCTGGTCTTTGAAAGCAACAAAATCGGCTCCTTTGGAAGAACTAAAATTCACTGACAGCACCATAACCTGTACTCCATCAAACCTATCACTCACTGTGAACTATGCAAGAATCACCGAAGCACAGAACGTAGTAACATGTTTCTGTCTTAAAATTTCCAGGTTTTTTTGTAGCGCTTGTCAGTTTAGCGACTGTGGCATAAAATTAAAATAAGATGTTCTGTGTCAGAAACTGCTCATCTTTCCCTTACCAATTAACAAACTCTCAGTCCTGAAATGTTTATGAGCTATGGCCTTTAGACAACTTCATTGTTGTTGTTTGATGACTGAACAAACTGAATGATTCCTATCTGTGGCTCTTTCTACAGTGGCCTAAAGGTAACTAAGCCTTTCTATATCTGCTACAATGTGGGGAGACTATAAACCTTATCTTTTTAACAGCCCCTTGTAAAATATAAGACTTCCTTTCTATTTTGTTGTACGTCATTAGATGCATTTATCCTCAGGGAACAGTGACAAAGAGGCATCATGTTGAACTCAAGAGTAAACAACTGACAGACCTACATAGATTGACAACTTAATTAAATGAATCTACAACAACACTTGAGTTTCATACTTCCCTGATTATTTATCAAGTTTACCTCTTTGAGATGGCTCATTACATCAGCCCTGAGATATGATGCTAAGCCCCCAACACCAGCTCTAGTAAATATCATCTAACTACAGAGCCACAGGACGAGCAGTTTTTGCTGCAGGTCCAACCCAACCTCGTACCATATACTGGCAAGAGAGGTAAGTAGTTTAAAACCACAGACATTTTGATTTGCTCCATCTGCAGCCATGGAAAGTCATTAAATGCTGTAATTTTGATTCTCCTGCCTCCTGTAGACGATGTTAGTGGCGATGATGGAGGCACGTTGTCTCAGGTGCTATTGAGTTAATGAGATACAACCAAGAGGTGCCAGGTTTAAAGAAAATTTCAGGAAGTTTGAAGGTGTGTCAGACACACACTGAAACGCTATCGCAGTGGCAGACATTTTTACTGTGTTTAATTATTATTCATGTTCAAAATAAAAAGAGAAAAGAAAAGAAAAAAGAAAGACATTACCTATCAAAAAAACTACCAGGGGAACAGTGTAAGTATAGTATTAATATTACGATTAAACTACCAAAAATGTGAACCATTCAGTGTTTGCTTCAACAAAATGCTGAAAAAGGATGCATTGGAGCAAAGGTTTGGCAAAGTACATCCGTCTTTTCAGAACACAATGCTTTTTTTTTTGCCAGAACCCTGTGCCACGGTGGCAATACAGCAGTCCCATTAAAATAAATGAGGAGGCTGAATTTTTTTATGCAGTGGTGTCCGCACAGCCCTAAAGCTGCTGCTTATGCATCTAATTAGGGTTTATTATATTAACTTTAAAACAACATAAGACTTTATTGTTAACAGAGAACATTTCACAGCACTTAAAGTATTAGAAAAATAATCTGTCCAAAGTTTTTTGCTCACCGAGAAGTCATTACAGGTCTTCTGATAAGAGAGATGACAGTGATCTGGAGTGAGGTGGAAAGAATAGACCTTGTTCTCAGCTTCTTTCTTCCCCTCTCGCCTTTGCTCTTCATTTCCTGTTAGTGCTTGAAGAAGATCCTCAACATATTTTTCCCTTGTAACTCCCATATCATCAGCTTCTCTTGTCACCTCATCTTCTGAAACTAGACAAAAAGAGGGCATTTTTCTCATTTTTGCAACATTTCAAAGTCAGACAGTTGAGAGATATCGGACAGAGCTCAAAGAGGTGATAGCAGATTGCAGAGCAAAACTATAAACATTAATTATGTAGTAATGCATGGATGCATGTGAAAGCGGATTTTGAAGGTAGCATGCAAAGAAACCAAGGGGAACGGCATCAGCTGTTGCACAGCTGCTCGCACGGGGTTGAGGGTCCCAATTAACACATCAAACACAAAAACCACTGACAACCCAGAAGCCCGCACAAAGCTGTCACAGCCCCATCGCTGCCTGTCAACTCTGCAGATGGACAGCAATAGAAAACTGGGGAGCAGTTATGTTCCAGGTGTCCTTTCGAGAGAAAATGTACTCGTGCATATGTAACCACACACACTCACACACAGAACACTGACATGCACATACAAAGAAAAGCCTTGTAGAGTTTAGTCTACATTATACACCTGTAAGCTGCAGCACTTGAATGAATAGAGATGATGAAACAAGGTCACTGCTGTCCCTGTTTAAATGACCAACAGCTACAATATTATGAAATGGGGTTCGGCCAGGTGCCGACACAGTCTGGAGAGTCTGATGACTGACTGGACTAGTCTCTACTCAGTCCCCTAGTCAATATTCAATAGATGTAGGTCGTCGTAGTGCATACAGTTTAATAAACGTGGTCTAAGACTAATGAGAACAACCTGAGTCCTTGATTTTTCATGTGTTTTTATTCTGGTTGCATATTTAAAGTCTTTACCTTCTCCGATCCACGCTGAGTTGCCATCAGTGAGAGCTAATGTGAATCCTGAACCCAGGTCTATGGCCCAGTCCACTCGCAGAAAGTAAGGGGTGTCAGGATCAGTCGTTATAGTGATCTGTCGAACTATACCACTCATGATCTGCAAAAAAAACATAGAGGGGAATAAATCAACTTTGCATTGTATGGACTACATATCTTGTAAGTCTTCTGTAAGTATTTGTTTCAGGGAACTTCTTTAAAGAGAAACTTCCAGTCAATTTTAATTTTGTAAGGTTGGGTTAGTCATTCAGTTGCATTAACATGCCCCATTGTTTTAGCTCTTAAATTTGGAAAGAAATGTCCCTGTGTGTGCCTTCAATGGGGGTCTCATTGAGTCAGCAGAACCACACAGTGTTTAATAGTTTTGGCAAGTTTTTGTGCAAGAGTGTGGACTCTCTGACCACCAGCAAGGTAATTACTTGCTGTTTAAGATAAATAAAAGAAAATAAAAAAGCTAAAAAGGCCAGTTGCTGCTGATTTTGTTCAGTAGAAATGTGACATTTACAGAAGAACCATTATGTTTGAACATAGTACGTAAGCAAACATAGTAGGCCAAGATCCCTGACAGCCCTGCAGGTCATGATACCAGTTCCATGTAAGGGACTGCATTGATGTGACTGAAAGAGCAAACGGTCATCTACTGTTACATTCTAGCACATCTCAGGCTACTTCATCCATGGTCATGCAATACCACTGTGTGCAAAGTAAAAGCTGTGGGATCCACATTCTTGGAATTAGTGAATTCTTTGAAACTAAATCACTGTTTGCCAATACTACACTTTTAAATAAGTGAGCCCAGCAAGGTTGTTTCGTCATTTCACCATGTCCCCAGGGTAATGTCATGGCTAACTAACTGCAGCAGCTTAAGTTAAGTCTCCTGCCAGAAACGATGGCTTGTTTTTGAGGTTAAATCACAATGCACCATTTTTCTTCGCAAAGGGCTTGAGAAACTTTTACTTGATTACGGATGTCCAGGCCAGAGCATGTGATTACTGCTTCCACGTGAAGTGAGAGGTGAGCTGGATCTTCCCTGCTTAACTACAGGGCAAAGTGTGTGGAGATAGAGGGAAAAGGACAGCTAAATTGGCAGTTAGCCGAGCTGGACATGTTTGAAAAAAATGAAAATGAGCGCCTTCGGACACTGTGCTATAAGTTAGAACGTGACAGCGCTTTTTTGTTTTTTTTAGTATTCTTTTTTTGTATCCCCCACCATATGCGCTGACAAAGCAGGTGGTCAAGGTTATTCAAAGTGAAGCATACAGCAGAGATCTGACAGAGGCCTACACATACACTCCCTCCACACACACACACACACACACACACACACACACACACACACAGGCATATACACACATCAGTAAAGAACGTTGCAACAGATTAAAGTTGACCCTTTGTGCTTCAAGAAGGGGTGTGACTGGACAGAGGGGCTGAACAAGATGAGGGAGCCGAAGGGTTCAACTTTAACCTCATAAAGTGAGCGCAGCTACTCATTAGGCACTGTAACATCTGTTGTGCTGGGACGATGACCCTGTGGTAATGACAGAAGGACACTCCAATTAAATAAACGGCGCTGTCTGTCAGGAATGAGGAGCAGCGCAAAACCTTCAAAGTCAATCCTAAAGTCCTCTTGTTCAGTTACTTGATCAACAGACAATTGCTGGAATGCTTACAACGTCAAATGAAATTCCCCTGCAGCTTTGACACACAGCCTCTATCCTCTTTTCTTACTCCCTCTAATTTTTTGCTCAACCTTTTCATTGTCATTTCTTCAGCAATGCTGCATATGAAAATGGCGAGACATAACTGTGTAAAGGAAGTGCAAATGAGTCACAAAGACAGCCTCTAATTATGCATCTTGTGTCTTAAATGAGGAGTTCATAGAGTAGAAAAAGCCAAGGCAGTTAACTGTCTCTTTAATGGTCCCTGCAAATTAGACCAGTCTTCTCACGGCCCTTTCACTGGACTTTCCCCTTATGCTTTCTCCAATACAGTGACTCAAGCTAAAAGGAGAACACTTTGAAAGTCCACTGTTAACATGATCAGTCAGGGACTACCACTACTTGCTGCTCTACCAGCAAACTGTGCCATAGTATTTTATTCATTATTATGTCGAGGTAATGGATATCTTCAACCACCCCACAAAGTGAAAGCAAATTTAACACATACAAAAATATATCAAGGCATAGAGGCATAAATTTGCCTCTAAAAATATGTCTGCTAGGAAGAGGCATGCATGCATATTCAAATCTAACAGGGCAGGTGTTGAATCAAAAGTGAGCAAAACATGAAATGAACAAATCATCAGCTCACACACTGCAGGGATCCAGTACTTACTATCTAGTCTAGTTTTCAACCTTTATCTAACTTTCTGTCAATGTGTCTTTTTGTCAAAACTGCATAGCCTTCTTCTTAGCAAATATACATACATGACATAATCTGGAATAACAGTTGTAAACTGTGATGACAGATCTAAACCACTGAGTGACAAATTAATTGAGAACAGAAGCTGAGCAACAAAAGCACTACTGCTAGGAGCAAACCTTAACCAGAGAAGCTGCATGGTTCTGCAAGCCAAACTAATGGATTCCTTGTTAATAGAAAATGTATGCTTAAAGTGTGGTTACTGATAAATATCTATAGGTTAAATGAAATTATATAGGCCAGGCAATTTTCAGAATAAAAACTATGCCACTGGTTGCTTGCAAAGCAAAAGTAATCTGCAAACTACTTAAACAAACAGGAGCAGGAAACACAGCAAATTCAGCTCTGCATTCAAAATCTTTGAAGAGATGACTAATTTCAATAAAGCAGTCTTTTCTTTTTAAACAAACACAAATTTCTAGCCTGCATGGTTTGTCCTTCTGACCTCGGCCACTTAATGTTGTATACAACAACTTGCTAACACTGGATTCAGCTACACAATAACATGTCATTTTCACATCTTCAATTTTCACATCAAAAAATTGCAGTTGTGAAAACTAAAGCCATGCTCAATCACAAATGTAAAGCAATTCTGAGTGAAGATGATGGTTGTGTAAAAATATAGAGTACTTGGCACAGTGAAACTTAAGACAGCACAACACAGGTAGTGTAATTACCCTCACTTTCATTTCCATCTGCTTTGCAGTCTGCAGAGGTTACATTTTACCTAAAACTGTATAAAACTCCAAGTGACAGCATGTTCCTGCAGTACTTTTCACTATCACTTTCCACTCCAAAAAATCTCAAAACAAACATTTACCACATTACTTGAAGAAGGTTTTACTCATAGCATAAAACTATTAATGTTATTTTTTGTTGATGTTATCTCTCAATCAAAAAGAAAAAGTTTGCACATACTGAGACTACATTAAGATTTGATTTGCCTGTGGTAATCAGGCATGAAATTACTATACTGTGGTGTATCCGGCCAGTGCACTGTACTGTATAAAAGTCTGGTAAGAGCTTGTATTACTCATCTCTTGCTCTGAACAAATGTAAATTTGATTTGAAGATTAAAGTTGAAAAGTGGAATCTTGTAGTAAAATTTGGAAAACATTTTTTATCCTTGCTTAACAATGTGATGGATCAAGTGTCCAAAGTGATGTTGAAATATCTAAAAAAAAAATCAAAAAGAATTTCACTTACATATTCATTAAAAAGGAAAATGCTGGTGTTACCATTAAATCTGTTCGCCATAATTTTACTTTTTACCTAAACACATAAGTAATTTTGTGGTGAACGACTACCAATTTTTGGGCAGTCCTTGAAGACGCTTTTTGCCTCAAGATACGGATACTGATTTTCCTCTTTTCCCTACATTTTGTAAGGTTGTATTAATAGTCACAGCGTAGTTTTCAGAATATAACATTATAACAGCTTGGTTCCGCACAACTGGCTAACTTCTAGCTATCTACACCAGTGCAGAACGACAAAGAAACGCTAGCTATGTAAATACGATCACTTTATAACAATGCCCTCTAACACCAGGAGAGCACCGAGTCTTTAACGTGGTTCAATTGATCCGCCCTGCTTAAATATTACATTACATTCTTTACAGTCGGACTTAAGCATCGTTTTGGTGAGGGTAGAGAGCTTAATATATAAATTGTCCTCAAAAGACTTACGTTACAATACGTGCTAACTATTGCGGTGTCCGAACGAGGCAATTTATGAAAGAAACTGCAATCATTCTCGCGCTCTCTGTTGACAGTTTCTTGACAGAAGTTTCAACCTTCAACCTCTGGAGTTCTCAGCCAATCAGCAGTGATGTTTCACCGTGCTGTGCGTAAGGACGTAAACTTCTCTGGTTACGTTACGTAAGTTCGAGAGAACAGGAAGTGTGATGTGGCTTTGACTCACAACAAAATGGTAAGGTTTTTGTATTAAGCAAGTGCTTCTGTTCTGGTACAGCGTATTTTAAGAATTGGCTGTAACTACATATTGAACTTATCTTGTGACCAATTCGCTGAGGCAAAACCCAATGCTAGAGTTCGGTGTAACGGCAAAGCTGGACGTGAGCTAGTGTAAATGCTAAAGTGCCTGGCTAGCTAAGCTTGGCTAAACTTTTAGCCTCTCTAGCCATTACAATATGTTTGTCTTCTTATTGTTTCGTTTTAGATATTTCACTATGTAACAAGCGATCGTTTATCAAAGTTAGTCATTTCGACTAATGCCAAAAGTTATTACTCATAAATAAATACGCAGGCAGCGAGCACCGCAATGTTTTGGGGTGTGTGCCACGTAGCTGCGCCGTGGTTCAGAATATGCGTGTGTACTTAAGTTACATGCAATGGCATTATGCGGCTGTTTATAAGCCTGCGATCACGATTATTTTTTAAACAAAAACTTGTAAAACAGGTATTTCGTATTTTCGTATTCCCTGAAAAAAATATTTCCTTGCATATTTTTATATTATACACAATAGTGTGGAAATTTCCCACAAGCCATGTCTCCTAGTGACATGAAATGTTCAAAAAGTTTAATTGTTTGTATAATCAAGGGCTGATATGAGATCATACCACGATTATTAACCAACTGAGTTCTACTCCATTATATACTTTTACCTGATGCACTAACTATACAAAAAAATGTCTGTCTGTAAAACAACAGACCCACAAAACCATAACCAACAAGGGAAGGATTGACTTAGCCAGTGTAGTTTTTAGTGAACTGAACTGTTATTTCATTATCATTCGTGTTAGAGCTGCTTGCAACGTCAAGATTATTGGTACACACACACAGGTTAAAAGAGTTTGAAAGTTGAGATATATTGACAAAAAACAATTGATAAATAAACAAATCTGTAATTCAGAATAATTCAAGATGGGTGTCCTTATTCCATACCTCTCAGGATAAAAACTAAAAAAGGTATCATATGAACCACTCTGTTGGTATGAGCATCACTGCGGGGCTGGCTATCATAATTTTTTGATCAATACTCAGTCCTGAGTTTGATGCTGTAAAGTATTGTGTGCAGAACTGCATCAACTAGTTGATCAAGCAATTAGTTAATCAAAAGAAAATTTGTTTTTGAATATTGTGATATCTTAAAGACTTGCCATCTGTCCTTGTTGTCTATATGATAGTAAAAAGTAGGCCAATGTTCTACATATTTTTAAGCCAGGCAGAACAGTCTGTGTTCTCTGTTTTATCACAGGGCGGTGTGAGATCTGGAAATTATTCAGAAATTAATTTAGAAATTAACTTATTTGTATTTGCACACTCCAAGAGGATCATTTTGGCCGAGAGTCTATGTTAAAACATGTTATCTGGCCCCCAGTCTGGCACTGAGTCTATGACAATCATGTGAATCTAACTGGTTCAAGCACACTCGTTTGTTATAGCACCAAAATGAACAATGGTTAAACAACATACCTCCGTACAAGTAGCATAACATCTGTCACAGTAAATTAACTTAAATGAATTCAGTGGTTCTAATTTTCAGATGTATTGCTGGCATGCTCCTCTGAATTATTTTTCTGTACTAAATATATCCCTGTCTCTTATCTTGCAGTCAGCCATTTTCAACTTCCAGTCACTGCTAACAGTGATCCTCCTCCTGATCTGTACCTGTGCCTACATTAGAGCGATGGCTCCCAGCCTGCTAGACAAGAACAAGACCGGGTATGATCAGAAACTAATCCAGCTACATAACAATGAAGCTGCCATTTAATTCTTTGCAGGGATTAATTGACACTTTGAATACTGTCATACTAAACGGCATAACAGAATCATCTGAGTGTTACAACAGTCATCATCAACAACATGCCATGTTGCTTCAAACAGCTCTTTGTTTTATGATTAGTGTTTGGTCATGCAATGTATGTATGCTAAGTATATTATTGTGATCCTGTAAGATATTTAAACTATCAAAGTTTTTATCTTTTGGTATTAACATTGTATTTCTGCTATTGATGGGGAACAATTAGGGTTAGGTTAAGTTTACATAAAAGGAGTTATATTAAAAACCTGGCCCTAGAACAAAATATCAAGTCTATGCCCCAAGAATGAATGAGAACAATAAAAAATATCACATCTTATTCACACTCCCCTAGTGATTTCAGTCAGTGCATCTACCGTGCACTGTTACAGCATAAGCGAGCAAAGACAGTTATAACACATAAGATTTTTATTTGATATCCATACTATAATTTGCTCTATCCTTCAGATTTACCCCATGTAATAAAAGTGTGTTGGTATATACATTTTCTTTTATAAGTAATCCCTCTATAACTCGTCCCCCCCGTAGTTACAAAAGACTTGTTTATTCATTCAATAAGAATCTCCTCATTTAGGCGAGTAAAGTAGCAGAGAGCCTTCATGTTCAGCATAACTGAATCATTATTTTTCTTGGATGTACAAACTTCATGATTCACGTCTAATAAGTCTGTCACAGCTTAGGAACAGCCACACACAGTCTCACACACTTGCCTCACACTAACGCACATACCATTGGAACAGGGAGGGACATCCTCTTCAGACAAACTGAGAAATTCAGGCTGAGAGTGGCAGATGGGATGATTCAGTAATTGTCCATCTTGATTGATTTGTTTACTGAGGTCTTAGCTGTTATTTGTGTGGAGCCTAATTTTGTGTGGTAGAATCTAAGCATCTCAAGAAAGTCTAAGAGATTGTGTTTTGTACAGAAATATGTGTGCATTATAAGAAAAAAAAGTTTGCCCAAATTGTGGAAAAATGAAGCTTAAAAATTGAAGTACTCTATGTCTTTAAAAATAAATCTCACAATGGGATGCTGACACCATCTGGTCAGTTTGAAAGTTTGTGAGCATATACACTTGCAGATTCTCACGGAGGCTGACAGGCACATTGAAAAGTGAAGGCCTAGATTGCCACATGTGCCTCAGCTTTCACTAGAGATGAAACAACTTGTTTGCTGTCCCTCTCTTTTACACTGTGCACATTCCTTACATGTAAATGTACATGTACATGTATCTGGAGTCCACAGGAAGGTGATCACAGTGACAGTTGTATCAGTGCCTTAAAAAACTCAGCATCAGTCAATACTGACTTGTTGTTTTATTACAGTAAAAGGTCAATTTATTTGTACAAACCAGTAAAAGAACAAATAGAAAACCATGTCTTCTGCTTGTAATGTTATATTATATTTTATCTTTCAGGCTTTTAGGAATTTTCTGGAAGTGTGCCAGGATAGGTAAGCCTACATTTAGTCAAATGTTTTTCTTATAACATCATAAAATTTTATCAAGCAGCTAGCCTTAAACTTAACATATTTCTCTTTCTGCAGGTGAAAGGAAGAGTCCCTGGGTGGCTTGCTGCTGTGTCATCATGGCTTTTAGTATACTCTTTCTACAGTAGAAGTCCAAAGAAAATCAAAAATGGAAACATTGGAGAAGCAGACGGATGACAAGACATGGACGGTCTGATCCTAAAAGCACAACAGGACCTCCAGTGGTTGTCAATGAGCTTGTGTAAAAATGGAGTCCAGTCGTCACTCACCATAGCCACGGAGAGAGAGAATGTGCATGGGGGGAGTGGTGGGAACAGATAGCTTCAGAGTGTGTCTAGATCCCTCCACGGACTTCCAGGTCTGTCCTTGTGTTTGTTTATTTGGAATATTTACTCCGGATGTATGTGTGTGGGGGCCAATGCTTTCTGTTATCTGCCGTTTAGTTTGGCATCACTTTTGGGGTCAAGTGTCCGAACATTTCAAAATGATTTTTTTTTTTTTTTTTTTTTTTTCTCCCAGTTGACTTTGTCATAACTGTATGGACCTGTTTGAAAAAGAACCTTCACAGAGTTCATAACTATTATGGGAGTCATATGAAAGCTTAAGTTTGTAAACCCAGTTAAAATGAGGTGTGACTTTGAATCATCTCAACACCGTCTTTGCAACCTGTGCTCCTTTTTTATATCTCGAAATGGGGATCAGACTCCACAGCAAACAAAATGATAGTACAGCTCTACAAGTGTTAAATTATCCTTAATGTTTGCCTCAAAGAGCTACTGATGTTTTTAAAATCAGTCAGTTTGCAGCTATTTATTAAAGAACCTTTTTGGATATCTGCTCTGGGAAGGATGATTCTTGTCATTTTAACTTTACCATTTTGGTTAGTGTTTGCTGTTCACATCTGTTTATGCCTGTTGTAATAATGCCACAGTGTAAGATGAAGTGTCATTATTATTAACTGCAAACATGCAAAATACACATTGTTGATTACCTTTAATTAAACCTTTTGTCAATCGTCTCTCTTCTAAGGGTTTTCTCACACATTCTGTGCATGTAAGACTGCAGAGTTAGACAAAAAGTTTCTTGTATTAGACACAGAGGAAACTGCAACCTTACATATTGTCTGCAGGTCACATTGAAAGTGTTGTCCTCAGGACTCCTTATGGAGTGAGATGGACAGTGAAGAGTTTGCGATAACCTTTACTATAACCTTGCAGTCAACACTCATCTTAACAGGGTTCGCTGCAAAGAGCTGTCAGCTGATTGTACCACATAACATCATATCACTAGATATCTGTCTGGTTTTTAGTTCCAGATTATGTAGCAGAGTGTGCTGCATTAGAAATGGAAGCAAGATTTGCATTCATACCAGGAAGACCTTGAAAGTAATGCCTTAATATATTGGACAGAACTCAGGAGACTTTGGACGATACCCAGAATGCTTTAGAAAAGTTATGACCTCATAGAATTGCCATTATAGATGACAAATCATTATAATATCATCTTTTAACTGTGGACAACAGAGGCAGCATAAAAAATTCAAGATAGTGCGTGTCAAAAACGCATAAATTGTATGATTTTTTTAGAAGAGTTGTAAATACAGTATCCCACCGAGTTTACACTACCAACCACAAATTTGACCAAACTGTATCAAATCCTAACAAAGCTGACATGTTCTGTTTAAGGAAGTTGAACATATAAGTTGCGGTTTGTCATCATAAACATAAAGAAAGCAACACATTAATGTCAGTGATTTAAATACTCTAAGTTAAAGCTGTTCCAAACAATTACACACATATTTTCTGTCCTCTGAGTGGTACAGAGGTTTTAAATCAAAGGGGGGACTTGTTGACATGGTCACCTTTGATACTCTGATCACTGATGAGTGTCCCAATCCCAACACTCCCACACACAGTCCCTTGTTAGGGAACGTGGATCCCATGTTGGTGCGCATCCGCTTTGGCACTCCCTGGTTGAGATAAAGCATCAAGTGAAGCTGCCGGTAAAGTCCTGATTATCAGTCGGTGACGCAGATACAGGAGACACAGAGGATCAGGAAGCTCTCAGTCATCTGCTTCTATCTTGGGAAGCAGAGATACTGGAGGGCTGAGGGGACACTGGGTCAATGAACCGAGCTAATGTCCTGGGTGTTGACGAAAGGAAAAACACTATGGAACACCTGAAGTCACTCACTTGAGCTGTTGATCGCAGCTGTTCTCATTAGTCCCATTCCGGTCATTTTGACAGAAATTTAAAAACATGAGAGATGAGGTTTATTGAGTGTAGTGGTAAGAAAGTAAACAGATGGTTGGAAACTTTGGACTCTTGGGCCTGGCTTAAAGGCTTCCTGATGACAAAGTCACCCTAAAGTGCATATTCTGTTTTGTTTTTGGCTTTTTTAGTCAGATTGATTACTCTAATCTCTCTTAAACTGTGGCACAGTTGTTGATGACAAGACGAACATGTGGCAGTAACTCAGTGACTTGATGCCTAAAACAATATTTGGACTTTTCCAGTTTTTTCTAAAGTGACCTAACACATTGTCCTGATTTCTCTGTTGGAGTTGGCTGATCAAAATTTATCCAAGTAGGCGCCAAATGTGTGTCAAAATATTGCTTAATATGTCATCCGTTGAGCTTTATCACCTTAAGCCTCCAAGTTTTTGTTTCTTCCTCGATTCCTCTGGCCCTTTGCCAGGCTGGCAATAAATTGTTTGAACTTACTATACTTGAAGATATAATTACTTTGCAGGATTTCTTATTGAGACCCACTTAAAGTGTGTAGTGATGTATTTATCTGCAGAGACTCTGCCTTCTGCCTGTATTGTTTTTTTGTTTTTTCGGGGGGGAGACACACAGGTGAGTCTGGTTTTTACAGAACATTAGCAACCAAGTGTCAAACTGTATGCAGCGAAAGCTATGGCTTGGCAAAAAAGTGTTTTCAAATAGTTTAAGATAACCCAATTATTAAATTGCAGTACATTATTGAATCCTGTTGTCTTGATTTTTTTGCATTTTTTATTTATTAATTTCAATTTAAAAAGTTACAGAGATAAACAAATCAGTATTTACTTATTCATAAATCATTTCTGGCAGTCTGAAGGAGGTTTGAAACACTATTTGGACCTCTATTTAGTAAAATAAACAGTTAACTCAGTAAATAAAATACAAGCATCTTAAAATAATAAAAGTAGGAGAATTTATTTTCTGTTGTTTGTTCAGTGGTTGGCACTCACAATTGGTAATCCATTAACTCTTTTACCCTTAAACTGAATGGTTTAGAGCAACAGCCAAAGAAGAGGAGGCATGAAATGTCAACATCTAATCCAAAAACACCTTATTCGATACAGTGCAAAGTTTCATGCATCATTAGTTTAAATGAATAATTGTGGCAAAAGTCAGCTGTGTCATTAAGAGCTGCATGTGATTGATGCAGCTAGTTATAATCATGCTGATCTCACTGATTGGTACAATTTTGAGCTCAGTCAGTCTTATTTTCAGATGTTTTTTTTAATTCTCATCCTCCAGTGATGGAGAATAAATTTCCCCAAATGACAGATAAGGACTCTTACATCAAATGTTCCTTAATCGTTCACTGCATTTGCAAATTTTTCCTCAGCAGACAGTTTTGGAAATGTAGTTTTCCTTGTACAACTCAAAGCAGCAAAATATAATGACATCTAATGACATAATAACTACTTATTCATATTTATGCTTTTTATGTTTTTGTTTTCCAAAAAGCTCAAGCGAAAGTATCCGAAGCACATTATCCTAATTTCTTTGCCTCCCCCCCCTTCTTTGATCAGGCAGGAGAGTTTCTTGGAGTCGTTTTAAGGACTTCAAAGGCAATCAGGCTAATAAAGTCTCTACCAACTCCTGCTGAGCAGACCAGAAGTGTCCAAACAGACCTTGACCCTTTAAATGAACAGTGGAGCCTGTTTGAGTCACTACTCTGACTGTCGTTGGAGGGAATGAAAGATGAATGGAGGGAAAGAAAACTGCAAAAAGAGATGCATGGCTAGTGAGAACGTGAGACAGTTAATGACAGGGGGACGGAAAGTGGAGGGAAAAAACATGAATAGAGTGGATTAGTCTTTATTATACCACTGGTGTATCTCAGTGATCAACTTGCAAATGAACCATATTTTGCTCAAAAAAGTTATTTATTTATTTAAAAGCCTGTGGGCTTCTTGGTTTACTGATACCCAGGAGGGCAAGTTCTCTGTTGTGGCTGCTTTTGGTTTCAGCGGCAAACCTTAACTCCTCTTTAGATATAGAGGATTACAAAGACCACAGTATGATAGATCAAACTGCTTGACATCGCATTCATACTGTAAAGCCTTTGTTCTGTCCTCACTTCCTCATTAGGAATGTGTAACCCTTGTTTTCAGCCTTTGAGGGAACAAAAGACAAGAATAGCATAGCAGACTGAAAGACACCAATATCCTCAATGCAGGGCAAACATGGGTCGGCAAGCCTGATGACAATGTCTTTAAATGGCTTTATAATGAATAGCTTGAGCATGATCTGTACATTAGCTTGTATAGTCTCATCCCAGGACTCCGACCTGTCTAAGTCTCTCTAACTCCTTCCACATGTAATCTTTTACCAGAAATTTTATGGTAACAAGAGAAAATTTTTAACTTAGTCCTGGCAGACAGCTCCCCATGGCCTCAAAAACTGGGGCACCGCATGTCTCCTTTGAAGGTGGCATTCGCGGTTTGTTCAGAGGACATCTCACTCCATGCTCATTAGCCTGAGGCAGGAGTTGTCTATGCGTAACAAGGCAGTTCCACAAAACCGGAGAGCCCAAGGTCTGTGGCAGGAGGGATTTTTCAGGGTTAGAAAAAGGTATGAAGTGATCTGAATTATTGATGATGCAAAGCGAAAAGTTATATATTTTAAATTTGACTTTCTACCAAGGAAAACAAGGCAAGGTCTTACAGGCCTGCATGGGGCATTGTTTTCAAATTTTCATAATCGAGCAGTCAAGTTGGAGCAGTGGCAGGCGCAGGCAGTCTCAGGGGCAACGGTGTAAAAAATAAAATAAAAAAAGAGCACCAGCTGCAAGGGGTGGGGCAAAGACGTGGAAGAAATTACGATGCATTTATGTTGAAACAGTTCCAAACACTGGTTGGGATTAATTTTGTTTTATTAGGTGACTCATTTAAATCTAAAGATTTGAGTATAACTATTACATACGAATAGTTTTCTAAAATGAAGTGCAGCCCATTTGGCACTGCATTATGTTTTCTTCACTGGAAAGATACCCTAGAGGGCGCTATATCACATTTCCTTGCAAATTGGGCCATCACAGAGGGCTCTTTATTATATTTCCCTTACCGCAGGGGCATCTGGGGTGACATTTGTGCACCATTGTTTTTGTCGAACACGGGCCAGCCTGGGCCAGTTAAGACAACAGAAGAGATGTGAAGTCAGACACAAATAAGCAAAAACTGAAATATCATTTGTTAAACAAAGGTGTAATTTAATACCTTTCGCTTTGCTTCAAGATGTGCAAGTGCCATAACCCCTACTATTGTACATGGTGACTGATTTACATGGTGAATCTTAAAATAGAACTGATTCATTATGAGCTTTATTATTTATTCAAATAATTGTTATTATATTGTGTTTTTACGACTATGACATGTCAATCTGTGATCTTACTTCCCTCCTCTTTCTCTTCCATTGTTCTCTGCTTGTTTGTTTTGTGGTTATTTATGCATGTTTGTTTACTTCTTCCAATGCCTGAAATGCTGCTACTGGTGGCTTTTCAGGGCAATTATTCTAAAACAGACAGCACCAAGACAGTAAGGATTGTACAGGATGTGAGGATTCTACTTTTAATCATCCCCGTATAAGTCTGTTGTGGGAAGTGATGAGCAGAGTTTTTAGTTTCTCTATCACTTCCAGGAAGACCCAGGACTGTTTCCACTTTGGCAGTTCAGATGGCCACCCGAGTCCAGCAGGCAGGTTTCCAGACGAGAGCAGAGACGTGCACTCCTCTACTTCATCTCTCAGAGCTGCCATAGATACAGAGCAGTTGACGGAACAACACATAGCTTGCATTTGTACGGCCAAGTGAAGTCTGCTGATGAAGAACAGTAATATTACACTTCAATTGTGAGGCATTCTGAGATCCTCACACACTTCACAGACATGGCACGTATGCATTTTGCTGGTATGTGATCACCTTTAACATCCAGACTCTTAATTTAAATGTTCAGATGCAACAACATAGTTGTTCTGTGAATTACCCTTCATGATCTCTCTCTTTATCTGGCCAAGAGTTTCACCTTCAAACTGTTTCATAAAACCTCCTGTTCAGGTTTTACTGATGGATGTTGTAAGCACTCAACCTGACGTCCATTGTGCTCCGTCAGCATTACACATGCATTGAAAAATGCCTGCATCTACCAGATTGATTATGCAACATCTTTTTAGTCAAATGAAGTTATAACAGCTCTGTTCGATATAAATAGGGAGTGGTCTGGTTCACAAGATGTGAGTCTGCCAAATATTATATGGCTGAGCACCATGGAGTCTTAAAACCCCTACTGTTTTTGCAGGCTTTCTCCCCAGTTTCAACAAGAGAATTTATGGCAGCCAATACATTTGATTAGTATGTAGCCTTTGCCTCCATTGGCTGGTTGGCAAGATGTCATGTCACAGCCATGAGGCCTTTGTGTATCAGCTGTTAATTAAATTCAGCATTTAATTAAACTGAATTAAACATTTCTGTCCTGAATACAGTGTGATAATGAGTGTCAACCCAGGACTGTTATGTAGAAATTGACTGTGATGATTTAATAATCATCATTTTTAGACTCTAAATAAGACCGTAAATAAATCCTGAGCCATGCGTGACATCCTCTTACCATCACTCAAGTGTTTCTATCACAGACATGAAGTTTTAGAGATTGGAGTTTACACAGTGCATTGTCAAAGGAAGTTCAATATCATTTGTACAGAGCAATTAGCTTTTTCCTTGTTCCACAATAAGAGTCTATGTAAACATCTTTGATTTATTATATCTCTCCCATATAACCATAACTCACTTCATAGGCCTCTGATCCTCTCTGCAGGAGCACGTCTCTCTCAGTCTCCTACTGCTCTAACTTAAACTCAGTTGTAGTGTTTCATCTGTGTTAACGGTCTCCATAAATGCAGAGACAGGACAGTTTTATGGTATTAAACTGTTTTTTTGTTTTGCAGGAATCTATAGCGTACCGACAGTTACAGACATCACCAGGCAAGTCCTGGCACATCCACACATATGACAGCAGTGCTACAGAGCTGTGGTGCAGCACATCTGGCCAACGTGATGCTGCCAGCTAGGCTTGAAAACATTAGTCTGTCAAATGCCCATCTTGGAGTCGCACTCATGGGTGTAACCTCAAGTTGAAAAATAATAATAATAATGAGTAATCAGTTATAGCAGAGACTGCACACTACACAGCAGGTCTGCAGGGGTTTCGAGCATAACCTTCCTCTCGAGAAAGACTGAACCTTTGACCCAAAGAAATGTTTCTTATTAATTTTATAAGTGCATCATTTGTTGTCATTCAATGGCCCACCACATTTTGCGCATTAGTTTAATTTACAGTAAATGATGGAGAAGGCACTGATGCAACAAAACAGTGACGTCGTACGGGACCTCAAACAGACCCCTTTTCACACTTCACCGACCACAGGATTTGGTGCTGCGCAATCGAAATAACACTCCTCCCCATTAAATAATGGCTGTGCTGCTTCACTGAGGCTGCTTGTTTTCTGTGGAGAAATCGAGAAAAGGGTTTGAACAACACGCAGCGGGGGGTATTATCGTCATACTCAATTACTACTTTATTGTTTACTGTGGCTGGTGCAATCAACATGTTCAAATATGAGCCAGTGAGTCCTACGCCTCAACTAACTCAAGGAAAAAACACAAACATTAAAGGTCAAAAAGCATCAGCCCCTCTACTATACTGATAACAGATTACTGAAAAAAATACTAAAGGACTTGAGCCTCCTTGACAAATATAGCTCTCAATACTTGGCATCTGTGATATCAGTCATGTCCAGTTTGCTATATCTATAGGATGATCTTTGGGGGGGCGGAGTGGAGCTCAGGGCGATGCAGACGATGACTTGACTCACTGACTCATCGTCTGGAAGTCACCAGCTGACTCATCAACTGTAAGAACAATCAACTTTACATGTTTTGTCAATTAGCAGCATGAAAAGAGAGCTCCATATTTGAGTAATTAAAGAATTGGGCAGAAGCTGTGGGAGGGTTGTGGCTTGAACACAGAGAGCACAGATTTGCTGAAATATATTGGCTCTGATTTTTCTGCATTAAAAGATTCCAGAAAAAAGAGGCAGTGTGCCACTTGGACTCTGTACTCTGGACTCTGTATCTGGCTCATGCTGTTTTACTTTCTCCATCTTTTTTCTCTCTGTTTATGGGGACTAGTATCAGTCTCTCTTTTAAAAGGACTTTTGATCTGAGATGTACTAGAAAAGTGTCTTTCGGCCGCACTGAGGGATTTTACAGCAATTCTTGAAATATCAGAACATTACAATACTGTAGGCAACAGTGAAGCTTTTATCAATGCACATAAATGAGTTTCAATTATAACACTCACACTCTGACAACTTCATTTCCTCAAACTGTTTATCTGTGCTGAACAAATTATCTACAAATGAAGCTTGACCACATAAACTTTCAACATGTGCCTCTCAGGTCAAGCAAGCAAGAGGATAAGTTATCGTCCGAAACATAAACTGCTTTTATTTCTTATTTATTTTGTTCTCAGCATGTTTGTTCAGTGCATACAATGCAGAAGGACCTCTCTTCAGTCCTCAAACATACTCAGTGACTGGACAGCTTAATCCGATATAAGAAACCAAATATGTTTTAGATGTGAAAAGTGAGAAGTCTTCTTAAAGAGACTGGCAAAGACAGCAGTATTGTGCAGCTACCCAGAGAAAACATGATTTACAAGAAGAGTAATGGGTTCATACATATTTTCAGAGCCAGTTCAAGTTAAAGAAACAAAGTATTTTTACGCATAAGTATAATATGCAATATTAAACTGAGATGAAAGAAGTCCATCAGATTTATAGAAAGAAGCTTGCACCTCACTCCTCTGGGAACATTCACACTTAATTAAAACAGCAGTATAAGAAGAAGTGCTCTGATCCTCTCCTCAAGTAGAAGATCCAATTCAGCGTTGAGGTTTAAAATCCTTCTGCAAACAACACAAGATAATAATACTGAAAATCTTCTCAAAGGTTTCCTGTGTTGTACATATAAGGAAACACTGAAGCCTGAAAAAACACTTAGATTCAAGCTGTTATACACATTACGTAGGCAGGAGATAAGCTATAAATTTAGGGTGTCCAGTGGGATCACAGTTAGAGCAGGTCTTTGATTGTGATCCAGTACGTCTCCTGTCTTTAAGAAGTTACTGCTGTTCCACACTTACTTCATGTTTTTGTCTCTAATTATCACCATTGATTTTTTATTTTTTTTGTCCCTGAGTGGATGTGACCATTGTGAGATGTAAGGAAGAAAAAGAGGTTCAAATTCCTGGATGAAGATGGAAATCCAATCCAAAATAATGGATGTGAACGTGTCACAGTCAATTGAAAGAGCACCCTTCATCATTTATGAAGCCCAAACTGTACAGTATGTATTAGTATCATTCAGCTAATACTGCATGTTCTCCGTTGAGGAGAAAAATATTTTGCACAGATGAGACATGTTTTTCAAGATGTGGAAACTGAGAGTGCTACAAAGGCCCTTCTGTGCTCTCCTGGTCTCTCAGACATGACTCAGGCTCGGAGAGGGAGATGATGTCTCGTCATAAAAAGGCTTCCCTACTCTTGGTGCTGATTTCACAACAGCAACAGCAAGGGACAATTTCTGGGTCTTTGCTCTAGTCATATATATCATAAGACTGTCAACACTGTTCATTCATCGCAAAATAAACTGATAACAGATATATGAAAGAGCTACAGTGCTAACTTTCTGAGAATAACCTTGAAAAGCCACACTTGAGAAACAAACATGAAATACACCCTTTAGTCTCGTAAGTCTCTCGTGAAGGTGTTGCTTGACAGTTTGAAACACGCAGCGCCACATGCAGATGTATTATTCACTCTCCCACTCTAAAACTTTGCACTCATGATAACTGGTGAAAATAATCACCCATGGTTTACAGAGAGCTCGGGAAATAGTTTGTGTTCAACCCAAACACTTGCAGAGGGATGTTAGTTTCCTCACTTTGAAATATTTTCCTTCTCTGTTTTGTTTGCTGAAGTCGTGAGAATGTTTAGGTTCAGATTCACAAGTCTGTTCATCAGTCATTTCCATTTAGGGGGGATGGGTCTTCACCTTAAGGCACCCATCCTTTAACAACTGGATGAAATTAAACCTCTTCACTTGAGGTTAGTTTTTATCTTCAAAATCTCCCCTTGCTATTCAAACTCCTCCTCCACAGCCATCCAGTTAAAGCAGCACAAGTACGACATAGTCTAGAAAATAAAATACATATGCCTCTTTTATTAGAAAGTGTGATCACACAAGGTACTTTTTAATAGGAAATGTCAACTACAGTAGTAAGTGCCTGGAAATAAGATGTTAGAGGAGCAGTGCTAGTTTTTTGCTAGTGCAAAAGGTTATAGACATTTGTATCCCTTTCTTCTCTCTCTCTCCCACACACACACACATGTGCCACCCTATACACCCCCTTGCTCTGTGACCTGAAGTGAGCATCAAGGGAAGGGAACAAGGTCCATATGTGACCACTTCCTCCCCCAACTGCCTTAATGTGAGGGGAACTACTAAATCTGTTGATTTACTCTCCAGAGGAGGAGAGAGGGAGAGAGAGAAAGAGACTTACAAGCTTCCTTTTACAATAAATTTCTTTGAGAAGCTGTTTGCTTCTGATCAAAGCTCATGTAAATGGCCATTGGCATTTGGTTTGTAAAGTGAAAGGAGAAATTAAAAGATGCTTAACAGAGATGTAACTGGGATTTTGATGGTTTTCAAGAGAACGGACAACTAAACATCGTGGAAAACAGGAAAACTTGTTTAAAAAAGGCACATTGCTGTCAGATGTCATGATGTCTAAGTGTACAATTTGCAGATGGAAATGTGGTTTCACCTTGTCCATAACGGTGTAGAAAAATCATAGATGTGAACAGTCTTGCTCCCACAAGTCAGGTCTTAGCTTGGGGAAGCTTTTAAATAGCAAAGAAACAAACTGTCCTCACAAAACATTTAAAACTAAGGCTTAGACAGCATTATGATAGTGTCATGAGGGCCAAGTGTTAAGAATGTAATTTGTTATGGAAATCAATGCACTGCTTTTAAAGATCGATGAAAATATGTTTTCCCAAAGTATCTCAGATATCAGGTTATCAGTTAGATGATTGATCTTGTTCTCTCAGTTCATTAGGAATCAATGTGTCCACACACGAAGCTGAAATATAGGAAAAGTCATCGGGAAGCATTAGCAGAGTTTAAGCATGAGAATAGTGTAGTAATTCTATGAAACTCCATGAGGACGCAAACAGTATTTTCCAGGCACTTCTCCTTTAGCCTTGGTTACAACTTTGACTCTGTGTTGTTTAGAGTTGCTTTTTAATAACACAGTGAAAGATCTTTGGACGATAATTTAGTGGATCTTCCACATAAATCACAAAACATCTGCCAGCAAAATTAATGCATTGTTTGTTTATTACAACACTGATCGATAATTATGTTCAACACCCAGAATTCATTTGTTGATAAACTTCCCATCTGGGCCATTTGGATCAAATTAAAGGCTGCATGTAAACAGTTCTTAGAATCTGGGAGACTGCAACCGACAAGAGATGATTTATTGGTAATAATAACATCACAGCAGTGCATTAAACTGAAGGAGATAAGCCAATGATCAGCACTCTACATTGGCAGTCACCAAATACAGATCATTAATCACATTTTATACATAACAGGATTAATGAAACATTCTTCAAAAAAGTTTTTTTGCATTTGTATATAAATGACTTTAAAGGGGCTCCAGTCATTCTTTTTAATGTGCCGCACAAAACTCTTTTGCACAATCCCCAATTGTATCATGTTTTATCGTCTTTGATGCGTCATTGTGAGAATGTCACATGACAACAGTATAAAACGCTTGCAAAATGATTAAGTGGAAGGAAAAATTGAGATCCCTAAAGTAACACAGCACTTCTTTAAACATCAAAAAACTTTCCGCATAAGGAGACGCTTTACAAGACAATAATTAATAACCCATAAACAAACAATTATCAGATGGGGAATTCAAACAGTTTCCCACACTGGATTTTGCAGACTTTAATCTTCTGTCCTATTGATAATATAATAGGAACACTGAGGGAAAATGTAAACATGGTCCTAAAATGCTCCGTCAGAATATGAGGCTTCAAACCAGCTTTTTAATCCTTAGTAACAGAGAGGAACATGTGACTGTGAAGACAAACATGTTTCCAAGATGGCATTAAAACCAATCTGAAGCAAACAGAGGTGTGTTCATGGAAATTCAGTTGTACATCCACACAATGATGGATTCATGAAATGTCCTGAGAAAGTGCAGTAACCCTTCAGACAGGCAGCCAACATGAGACCTGAAAATAAGGCTGATTTAAACAGACAGAATTTTGTGACCAAGAGAGATTTCTTTGCTATAATAACTGGGATATGTCATGTATTGAATTTGGCAATGACCAGAACCAGGAGAGGCCTGTAAGAGTGTGCCAAGACCGGTGCCAATTCTTCCTGACAGGGTCTGGTAGTCCTGGTCCAGCACTATAAGCGCAATAAAAAACACATGGACTGGCATATATGTGCAGAGTCAGATCTCAGGTTCTTGAGTAAGAGGCTGTGAGTTGGAGATATACGCTAATCAAAACTTTAAATCCACATAAAACATGATGTTCAGTACAAGAAGAAACTCTCCTCCTCTTTCTGTGTTCTGTCATCTACCACCACCTAGTGGATAAAAGTAAATAAGTTCTATGGGCAGCTTTTGCTTTGCTCTGTATTTGCCTACCACCTTTTTTTTTTCATCTCAAATACAGGGTAAAGACATAATTTTGGTGTTTGCATTTATTTTTTGATATGCACATGATAAACACTGTAGATTATCTGACTGTTTCACAAAGAGAACTTTTACTGTACAATTTGTTCCCTCCTTTCATTTAAAAACATTATCATCACCATATTCATTTTGAGTAATTACTGTAATTAACATTATCAAACAAAAACCCTCGGGAGCAGATTGCTGGCTGTGTACACTAGTCTGTTTTTTGACATCTAATTTACAGCAAAATATTGCATCTGTGCTTTAAAGCAGGGAAGAAATTAATCATGGTCTTCTTTGCAATGATTAAATATACCAAAGGTCTATGCTCTGATGATGAAAATAAAATAGGCATAAAAAAACTTTGCACCAGTGCTGATGAGTATATACATCCTTTCCAACCACCACAAGAGGGCAGTGTGTCGCTGTAGGGAGGGAGCAACCAGGTGAGTGTTTTTCAAGGTCAGTGTCACACATCACATCGATTATTTAGGCAGGTAATAGGGTTCTGTGAGTGTACAACAAGACAGTGTACACAGTTTTCCAAAAAAGGCATATTAGTTATATTATGTGCTTTCACATCAGCTACGGATTTTACTCGCAGTGGAAGAAGACAGTATTAATAAGCAATAACACCACACACACCCACACACACAAACACACTCTAACACACATACGTATACACACACACAAAGAATGACAGAGAGAAGCGTTGGACTGTCTTTACACGGGGCTTCAGTGGTTGCACCACAACCAGCTCACATGCTAGCAGATGCACACAGACACACAGATACGCTCACGCACTCACTTACACACACACACACACACACACACACACACACACACACACACACTAGGAAACCATCTCTGAACTCATCCATGAGAAAAGGATCTGAGCTGTGGAGGAGAGCTGAGTTAGTCTCACAGACACACACAGATACACACAGATACACACACACACACTGAACGCCTGAGCCCCCATTGGTCGGCGTCTCTCCACCCCACCGCGGGAGTCTCTGAGGGGTCTGCTGCAGTACTCTGCTCCAGGGGCCTGGAAACGCTGGAGTGAGCCATTTTTTTTCCCCCTTACTTCTATTTTTGGGCTAGATATCGGAGGTCCACAGCCTCCCTCATTTTCCACTGTTTTCCAGTGTACTGGTTCCCAGTGTATGCTGCCTGTGCAGTGCAGCCACAGTGCTTTCTCTGCAGATACAAACAGGCCTGGTAGCTCAGAAGCAATATGATACCACTGAGACAACAAGAATCTGTGCAATAAGCTACTGAGGAAGGAAGCATAAATTGTGCCTCTGCTGAAGGACCCAAGGGCAGAAACCCAGTGCTCAGCCAGCCATGTAGACTCAGGCCACAGCTAAAAGAATTTGGAAAGAACCCTTCCTGCAGCCCATCCCCCCTCCCCCCATACGAGAAGACACAACTCAACTCGTCTCTTCCCAAGAAATCAAAGAATCCAGACTTTTATTTTACATTCACATGTGGTTAATAATAGTGTATTAATCAATAGACAAAGTACAGTACATTGTATTTAATTAGTAATATTAGAAAAATATCTGAAACATCCTGGATCAGACGGTCCACTGGCATCACATGTCATAAAGCCTATTTACAGCTCTCTCCACCTCTCACAGGGGGGTTACACCTGAGGGAGAACACACCACAAAAACAAAGGCAGGGAATAATAAGTGGCTTGAGTATTAAACACAGATCATAAGCAGAACCAGACTGTTATCCTGGGAAACTCACACAGCAGGCAATTATTGAAGACATTTTACTTAAAAGTTTTTGGACATGTAAATAATGGATTTGTTAAACAGAAAACAGAGTGATGTTAGAAAAAAAGGGCTGTAACATAGAGGAGATCTGCATGCTATGGGTCTGCAGGTACAACAGGTAAAGGATCAATCAATCTCATCAGAGAAAGCTCTCCACCCTGAGTCCTGGAATAAAACTCAAGAGTATCTGCCCACATTCAGAAAATAGAGGGAGGTCCCTAATTCCACAATAGCCTATAGGGCTTCAGATTCATGTAGGAACCTGTCAGAGGAAAGAGGCATGTTTATGAATGAACAAGCTGCTTCTCTGCCCGAGTTCAGTGTGTAGCCTTCTCTGTTTAGCAAACGGATGAATAAGGATTCCTGCGGGATGTGGAAACACTCATCATTGCATTTCAATCATGTTGTGTGCGTTTTACGCATTTCCCTATTATGAATGCACACAGAAAACCCTGAATAAACTTTGAACAACAGAGATTTGGGCGAAACAAGACAACTCAAGTTTATGAGCTGTGTACAGTGGCTGTTACAAAGTTTTCACATGCCGATCTGTCAGTTTAGACGGATGATTGACAGGATATGATTGTGATTGGATTTTACGCAGTGCTTTCAGTGTCTCCGCGGCCTCAGAGATCGGTATCCGGCTTATTGATAGTGGTGAATGCCAGCGGGCATTAGAACAGCAAGCGGCCATCTGCCAGCCTAGCGAACTAGCAACCCCACCAGCTGCAGTCGCAAAACGCCCTACAAAGCAGGACATGCATGCAGCTTCTGACGTCTGCGGCCACACTGCGCTACAAAGCCCAGAAAAACCAGGAGCGGAAACAATGAGAATCAAGCTTATAGACGCCGCATAGATCCTCGACCAGCAAGTTTTTGGGAAGAGGCTGCCGTTAAGTGCACATCAGTTCATTTCGGATGACCGGTTTGTGCGATTATTTTCCCACGTTGAAAAAATATATATAAAAGACTCATGCAGGGGCACTTTAATACCCCGACATGGCGACGGCAAGAAAAGGGAGAGAGCTTTTTACTATTTTGGAAACTAGCGCGGACACAGAAAGTACCACGGTGTGCGACAGTCAAGACTCTCCGCTTAATCTTTCAGCCGATGTGAAGTGGTTTGAAATTCCTTACAGAAAGCCAGACTCGGACGAGGAAGACGAAGTGCGGGAGGAGGAGGACGGCGAGGGGGAGAATGGATTCACGAGCACAGCAGCCGCGGCGGAGACTGCAGACGCGGCCAGCTTCATCGCAGAAGGAGGCTGCAACATAATTTTGGTCACCGGGAGTAATGGGTTCAAGCACGACGAGGAGGAGTACGCAGAGGACTGTTATTATTCTACCTCCACAAACTGCTCTGATACCACCTCAAACGATTCGGATATTGATTTCTCCGATTTGGAGGAGGAGGAGCGCAGGAGTTTTTTCAGCTTTGAAGATGACTTGGACGATGACTGCACTTCTCCCGACTTCTGGGGTGAACCTGACCAGGTAATATCAATCGAACCTTTCTCCGCTGTCAGCGGCCCTCAGCACTCGCTGGGGGACGATGCCGACACCCGTGACTATTTCCGGATACTCTTCCCAGATTCTCTTTTTGAACACATGGTAGAACAAACAAACAAATACGCCCTCTATCGGCAAAGGAGGAGTGGAAAGTCAGACCCCCACTGGCACCCCACTGATGTCAGAGAGATGCAAGCTTATGTAGGTCTGAACATTCTTATGGGCATCAATCAGCTTCCTGACACTGGCATGTACTGGGCCAGTGATATTTTCATAGGCAATGCAGGCTTTAAAAAAACAATGACTGCCAGGCGCTTTGAGAAACTCACCCAGTATCTCCAGCTGTGTGACCGTGAGGCTGAGCCTGTGCGTGGAGAGCGTGGGTATGACGGCCTCTTCAAAGTCAGGCCGCTCCTTGATGTGGTGGAGAACACCATGTGGGATGCTTACACACCCAATCGCTGTTTGACCGTAGACAAGTGTGCCATTGTCATGAAGGGACGTTTCTCACCCACCCAGTACATGCCCTCCAGGCCCCTGAGGAAGGGGCTGACAGTGTGGATGCTGTGTGACTCACGCTCAGGCTACTGCCACCGGGCCAAGATCTACGTAGGCAAACCCAGCGAAGACGAGGCAGCAGCCTCCCTTGGCTACAGGGTGGTGACCTCTCTGGTGCGAGGCCTGGAGGGTCAGTACCACCACCTCTTCATGGACAGCTTCTTCACCTCAGTGCCCCTCCTCCAGCGGCTGCTGAGGGACGGACTCTACGCCTGTGGGCCCACCCAGCCGGGGCGCAAAGGATACCCAGAGGTTCTCCGCCCCCGTAATGTCGGAAAGCTGTCCCAGGGTGAGTTCTACCAGTGCCAGCGTGGCAACCTGGTTGCTACGGTGACACGGGATGTGAAGGTGGTTAGCTGCCTTTCCACCAACTCTGCCCCAGGGATTGTGGGTATCAGCCCGGGCCGGCAGCAGCATGAGACAGAGGGAGAGGGAGAGAGCGACAGTATGGAGAGCTCAGGTTTGTCGTTCGGTGTCCCTCGACCTTTGCCCTTGCTGTTGTACCAGGAGAACATGAGGGGTGTTGATCTGTGCGACCAGCTGAGGGAATGCTACCAGGTTGGCCGGCCATGTAAGAAGTGGTGGCGCTACTTCCTGTGGTTTTACGTCAATCTGTGCATCGTCAACGCCTACATCATCCTTAGGGAGAGCCGAGGAGGCACGCCACCAGCAGGCTTCAACGGCAAGCAGTTCACCCAGCGCCACTTCCGGGTTCGCCTGGCACAGCAGCTGATCGGAGACTACCAAGGAGCAAGGGGCATGGAGAGGGCAGCACGCAAGAGACATGCAGATTCCCCCATCGAGTACGGACACCGCCTGGAGCGTATGTCGGAGCGCTCTCGTCGCTGCAGGAACTGCACTAACAAGGGACTGCGACATGAAAGTGTCTTCGGTTGCAAGATATGCAATGTCCACCTATGCAGGGGAGGGTGCTTCTCTGAGTTTCATAAATAAAACTGAACTGATTTTTTTGTTTTTATATCCTTTGTGTAATCAAACAACTTGTGTCAAGGAATTTTTTTAAACAGTAAAACTATTTGTAATTCCAAAGGTTACCACTACAAGTGCACAATATAGTCACACACTTTATGTAGAGCTAGTTTAGAATAGAATTATAATTGCACGTATAATAGAGAAAATAAAGAGAGAAAATGTAGATTATTTGAATTAGGATAGAATGTTTTGGCAAATTGCCTTCTGTAACACTGACAGGATTGCCTTGTGTCACTTTTTTATATGTTTAAAATAATGAGAAGGATTTTATATAAAAAAAAAGAAGAAATCAAACTTTTCTGCACTTAAAATAGACCAGAAAATGTTTACTATGGGAAGTTTATCTCTCTGCTTTTCCAAAATAAAAACTTCATTATGATGTATTTAACTGAATCAATTGTTTCTTTATGTGGCGTTAAAGCTAAAACAATTATATTGAAATCTGAGCATTATTGAATCAACACTGGTTTGAAATAGGTTCAGTTTTGGATGTTCCTGTTTCTTCACACACATAAAAATCTTTGTGTCTCTGCGTCTTCATGGGGACACAGCTTGGAGCAATTAGAGAGTAGAAAAAGCCCCTGAGTACTCTCCAGCCAACGGACCTAGTGATGCCATTTCTTTCTCCAACCGCACTACAGACACAGAGCCATCTGTGGCTCTATTACACTGGGTCCAAACCCAAAAAATGGTACTTGTTACTGACATGATTGGAAAACTAAAGAAAGATGGCAGAAACTGTTTTTTGGGTGTAGAATATTCATGTCTGATTGGATAAAGTAAGACAAAAGGGTGGCGACAGTCATTTGAATCATGTAAATTAGCATGTATGCAATTAGTCAAATTAGTGTGTGTGTGTGTGGGTGTGCGTGCTGGATCAGAGCTGTTCTTGCAGTCACAAGAGAGAAGAACGGATGAAATATTTGTGTCAAGCGTTTGACATAATGTTGTGTATTTCTGTCACAGCTCGTCTGTCCACACTCTTATCAGGCTAGCAGGCTAAAGGCTGCATGTAGGCAGAGATAGGCCTCCTCAGCAGGTTAGACTGGCTGTCTCCTTCTTAGGTCTCTCTCTCCTTCCTCTCCGCTCCCTCTGTAGCACGCTGTCTATCTCTCTTTCTCTCTGCCTCCTCAGGCTCTTCTGTGCCATCCTACACATTCACACACACACACACACACACACACACACACACACATTACACACACTCCCTCCCTTCCCCTTCACTCCGCTCTCTTGCTCTCCCTCAGCCGTTCCCCAGCTGGGAGAGGGTTAGTCAACTGGACGGCCATCCCGCTGATCTGCGGGAGCCCCTTTGGGGAGTTACCATGGCAACCGTGGCCGATGAAGACAGGGAGTCGCCAGCAGGCCCGCATGGTTGTCATGGTACTCGCTCTGGCTACGGAGGTGGGAGGTGCCAGAGGCCACACCTCCCTACCCCTTCTCCAAAACCAGGCAAGGCTGTGGTGTGTGTGTGTGTGTGTGTGTGTGTGTGTGTGTGCGTGCGTGTGTGTAGGGAGCTGGCTGGTTGACAGCCTGCAGACTGTACACAGAGCCAGACTAGTTACCAGGCAGGCTTTGCAACAGCACAGCCAAGACTACAACTGCTGCCAAAAAATGAACTGAATGACATGAATCTGCTGCTCCGGAGATGTCTTAATGCAGGTATAGGTTTCAGGGATTACAAGAATCTGTCACACTGTGTTCTGCATCATACCAAACCATACTGAAAGTTTCCATTTTAGTTTATTGAAGAACTTGAACCACACTCCTCCTTTGCAGATATCTTCGTGCAGGTGTAGGAGGCACAATTAGCTAAATCACCACTGTGCAGGCGTCTGTGCTGCCTAAAACAACACAGCAAATTTCCATTCTGCTCCACTCAATCATACAGTATTTATACCCTGTATTTTTCTGTTTTAGTTATGTCAGTGTCTGTCAGTCCTCCTCTTAGTCTTTTATGCTGTCAAAGTTATGAGTCGATACATTAAAATGTGTTTTCAGGCAGTTTGGACACATTATTTAAATTATATTTTATGCTCCCACCCAATTTTTAATTCATTTTACAGACTCAAATGTAACATGAGGACAAGTCAGTCGCAGCAGATGTGAGCTGAAATATGAGTTTAATTTTCCAATCCCCACAAAAGCATTGCAGAGGACATGTGCAGCAGAACCGTGGAATGTGAAGCCTGCGTTGGTCCCTCTTGTGCTTTTGTTGAGAGTCAAACATTGTCAGTTTTCTTCACTTTTGTGGGCTGAACGTGAAATCGTGAGGCCCATTTGTGCGTCAGAACCAAACACTGCACTCTCTCTCTCTCACACTCTCTCTCTCAGGGTAGGTGGGTGTGCTGTATGCGGTGTCACGATAGCCAGATCTAATGTTTCCAGGATGGATCCCAACCATAAAATGCTCAGCCCTCAACATGTTTCCCCTCCTGGGCAGAGAAAGATTTCTGAGGCTCTGATGGAGAACATGGGCCTGGTTTCACTTAAGAACCGCTGGTTGGGTAACACATGTACTGTTAGAATAATGAATGTGCCTTTGTTCAATACTCTCATCTGTTGCAAAATAAGTCAGTGTACAAGGATGAGCATGAGAATCTCCAAACATCTTATTCTTTAGTCATTACTAGTCATCTGCTGTGGTATGTGAATTTTCTTTTATTCATTCATGTTCAGTTGTGTGTGACTTCTTGAATATAAAGTGTTCATATCTGTTAAAATGAACTAATGGAGAAGCTTTTTTCTTAAACATTTGATCATATTGAAGTACCAGTTCACCCCAAGGTCCAAGTTCAGCTTTTTTCCTACTCCAGGGAAGTGATGTGGTGTAAATTTAATTTTTGAGTAGGGTAAATGTCTAACTTGTAAACAATTCAGAGGGAAGTGTTATGCTTTTTACTTAACTGCATTTGAAATGTGTACTTAGTTGTCAGAGAAAAAAATACATAAAGACATGTATTTAACTTTTATAATGGAATGGAGAGTGAGTCTTTTCTAGCTGTTTGGCTTGTGAGCTCTTACAAAACAGCAGAATCTATTTTTCCCTCTGAGCTTCTCACATGGTTTTCATTCAAATAATTAAGGTTCAAAGATCTTAATCACCAAACCAACCACCAGTTTCAACCACCAAACTTTAAAACTAGCCACACCTCAACCTGCTGTAACAGTAAAATGCTCTATGTCTTGACGCAGCAGTATTGACATCGAGTGATGTAACTAATAATAATGTGTCAGTCACAGGGGCCGTTTTTAAGAATGAGTACTTGAACTTTTTATACTTTAAGTACTTTTAGTTGTTAGTACTTTGACATTGTGCTTAAGATTTTAAATACAGGATTTTTCTTTTCAATTAAGTATTTTTTACAGTATGTAGTGGTACTTTTACTTTGCTGATGAGAATCTTGAAGGACATGCACTCAAATTATACTATCAACTCAAACAAATCAACCGTTACTGGAAGATTACATAGTGACACACATCTCCATCTAGTGGACAAGAGAAAGCATTGAACAAATTTCAAGCCCTTGAGGTAGTTTGAACTTCTCCAAGAAACATTCAGCAGCATCCTGTTAACCAGGAAGTTTTCTAAACCAGATGGATCTCTTTGCTTTTTGCTTGTGTGGTTTTGGAGACCCCAACAGAATGACCAGAGGAAGTTTGATCTCTGGGTCTCTTTCCAGAGGGCCATCCAAAGTGATCTGTAACCAAAGAAACACAACTTTTAATACTGTTTTTAGTTTATGTTTACATAATCTGAGTACACTCATTTATATAGGGCTTATTTACATTTCTATTAATTGCAAAATTAAGTATGCTAACTTTATTTTTGAACAGCCATTGAGACTTTCCTCACTTTTTATTGTACATTGTGTGCCTTTCTACGCTCTGCTTCTCTGTGGCTTCACTAGTATTTACTGAAAATACTGTCCTAAAACGAGTAGAACAGAACAGGTTGGGCTGTAATATGACACCTTTTCCTACATGTACCCTCACAGTGTGTAAACAAGCCATCAGCTCTGTCCCCTTTAACCCCTCCTCCCGTTTCCTCCGCCAAACAGCCACTGTGTGGTGCTGTTGTCCTTTCGTGAGGACCTAGTGTGTGTCAAACAGCAAATGGTTACATCTTACAATGACCCTGAAGTAAAAAATGACCCTTTCACTTGAACAAACTCATAAGTTAAAAAAAGAAAAAAAGAAAATTAAAACCAGATCTCATGTTTAGGCTGTGAGTGTTTGCATTACTTAATATATGATTCAATGAAAGAGTTGGTTGAGAGACAATATCAACAAAGAACTAGTTAAATTCTACCGTGTTTGTGAACACAGTATAAGTACCTTGAGTCTGTACTCAAGCTTCATCATGCAGCAGTTGAAGAAAGTAGGGGGCAGCTGTGGAGGGATACTCAGGATTTTGGTCATAGTTCGACTGCTCTGAGCTGGAACAGGGTCTCCTCCACCAAACAGGATGTCGTCTGTGTGCACTGCCCTCTTCGAGTGGGCAGCAAAGGTCTGCTTCTCACACAGGTAGAGTTTGGGTGTGACTGTGCGTGCTGACTCATTTAGTACCTGGATGGAGACTGCCATTGCCTCGCCCATTTAGAAAACAAAAGCACATGATTAATTTTTCAGTCAAAGCCAATGAAAAAAAGTAAATTCTAAGTGAAACCTGTTTACCTTGTTTTACTCCCACTTTTTCTGAGGTGACATTCATTGTTACCTTCTTAGAACCATAAAATGAAATCCTGGTCGCATATTGTTGCTCCTACCAATTAAAAACATGAGTTGTCAGTAAGTCTTTTCTCTAAATGTCAGTTTGAGTTGTTATTAGCTGTGTAGTTGATTGTTATAATGTTTAATACTGTTGAATAAGTTGAATCATTAGACCCCAACAAAACACACAAGTGAAAACTAAAAGAAAACCTAATGCAAGTATAAAGAAGAATCCATTTCATACCTTAAGTCCAATAATTATCATTTCTGATTTGGAGGCAAAGGGAAATTCAGACTTGGTCAGAAAAGGGAACTCAGTCTTGGCTTTGTGGACGAGCCAGATTGACTGAGTCAGCTGTGCTCTCAAACTGTAAGTAATTTTGCCCCACTTTCCTTCATAAGATGAGGGCATATCTCTGTGGGGAAATAATCAAAATGAATGAGGGAGATTATTTGATTCCAGCAGCTGATATTAAAGTGTTAATGTTGAATAAATAGTGAGGGTCTGATTAGATAAGCTCGTAACACGCACGTATCTGGAATCACAAAGGTAAATGGATACACATTTCTCCCAGGGCGGATGATTTCTGAACCTTAAAAAGAATAATATATCGTTAGATGCAGTAGATGTACATTTATCACTTTACATCAGCTTTCAGGAATGGCATCTCTTCTTTCCTTAAGCACAAGAGACACGGTACTAACCATCTCCTTTGTTTTTGTCCTGGAGAATAATGTGTTCAAAATAAAAGTATTTCTTCTTGTCGCTGTGAACCCCTGTGGCTTGTCCTCCTCGTTCATACCAGGTCACCTTAGCTTTGCCTTTGGCTTTGACCAGGAAACACTGCACTTTGGTTTCCTTACTGGTCACCACTGTCACACTTCCTGAAAGGATGTCCCCTGGAGAGAAGGTGCCTCGCTCATTCACCTTGTTGTAATCCACCGAGAAATGCTTGACAGTCATGACAAGACTCCACCAAAATATGTCATAAATGCTGAAATCATGAAACAATCCTCTGATTCCTGCAAAATGATACCTATAAATTTACTGGAAGCTGGTATCAAATGATCTGCAGAGGTATTGCAGTAGGGCCTTTGGCTGATGAGGGTCAGGGAGGGCTGATAGATGCACTGCAGCAGTGGAGTCCTCCAGAACATGTATCTGTGTCACACATGGTCATGTGATCCAGAGCTGCAAGTGTCACTTTCACACAGGTAACTCTAGCCAGCGGCTTTACTGGAGAAATTCGAGAAAATAAATTGAAATTCACATTTTGTATGCACTAATAGAAATGTTCTAAGAGTTAGCTACATGTGTGCAAATACTTTGGTATTCCTCAGTAAATTTTATTGAAACAATGATAAACTGCAGCATAGCAATACATAATATAATATAATATAATATAATATAATATAATATAATATAATATAATATCCATCCCACCAACTAAAACACCAACTAATTACAACTAAAACATTTCAATTCCATGTGGGTTTGTTGAAATATAAACCCTTAAGCTGACATCTGTAAAATAATGAGCTAAAACATGAGATGCAGTTCAGGTTTTTTTATTGTGCAAATCAAATGCAAATTGTAATAAGCTAAATAGTTTTACATGTCTTTTGTTAAGTGAAGCGGCAGTAAGGTTGAACATTATCTTTATATATACTGAAACAATGCATATGTGACCGGACTCGTCTGACACTTCGATTTGCTACCCGCTCTGCGTTGTGTTGTGTATGATGGAAGGAGGAGACGAGGACAATCTCTGCCTTGCTGACCGGGGGGATTTATTCTCTGTACAAAACACATAAAAATTAGCACAGCAACTTCTCATGACCGGCTTTCCACAGCACACCTCTCCTCACAGCGTCCAGAAGACGACTGAGCACTGCTGACACATTACTCTCTATTTAATAAAAAAAACAAAATCATTAAAACTGTTCAATAAAATAAAATACATCTCTTTCAGACTGTGAAGTTACAATAACAATGCACAGGTTAAGAGGCATTTTCCACCCCATCGGCGGCAATTTCTTTTTTCCTTTTTTTTTTTACATTTCATGAGAACAAATATACACAAAACCAACATAAAGGGAGCTCACATACCTGTACAAAACACATAAAAATCAGCACAGCAACTTCTCATGACCGGCTTTCCACAGCACACCTTCAAAAGCAAGGGAATAACACGACAACCCGTGTGAAAAATTGCTGCCATGCCCCTTTAGCTTAACTTGAGATCGGTAGCTTAGCATGCTACATAACAGTGCTGCACTGATAAAATAAACAAATAAATGCAAACTTCAAAATAAATATGACAGCAACAGGTAACGTGTGTGACCTTTATCATGTAAAATTTGTAACTCCATTTAGCGTTTTTTTTTACAGTATTTTAACACCTTATCAACAGGAACACCCGTGACGCTTACCTCTCCTCACAGCGTCCAGAAGAAGACTGAGGAGGATAGAGCGAATCTACCGGATGTGATGTCATCAACAGGTCGAAGGTCATACAACAAAAATAAATCTTATCAAAATAAAAGCTCCCCAAAATAAATTCAGAAATAAGTATAAAGACATAAAAAACAACAAAACATGAACAACCACGAAACTGGATTTGGTGAGATATAAACTTATGACAATTATACATTGGCTACACATGCCAGGTTTGTGAGTTTTGGTCAAACGCTGTGAGCGTGGTGGTGCATCCTTTGCCGTGAAACAGGAAGCTGTTTTTCAGGCACAAGGGATGCACGAAAACTCCCCAAATTTGGCACAAACACCAAGAGCGGCGAGTTCTTTAAACCAATGATACATTTGCTTTAAGGCATGGCAAATTGGCTTATTAGCGCCCCCTAGAAAATTTCAATGGAGCAGCCCCCGCAGGCCCTTTGACACAGAATCACCAAATTTAAGCAGCTTCTTTAGAAGGTAAAGACCTACAAAAAAGTCTCTTGGTGTCATGAGCTGAGTCAAACAGGAAGTTAGATAATTTCAGTCAAATTTTGGGATTAGGCCAATTTCTAGGGGTCACATTTGAACTGGCAGCTCCTAGGGGCTTCACCCTATCCACCTAAAACTTGCACAGTTTATAGAAAAGACCTTGAAGATGATAAGTTTGCAAGGGTGTAGGGGGCTTTTGAACGGTATGAACATGGCAGGCCGTCAAATTTACACGTTTGGCCACGAGGCAAAAATAGCTCTAACTTCTTTGTAAAGAGACCAATCTGCTTCAAAATCAGCACATTTGATAAGACTTTCAGCCAGAAGAAATGTTCATGTCAGTTATCAGTCATACTCAAAGCGTTTTCTGCTGGTGAAAGGAAATATCATGTTTTCTATGAAAATGGGCT